>CM070775.1:34429128-35029128 GCA_036346955.1 Dipus sagitta | reverse complement strand
ATAATGCTATCCTTTGTGTTGGGCTGCCAGATGGTTCCCTAGATTTTTCTACCGCCCTCTTAGTTTTCTTTTCTTTTAGTCCTAGGTGTGTCTCTTACAGCTGGCTTTGCATGAAGCACTAAAGCTATCGAGGGGCTCTTGCCTGTGCCTTAGAATGAGGCTTACCCTGAAAGCCTGGAGGACATGGTACAGTGGAGGTCTGGGAGAACGGTGAGCATTACAAGTGCTGTTCTTGCCTCTTATTTGTCCAAAATGTTGGAATTTAGAACCCTCTGGTGCCCCCGTATCCAGTTGTGATGTAGGGCAGACTCTGCAAGGCTTCCAACAGTGTTCGGGGTCCAGCTTTCCTGCTCTCTCCACCCTGGACTCTGTCCAAGCCCCCCATGGGACTGCTTTCTCATCTCCCCACCTCCACATGCCCTATTTCTCTGGCTTATCATTGACCCTCACCTCCTCTTAGTAAGGCTAGCGAAGCCCCAACCTTTCTGTTAGATATCGCTTCATGTAGGAAGCTTTCCCTAATCCCAAAACCACAGGGAACTATTAACGCTCTTTGCAGGCCTGATGCACTTAGGTCTACTAATCTGGCTCCCATTCTACTGTGGATTTTTTTGACATTTGTCTTTATAGCTCAAATTCCTTTCAATACACAACATAGCAGACACACATTTGGTGCATAGATAAATAAGACATTAAGCTCCAACTCTACTGATGTCTTCTTTCTCTTACTTCTTTCCATCCTTCTCTTTTCCTCCTTCCTTCCTTCCTTCCTTCCTTCCTTCTTTCCTTCTGGTGGTGCTGGGGATCAAACCTAGGCATTGGTAAGCACACTACCATTGAGCTGCATCCCCAGCCTTCTCCAGTCTGTTGTTTGCATCTTGGAATCATCGCTTCATTGTGCCATCTTGTTTCCTATAGTATACAGCTTAGCACTCCACTACATGAGCCTCCTCTAATGCATGGGTGTATGCTGTTCCATCTATTGCTATAATGAATTGTTCCAAAAATCCACCAGCATCAAACCATAATAAATGTTAAAGCTTACACAGTTTCCATGGGTCAGGACTTTGGGTGCCCTGTATAACTGGATGGTTCTACCTTGGGGTTTCTGAGCCTACTGAAGTCAACTCTTTGGCTAGAGTTACAGTCATCTGAAGGTTGGACTGGGACTGAAGGGTGACACGTTGACCATTGGCTGGAAGTCTTGGTTCTTTACCATGTAGACTTCTCTGAAGGGCTTTGTAGATAGCTTTACAATGTGGAAGAGAGAGAAAGAGGAGAATATCACAGTGCTTTTTATAACCTGGACTCCTATCACCTCTGCAGCTTTTCCCTTTGTTCATTTTAAGCAATGTGTTACTGTTCTGTGACTTGCTTGTATTATCTTGTTTGAACTGGGAGATGATCTCATATGAGATAATGAAATATATCCCAAAGCCTGATTTACCTAAGACTCTGTAAAAGCCTGGAACCAAGAGTCTAATGTGCTTGTATTAGCCAACTTTCTGTCAGTATAATCAAATACCTATAGTAATTAATTTATAAAGAAAAAGGATTTATTTTGGCTCATGGCTATGAAAGCTCCAAATCAACACTGAGTGGCCCCATTACCTTGGGACTTGGTTGAAGCAGTGCATTGTGATGGGAGTAAAGACTGCTGACCCCATGATCAGGAAGCAGAGTAAGGCAGAAAAGTGATTGGGTCAACAATTCCCTCAAGAGCACATCCTCAGTGACTGACTGCCTCATATTGGGCCCCACCTCTTAAAGATCTACTGCCTTCTAATAGCACCACCCTGAGAACCAGGCTTTGAACACGTTGGACCTTTGGGGCCATTCATTCCAGTCATAGCCATGCCTGGAATCAACACCTTTGATACCCTGAGAGAGTTTGGGCCCATATGTATGTGTCTATTTATATAAATGTATGTATGACAACTGTAATAAATGAAAATCATTGGTCATATACTTTTTGACATCTGTAACAGTACAGTGGCAAAAAAGGAAGCATAAACTTCATAGTTAATCCCACCTTAAAGCTTCGGAAGTATTTGTTCAAATACGGTAGGAATGACATTTCTCTTTTCCATTTCATGTAGGCCACTGCCATCTACCTAAGGTTTATGTCTGAGAGTCTGTTCTTTGCTTCTCCCGTGGAACCATTTATTTTGTTAAAGCTTATAGTACTTTCCATATATTAGGTACTGTTCTTTCTTTATTAAGTTAATTAGTTCTTGGGCTGGAGATACGGCTTAATGGTTAAGGCACTTGCCTGTGAAACATAAGGACCCAGATTCCACTCCCCAGAACCCACGTAAGCCAGACGCACAAGGTGGCACATGCATACAAGGTCATGCACGCACACAAGGCGGTACATGTGTCTGGAGTTTGACTGCAGTGGCTAAGGCCCTGGCATGCCAACTCTCTCTTTCTCTCTCATAAAGAAAGAAAAAAGAAAAGAAGGTACTAGTCCTCATTTTATTGGAGAGGAACTAAATTGCAGAAAAATTAAGCAACTTGTCAAGATCACTTGACCTGTGAGGGGCAGTCAGGATTTGAACACTAGCAGCCTACCTAAGTGTTCACTACTTAACTTCGCCATCATATCATGTCCTGCTATGGAGCTTAAAGTCCAGAAAAGGCTGGGGCTGAGGAGGTGTCTCAGTGGTTAAAGGTGCTTGCTTGCAGAAAAGACCATGCATAGAAGACTCCATGTCGTTGGGAGGTGGAAGAACCTTTAGGAGGCTGGGTCCTAGTGGGAGGAAATCGGACATTGGGAATGTGCCCTTGAAGGAGATATGGGGACCGTGGTTGCTGTTCCTCCTCCTTCTCTCTCCCTCCCCCTCTCTCTCTGTGCTTCTGTGAGGTGAGCAGTCTTGTCCCGCCATGTGCTCCCACTCTAAAGTCTAACCTCTCCATAGATACCTTGACCTCAGAGTGGGCTGACAATGGACTGAAACCTTTGAACTCACAAGCCTAAAATAAGCCTTTCCTCCTCCCTTTGACTGAGTTCCTCGGTATCTCAGTACAGCTATGGAAAGCTGCCTGACACACCTCTCTTGTCTGCTCGGATGAAGAAGTGAAAGCCTGCAATTCTATAGGCTTGTCACGATTCATGGATAAAAATGGGCCCTGACATAATATTGATTTTGCTGGGGAAACAAACCCTTTTCTGCTTTTTCATTGGTAAATCCTCATCCTCTTTGGCTGACGTGCATGCAGGGCTCAGTAAGCGCTCGGCGTGGTTGAGAGGCCTGAGGGCTCGGTAAGCACTCAGCATAGTTGAGTGCAGTGCAGAATTCTGGACAGAAAAAGACTCATCAGGGTCACTGTGATTCCCATGATGCGGGCACCCTGATTAAACTTTAATCCCTTCCCTCCGCCTCTGTCTGTCCGTAGTAATTACAAGGTGGCATCCCTAGAGGAGCTGGTAGAAGTCACTTTCAATAGTGATAGCGATAATCCCCCTACCCTTTTCATCTCCTTGCTCCTCAATTATTTGGTATTAAAAATAGCATTTCAAGTGGAAGATATCAAGGCCTTCCATGTCTAATTGTGATCATTAGCTGCTGCAGAGAAAGGGGCCTGTGAGTGCACACAAGGGAACATTTCTAGAGCTTCAGCCCATGGGCTTTTTGTTTGTGTGTTTGTTTTTGTTTGTTTGTTTGTTTTAGGTAGAGTCTCGCTCTAGCCCAAACTGACCTGGAATTCACTATGTAGTCTCAAGGTGGCCTCGAACTCACGGCCATACTCCTACCTCTGCCTCGCGAGTGTTGGGATTAAAGGCATGTGCCACCACGCCCAGAACACAAATCTCTTTTTTGAGGTTCTCAGGAATGCAGCAAATAATTCCTGGACCCAGGAGTCCTGAGATCATAAAGGCGCCCTGGCTGTCTCAAAAGAAAGCAACCTGTTGCCTTATGACCCCGGGGAAGCTGGATGCCTGGCTAAGAAATTTGCTTCCACCACTCCCTCCTCCCTTCCTCTTTCTGCTAGCACAACCCTACCTTTAATCCCAGCACTGGGGAGGCAGAGGTTGGAGGATCGCCAAGAGTTCAAGGCCACTCTGAGAAAACATAGTGAATTCCAGGTCAGCCTGGGCTAAAGCAAGACCCTATATTGAAAAAAAAAAAATCCCCCTGCAAAAAGCTATGCTGGTAACTCTCATTCCCAGGACTGCTGAAATGAGAAGTGTCTCTCTATGACTCACCTCTAATCAATCTTTGCCATAGAAATTACTGTTTTCTTCTTCATCTCAAACATTTTCCTCTCAGGGGTAAAGTATTCAAAACACATGAACCTGTGTAGGGTATTTCATTCAAACCACCGTAGCATTCATGTCTGGAAACCGCTCTCAGAAGTGAAGGGATTTGGTCATAGAACACACACCAGTGACGTGACCAATCGTGTTGGAGAGCTTCTGCTCACCTCTCCAGTCACTGCTGGCCCTTCTCGCCCTGCTTACTGGGGAACTCCAGGAAGTCACTGGGTCAATAGCTTCACTTCCCGAGCAGTGGGAGATTCAGCAAAGGATCATACTGGGAACAGGTGAGCTCAGGCTTCGATTTCCTGGGCTCTCTCCCTGCAATTTGATCTTGAATGGACTGTCTTTCTCCACCAAAGGCAGTGTTTTGTCTCAAGAAGGCCTGATAGATAGGACTGTCTCATTGGATGCCAGTAACTGGTTGTTAAGAGTCCAAGGGCTGGATTCATTTAATCAGCTGATTAAAAAGTTCTAAGGCAGGAAGAGTTTGAAAGATAAGCAGAGAAAAGTTTATTAAAACAAAAGTAAAAGGGCAGAGAGAGAAAAGACTTCTCACATGAGGAGAGGATCCAGAGCTGGAGTCCACCGTTCAGCAGGAGCTGGGGTTTTATACAGTGAGTGAGGCTGTCCACAACCCTGTCCCACTTGGTTGACTTAAAGATGAAGGCATTGATGGGTACATGATGCATCTTGCAATGCCCATGTCCTAGGCATGTCCAGGCATGCCGACGCAAGCCCAGCAGATGAGCGGCTGGCAGGAAATCTTACCCACATGTCCTTTGTTCTCAAGGGAGAAGAACCAGGAAGTGAGCCAATGTCTCCACCATCTTAGATTACCATCTTGACACACACCAGTGCAAGACAGCGCCTGAAGGTTCCTTTTCCCTATCTACCTAGCAGAGGAAACTATCTAGCTCCAATGGTCCCTCATGGTCTATATGAGTTACTTTCCATGTTGCTAATACCTGACAAGAAGCCATTTAAAGGAGGGAGAATTTATTTCCACTTACAATTTGAGGGAATAGCCCATCATGGAAAGGGAGGATGGTGGCAGGCAGCAGAACGCCTCACCTCACATCCTGGTGGCTAACAGGAAGTCTGACTGGGTTACAAAATGTCAAGGCCAGTGACTTACTTCCTCCAGCAAGGCTCTACCTCCTAAAGGTTCCAACACCTTCCAAAACAGCACCACCAGTTGGGGTCCAAGTGTTCAAACACAGGAGCCAATGGGAAACATTTCTCATTCAAGCCACAACATGCTATTTTCCCTCATTCCTCAAGTCCAGTCCCCCACTCTAGATGATTGCTTCATATCAGGTGATGTCCCTGAATCAGAGAGATCACATAATTTGTCATCTAAAATGCAATACTCTTTAACGCTAAAAAGTTTTAATTGAGCTATGATAATTGTACATTAATTAATGGAGCTCCCTTTGCTCTTAAGGATAAAGAGGATGCTATTAATTATACTGGAAAACCAGGTAAAAACTACTCTGTCCTGAGACAAGCTCAGCAAGCTAAAACTTATTGTCACTCCATCCATACCAATGGTTCCTTTGTGAAGAAGCTGTCCTTGAGTTATTAAAATTGGAGAATGCCATTGGTTTCTTGTGTGTGTGTGTGTGTGTGTGTGTGTATGCATGTTTATATGTGCGTTGGTGCAAATGTGCATGCAGATACACAGCAAGCTCCAGGGATCCTCTTGTCTTTCTCTCTCCAGCACTGGGATTACAGGCATGAGCTACCATGGAGATTGGACTCAAGTCCTCATGTTTGCAAGGTATTTAAAAATAATAATTTTTTTGATATTTTATTTTTATTTATTTGAGAGAGAGAGAAAAATAGAGAGAGAGAGGGAGTCTATGGGTATGCCAGAGCCTCTAGGCACTGCAAATGAACTTCAAGATGCATGTGCCAACTTGTGCATCTGGCTTACATGGGTCCTGGGGAATTGAACCTGAGTCCTTTGCCTTTGCAGGCAAGTCTCTTAACCACTAAGCCATCTCTTCAGTCCTGCAAGGTAAGCATTTTACCCACTGAGACATCTCCCTGGTCTGTGTGGCAGGTATCTCTTTCATTGCTGAGACAAATCACTCAACCAGAAGCAGCTTATGGGAGGAGAGAATTTATTTCAGGCTCACAGTTTTGAGGGGAAGCTTCATTAAGGTGGAGAAATCATGGCAACAGGCTCACACCTTCATATGTCATTAATAGGGAGGGGGCAATCTGAGTGAGCCAGCTCTGAACAGCCAGTAGGCTGGACTAATAAAACCTTAAGGCCTGCTCCCAATGACATATTTCCTCTATCAAGGCTCTACCAGCAGGAGACTAAGTAAGAAGCTTAGTCACAAACATTTGAAGCTATGGGAGAAATTTTACATTCAAACCATAATATTCTGCCCTTGGACTCCATAGAGTCATGAGCATCACATGTTGCAAAATGTACTTTATCAATCCCAACATTGTCCCAAAGTTCAGTCTTATTTGATACTTGGGCCAGTCACTTAATCATGAAACCTGTAAAATCAAAACACAAGAAGTTACATACTTCCAACACATAAATGGCACAGAGCAAACATTTCCATTGCAAAAAGAAGGCATAACAAGGAGAGACTGGACCAATGCAAGATAAATAAACCATCAGGGAAAACATCAAATCCCACAGCTCTGCATCTGAGATCTGGGGCTCATCATGGTCTCCAAAAGGCCCAATTCCACCCATGCATTGTACTGCTTGCTTTCCAGCAAATCCCTCTGAGCCAGTGCAAGCAGCTTTGCTTGGTGGCCATCCCATACTCCTGACATCTCCATCTTCCTGGGGTCTCCATTGCAACTTACAGTTCATCTTCACAGCTCTCCATGTCATGACCTAACAGAGCCTCCCTACAGGGACTATGGTCTTGTTTCATATTGTCATATCTTAGCAGCTGTTGGAATATGGTTATATCTCATGACAATTTCCTGCATTTTTCATGCTTCCATGATGACTTTGGCATCAAATTTAAAAACACATTAGGGGGTGAAGTTTGACTTTGAGGAGCAGGAACTCCTTTAACATTTTTCCTTCAGGCCCCCTCCTTTTAAAAGAATTTGCATTCTTACTAGGTTGAGCCATCAATGGGTTAGATTTCACCCTCAGGACATCTTTCCCTCTATCCCAATGCAAAGCAGCTGGTCTACCTCTAATGGTGGTAACTTCTCACCCAATTACAGCTTAAGCAACTGAAAATCAGCCTCTGTGCTTGGCACTTTATTTATTTGTTTATTTTTTTAAATTTTAATGTATTTATTTGAGAGAGAGAGGAAGAGGTACAGAGAAAGAGAGAATGGGCACACCAGGGTTTCCAGCCACTGCAAATGAACTCCAAACACATGTGTCCCCTTGTGTATCTGGCTTATGTGGGTCCTAGGGAATCAAACCAGGGTCCTTAGGCTTCACAGGCGGATGCCTTAACCACTAAGCCATTTCCCCAGCCCCAACACTTTATTTTTTAAAAAAATTCTATTATCTTTTCATTTGAGAGAGAGAGAGAGAATGGGCACATCAGTGCCTCTAGCCACTACAAATAAACTCCAGACACAGGCTTCACCTTGTGCATCAGGCTTTACATGGGTTCTGGGGAATCTAGCCTGGGTTCTTTGGCTTTGTAGTCAAATGCCTTAACCACTAAGCCATCTCCCTAGCCCATGTCCTTGGCACTATAAACTTGCTTAAATTTCTTTTTGTTCCAAACTGCATCTTTCATATCATTTTATTTAATTTTTTATTGACAACTTCCATAATTAGACAGTAAACCATGACTAGTCCCTCCCCCCACATTCCTTCCCCTTTCACAACTCCACTCTCTATAAGATCTCCTCCCCCTCTCAATCAGTCTCTCTTATTTTTTTATTTATTATTATTATTATTATTTTTTTTTTTTGGCTTTTTGAGATAGGGTCTCACTCTAGCCCAGACTGACCTGGAATTCAGTATGGAGTCTCAGGGTGGCCTTGAACTCACAGCAATCCTCCTTCCTCTGCCTCCCAAGTACTGGGATTAAAGGCGTGCGTCACCACGCCCGGCTCTCTTTTATTTTTGATATCATCTTTTCCTCCTATTATGATGGTCTTGTGTAGGTAGTGTCAGGCACTGTGAAGTCACGGACATCCAGGCCATTTTGTGTCTGGAAGAGTGCATTGTAAGGAGTCCTTCTCTTCCTTTGGCTTTTACATTCATTCTGCCACCTCTTCTGCAATGGACCCTGAGCCTTGAAAGGTGCTGAGTATTCGTCTATCACTTCTTCTCAGCACCATGGTGTCTTCTGAGTCATCCCAAGGTCTCTGTCATCTGAAAAGAGAAGCTTCTCTAAAAAAAGTGAGGATAGCACTAATATATGAGTATGAACCTTAACAGAAGTACTTACCAGGCAGTTTGGTGAGCATAATATATATGTTTAGTCAGACACCAGCAGGCATTATACCCCTAGGGTTCATGATTTCCCCCGTTATAGGTTTTCAGTATCAGGCATGTATTCCCTCCCATGGAGCAGGCCTCCAGTCTAATTAGAAAGCAATTGGTTTCTCCCATAACAGACATGCCACTATTGCACCCATTGGCTCATTTGGCCTGGCTGGCCAAATTTAAGGCTTGCAGTGTCCACTGTTGTTTATCAACACTGGTGAATTCACTCTCTCCCATGGAGCTGCATGCAGTGTAGTTTCGTCCAGCTTTCTGTCAGCTGGTCTACACAGAGGTTTTCAGCTCAGCTCCAGCAGGATTTCCCAGTGACCTTGCAGCCCAAGCATGCGGAGTTGTCAGAAATAGGGTCTTACCATTTATTCCTGGTGGGAAACCAAGAGCCTTGGCAATGGCCTTTAATGTTTTAGGGTGCATCAGGGACCTCTCTGGCCAACAATTCACTGGAAGGTATCCCATCCCTGACACTGAAAATTTTCTAGTAACAATCTATGGCTTCTGGGTGTGCCATTGTCCAAAAATGTAGGTTTCCATATGAGTTATTCATACCCTCTTAACTTTTGATTGACCCTCTGCCCAACTTTCCTTTACTCAATCTCTTCTTCCACCAAATACATCAGTCATCCATCTATTACTTCCAAATTCAATTTTACTCCAACTCTCAAGACATAGGCAGAATATAGCCAGTCTTTCTGCCAATAACCCAGTTCCAACAAAGCCCCTTCTTTCCACTTGGGAACCTTATAAGCCATGACTCCATCGTCCGCAATTCTCTAGCTGCACTAATAAAACCTCAAGGCCCACAACCAGTGGCCTAACAGGGCTTAACCTCCCAGCTCCCAGCTCCCAGCTGGGGACTAAGCAGGAAGATTCACCACAAACATTTGTGGCTATGGGGGACATTTTACATTCAAACCATCATTTTCTGTAACAGCTACAGCATCTAATTCATTGTTAATCTTAAAGAAGTGAATAGTGGTTCCATGGAAGTCTGGACAGGGTAGCTAGACTGTGCAAACTCCTCACCATGAAGAGACCATTGAAACTGTATTCACAGACGATGGGGCAGTCATCTTCCCCTAAAAGAGGGTAGAGCATCTCAGCACCAAAAAGATATAACTGTATGCTATGGCCTAGTAGTGAAATGTCCCTCACAGGCTCATGTGTTCGAATATTTGATTTCTAGCTGGTGGCATTGTTTTGCGAGGTTGTGGCACCTATAGGACTGTGGCCTACCTAGCAGAAGTGAATAGCTGGGGGTGGTGGGGGGACTTTGAAGGTGCTGTCTGCTTCTGGTTCCAGCCCAGGCTCTGCTTCCTAATCTGCACAGATGTGAACCCAGTCTCCATGCCCTCCCCACCATCCATGAGGGTCTATACTCTGAACTGCTCCCTCCTCTAAGCTGCTTCTGGTATGTATTTTGTCACAATGAGAAAAGTAACTAAACGCCCTGAGAGTGCACTTGCATGTATGTGTGCATGCAGGTGCATTTTCTTACCTTTACATAGGCCTAAGCAATATTATTTGGGTGTTGCTTTTGTCATTAATTATTATTATTGTTGTTGTAATATTATCTGCTAGGGAACTGAAGTGCCTGAGCTCATCATCCCCAACATGACACAGATTGAGCATTCTTCTTTTAAATTTTATTTATTTATTTATTTGCAAGCAGAGGAGAGAGAGAGAGAATGAATGGGCATACCAGAGCCTCCAGCCACTGCAAACAAACTCCAGACACATGTGTCCCTTGTGCATCTGACTTATGTGGGTCCTGGGTAATGGAGCCTAGGTCCTTAGGCTCCACAGGCAAACATCTTAACCACTAAGCCATCTCTTTAGCCCCCCCTTTTTTTTGAATGTTTTTATTTATTTATTTGCAAGCAGATAGAGCTAGAAGAAAGACAGACAAAGAGATTGGGCACACCAGGGTCTCTAGCCACTGCAAATGGATTCCAGATGCATGTGCCACGTTATTCATCTGGCTTTATGTGGGTACTGGGGAATCAAACCACAGTCATTAGGCTTTGCAGGAAAGTGCCTTAATGGCTGAGCCATCTCTCCAGCCCAAAAACCTGCAACTTTTTGACCAATGACACCATTTCACAAGAGGAATAGTCCACACATAACTTCACATGACAGGTGTCAGTCAACATACAGGCACACTAAAAATGTTGCATAAAATTATTTTCAGGCTTTGTGTGTGGGGTAGAAACAAATTCATTTTGTGTTTAGACTTAGGTCTCATCCCCAAGATATCTCAGTGTATATGTATAAAGTTTCCAAAATCTGAAATCCTAAACACTTTTGGCCTCAAGCCATTTGGATAAGGAATATTCAACCTTCTCTCAAGTTTCCTTGGACTACATATACTTAATGAATATTTGTTCTCACTTAAATATTTTTAATGTGCAAATTTCTCAATCATGATTTTTACTTTTACTTCTTCCACTCAATCCTCTTTCCCCATTTACCCAGGAAGTATAAATTCTGGAGGGCAGTCAGGGCTTCTGTCATGAGGACCAGGACACAGTCCTTCTTGGTCCAATACACAGGACACAAAGTGGCAGCAGCTTCCTCAGCTCACTGAAGGTTTTGTCCATTCCTGGGTTTTGCTTTTAGGGATTTAAGAAGAGAATGTAACATGGAATGTTCGATATGAATGAAATGCCTTAAAGGTATCAGGAGAGAAAGAATCTCATTTCCAGAAAACATAGACTATAGTAAGAGTGTTGTATTAGAGAAGGGGAACATTGCTTTGTCAAATCACATACTTTACATTGAAGTGTCATGAGGTAAGTCATGGACCCAGTCCACTCTCTGGCACAGAGCAAGCATCTAGCAATAGCGTATTACTTTTATGGATTGTGGTGCAAAATCCACCCTGAATTACATATGATTTCTGGAATCTACTTGTCATATTATTAAAATGCAGGTGTGTGCTTCTTTGGAGTCTTGTGTTTTCATTATATCATGGTTATATTACTGAATAAGCCCATCAAAGTGACTCATGTAGGTTAGTAAATATATTAATGTGGTGTAGGGTTGTGGCAATGGAATTTGCTGTAGAAGATGTAGCAATGGCAAATAAAAACAACCAAAAACAGGCTGTGAAGTAACTCACCCAGGAAACTTGGTGACTTGTATGTTTTCTGAGGTTTTTGAAATTATAAGAAAAATTTCGGGCTGGAGAGATCACTTACTAGTTAAGGCACTTGCCTACAAAGCCAAAGAACCCAGGTTCAATTCTCCAGGACCCACATAAGCCAGATACACAAGGTGGCACATGCATCTGGAGTTCATTTGCCAGGCTGGATGCCCTGGTGTGCCCACTCTTTTCCTCTCTCTCTCTCTCCCTCTTTCTCTCTCAAATAAATAAATAAAAATTTTAAAAAGGGAAAAACTTCCTTGCTATAAAAGTAGTATCAATGTATTACAGAAAGATTAAAGAAAATAGATGAATAAAGAAAAAAGAAAAGTGCTATGAGTAAAGTCCCATTTCAGTGACATGTATTGATTGTGTCTTGGCCTTGGCTTTATCCTCCGGGAAGACTGCTCTTCCAATGCATGCAGCCTCGCTGCACTTGCCAATCGCAGTGACCTCCTTTGGGCCAATCCAAACTGTCTCGGGAGTTGTGCATTTCCGGACACTAGAAGCAGAAGCCTGCACAGAGACACATGCATTGAGTTGCTTACAAACTAGCTTATCAGAGAGGGACTTCTTGCTTCGGATGCCAGATCCACTTGGTTTCTGTCTTACCAAATCCTAACAAGACTGGCTTAGTTCTTTCTTCTTTCTTTGAGTTCCTTCATCTCCTTCCAGAAATTTCTCTCTCTCCCACCAAGTTGATTCCAGAGTTGGTTTTTACTGGTTCCTACCTGTTAATACCCTGGCTTGAATACCTTTATTCTTACATCCTATGGATTAGAATATGTTATTAGCAAAAGATATGTATACATGCAATACTAAATCTCATGTCAGTTAATAAAATTAAAAAAAATATTTTCGTTTGAGGGGAAGAGAGATAGAGATAGAGCGAACAAGAAAGAGAGAGAGAGAAAGAGAGAGGGGGAGAGAGAGGGAGAGAGGGAGAGAGAGAGAGAGAGAATGGGTGCACCGGGGTCTCTTGCCATTGAAAATGGAACTCCAGATGCATGCCCCACTTTGTGTGTCTGCCTTTACGTAGGTACTCAAGAATGAACCTGGACTGGCAGGCCTTATAAGCAGTGCCTCCAACTGCTGAGCCATCATTCTAGTCCCCCAGTTAAGGGAATTTTGACTATGTCATGGTTAATAAATTACCTAGGAGACAAGCCTCTGGGCATGGCTGTGAGGGAGATTCTAGATGAGGTTAACTGAGGTGGGAAGACCCACCCTAACTCTGGATGGCCCCATTCCATGGGCTGGGGTCCCAACTGAGTGAAAAAAACTGAATGAGAAAGAGAGCTGAGCACCAGCATCCATCACTCTTTGCTTTCTGATTGTACAGACAATGTGACCGGTTGAAGCCACCATGACTTCCACACCACAGTGGGCTTTATCCTCTCAGTGTTAGCTGAAATAAACTCTTCCTCCCTTAAGTTGCTCCTTAGCAGATCTTTTGCCACATCAACAAGGAAAGCAATTAATACAGATAGCATTTTCATAATAGTTGTATAGTAGCCCATCATATTGGTGGTGTCATAACTTAATTTCTAGTGGGATGCTTAGTTGCTTTAAACTTTTCAGTATTAGAAATAGCTAAACCTCATATATATTCAGGGTTTATTTCTTTAGGATAAATTTCTAGCCATCTAATTGTTTAGTAAAAGGGTAACATAATTTGAGGGCTTTAGATAAAATCTGTCCAAGTCAATCTTTCTGAAGGTCCAATCCCCATCCAGTTATACTTCAGTGACTCTGGTACTATGAAGGCAATGGCTATGCCTGTATTTACCATCATATTCTCAGAACAGTATCTGGTATATTTATTCACTGGATAATAAAGACTTATTGAATACTTACCATATGCTAGAAACTGCTATGTATATAAATCAACTTGCAACTATTATTTATAGAGAAGTAAAATAACTCACCTAATGTCCTTGTCTTAGTTCAGGTTGCTATAGTAAATTATAGACTGAATGACACAATTCATTTCTCACAGTTCTGGAAGCTGAGAAGTTCAGGATCAAGATACCAGCAGACGGGCTGAAGAGACAACTTAGTGACTAAAGATACTGTACTGGTTTGAATGTAAATGATCCCACAGCCTCAGGTTTTTTAGATTAAGCACCCTACTTAGTCTTCAGCAGGCAGAAGCCCTGCTAGAGGAGGTGTGTCAAAAGGGCCAGACTTGAGTCCAGCCCAGCTAGATGAGTAGAGAGTCAGCTTGAGCCCTGGCTCTTCCTGCTGTCTCTCTGCTATGGATATATGATGAAGAGAGCCAGCTTCCTCCACCACAATGAAGCTTCTCCTGAAATCTATGTCTAGAATAGATCCTTTCCTGCCATAAACTGCTTTGGGTTGGGTGTTTATCCCAGCAACAAGAAGGTAACCATAGTAGATACCAGCAGACATAATATCTCATGACTCCCTTTCGGGTTTGCAGATGACCAACTTCTTTTGTAAAATACCAAGGTGGAGAGAAACTTACCTATCCTGTGCTCTTTTTCTTTCAAGGGCACTACTTCCATTTATGAAGGTTCTATCTTCACAATTTGATTAACTTCTAAAGCTCTTTTAATAGCTCCACATTGGGATGGAATTTCAGTCTGTTAATTTGATGGGAGGGAGGATCACAAAGATTTATTCCACAATAATCTTCACACTATTAAGTGACAGGAAAGGGTTTAAATGGCAGTGGTCTATCTCCTATCTTTCTATCCAATGCTGCTTAGTAGTCCTTTGCAGAATTTACCATAGTTGTACTTATTTACTGAGTTTCCTTTTGCCCCTGTAATGTCCATGAAGGTGAGAACTGTGCATATCTTGCTCACAGCTGCACTGTTGGAATCTTGTCCACAGTCTGACTGTGCTCAAGTATTTTTTGTGGAGCATCAAGAGCTCAGCTTTAGTCAGCCAGTCTCCCTACCTTACAGGGGTCAGATGTATGTAAGAGCCTTTTGTTGCAGCTTTTGAGAATGATGGAGCCCTCCTCAGCCCTGGACAGGCTTGGTTTAGGGAGTCACTAAATGGTCACTAAAATTCCCCAAGCCAGTGGCTCTCAATTTATTGCCCTGTGATCTGCAAAGAATGACCAGTGCAAACACTATAGAAAAGCAAATCTTAAAAGGGTTTATTTAAAAAGCAAGTAAGGGCGGGAGAGAATGCTTAGTGGTTAAGGAGCTTGCCTATGAAGCCTAAGGACCCAGGTTCGATTCTCCAGGTCCCACGTAAGCCAGATGCACATGGTGGCACATGCGTCTGGAATTCGTTTTCAGTGAGTGGCTAGAGGCCCTGGTGCACCCATTCTCTCCCTCCCTCTCTCTCTATCTATCTCTAATAAATAAATAAAATCTTTAAAAAATAAAAAGCAAGTAAGAGCTGGAAAGATTGCTCAGTGGTTAAAGGTACTTGCTTGCAAAATTAGATGGTCTGGGTTTGGTTCCCCAAAACCTACTACATAAAGCCAAATGCACAAAGTGGTGCATGCATCTGGAGTTCATTTTAAGCAGAAAAGCTCATGAGCTGGAAAAGGTCTTGAGTGGGTAGCTGCATAGTGTCTTGGCGGGGGGGTGGTGGTGGTGGTGGTGGTGGTTATGTATTCCTGGGATGTAGATTAAGTGTCAGGTCAGACTGGAATGGGTTGCTGATGGTCAGTGTTTGTAGGGGCTTCTAGTAGGCTGAAGGTTTGATATCTTTGGGGATGTAAATTAGTTTTAGCATCAAGTTGGGGTAGACTGGATTACTTTGAATGTATGTGAGGGGCTCCTGGTAAACTGAGGAGTTAGAGAAGGGATTGGTAACTTTGTATTTGTGGTCCAGCTGCCTCTGTGGTAAGTCCACATGAGTCAGGGTTTTGGACCTTTTCTTGGGTCTGCATGAGTCAGGGCTCTTTGGATTTCCGTTCCTGGACTCTATTCTCTTCAGACCTCTGTGTTTATCAGCTCTGTCAGGAAAAACAGACTTTTTATTCCCTTTGGGTCTGTAACTAGTTGTCTACAAAACAGGGGCTTCTTTACTCCTAGTCTCTAACACTTTCAGTAATGGCATGATAATATTAATTTCTATATTACATAGAACATGAATAAAAGAGGGCTAGAAGCCTCAGGGATAGAGCAGCAAGATCTACCCTTAATTTCTACTGAGATTCAAGAAGCAACTTGTCAAGACAATGAGAATTGTTCTCAGGTAGCAAAAAAAGTACATATATCAATAATAATTATTAACTTTTATGCACAAAATTAGTATAACATATAATAAATTACAATTGCTTACTAGACTACAAAAATGAAAACATTACTGTAGTGGAAATTTTAATATAAGTCTCAAAAGATCTTTGACAGATCATTACACTGAAGTACCACTTGTATAGCTATTTCCTCTAAATTAAAATTTTCCAGGGTGGAGAGATGGCTTAGCAGTTAAGGCACTTGCCTGAAAAGCCAAAGGATCCAGATTCAATTCTCCAGAACC
This sequence comes from Dipus sagitta, assembly GCA_036346955.1. NCBI lineage: Eukaryota > Metazoa > Chordata > Mammalia > Rodentia > Dipodidae > Dipus > Dipus sagitta. The sequence goes on along the minus strand of CM070775.1, from coordinate 35,012,790 downwards.
CACATAAGGCAGATGCACAAGGTGGCACATGCGTCTAGAGTTTGTTTGCAGTGGCTGAAACCCCTGGTGCACCCATTCTCTCTCTTTCTCTATCTGCCTCTTTCTTTCTCTCTCTCTCTCTCAAATAAATACTTTAAAAAAGCTTTCCTTCCTGGAGGGAGGAAGGAGACTCATATAACTCAGGAAGCAAACAAAACGTAGAAGGCACAGGAGGAAGTATGAAACTCATAGGGCTTCGGAAGTTCCTAAAATTTTTAAGACTCACAAGGTCCTGCCCCAACATTATATAGAGTAAAAGCTACTTGGGAGAGGAGATTCTCTGGAAGGTTGGGCTGTCTGCAAGTTGTGCAGGGAGCTCTGGAGGTCAGCTTCTGCTAGTCATCATACATGCTCTGATGGCTATTCACTGTGGCAGCCGCCTTAGAGTCATCCATGCTCCCCTAGTCCTATAAGGAATCCTAATCAACTCTCTGGTTTATTAAACTGAAGTTGGGTGGAATGGTTTCTTTGATCTTCTCTTTGGTACCTGTGGTGGTTTGAATGTTAATGTGTGTTCCCCATAGCCTCAGGGATTTTTGATTAAAGTTAAGCTTCCTACTTAAGTCTCCAGCAGTCTGCTAGAGGAGCTGTTACTGGGGTAAGATCTTGTAGTCCAGTCCTAAGGTGTATTTAGAGCCAGGTTTGAGCTCTGGCTGTTTGTGTTTGCTGGCTGTTGGTGGTGTCTCTCTTTTTGTGTCTATAGAAGTGGGCCAGCTTCTTCTGCCACTAATGGTGTCGCCCCTGGATTCTGTAAGCCTGAAATAAACCCTTTCCTCACACAAGCTGCTTCCGGTCAGGTGTTTGTCCCAGCAAGGAGAAAGCAATTACAACAGTACCCTATGTGGAGTGAACAGATGTTTGTGTATGTCTCCTAAGGAAAACTCACACCACACAATTGTTGCCTGCACAGAGGCCAACAGAACCAAAGGTGTATTGGGGCTGAGTGATTGTACGGTCTCTGCAATAGGTGCACCTGGTTCTGGTCCATATGAGGGTGGCGTGTCTGTGAGGATGATCCTGACATGGCTTCCTTTCCCCACGTGGGATGGGACAGTGTGCCTCCTTGCTGTAGTGGTGGCTGCATCTTCCTTTGCAATACATGCACCACTTTATGCTTCTGGATTTATGTAGGTACTGGGGAATTGAGCCCAGGTCTTCAGGCATTGCAAGCAAGCCCTTTAATTGCTGACCCCTTTCTCCAGATCATTTTTTTTCAGATTTAAAAAATTATTTATTTATTTATTTATTTACAAGGAAGGAGAGACAGAAAGAGGAGGAGAAGGAAGAGAACAAGGAGTAGAAGAAGGAAAAGGAAAGAGAGGAAGGGAAAGAGAGGGAGAGGGAGGGAGGAAAGGAGAGAGGGAGAGAGAAAATGAGCACATCAGGGCCTCTTGCTGCTGCAAATGAACTCCAGATGCATGCGCCACTTTACACATCTGGCTTTATATGGATACTGGGGAATGGGGAATTGAACTCCAGTATGATAGGATTTGGAAGCATTGTCTTTAACCTCTGAGCCATCTTTCCAGGCCTCAACAGCACAGTTTTTAACCTAGTTGGAAGTGTAATGTCCTCCTGCCTTCCGTGCCTTATTTGGAGGCCTTGCTGCTAGCTCTGGTCAATCAATCCTCCTCACATCCCTGACGTCCTCCTTGGAGAAGGATTTCTTGTAGGATCTCCCAACAATCTCCCTATTTCTCAGGAGAGCTGTTGAAGTCTGGGTAGTCATGTCACTCATTCTTATTTTACATGTGTCTGTTGTCTAATCATACCTGCACAATTCAGGGTAGACACCTAACTCAATCTAGCCAATACAACTTTCTTTGATGAGACTCTGAGTGTGACATATGACCAGGGAGTAAAGGTTACTGGAGCCATGTCACACACTGTGATGAGCGGAATATTTATTTTTTTTCCCCTCCACCTGTTATATGATGAGATGACACATCACTCCCATCGTTGTCATGTTACATGGCATAGTTGCCTCGAAATATGGAGACTGTGTGAGCCTGGTGGAATCATGTAAGGTGTGAAAATTATCTGGAGAAGTCAAGTTGGAATTTGACACATTACTGACTTGAAGATGGAAGGTCTTGTGAGAAGAAACTACACTGTCCCTTGGGAGCTGGTGGAGGGCCTGACTGACAGCCAGTAAGGGAGCAGGACCTCAGCCATGTAGTTATAAGAGAGTGCATGCCACCCACCATCTGAATGTATCTGGAAGCAAGATTACACAAGAGCCCAGCATGGCGGTCAACTGACTTTGGCCTTGGGAAAATCTGGGTTGAAAACTCAGTTGAGACATTTCTGACTGCTGACCTCCATAAATGTGAGACCACAAACTCAAGTTGCTTTAAACTATTGCATTTGTGATAAGTTATTATTGCAGGATATTAGTCACTTTTTGTGTCATTGTGACCAAAATACCACACACACACACACACACACACACATACACACACACACACATCTAAAAGAAGGTGGCTCCTGACTTCAGAAGTTTCTTCTGGTCAAGGCTCGGCGTAGTTGACATCATGATGGAGAGTATGCAAAGACTGAGGCAGGAAGGGATCGTATAATATAATTCCAAGGATTCACCCTTCAGTGTCTTAGTTTCTGAAACTCTTCCCCACTTCCTAAATTTGCAGAGTCTTCTAAACTAGCACCATCAGCTAGGGAATCAAGCATTCAAACTATGAACCTGTTGGGGACGTTTCAAATCCAAAACATGACAGAGGACAGGACAATGGGAATGTATCTAGTCAGGTCATGAATATCTCAGCCGAGTGTCTCAGCATTTCCTCCTTCCCAGTCTTCACGTGTCCCTACAGCTGTACAAGCCCTTCCAAGTAAGTTCCCTCTTTCTGTGTAAGCCAGTAGATTTGTTTTCTGTTGCTCATCACCCAAAAGAGTGTTAACATAAGTCTGTGTGGACTTGGGGAGCTGGTCTGTTACAACATGAACTTCAGTGTGATTGTGGTACATGGGACTGTAGCTCCGGAAGACTTTTGAGGGATTAAATAAACTTTAGGAAGTCTGGGAATCTTAAGGGAATTAAAGATTACTGGGGAAGGGCTGGAGAGATGGTTTAGCGGTTAAAGCATTTGCCTGCAAAGCCAAAAGACCCAGGTTCAACTCCCCAGGACCCACATAAGCCAGGTTCACAAGGTTGCGCATGTGTCTGGAGTTCATTTGCAGTGGCTAGAGGCCCTGCCGTGCCCATTCTCTATCTGCCTCTTTCTCTCTCTCCCTCAGATAAATAAATAAATGAAAAACTAAATAAAAAACAAAGATTACTGGGGAAATATCTACTGTTTTTGTTGACTGCTTAAAACTATGTTTCAAGACTATGTTTAGGGATGATGACAATATCAACTTTAGCCTACAGACACACTCAAAAGTAATCCATTTTGTTCGGGAATAGAAACTGCAGTTGTTCTGTTGGGTTAGCGTACATGCACTCTCTGAAGCTCTTGGGAAGCCGGGAGAATGGCTGCTATTAGTAAAAAGCTAGGTAGGGCCAGCGCATGGCTTGATGCTTCAGGCGTTTGTGGGCCTGAAGAGATGCCTCAGCCAGTTGTTCCCACTTCCTTGTAGCACCAGCTGGCTGCCACAGTGGAGCTCAGTAGAGTCCAGCAGGGACCCTGCCAACCTGGCCCTTGGCCAGGCAAGAGGCGGGAGCAGAATGACAGAGATGTCCAGGTGCAGGCAGCTGGCTTGATAGAGAAAGGATTGATTGACACAGAGGAAGTGGAGGGGCGAGCCACAACCACCATCCAGACCCTGGGAATCTGCCTGTGCCTGGACTCCCACTCTACGGCATCTGGAGGGTCTCTGTCCTAGCCTGGGGCTGGGAGTGAAATAGAAGTAGGGCAAGAATCAGCCCGGGGACGACGCTCTCTTTAACGTGTACCCATGGCTTCTTGATTTGTGCTTGTTTGGCAAAGGGAGAAAGACTGAGGTCTACAAACCTTCTCTCCAGAATTTTTATAGAATGCCGCAAAGTATTATGTTTTCTCTGAAGTAGTATTCTCGGTGCAGAGAAGTATAGCCAGGCTGGTTACAGACAATGCAATACAGACTTTCGGGTAGAGTTGGTAAGAAGAGGGAGACAGCAGGGCCAAGGACCGGAAGTGGCGACTGTTAAGTTGTGCCTTAATGGGAACAAAGCACAGCGAGGTCCTGGACAGTCCCCAGAAGCAACTTAATTTAAAAAAAGGGGGGGGCACTTAGGTTTTGGGTGTCGCCTTTGAGCCTAAGAACAGAAATGGCAGCTGCCCTGGTACCCACCAGTGCAGGGAAGTTGCAGCCTCGCCCCGCCAGCCCCTGGGGGAGGGGGGGCAGCTGATGTGAGTCAGGCTGCCAGCCCACCTTAGATGGATTTGGATGGAAAAATCAGCAAACTGATCCTACTTGCCTGTCTTTCTACACTTGGCTTTTGATTTTTTTTTTTTCTTTCCCCTTCCCTCCTAACCAGTTTCTTTAGAGCTTAGAGTGTCCATTTATAGTATTTCTTCAGTACGGGAAAGAAGTAATAAATTGGCTGGATTCCTAGCTGAAAGCCAATCCTGGCTGTCATTGAGGGGGAAACCTCTTATCTCCCCTAAGGCTTTTCCCAAGAGAGCCCAGAGATTAGGCCTTTTGCCATTTTTTTCAGATCTTTCCCCAGGCTTTAAAGCAACTAGATAACCATCTTTAAAGACAAAAGCTACTTTCTCTGATGGATAGACAAGGAATAAAATATTTACAGTTTTTTTTTTTTTTTTTTTGGCTTCTGTTTATCTACTTACAGTGTTTTAACAACTTATCTCCTCTAACATAGTTCTTTTGGCTGTAAAGTACTAATTCCAATGGTTTTCTTCATAGTTCCAGAGGAAATTTAATTAATGTTTATGAACCATATAAGCTAATTTCCCCCGAACCTCTCTGTCCATTTGCACATACACACAAATGTTAGTCTTTGTTGAAGCCTGATGTACCCAGTCTGGCCTTAGCCCTGGCATGCATGCTTTGCTCCTTAAGGGGGGAAAAAATCTTTATTTTTCACGGCTGACTTGGGTTGTCTTGCTCTACAGTGTGCCTTTAGCCTTCGAGCAGACCTCCGCCATGCTGATCACATACACCCCTTAGCCATTTCCAAAGCGGAAGGGAACTTCCGATACCCGGTTCAGCTCGGATCTGTCTGTGTGCCTTCAGATGGTGTCTCTGGAGAGGTTTTCCTCTGACCCACTGAGTCAACACTTTCACCAGCCCCGGGGGCTCTTCCAGGGAGCCAGCTCCTCTTTCCTGCAATGGAGAACAATGACAGCATGTATTTAGAGAGAGGAGAGATCCTGTAGGGTTTTAAAACTGTGACTGTGAAATCTGTTTTTCCGGTGCAAAGGGCTTTAGAAAGACTTTCAGTTATAAAGATTGCTGTATGGGAGGGGTGGGTAGAAGAGTCAGGGCTGGGGGCTCTCTGTTTTCTTGCTGGAGGGAGGCATGTGTGTAATTGCACATTCTCTGCACACTGCCAAGGGTCCTTTCTTTCTGTGCTTCCTCACCAGCTCCCAGGGCAGCGGTGGATGGTGGGCAAGTGCGTGGGAAGAGGGAAAGAGAAGTTCCACCTGTCCCCGCACCCCGCACCTGCACCATGCCTGGTCTGCTGCAGGTCCTTGAGACACATTTATTTCCTGAATTAATTTCAATTATGGCCAGCCTGTCCCACCTGCTTCCCTTGTTGATGGAGCCAAGATTCCCAGTCTGAGAAGGAGGCTTATTTCTTCTTTTTTTTTTCTTCTCTTATATTCTTTTTTCTTTTTTATGTTTATTATAATTATTATTATTAACAAGATGTTTCCTATGGATATATCATGTGTTAGTACCCTCTTTTCCCTCATCCCAGTCCCCATTCAGTTGGGGACACTCCTCAGTGGGGTTGCAGATATTCCCCATAGGGTTGTACTTTATACACTATGGGAGCAGCAGTCAGTTACTTTGTGGGGAAGGGAATACCTCTGGGCATGATGTCAGTACCTGTGGCTCTTACAATCTTTCTGCATCCTCTTCTGAAAAACTCCCTGAGTCATGGTGGGTGAGTTTTAAGTCTACTTCAGTGATGTGCTCTTAGGAGCCTCTGGATCTCTGCTTTGGTAGGTGTTGGGTATCCTCAGGGTCGGTCTCCTATAACATGGCGCCGATGATCAGGTTCAGCACGGAAGCAGCACTCTTGCTTTTCTCCCCAACTCCCCTGTGGATTCAGCTGTGGCTTGGCTGAAGTGCAAGGGGTAGTTTATTTCTGGTCTCACTACCTTCTGGAAAAGAAGAACAGATTCTCTAACAGAGAGTGAAATCAGCATAGTTTAGATGGGATAAGCATTATTAATTTAGGGAGAATTTGATGCATATAACCCCTCTTCTAGCCAAAGACTAGTGAGAGCTTGACACTGGAGAATATGATCTTTGTCTCCATACGATTCTGATCTGGTTCCCAATTCCTTATATGGGTTCCCTTACACTGAGCGGATCTCTTAGCCAATCAAAAAGCTATTGGTTACCCACTGAGGCTGTGTGCCACTATTGCACTGGCATGTACATGGCATCAGGGTGTTTGCTTCTGAGGAGCTTAGACCTCGGGTTGCTCACACCATTGCTGGTCATTTTCCCCCAGTAGCTCATGTAGCGCTTTCCAGTACTAGACAGGCTGTCTGGGGACTGGCTTTCTTCTGAATTCCAGCCAGATCTCTCCATGCTCTGTGTCAGCAGCACATGGTATATTCAGCAATAGGGTCTTAACTTCTGCCTCAGGCAGGTTATCAAGTGATTTGACAGAAAGCTGTCTTGATTTGAGGACCTCATAGGTCTCTCCAATCAACAGCTCAATGTGGGTAGCAGCCAATCCCTGGTACTGAGAGTTACAGGTCAGATAGAAAAAAAATAATTTTTTTTCTTTTAAGTTTAAGCTTCCTCCCACTCTCACCAGAGCTCTACTTTTCAAGTGTTCCCCCCTTACTCCTTTTGAGGGCTATATCTTTTTTATCTCCAAGGATAAAAGTCTCTATGGTATCAACTCATTTTGGATTTAATTTTGTGTTTGTTTTCCCCTTCTCTGCTTCCCCTCCCCTACCCCCGAACCCTTCCATCCCTATTGTCTGGGCCTTAAGTTCCCTGCCAGGTAAGACAGCAGGTCCAGGTTAGGAACTGCAGATAAGTGATACCATGCAGCGCTTGTCTTTCTGTAATTGTGTGAGTTCATCGAGTATGATCTGTTCCAAGTCTGTCAATTTTTCTACAAAGTTCATAGTATCATTTTTTCTTACTGCTGAGTAGAATTCCGTTGTGTAAATGTACCACAACTTCGTTATCCATTCATCCAATGGTGGGCATCTGGGTTGATTCAAGTTCTTAGCTATAATGAATTGAGCAGCTATAAACATGGTTGAGCAACTGTCTCTGTATTGATGCATAGAGCAGTTAGGATGAATGCCCAGTAAGGCACTAACTGGGTCTGTTGGTAGCTCAATGCTCATCCTTTTCAGGAATCCTCAAACTGATTTCCATAGTGGTGCTATGAGTTTACATTCCCACCAACAGTGGATGAGGGTTCCTCTTTCCCACATCCTCACCAACATTTGTTGTTGTTAGATTTTTTAAAATATTTATTTATTTTTATTTATTTGACAGAGAAAGGAGAGAGAGAGAGAGAGAGAGAATGGGTGCATCAGGGCCTCCAGCCATTGGAGACTATCTCCAGACGTGTGCACCCCCTTGTGCATCTAGCCAACGTGGGTCCTGGGGAATCAAACCTGGGTCCTTTGGCTTTGCAGGCAAACACCTTAACTGCTAAGCCATCCCTCCAGGCTTGTGGCTAGATTTTCTAATGAGTGCCATCCTTACTGGAGTAAGGTGGAATCTCATGGTTGTTTTAATTTGCATTTCCCTAATGGTAAGGGATGTTGAACATTTTCCTAAGTTTGTGTTAGCCATTTGTAATTCTTCAAGGAGGCTTATTTCTTGCCCTAACTATCTCATGGAGTAGTATGTGGGGATAACAGTGAGCAAACCTGGACCCCAGAGCACACGGCACCTCAAGGTGGCTCCCCACACACTCTTCGGGCATGTCCTGTCACGAGTGTTTCCCTGCCACAGGGGAAGCATGGCTGAGGAGGTCAAGGGGGCGTCACAGGCTAATCATACTCTCCCTATGCTGCACTGCCTGCTTGTCTTTCTGCATTCCCTGCCCTTACCACCTTGACTCTCCACCCTAGGTCTATGTCTTGGTGATTGTAATGGTTTTTCTGGATTAAATTTATTATAATCTAGGAAATTTTCTGAGGGACTCTGTCTCATGAACATGTTTATGTTCTGACAGGAGAGCTTGGGCCCATAGCAAATGCTGTATGAGAGCTTGTTTCTACTTTCCATAATTAGTTACCCACTTCCTCATGCATCCTTCTCAGAAAGGATGTCCTTGTTTGGGTAAGAGGATGTCACTCACTACACTTTTCTGCCCTGTTTTACTTTCCTTCATTGCACTTAACAGCGTAGTACACTCGCTACTTACTGGCTGACCCTCATGCAGATGCACGTTCTGTGAGGGCAGGAACTCCTTATTATTTTTTGTTGTTGTTGTTGTTACTTCCTTGATCCCAGTACCTAGTACACTGAAGGCACTCAGTAAGCATCCATTGCCTATAAACCATGCAAAATTATTTTCCTTTCTAATTGGCTAGTGTTGATTTCTGGCACATTTGTATTGATTTGAGAGTCAGTGGTGTGCAGTTCTTCCCAATTCTGTGCTCACTGATGTTGTACTGGTAGTCTGAGACCAGCCGTGAGGAGAGTGTTTACACCATGGAAATTGGCAAGTACATAAAGCAGCTCCCATTCCACCCATTGCTTAAGCTGATTCTTTCACATTTACAAGCAGTAACTCTTGCTAAAGAACCAAATCAACCGTTAACTCTGTCACAGTTGAAGGGATTGGTGTGGTAGATTAAAGATGGCTGCACATGCCATCTCTTCTCATTCAGAGGCAAAGTCTGTTTTGGCATTCTCTTTACCTTTTTTTTTTGACTAAGCAATAGAAGATGATGGAAGTGACCTTGTGTCATTTGTCCTTGAAAAGGCCTGGCCACTTTGGTTCCCTTCTTCTTGCAGGTCACTTGTTATACTATACAAGCTTACTTAAGTACTATGTTGAGTTTGTAAAGTCCTAATAGAAACACATTATACGGTTTGGAGGGATGGCTTAGCAGTTAAGGCATTTGCCTACAAAGCCAAAGGACCCAGGTTCAATTCCCCAGGACCCATGTTAGCCAGATGCACAAGGGGGCACATGTGTCTAGAGTTCGTTTGCAGTGGCTAGAGGCCCTGGTGCACCCATTCTCTCTCTGCCTCTCTCTCTCTCTCTTTCTCTGTCAAATAATAAATAAAAATAAAATATTAAAATGGGGCCTTTTTGAAAACTTGTTTCTGGGGGACTTCCGGCCAAGATGGCGACCGCCTAGCTGCGCTGCAAATCCCGGGGAAAGAAAGATAGATGTAGAACCTAAGGAGAGAGCCACCCCATCATACCTCAAAAGGGCCCCGGCTGAAACTAAGAAAAATTGGAGAAACAAGCAAGGGGGCTGTTTTCCTGATGAACCGGACACCAGCACAAGGGGGAAGGAGATCAGCACAGAGAAAAATCAACTCCTACCAAATCAGAGAGCCAGAGCCTCAGAGGCCCCCAACACTTCATCACTGAAGCAGACCAAAAATGAACCCAACATGGCTCAGGGCAATTTTGCGGAAGAGGGGGTGGAAAGAATGTCAGAGTCACATGTTGGGTCATGATATGCAGAGACATTTAGCTTACCCATAACTGTGGGCTAACTCCACAATGCATGACCCGTATACCTCAACAAGGAGGGGCCAAGGGGAGGGGGTAGGTCACGGATGAGCCTAATAATGGTACCAAACTGACTGTATTTGCTGAATACAGAACTGACTAATAAAAAAAAAAAAATGGGGCCTTTTTTGTTTATTTTATTTATTTATTTGAAAGCGACAGACACACAGAGAGAAAGAGAGAGAGAGAGAGAATGGGCGTGCCAGGGCCTCCAGCCACTGCTAGATGAATTCCAGAGGTATGCGCCCCTTTGTGCATCTGGCTAACATGGGTCCTGGGCAATCAAGCCTCAAACTGGGGTCCTTAGGCTTCACAGGCAAGTGCTTAACCGCTAAGCCATCTCTCCAGCCCAAAAGGGGACCTTTATAAAAAGAAAACACATTAAAGCTGGGCGTGGTGGCGCACGCCTTTAATCCCAGCACTCGGGAGGCAGAGGTAGGAGGATCGCCGTGAGTTCGAGGCCACCCTGAGACTCGACTGTGAATTCCAGGTCAGCCTGGGCCAGAGTGAGACTCTACCTCAAAAAAAAAAAAAAAAAAAAAAAAAACCACTATAGAGGTGGGGAAATAGACACTTCAAATAAAGATAACTTTCAAGGAGTTATGCTGTGAGCAGGAGCAGTGAAGTGGAGTGCTATGGAGTCATAACTGGAGAAGGACCCAGTCAAAGGAAACAGCAAATCTATAGACCACTGAGGAGGATTCATAATGGATGGGGATGGTTTTGGGGCCAAGGTTCTAAGTGGATGAGAAATGATAGAAATTATGGCAATCAGTCTCTCAGTGGAGGGTTAATCTTAGATAAGAATATGGACATTTCAGGCCTAGGGATGTGGCTCAGTCTGTAAAGTGCTTGCCACCCAAGTGTGAGGACCTGAGTTCAGATCCCCAGCACCCACATAAAGGCGAGATGTGGCAACACACCTTTAATCCCAGCAGTGGGAAGATAGACACAGAAAAATCCCAGGGTTCTTGCTGGCTAGTGTCAAATCAGTGAGCTCCAAGGTCAGCGAGAGACTATCCTGTCTCAAAAAATAATAATAATAAAAATAAGGGTGGAAATCCCAGCACTCGGGAGGCAGAGGTAGGAGGATCGCCATGAGTTCGAGGCCACCCTGAGACTCCATAGTGAATTCCAGGTCAGCCTGGGCTAGAGTGAGACCTTACCTCGAAAAACCAAAAAAAAAAAGGGTGGAGAGCAGTCGCAGAAGCCGTCCAGTGTCGACCTCTGGACTCACATGGACTCAGGCACACACATAGGAACATACATGCACACACATAGAATTTGGACATTTCATTCCTTACACATTGGTAACGGTATATGCATAGCCACAAATGCATGCAGGCTGATTCACTAGTGAAAAGATGACGTGTTTCTCATCAAAGTGGGTCTGTTTGTCCATGAACTGTAAGATTAAATCATCAGAGAGTAGGGGGAGGAAGAGTGTGTTGGTGGTTCCAGGAAAGGACAAAATGTAAGAGAATTGTTTCAGAAAGTGAGAATGTCAGTTTCCTATTATCAATATCAATAAGCCACAGGCCCACCTGAAAGGTTTTGTCACAAGTTAAAGACAGATCAGTTTCCAGGAGAATTTACTTTGTTTCTCTCTCCTATTATTTCAGTTGGCAGTATTTACCTGGGATTAGAGCTCTGCTAGACAATGAAATGGATGACACAAGCAACAAGGTACGTGCCTGCCTAGAACTGTGAACTATGAGATCAAAAGTGAGTCGACAGTGGGGTAAGGATAGACTGGGCAGGAGAGCAGGCAGAGAGAACTTGAGTGGACAAATGATGAGAACAGTGCACTGCAAATCCTAAAGGGGACTAAGGATTGTTAGAGGGAAGGATCATGAGTAAATGACAAGGACAAGAAGTGATAGTCGAAGGGTGGAAGACTGAAATAGAGACTTCAGAGGTGATACTGTCTCTGCACAGGCGCAGCTGTGGAGGTGGGTGGCTAAGGCAGAGTGGAAGTGAGGAGATCAAAGAATTGCAAGGCGAGAGGGACGAGAGGCTGTTCTGGTGGGCGCTGCAGTTTCCAGGATGAAAGGAAGAAGAGCTGAGACAGACAGGGAGATGGAAAGCCAGGTGCTGAAAACCCGGGAAAGGGAATAATCCAGAAATCAGCAGTTGATAGCGTCGTGGGTGGGTCACAATGGTTTATAGTCTAATGGCATGTTCTTTGAAAGAAGCTGGGATATAGTTTTAAAATATTTCAACTTATTCACAAGGAGAGAGAGAGAGACAATGGGCTCACCAGGGCCTCTAACCATTGCAAATGAACTCTAGATGCATGTGCCACCTTGTGCACCTGGATTTATGTGGGTACTAGGGAATAGAACCTGGGTCATTAGCCTTTGCAGGTAAGCGACTTAACTGCTGAGGAATCTTTTCAGCCCCTGGGATATATTTTATAGACAATATAGAAAATATAATCAAGAGGCCACATCGAAGACATACCAGCTGGAGGCCCTGTGTGGCAAGCATGTGAAAGACATTAGACTCCACTTGGGAGAGCTACAATGGAAGCCTGGAGCTCATTCTGTGGTCCCAGCTTTCTCCTATCAGAACCAAGATCTGCAACTTCTTAGTTGAGTTATAAGGCAAAGATAAAAAGGTATGTAACTCACAATAAGATAATTTCAATTATTTTTGGTTTGTTTTTATTTATTTGCGAGCGACAGACAGAGAAAGAGGCAGAGAGAGAGAGAGAGAGAGAATGGGCGCATCAGGGCTTCAAGCCACTACAAACGAACTCCAGACACATGCTCCCCCTTGTGCATCTGGCTTACTTGGGTCCTGGGGAATCGAGCCAGGGTCCTTAGGCTTTGCAAACAAGCACCTTAACCACTAAGCCATTTCCCCACCCCTTCATTTTGACATATAAAAAATGTTGGATCATGAGTACATTAAAAGGATTACTCTTTGCCTCTTTCACTCTCTCTCTCTCTCAAAGAAATAAACAAAAGAAAGTTTAAAAATAAAGAATATTAGGGGCTAGAGAGATGGCTTAGCAGTTGGGGTGTTTGCCTGCAAAGCCAAGGGGCCCAGGTTCGATTCCCCAGTACCCACGTTAGCCAGATGCACAAGGGGGCGCACATGTCTGGAGTTCATTTGCAGTGGCTGGAGGCCCTGGCATGCCCATTTTCTCTCTTCCTCTCTCTGGCTCTTTCTCTCTGTCAAATAAATAAACACAAAAATAAAGTTAAAAAAAAGGATTAATAGGGCTGGAGAGATGGCTTAGTGGTTAAGCCACTGTGTAGCCTAAGGACCCAGGTTTAATTCCCCAGTACCCATGTAAGCCAGAGCAACAAAGTGGCACATTTGTTTGCAGTGGCTAGAGGCTCTGGCACACCCATTCTCTCTCTCTCTTTCATTCTCTGTCTGCCTCTTTCTTTCTCTCTCTCTCTCTCTTTGTGGTGGTTTGAATAGAATAGATGGCCCCCAATATATTCAGTTGTTGTTTGTAGTTTGCATCTGCAGTCACCTGGCTGGAGGCAGTGTCACTGGGTGGATCTTAAGGTGTGGTGGTGGGTTTCAGGTTTCAATCTAAAGATATGCAAAGTGTGCCTAGCAGGAGTTCCTGAAGTGTGCTGTGGCTTTTGGCTTTTGGCTGGTGCCTCTCTCTCTCTCTCTCTGCTTGGGCCTGTGAAGGCAGGCCAGCTTCTTCTGCCATTATGGAACTTCCCCTGGATCTGTAAGCTTCAATAAATCCCTTCCTCCATAACTGTGCCTGGTCTGGAAGTTCATCTCAGCGAACCTGAAGCTGTCTGCTACACTCTTCCATACAAATAAATAAATAAGACATATTTTTTAAGAAAGGATTAATAAAGTTTTTTGGTGGTTTTTTTTTTTTTTTTTTTTTTTTACAATTTCACCCACTGAGGACCTAAGTGTGAAAGCTCCATGGTGAACTAGTTTTTCCTTCTGGGATAAGAGTTTACAAAACGGTGTATAACTCTTAGGATGTTCCTGAAACAAAGACCAGCTCAATTTACACGGAAGTTTTATTTTTGGAAAATTCAGTGTATTTTAAAACCATGTGAAAATACTTGGGTTTATATGTAGAACAGAGTTAAATTCTAGGTTCTGACAATTATAAATAGTTTTCTACATCATCCAACTGTCCAACAGGATCCAAGACAATTCTTCATAGTGGGGACTGGAGACTGTTACTGCTCATTCCAGAAAATTCTATCTGCTGGCAGAAGCAGAGCCCAATCATTCTGACAACTAGCGTTTCAAATTTCCAAAATGCCTTCCAACCACCCACTGAATCAGAGTGATGAGGTAGGGCTCCGAGATGACGTGGGAGACACAGGGGAGCTTTGCTGATGACACACACTGAGGGCTCCTGAGGCCACACTGGGAGCCTTGGGAGGCAGAGGAGTAGAGGGTTATGTGAGAGAAGGGCAGCTTCAGAGCTCTGGCCATGAGTCCAGCTGACAGCTCAGGCTTCCTGTGGTGGCAGTAGTCTTGGAAGGGAGAAGAGAGACCTGCCAGGAGTCCCTCCAGAGGGAAGCAGGTCCGACTGTAGCTTTTTTTGGGTCTGCCCCAAAGCAGTTTGCTATGGAGAGGGGTCAGGCTGGGCTCAGCCTGGGGCTGGGCCTCCTCAGGGGAGCATTCATTCTCAGTTCTGTGTTTCCACACAGCTCTCTCGGTTGTCAGTTTAATGACTGCATGGTATTCTGTAGTGCTGGTGACCATGAATTATTAAAGCATTACCCTGATGTTGGAAGTCTAGGTTGTTTCCTTGTTTGTCTATTTAGAATGCATTGCAGAGATGTTTTCAAGTGTCTTTGTCTTATGTCTTTGTCACTTTCATTTAAATACCTCCTAGAGACAACCCTCTCGTCATTCCCGGGTCCACACACCTTTATAATTGTCTTCATGCTGTCATATGCTATCTCACAGGATGTTTTTAAAGCAATTACAATGCCAATCGAATTTCTGGCCATATTGGTTTCTATGCAATCTCATCCAAACTGAGTGTCATTGTAAGCCTTTCCTTCATACATTGATCATTATACAACGCAATCTCTAGATTGCTTTTAAGTTTTTTGATTTCTTTTTACGTATGTCTTCATTTTATACTTCTTTCTTCACACTGTTCTTCAGTTGTGTGCATTTCCCTTCGAAGGTCTCTCTATATGTTTATTTTTTCTAAATTAAGGGAGCTTTTCATAACACACACACACACACACACACACACACACACACACAATTGTTATTGCTAATGTGAAACGCTATCTTCTGCACTCTCCTCCTCTACCCATACCAGCCAGTCTGTTTTCAATTTATTATCCATGAGGTATACTACTAGGCAAGTTGCTCTCAGCTTTGGCTATACACTGAAATCACCAGGAGAGCTTTAAAATCTACTGATGCCTGGGTTTTGCTTCAGATTTAATTGGTCTGGGCATTGGGGTTTTTAAGCACTCCCTGGGTAGTTTTAATGGTACAGCTAAGGTTGAGAATCAGGACCCTAAAGTCTGTAAGCTGGTTGTTGGTTTACAGTGAAGTGGGTGGATTAAGGGTAACCATAGAACGTTAGGGAGTGGTGGTGAAACAAGCGGTTATTGCGGATGGGAATGGGGAAGAGAGTCCAGGCTTCCCACTGGTGTCACTGGTGCTGAGGCATTTTCCTTGGATCTAGTCAGCATCTCTGTTTTAGTTTTTGATTCTTAAAAACTTAATCCGGGCTTGGGCCGGTGGATCGGTAGGTAAAAGCACTCATTTCATTGCACAAGCATGGCCACCCGAGTTCCTGAGTTCAGATCCTGGGAACCCGCCTAAATGCCAGACTCAGTAGAGCACACATGTCATCCCAGCCCTCCTCCTGCAGGATGGGAGGCAGGGATAGGAGAATTCTGGAAGCTTCTGGGCCAGCCATCCCTGTCAGTGCTGAACAGTAAGAGACCCTACTTCCAACAAGGTGAAAGGTGAGGGCCCACCCTCAAGGTTCTTCTCTGACCGCCACACATGCTCTACGTGTGCCCACACTCACTCATAAACACACACACAGAATGATACTTTAAAAAAAAAAAACCTCCCTGCCTATTTCTCTCTCTGTCTCTCATAAATAAAGAAAAATAAAATGTATTTTTTTTAAAAAAAAGAAAAAGAATTTGGGGAAAAGACAAGATTTAACACAGATTGGCAGAAGTCAATCTATGTGCCCTGAATGACCCCAGTTCTTACTGTAATTGATATGATAAAAGTGCATTAATCTTAATACCTAGTTATGGCTGACTTGCTGCATCCACGCACTCATAAGGACCCCAGCCTCCCATCTCGGCTTCTGGTTATGTCTGTCTGCCTGCCTACCTACCTATCATCTATCTAGCTACCTACCTAACTACATCTTATTTGTTTTTATTTATTTATTTTTTTAACTTATTTGAGAGAGAGAGAATGGGCATGTCAGGGCCTCCAGCCACTGCAAACAAACTCTAGACATGTGAGCCACCTTGTGCATCTGGCTTATATGGGTACTGGAGAATCAAACCTGGGTCCTTAAACTGCGCAGGCAAGTGCCTTAACTGCAAAGCCATCTCTCCAGCCCCATATCTCCATATCTATCATCTAGCTAGCTACCTGTTATGTATCAAGCTACCAATCTGAATCCGTCAATCTAGCTACCTATCCATCATCTATCTATCATCTATTATCTACAAATCTACCTACCTACCTATCTAATCTATCTTACTGTGTCCCCCGGGTTAGACTTGAACATGCAATTCTCCTACCTCAACTTCTCAAGAACAGTGATTATGGTCATATGCCAGCATGGTGTCTTCCAATGACTTTTAGGAGTCCTTGGGATGTTCTATGAGCTCGGGAGCAAATCCACTCACTGAGCCCTCTTTCTTTCTTTCCTTTTTTTTTTAAAAAAAACTTATTTGCAAGCAGAGAGAGATAGGAGAGAGACAGACTGAGAGAAAGGGTACATCAGGGCCTCCATCCACTGCAAAGGAACTCCAGATGCATATACCCTTTGTGCATCTGACTTTACATGGGTACTGGGGAATCAAATCCAGGGCATTAGACTTCCCAGGAAGACGCCTTAACAGCTGAGCCACCTCTCCAGCCCCTGAGCCCTCTTTCTGACATCAGCTCCTGCAACTCATTTGGAGATGGATCTGCCTCTGTTGGGAAGACCTCTACTGCCCAGGGTGCTGCCCTGGCTCACGTGAGAGCATACGCGGAAGCGTCCATCCACATTTTGAAACAAAGTCTGAATTAGGCTGTCTTGGGCATCTCATCACAGATTCTACTGTGTGAGCTCTGGGCTGGGGAACAGACAGGGCTTTAGAGGGGATGATGAGGAAATGGGACCTTGGCCAACAAAACAGATACGGGGGTGATGAGGCTTCCTAAGGCCCATCCTACTCTCTCCCAGTGTACACTGGGTTAGAACGGAGCAGAGAGCAGCTGGAGGTGAGTGGGAAGGAAAGTGGTGGGGAAGGGGAGCCGTTCTCCTCGCTGGCTTCCTAGAAGTCTCAGACTGCCTTGGGAGAGCGAGTTCCTTGGGAGTGAGAACTCTGGCCTCTTACTGTGTGTGGACAACGTCTAGCACATCATCGAAGTAGGTGTACAAGAAATAATTACGGAACAAATCCATAAAGTCATAGTATTTACTTCCCAAGTCCCACGTCACTGCCTGTATGTTAGATTATTTTACCACTTGAATTTCTACCCAAGCTTCTTCCAGAGTTTTAAAAATAATTGAATTCTGTTCAAAAGCTGTGTCAGGGGAGATAAATCACAGTTCAACCGTCTACACACTGAAGTGATCGTTCTCTACTGGAATCAACAAGCAATGTTCTGTTTGCTGGTCTGTGGAATAGGGATAATACTGGCCACTTTCACACAGCGGCTTGAACACCATTAAGAACCATTTGGAAATAAAATCAGAATTAACTGAAGCACATAGAATTTATTATCCATAATTAAGCAAACACAATTCTCTGTCTGCTTTCTTTTGACCTGGATGACAAATGAGAAATAATGTTAGATGTATTTGTGTATTAGCTGTGCTTTGTTTAAAAATCATGAGAATAAACTCTGTAACATAATCTGGAGTAAGGATTCAGAAATTGTTTCCATAGCTTTTAGTAACAGAAATATTGTAAGATTCTGAATCAGGTTAAATGTTATATCGCATGTGTAATGTATAACTCAACACTTGAAATTTTAATAATAAAAATAAAATGAAAAAATTTTTTTTGCTTAGCCCCAAAAGTTACTACGATTCTTTTTTTTTTCCATTTATTTATTTGTGATAGAGAGAGAAAAAGAGAGAATGGGTATGCCCGGGCCTCTAGCCACTGCAAATGAACTCCAGGTGTATGCACCACCATGTACATCTGATTTATGTCGGTTCTGGGGAATCAGACCTAGGTCCTTAGGCTTTGCAAGGAAATTCTTAACCACTAAGCCATATGTCCAGCTCTAGGATTCTTTATTCTCTGATATTTCAGTAAGATTTTTGTTAAAAAAAAAATTAGAAAAGTTCTTACAAGCTATCAGCATTTCAGTCATATCTCCCAATACTTACCAGAACACTTCTATTATTGATATTATTAGGTATATTTTAAAGAACTTTCATCATTGGTAATAAATAACTTGGAATATTTATACATTTAAACATTTTAAGCAAGTACTTTTTATTTTTATTTTATTTTTTAATTTGTATTTTGACAATGTTATACATGTGTATATAATGTACTGATCACATTTTATTCCCCATTACTCCATCCCTACTCTCTTCTCCCCCACCCCACTCCTGCTGAACACCTCCTTCTTTCCTTTTACTTTGATATTTTTTATTTTGTTGTTTTTGGAGGCTCACTAAGTTTAATCAGTGTTGTTAGTGGAAATACACACACACACACACACACTTATTGGCAGTTTACCAGTGGCTATACCATTGAAGAAAATGTTTCTCCTTCCCCCAGCAACCATTAACTGCCAATAGCTCCTCAGAAGGGCTGGCCCTTATAAACCACTCCTCTATCCATGATGGGATGTTGACAGGCTCAGTCTTGCACAGATAATCACAGCTGCTATGAGTTCATGAGTGCAGTGGCCATGCCATGTCCTCCTTACCTTACATGACATACATTCTTTGAGCCTTGGGAGGGCAATGATACAGATGTCCCAATAATGGCTGAACACTCAGCTGTCCCTTATTCTCAGCACTTTGACGAGTTATGAATCTCTGCAGCAATTGCTGTCCACTGCACAAAAGAATCTTCTCTGACCAAAGTGGAGCACAGCAGTAATCGGTGGGCATAAGTATAAATATTTAGAAGACAGTTTGATGGGCACAACATGTCCATTTAACAAAACAACTGAGTAGCTTCTCTCCTAGGCCTATAACCTCCTCAGTCACTGGCTTTTGGCCAGGTGTATCGCACCAGGAATGAATTGCCACCTGTGGAGCGGGCCTCAAATCCAATGAGAAAGCAGGTGGTAACCTCATAACATCATGCCACTACTGCATCAGTGGGGCACACACTACCTGGTGGGTGGGTTTTGTAGCACACAGGGTCCACTGCTGAGTAAAACTGTTGATGACTTTTCTCCTCCAGTAGCATGCATAGCACCTGCTGGTACTATGAAAGCTGGCCAATAGGGAGGAAGCTTCTATCTGAGTTCCAGCCTGAATTCCTGTGACCTGCAACCAAAGGATTACCCACTGATGCAGGGTACCTCCTGTGCAAACTCTATTCTCAAAGAATGTGACATACATATATGTCTTGGTTTTTCGAGGTAGGGTCTCACTCGAGCTCAGGCTGACCTGGAATTCACTCTGCATTCTCAGGGTGGCCTCAAACTCACAACGATCCTCCTACCTCTGCCTCCTGAGTGCTGGGATTAAAGGCATGAACCACCATGCCTGGTTCTAAACATTTTATTTATTTATTTGACAGAGTAAGAGAGAGAGAAAGAGGCAAATAGGATGAAAGAAAGAATGGGCACACCAGGGCCTCTAGCCACTGTAAACGAACTCCAGAAACATGTGCCATTTTATGCATCTGGCTTTATGTTGGTACTGAGAAAATGAATTTGGATCCTTAGGTTGTATAGGAAAGCACCTTAACCACTGGGATATCTCTCCAGCCCAAGAATTATGTTTTTAAAAATATTTTATTTATTTATTTGAGAGAGAGAAAGAGGCAGATATAAAGAGAGAATGGGCCCACCAGGGCCTCTAGCCACTGCAAACGAACTTCAGACACATGTGTGGCACCTTGTGCATCCGGTTTTATGTAGGTATTGGGGAACTGAACCCGGATCCTTAGGTTTCACAGGCAAGTACCTTAACTGGTAAGCTATCTCTCCAGCCCCCAAGAATTATGTTCCAATTAGCTTACAATAGCTTACAAAGTAGTAGGTTTCCATATGGCTTTTTCATAATCCTGAGTTTTAGTTAGCTCTCTCCTGCACTCCTTCCCACTCTCTATGTCTGCTTAAATCTTTCCTCCCTCAGGATTCCCTGCTCTACTTTCATAGTTCATGTGTTCTATTACCTTCCACTAATACCTCTCCACACTCCCATTGCCTCTTTCTAGCTTCCTGGCCTCTAAGACGGTCACTCCAAGTTAAATACACAAACCTAAAAATTTGAAACAAAGATCCACATATGAGAGAAAGTGCAATGTTTGACTTTCTGAGCCTCGGTTACCTCAGCTTATTATTATTATTAGCAGTAGTGTTATTGCATTCTAGTATTATTATGGTATCATACCTCAATATAATATTTTCCAGCTCCTCCATTTCCTGAAAATTTCACAATTTAATTTTTCTTTACAGTTAAATAAAATTCCATGTTGTATACGTACCACATCTTCATTAACCATTCATCAGTTGATAGATAAGCAGGCTGATCTACTTCTTTGCTATTTTGAATACAGCAGCAATGAAGATGGATGTGCAAATATCTCAGAGCAGGATATAGAGTCTTTGGATAGATATGTGCCCAGGTATGGTTTCGCTGGGTAATAGGGTAGTTCTCTCTCTTTTTTTTTAATTTGCTTTTTGAGAAACCTCCACACTGATTTCCATGATGGCTATGTAGGTTGGTGCTGCTACCAACAGTGAATGAGAATTTCCCTCTCCCCACACCCTTACCAGCATCTGTTGTCATTGTTTTCATGATGACAGCCAGTCTGACCCGAGTGAGATGGAATCACAAAGTAGAATTTCCCTCATGGCTAAGGATGTTGAACACTTCAAAAACTGTGTATTAGCCATTTATATTTTTTTCTGTTCAAATTTTTTATTAACAAATTCCATAATTATAAAAAATATCCCATGATAATACCCTCCCTCCCCCCACTTTCCCCTTTCTTATTTTGAGAACTTTCTGTTCCGTTTCATAACACCTTCTTGGATTGGGTTGTTTGTTTTCTTCATGTTTAGTTTCATGAGTTCTTTGCATATTCTAGATATTAATCCTCTGTCAGATGTATAACTAGCTAAGACTTAACTTTTAATTTTGAAATAGAATAGTTACACATTTATCTGACAAACTTCTTTTTTTTCTGACAAATTTCTGTAGCTACTGTGGATCTATTTACTTATTTTTTGGATTTTTTTAAAAATTAAGTTGCTATGGACTTAGAGTTCTATTTCTTAGAGTACTGTTGGCTAGTTATTTTAATGTTCTTATTAAAAACAATGATGGGGGACCAGGCATGGTGGCACACTCCTTTAATCCTAGCACTCGGGAGGCAGAGGTAGGAGGATCGCTGTGAGTTCTAGGCCACCCTGAGACTACATAGTGAATTCCAGGTCAGCCTGGGCTACAGTGAGACCCTACCTCAAAAAACCGAAAAAATAAAATAAAATAAAACAAAACAAAACAATGATAGGGGCTGGGGAGATGGCTCAGAGGTTAAAGGTACTTGCTTGCAAAGTCTGATGGCCCAGGTTCAATTCTCCAATACCCACATAAAGCCAGATAAACAAAGTGGCACATACATCTGGAGTTCATTTGCAGTGGCAGGAGGCCCATCCTCCCTCTCTTTCTCTCTCTCTCTCTCTCTCTCTCTCTCCCCTTGCAAATAAATAATAAATAAGTAAAACAATGATAAAATATTAATAATAATACAGTATAGATTTTTTTTTTTTTTTGGTTTTTTGAGGTAGGGTTTCACTGTAGCTCAGGCTCTCCTGGAATTCACTATGTAGTCTCAGGGTGGCCTCGAGCTCATGGCGATCCTCCTACCTCTGCCTCCCGAGTGCTGGAATTAAAGGCGTGCCCCACCACGCTCGACTAGAAAAAATATTTTTAAGACAACAAAAGGGCAAAGAAGTGTTGTAAAGAATTATCAGGCCAGTCTTACTGAAAGGAAATATCTAAGAGAAAAACTACTTTTTTCCCTACAGACATTTGCTAAACTTCTGAACCCAGTAAACAATATTCCCAGAGCCCAAACTGCATAGGATGTTTATTAGGTGACTCCACCCATGAAACAGACTTCAAGATAATGAGTAACTGGAAATAAATGCAGTGTTTGCACCACACTTCCAGTGGGAAACAAATGAAATGATCGTTCCAGGGGGTGCCGGTGTCTGCAGAATCGGCCCTGACATGCCTGAGCCACAAAATTTCTCCTTTTCAGTAAAAACTTCTTATTGTTTGGAAGGCATATTAAGGACTTTACTCATCCCTCTGCTCAAGACCTGCCAAGGAGAAGCTCACAGAAGGAACGGGTTTATTTTGGCTTACAGTTCCAAGGACACAGGCCATCGTGGTGGAGAAGGCATGTCAGCAGGAGCAGGAAGCCTGGCATGCAGAGTCAGGAAGCAGAGTGCGAACAGGCAGTGAGGCCAGACTATAAAACCACAAGGCCCATGCCCACTGACGCGCTTCCTCCAGCAAGGCTCCACCTCCTAAAGGTTCCAACAACCTTCTCAAACAGCCAACTGGGCACAAAGTAGTCAAACACATGAGCCCACGGTGGACATTTTACACTCAAACCACCGCATGTGTTTTTAAAACGGTTGTTTCAGCTACTTGCCTAGCATGCATGAAGCTCTAGGTTCAATTCTGGACACTGGAAAAAAACAAAAACAAGAAAAAGATCCAATCATCAGGGCTAAGGATGTAGCTTAGTGGAAACCTGTTTGTGCAGCATGCGCAAGATCCTGGGTTTTAACCCAAGAACTACAGTATGTAAAACTTGAAGCCCAAATTTTCATTAGGTCTATGTCTGGTGGTGGCCTCAGGCAGCTGGGTGGATATGGCAGCAAATTTTATCTTGTCTGAAAGTCTTTCATAACAAGTCCCAGAAATAAGTTTCTGTGAAAAAAAGAATCAGCTCATAACAAACAAAACAAAATTAAACAGTGCACATGAGAAATCTGTTCCATCAGGCACAACAAACATAAAAAAAAAATAAAACACAAAAAGGAAATTCATTCACAAAGGCTTGAAGTAATGTAGCATTGTTCATGAAATGTAAAACCTCCCTGATTACTGTGATGGTTAGTGCTGATTATCAACTTGATAGGACCTGGAATCACCCAGAAATCAAACCGCTGGACATTGTCTGTGAAAAGAGTTCCTAGGCAAGCACTTTAACTGCTGAGCCATCTCTCCAGCTCCTAGAAGGAGTTCTAAATTGGGTTAATTGAGTTGGAAGGATCTGTCCATTGCAGGGGCTAGAGTCCCAAAGTGGATACAGAGGAGGAAGCTGAGCGCCATCCCTCTGCTTCCTCACTAAAGACGCAAGGTGCTTCCGTGCACTCCCCCCCACCATGTTACACTATCTCCTCAAACTGCGAGCCAAACCAACCTTTCTCTCCTTAAGTTGCTTTTGTCACATGTTTTGTTGCAGCAAAAGAAAAGTAACTAATTTACTTACTATGTTAAAAAAAAAAAAGTAAAAGACAGGGCTGGAGAGATGACTTCGTGATTAAGGTGCTTGCCTGCAAAGCCAAAAGACTCAGGTTCAATTCCCCAGTCCCCAGATGCACAAGGTGGTGCACGCATCTGGAGTTCATTTGCAGTGGCTAGAGGCCCTGATACAGCCATTGTTTCCCTTCTTTCCTCTCTCATAAATAAATAAGATGTTTAAAAAAAAAATATCTAAGGGCTGGAGAGATGACTTAGCAGTTAAGTGCTTGCCTGTGAAGCCTAAGGACCCCGGTTCGAGGCTCAATTCCCCAGGATCCACTTTAGCCAGATGCACAAGGGGGCGCATACCTCTGGAGTTCGTTTAGCAGTGGCTAGAGGCCCTGGCGCACCCATTCTCTCTCTCTCTCTCTCTTTCTCTCTCTGCCTCTTTCTCTCTCTGCCTCTTTCTCTCTCTGTTGCTCTCAAATAAATAAATAAAGCAAAAAAAAATTTTTTTAAATCTATTTAAGCCCCAACTCCCAGATCCTGGCCCTGGAGGTTGTGCTTGCAGAAAGAAAGCAAGACCTGAGGAGATAAACCACCCCTCGCATCTCAGTGAAGGCCTATGTGAAACTACAGAGGAAGTGAGGAGATAGGAGAGAGCTGCTTCCGTAATGAACCTGACAATCAGCACCAGGGTGAAGGAGACAGATGCTGAGGACACTCAACACCTACCAAAGGAGAGATCCAGAGGCCCCTAAGAGCTCATCACTAAAGTAGATTTAAAACACACCCACCAAGGCTCAGGGACTTTTGAGGAAAAGGGGGCAGAAAGATCGGAAGAGTCACGTGTTGGGATGTCATGCCCATAGGCACTGCCCCCCCAAAACTGACTGCTGCTCCCACAATGCATAACCCACATTCCCATGGGGAATACCAGCAACCCCAAGGAGGAGGGACCCCTGTGGAATGGAGGCAGGGAGAAGGAAAAAGATGGTACCAACACATGATGTATCCATACAAAATATGTTCTTAATAAAAAATAAAATATTTTCTAAAAAGTAAAAGCTTGAAAATATTGACATAGAACAAGAAAATTTAAGGAATAGAAAAATTGAGAATGATCTAAGTAGAACTTCTATAAGACATATAGAAATTAAAAGCCATTATAGGAGTGAAAAAACAGTAAAGAGAGAAATAGTACATTGGAAGGTAGGTCAGGAGCAATAGCCTGCTGTGAAACTTTTAGTAGTTTGGTCATAGTATCCAACACAATGCTCTACATATGTGACGCTGAATGATAAAACAGACTTCTGTTTATTATAGATTGCATGTGCAACTCAAGTGTACAGTATCTCCCATATGTGAAATACATTGGACTAACAATATTAGGTGAAAATTCATAATTTTATTTGAGATTAGATTAGAATAGGGTTTCGTTTTGAACTTCACCAATTGTTTCCCAAGACACCAAAATGTCAATGTTTTACTCCTTCTGTATGTATTATTTCTTCAAGTTTCTCATTCACTTTATAGTTTTGTTACTTTTGATCTATCTTAAATTATAACCATGTGTTTTATTAAAACTGAGTCTGCAGCTCCAGCCCCTAGCAGGCAGACTCCTGCTCCTGCTTCAGGGGTACTTGTCACTGGGGGTGGATCTGAATTCCAACTTAAAGGTGTGCAGAGAGGTTTTAAGCTCTGGCTATGCTTGTTTGTGGTGCTGGCTGCTTGGGGGTTTCTCTCTCTGTTTGGACTTATGAATGGGAGGCAGCTTCTCTCTCCATTATGGAACTTCTTCTGGATCTGTAAGCCTGAAATAAATCCATTCCTCCCTTAAAACTGTGTTTGGTTGATCATCTCAGCAACGGTTGGAACTGACTACAACACCATATATTTTCTTTATCTATATCTTTATTTATTTATTTTTATTTTAGAGAGAGAGAGAGACAGACAGACAGAGAGAATTGGTACACCAGGTCCTCAGCCACTACAATAGGACTCCAGATGCTTGCGCCACCTAGTGGGCATGTGTGACCTTGCACTTGTCTCATCTTTGTGCGTCTGGCTTACATGGGATCTGGAGAGTCAAACATGGGTCCTCAGGCTTTGCAGGCAAGTGCCTTAACCACTGAGCCATCTTTCCAGACCTTTATCTGTATCTTACTGGTATGATGTCAGGTGTAATACTAGCGATATTGACTGTCTAGCCTAGTAGGTACTTAAAGACATATCTGTGGCATGAAAGGAAAAAAAAAAAAAGAAAGAACAGTAAGGAAGCTTTTTAACTAAAAATAGGGTAACTCTAAGTAAATTCTTTTAAAGAGGATGTTTCTAGAATAGAATAAAGAAAACATAAGATAAACATAAGATTATAAATGTGTAGTCTTGCTTGGAATTGGCCCCTGGGAGCTGTGGACTCAAACTTGGCAAATAACATACATTATGAGAGGAAAAATATACTGACATTAGAAAGACAGAACAACATGGTAATTTAAAAAATGCATCTTATGTCAGGCACGGTGGTACATACCTTTAATGCTAGCACTTGGTAGGCAGAGGTAGGAGGATCACCATGAGGTCAAGGCCACCTTGAGACTACATAGTGAATTCCAGGTCAGCCTGAGCTAGAGTGAGATCCTACCTCAAAAAATTTTAAAAAATGCATAGTGAACATGAAAAAAAAATCACAATGAATACTGGTGAGAATGGACTATACTGCATAATAAACAAAAGAACTTGCTGTCTAAAAAAAGTTCATATGACCAGTGTGGTGGTATTGTGCCTTTTAGAAGATGCCAGGTAGAAAGTGGCCACCATTCTATGCTCAA
Source organism: Dipus sagitta (assembly GCA_036346955.1). Lineage (NCBI taxonomy): Eukaryota > Metazoa > Chordata > Mammalia > Rodentia > Dipodidae > Dipus > Dipus sagitta. The sequence goes on along the minus strand of CM070775.1, from coordinate 34,986,194 downwards.
CCACAATGGATTCAGACAAGAGCCAGCAATGGGTGAGAAAATACCAGGGTGAGAGACTATAGAAGAACCCAATGCTTACTTACTTAGTACTTACTTACAGATTTCTCATTAGTTACAGACAGTAAGATAATGGCAAGATCTAGTGCATGCCACCTTAACCACAGGCTCAAACTAAACACCATCAATAACAGCACAATGAGCATCATGCGTCCATGATGTATGTGATGGGGAGGATGCAGGCTCCTGCACATATGAAATTGCTGATATTTGACCAGTTTTGGTCCAAAAGATTGACTTCATGCAGTATACTGTAATAATATTTCTGTTGTTTAACATGAATGCAAGCATGTAAAAATAGCCAGTTAAGTCCAAACCACTGACCTGGGGTTTTAAATAAATGTCAATGTCATTAGAGAATTGAAGAAAGTGAGGGGAGGGGGAAGAGAAGAAGGAGTAGCAGCAGTGTTATTTAGATTAAAGGAGTTTAAAAGGACATGTTAGATACAATAGCCATTCCTTGTGAAGATTCTGGATGGTCAGGAAAAGCTCAGAAACAATGAACACCATTGAATGTATTTATTATATGTTAGATTATGGAGTATGAATTTTTTGCATTTTTTTAAACTTTTAATGTTTTTTTTTTGCTTTGCTTTTGAGGTAGGGTCTCACTCTAGCCCATGCTGACCTGGAATTCACTATGGAGTCTCAGGGTGACCTCGAACTCTCAGTGATCCTCCTACCTCTGCCTCTCGAGTGCTGAGATCAAAGGTGTGCGCCACCATGCCCAGCTTAATTTTTATTTTTAATTTATTTATTACAAAGAGAGAGCAGGGAGAGAATGGGTACACCAGGGCCTCTGGCCACTGCAAAAGAATTATGGAAGCATGTGCCACCATGTGCATCTTGCTTATGTGGACACTGGGGAATCGAACCTGGGCCTCTAGCCACTGCAAAAGAACTCCAGATGCATGTGGCATCTCATGCCTCTGGCTTTATGCGGGTACTGGGGAAGGCAAGCACCTAACCGCTGAGCCATCTCTCCAGCCCTTGAGTATGAAAATTTATGAGTATGAAAAATTATATTGTGGTTATGAAAGATTATGTCTTTATTTTTGGAAAATATATGTGAAATACGTAGGATGAGAGATTAAAATGTCTGCAAATAACTTTAAAGGTTCAAAGGTTTGGCAAAGAAGTATATATGTTTTACACACAGAAGATCAACTGTGGCAAAATATTAACAAACAGTCTAGCTAGGTAAAGGGTATGGGTTCATTCATTTCACTCTTCTTGTGACCTTTCTGTAAGTTTGACATTTTTTTTTTTTTTTTTTTAGGTCAAGCATTGGAGGGAGGGAGGAAGGGAGGGGAAGAGGAAGACCAGGCATTATTTTCACTCAGAGAATGAATGCTGGGTGCTTTCCTGAATGGAATCTTTTGATTCTACAACCAGCTGTGTAGTGACTGAGATAATTAATAATAATAAAAAAGGACCCAGTTGAAATAGAGATTATTCCAATACCCAAAGGAAAACTGATGAGCTTCCACTATACTGCTGCTCCAGAGCCACCGAGGACGTGCGCAGCATCAGCGCGCTGGCGAACGGAGCCAAGCTTCGCCCAGTGCAGCTGTTCCCCCGCACCTGAGAGCCGCGGAATCCGTCTTCATCCGAGCATTGCTACAAAGCTCCCTCAGGATTCAGAGGCGTTTAAAATATTGAATTTTCCTAGGAGCTATTGGGAAATTAAGATTCAGTAGAATGGAGATAAGATTTAAAAAAAAAAAAAGTCTCCTGGCTAAAAATAGAAACAGCTAGTTCAATCTTCAATGCCTGCCAGTGTCAGAGTCGGCCTTTGCTTGCAGGCCTGAGGCCCAGGGCCTTGGCTCCGCTGTCCTCTGCTTGGGTCCAGCGGGCAGGGGTGGGGACGAGGCATTGAAAAGGCCTTCTCTCCTTCGCTCCTCCTAACCTCATCTTTTCTTAGGCTCCTCATTGCCACTGGAGCGCTTGGCTCACCACTTCTCACGCCAGGCTTCCTGCCAAGATTGCCTTTGTTTTCCCCTGGCTTTCAGTCAAGTTTTGGGCTCTTTGCGGGAGTCTCTTGCCGTCTGCTCACCCATCCCTCACTCTTTTCCTTGTGTCTTGTCAGCCTTCCTTTTGTCCCTCAGCTTTCCGGTTTGCTTTTCCTGCCAGCCAGTCTGCACTATTTCTCCCGTTCTTGCTCTTCTCATTCTCTTTCTTGGGGACATTGAAATAGACTGGATGAAGGGGAAAATCAGCCGCGGCCACACAGACTCTCAGGGTGGAAAGGAGAGCTGTTAACACACCAATGCGTCTCCCCAGTTTTGAATTCTCTAAAAGACTTTAAGGGTCCATGCATATTGCAACTGGGTCAATCTTAAACCACAGGCTGTAAGTTGCAACAAACACATGTGGGCTGGAAATCAGCATTATCACTCCCACTGTGAAGATGAGCAAGTGTTGGGGTTTACATCTGAAACATCCTCCCCGGGCTTGTGCCTTGTTACTAATGTTGCAATGCTCAGACAGAGCTTCTGGGATATGACTGGATGGTGAAGGCCTTGACTTCCTCAGTGGGTCAGTCCATCCATGGATTCAGAATCTGAAGAGCTATGGGGAGGTGATAAGGAATGGGTGCATGGGAGTGTGGTCCCTGGCTCCTTTCCTCCCCTCTACCCACTCTCTGCCTCCTGACCCCTGGGAGGTGAGCCATTTTACTCCCTGCTATGGCCTCTGCTTTTCCCACTGGCCCAGAACAATGGAGCCAGGTGACGGTGGGCTGAAACGATGAACCCAGAGAAATCTTTTCTCGTTTAAGATGATTTTCATTAGCATTAAAAAGAAATTTATTTGCAAGCAAAGAGAGAAAGAGAGGAAGGAGAGATAATGAGTGTGCCAGGGCCTCTAGCCACTGCAAACGAACTCCAGATGCATGCACCACTTTGTGCATCTGGCTTTACCTGTGTACTGGGGGATTGATACTTTGCAAAAGCACATTAACTGCTGAGCCACCTCTCCAGCCCCATTCTCTAGCATTTTTTAGAAACATATTTTATTTACTTATTTGTTTATTTATTTGAGAGAGAGGGAGAAACGAGGAGAGGGAGAGGGGGAGAGAGAGAGAGAGAGAATGGGCTTGCCCAGGGCCTCCAGCCACTGCAAACGAACTCCAAATGCATGTATCCCCTTGTGCATCTGGCTTCTGTGGGTTCTGGAGAATCGAAATGGGATCCTTTGGCTTTATAGGCAAACGCCTTACGCTAAGCCATCTCTCCAGACCCTCTTTAGCATTTTTTGACAGTGATGGAAACCTATTAGCCCAGTGACTTACTCCACCTCTCCCCATAGGTGTTTCTGGTTTTTGTGTGATAAACGGATATATTGATGGTGCCTTCCTCTGCTGCTCTGAAGGTAAATGAGATGATACACTTCGAGCACATGGAGGAGGACCCCGTTACACGCTCTGCCATGAGGCCTCACCATCCTGGGCCTCTTTAGACCTTTGTTGATCACCCCTGCCAGACATAAAGTGACCGCTTCCTCCCCAACACACTTTATGACACAGATTTATTACTTTTTTTCGAGGTAGGGTCTCACTCTAGCCCAGGCTGACCTGGAATTCACTATGTAGTCTCAGGGTGGCCTCAAACTCACGGCGATCCTCCTACCTCTGCCTCCCGAGTGCAGGGATTAAAGGCGTGCGCCATCACACCCGGCATGACACAGATTTTTTTGTTGTTGTTGTTCATTCTTATTTATTTATTTATTTGAGAGTGACAGAGAGAGAGAGAGAGAAAGAGGCAAAGAGAGAGAGAGAATGGGTGCACCAGGGCTTCCAGCCATTGCAAACGAACTCCAAGCATGTGCGCCCCCTTGTGCATTTGGCTTACGTGGGTCCTGGGAAATGGAGCCTTGAACCTGGGTCCTTAGCCTTACAGGCAAGCACTTAACCGCTAAGCCATCTCTCCAGCCCCCAACATAGACTTTTATAACATGTTTTTGGGTTTCTTTTTGTTATCTTTCTGCACGATTCATTTTTAAATTTATTTATTTTATTTATTTATTTATTTTAGAGACAGAGAAAGAGAGAGAAAGAGAGAGAGAATGGGTACACCAGGGATTCTAGCCACTAAAATGAACTCCAGTTGCATGCGCCACCTTGTGCATCTGGCTTACCTGAGTACTAGGGAATCGAACCTGGGTCCTTAGGCTTCACAGGCAAATGCCTTAACTGCTAAGCCATCTCACCAGCCCTGATTCCTTTTTTTATTTCCCCTCCCTCCCATTGTTCTCTTTCTCTTCTCATTTTTATATTCCATGTATGTGTCACTTATGTTTCTTGCTGCTATTATCAAGTAGCAGACAAAAAGCAACTTAAGGGAGGAAGGTTTTTTGTTGGGCTACAGTTGAAAGGGATTCAGACCTTCAAGGTGGGTAGGTAGGACACAGGAACATGAGGTGACTAGTCATATTGTGTCTGTAGTCAGAAGACAGGAAGTAGAGAGTGGCCAGGAAGTGGAACCAGGCCTGAGAAGCCTCAAAACTAGCTCTTGGTGACTTAGTTCCTCCAGCAAGGTCCCACCTCAAGACCTGTCCCTAGACAGGCACCAAGTGTTCAGACACGTGAGCTTGTGAGGAACATTCCACAATGAAACCACAACGTAACTTCTCTTTCCTATTGCCTTACTTTCATTTTCATCTTCTACTCTCCCACGAAACTTTTTTAAAGATACCTCTATCTTAAAAAGTTAAAATTTATTATTTGAAAGGAAATGCATAAATGCATACCGTGGTCAGGCAAAATTACTAGCTGAGAATAAGATTTTACTGAGCTTCCCAGCTGCCAGAGGAAAGATGAGAACAAATGAATAACGACGCCCCTGAGATAAAGCAAAATAAAGACTGTCGTTCTTTTCTTGAACATTAAACTTTTTTAATTTACCTTTTTTTTGTATATCGTGTGTGTGTGTGTGTGTGTGTGTAAGTGTTGGAATCACAGATGCATGAGCCACTGTGCATCTGGCTTTATGTGGTTGCTGGAGAATTGAACCCAGGCCAGCAGCCTTTGCAGGCAAGTGCCTTTAACCACTGAACCATCTCCCCAGCCTTTCTTAATGATGTCCTGCATGATAATGTGTCAACTTTCAGAACGGCCGTGATAATCAGTTTCAGGGAGCTGATCTTCTGATGTCCTTCCATCAAGGCTGATAACAGCACAGCCGAGGTACAGTCTTGTAAACACATCTTTATAAGAAGCTACAATAGCATGCCCTCTGTATACAATCCTCCAAGTTCTGGCACGCTGCAAGGACAGACTTTGGAATACAGTGCACCCAGGCGGGGGGAGGGGAAGATCCATGTCCTCCAAGTGATGCTCTGTAGATATTCTCTCTGACCAGTCGGCTTTGGAAAGAAGAGTTCAAGGCCAGCCCTGAGTGTGAATCCTCTCACTGGGGAAGCATGGAGAGGTGTGACTGAAGTCACGCCAGGAAGATGAAGGCTCTTTCCACTAAAACTATCATTCAAGCAGTCAGCTCTGGCTGAACAACCACCCCACTTCTGCAGGCGTAGAGCGGACAGGCTCTCCACAGGCATGCTCAGAAGAGCTGACTGTTAAGGCATTGGATGATGCTTTGTGGTCCATTATTGATGGATTGGTGAGAAAAACATCGGGTTCCGTTTTGGAGAAAAAGACCACAAACATATATTCTAGGAAGAAAATGCCAAAATGTTGACAGGAGGAATTTCTGTGAAGTAGGATTTGGGCAATGCTTTTTTTCTAATGTTTAAAATATTCATTTTTTTAAATTTTTTATGTTTTGAGGCAAGCCCAGATTCCTTTTTTATGAGAGAGAGAGAGAGAGAGAGAGAGAGAGAGAAAGAAAGAATCAGCACACCAGGGCCTCCAGCCACTGAAATTAAACTCCAGATGCTTGTGCGACCTTGTGCACACGTGCGACCTTGTGCTTGCATCACGTTTGTGCATCTGGCTTACGTGGGATCTGGAGAATCAAACACGGGTCCTTAGGCTTCATAGGCAAGCACCTTAACCACTAAGCGATGTCTCCAGCCCTACAATATTCTTGATGATGAACAGATGTTATGTTTGTCATAAGAAAAAGTAAACCATTCAACATTATTTCAAGAGGAAAATTGCTCCTCTGAGGTGCTTTGATGTATGTGTCAGCAGGTCAGTATCCCCCATGGGGTTCTACAGCACTGGTTCTCAGCTCCGGCTGTATTTGAGGATGCCTTAGGAACCTTTAAATTTAGAAGTATCCTGGCTTAGAATCTCTAAGACTAGTATTTAAGCATTAACATTAAAAAAAAAAAATCTCATGTGTAGTTATAATGTGCTTTGGCTCCCAGCTGGGATCACTCAACCCCAGACAATGCTAGGCGCAGACACTCTTTTCAAGTACCACATAGGACTCTCTGTAATCTGATGATATTTACCCCCCCACCCCCGTCTCCAAACTTTGGTTCATTCAGTAGCTTTCAAAACCATTCCAGAAACATAGGAGGTTATCCATCTGAAACACAGTAGGCCTGCATGAGTCCACGCATCAGTTTGGAGCTTTTGCCTGGTCCTGCCCTGCTCAGCCCTTGCCTCTCTCACGTCTCCTCTCATACTTCCTCCCTGGTTTGCTTTCCTCCAAAAGCCAGGGATACTTCTGCCACAGGACAGTCACACTTCTGCCCCCTTTTACTAGGGGGCTCCCTACTACTACTGTTACTGAGGTTCCCTGCTTTACTGTCTTCAGGACTTTGAACAATGGCCATCTTCTTGTGAGGCCCATCACGCCTGGCCTCACACCCCAGGCATTTTCTGCTGCCTTTCCTGCCATGTTCTGCTCTACATCACCGATCTCCTTCTGACATAATTTACCTCAGTGTGTTTTACTGTCTACTTTTCATTGGCATGTAACAACCAAGGAGACAGAGATTTGTTTTGTTTTGTTTTCAAAGTAGGCTCTCACTCCAGTCCAGGCTAACCTGGAATTCACTATGTAGTCTCAGGGTGGCCTCGAACTCACAGTGATCCTCCTACCTCTGCCTCCTGAGTGCTAGGATTAAAGGTGTGCGTCACCACATCTGGCTTGTATTTTTTTTATAAGAGAAAGAGAGAGAGAAAATTGAGAGAGAGAGAGAGAATTGGCAAACCAGGACCTCTAGCCATTGCAATTGAACTCCAGATGTGTTGACCACCTTGTGCACATGTGCAACCTTGTGTGCTCGCATTACCTGTGCATCTGGCTTGTGTTGAATCTGGAGAGTTGAACATGGGTCCTTAGGCTTTGCAGGCAAGTGCCTGAACCGCTAACCCATCTATCCAGCCAGAGACAGGGGATTTTTATCTGTTATATCTATTGCTTTATCTATTACCAGTACCTTAAACAGTGTTTGTTGAAAGAATAAACAAACTAAGAAAAAGAAAATATGCATTCTGTATCCTAATGAGCTATGATATAAACTAACTTCTCTATATTATTAGAGTCATGAAGGTGCATGCCTATAATCTAGCACCCACATAGGAGGAAGAGGCAGGAGGATTGCTGCGTTTGAAGCCAGCCGGTGTTACATAGTAAGTTCCAGGCCAGCATGAACTATAAAGTAAGACTCTGTCTCAAAAAACAACAGTAACATTAACAAAATGCTGGAAATTTGTTTAAGATAAATGTGTTTTTCTTTCTCTTTGTTCCACAGCACCCCCTTCCCCCCATATTCACATACATACTTGTAATCACACGTATTTACTTACATAATTATTACTGGATTTTTCCAAATTTTTCCAGCTGGCTAAGAAGCAAGAGATAAAGTTGGGTGAGGAAATGTGACTCAGGACCCTAGATTTGGTCTTTACCACCAAACACCAGATTTTTTCAGGAAGTAAAGTTAAATTTTCCGAACCATTGCATAAGTAAAATGAATGGACTACCCAGTGTCTACCTCAGCACCTCCACACATGTCCAGCCCTGCATCTGGTGGTCTGTGGTGGATGGGGAGGAACTGAGATGGGACTTCCTGACAGCTATTACTGATTTCATGTTGGGGGTGGGGGGGGTCATACAGCGCTTGTGGCCTAAAGAACTTGACCAGAGCCTCACAAAAACAACTATGTGTTGATTTGATGTGGATGCATGTTGTCTTGCAGACTGAGTTCTGGGGGCTGGCGTGCCAGTCACCACGCTTGCATGATCTTTCAGAAGCAGCACAGCCTTCTCAGGAGGGTGGCCTGAGGCCGTGAGGATGGTCTGGGCTCTGGAAGTGAGTCTGAAGCAAGTCGGAGATATACAAGTGTGGAATTCTCGTTGGGTTTTAGTTTCCTTACCTGTGGAATCAGATGCCAGTACTCGGCAGGCAGAAGTGTTGGAGGGATTAGCATTTTTGAAATGCTGAATGCTCCTTGTCCTTAGTCCCAGCAACAGCTGTTGTCTGTGACTTTGCCTGGACTTTGAAGAATGTTGGCATGGTAATTGTAGGAAAGACCTTCTGCCTCCCACTCATCCCCCGCCCCCTGAAAGTCCACCATAGAACTGCTAGAAACACTTAAAAATCTTTCACCAGAGATATAAGTACATGTGTGGGAAGTGCAGTTCTTTGTGGTGATCATTCTTGGGTTTTACATGCTATAGTCACAATTCCATTTGTGTGTATGCAGGTGTGTGTGTGTGTGCGTGTGAGAGTGTGGAGAAAGGAGGGAATGAAATATTTAGTTTTTAAAATATTTTATTTATTTATTTGAGAAAGACAGAGAGAGAAAGAGACAGACACAAAGAGAGAGAGAGAGAGAGAGGATGGTGAAATCAAGGCCTTCTGCCACTGCAAACAAACTCCTGAGACATATGTGTCACTTTGCATCTGGCTTCACGTGGGTACTGGAGAATTGAACCCAGGCCTTTACCACTGAGCCATCTCTCCAGCCCCAAACTATTTAGTCTTGAAGATGTTATAATTATGTTTTCAAAGCTTGCTCCTTGGGGTACCATGGAACAATGCGGTTAGGTTGTCCAAGGAATACAATCAAGGCTGGGGCTGTCTTCTGGGTTCTCCTCCAAACCACTGTCTGTGGAGCCAAGGGAAAGAATCCCAGCTCGTTCCCCAGCGCTGTTGTCTTTCCACAGGATATTCATTGTTTTGAAAGGAAGAAAACCTCAACAGCTCCACAGTATATAATTATGCCTTCTCAGTACCCAACAGGAATGTTCTCCAGAGAGCTATGATAACATACTTGTGAGGGATTTGGAGGAAGGAAAAGGGAGCTCAGGAGAGCAGCAGGCCAGGCAGCCGAGCCCTCCATACGTCTCATCTCATCATTTTCTGCCCTTGATGTCTAATGGCTCTCACAGATTTGTGGCTTTTCTTCAAATAAACAGCCTAGGTAGATGTTTGGTTGTGGGTTCCCCAGGGTCTGCACCCCTCCCTTCCCTCCCCAGCTATCAGTGTAATAAGTGATTTCAGAGTATTAGGGCAGATTCCACCACTGCTGAATCATAGGCAGACCCAAGGCCAGAGGATGACATCAGAAACACATGTGTTAGTCTGAAGACAGAACTTGGCTTTGGAAATGAGAGCAAGGTCTCCAGTGGCAGAGTCAGGGATCCAACGGTCTAGAAAGGACTTCCAGAGGAGTGTTATCTTTGGCCTTCACTTGGGAAGTCCAGTCCTTGGATGTGTGGCGCAGTTCTTAAATCGTTCTAGACAAGCTCTTCTGGAAAGTGAGGGTGCATGTGTGCACAGGCACAGCATGTGGGGGTCACCTCTGCAGCTGCAACTCAAACTACTGTGATTTTATAAACCTGGAATGGCCTCGCCCAGCTTTATTTCCATCCAGAGCAGGATCTGGGGGATATTACTTCATTAATCACATTTGCCTATCCGCACATTCACTCGTTAAGGAAAGGTGTAGCCCCAGATACGTGTTTATCTAAGCACATCACAATCTTGGGAAAGGATAATTTTCCAAATGTTCTTATCAAACCATGGGACAAAATTCAGATCATTTTGTAAGTTGAGATCATTTTTGAGCTTTATGTAGGCATTGTGGTTTCCATAGTAACAACAGCACTTCACAGCCTAAGGAACATGTGGAGGGTCACAGAAAAGTGAGGGAATCCAGAGGAGAACAAAAGGCAGGAGCTAAAGTCAAAATTTCTTGGGATGCTATACAATCTTTTTTTTTTTTCTTCCTGTTTTATCTATTGCAACAGATTAGTACAAACCCTCTTGATGCCACTAGGTGGAAGTCGTATCGGTTTTCTTATAACCTCTTAGGATTCAAGGTCATCTTCCTCCATGCTAGTCTTACAGATGCCTGCACTTCTCAATGCATGCCCATGAGTATGTGTGTTTATGTATATGTGTGTACGACCCATGCTGATGACCTGCAGTCTTTTGAGTCTGATCTCACCATCTTATATCAGGAAGGTGCTATAAGATGGCTTTCTAGAAGATTTACTTTATTTTCTCTTATATATATACAGACAGACCTGAGACATGCTGAACCCTCATCTGGCAATGGGCGCACTTGGCAATGGTGTTGCCCATTCATTGATCATTCACTTGTTAAAGACATGGTTGTTGAGTGTCTCCAGAGACAGGATGAGACCTCACACCAGACACAGAGGTATACACGGGCCACTGCAATCCATGTAATATGAATTACTAATATGAATTACTTATGAGGAGCTTAGAGTGGAAATCCTCAAGATTTCTCATCAATAGCTCACATTTCACATATCCCCCAGTCCATGGAATGTGTGACTGGCAACATCTGTCCCTTGGCAAATGTTGGAGGGTCAGGGTCGGTTCCGTCACTCGTTCATGTATGCTCTAAGCCCTATTTCTCCATGATGCTAATTAGGCAAACTGACTGGGCAAATGATGAGAAGGATGGGGTGAGTATGTTCCTCAGATGTGTTGCTGTAACAAACGCCTGTGATAAATCAACTTGAAAAGAGGAAAAGTTCATTTTGGCTCGCAGTTTTGTCGGTTTCAGCCCATGGTTGGTTAGAGCAGTTGCTCAGGGTCTGTGGTGTGATGGTCCATCTTGGTGGGGTGTGCTCAGCAGTGGAAGCTTCTCACTCACTTCGTGCTAACTGGGAAACCAGGTTAGAAGAAGAGGAAGAGAGCTGCTCTTACCTTCTTGTTGCCGGGACAAAATGCCCAACCAGAAGCAGTTTATGAGAGAAAATGGCTCATTTTACTTCATCATGGGAGGGGGAAACATGACAGAGCAGACAACCAGCTGACATCATCTACATCAACAGCAGAGAGAGAGCGAGAGAGATCAGCAAGAGCAAGCCAGCTTGGAACACCTAGTAGGTGGGGACTGGTTAGCCTCAAGGCCTGCCCCAAACAAGGCGCCACCTCCCAAAGGCTCCTCCAGCTGGGGACCAAGCAGGAAGCTTCATCACAAACACTAGAGGCTATGGGGGACATTTAATAGTCAAACCACCACAAGGGGCCATGTCCCAAAGATCTCCTTCAAGGGCACATTGCCAATGACCTAACTTCCTTCCATACACCACACCTCCCAAAGGTTCCACTGCTTCCTGATGGAACCACACACTGGGGACAAAACCCCAAGAACTTATCTAAGCCATGTTGACGGCATCTGTGTTCCGATGCTTCATTCAAGAAGCACCAGCTTTCTCGGCTTATGCATTTTCCCCTTTAGTTAAGTTAGAGCCTGGAGCCTACAGGAATGACGTTCAGCTCTCCTTAGTGCTAGGAGTTGGGACTGTTAGTTCAAGGGCCAAAGGAAATGGTTTTTTGTTTGTTTGGTTGGTTGGCTGGTTGGTTGGTTGGTTGGTTGGTTTTTTTGAGGTAGGGTCTCACTCTAGCTCAGGCTGACCTGGAATTCACTCTGTAGTCTCAGGGTGGCCTTGAACTCATGGTGATACTCCTACCTCTGCCTCCCAAGTGCTGGATTAAAGGTGAGCACTACCATTTTTTTTTGTGACACAATCTCACTGTGGTCCAGGCTCACCTTGAACTTACTAAGTAGTTGTGGCTATCCTTGAACTCCTGATTCTCCTGCCTCCTCCTCCCAAGTGCTGAGATTACAGGTATGCACCATCAATCCCAGCTTAACTTGACTCTTCCTGTGAGGACAGGCACGTGCTACGAGGCTGTAGCCTTTGACATAGATATGCCCCAGAAGTCATGGTGTGAAAACCTACGGCTGGAAAAAGGTTCTGGTAACTGGACTCATCTTCCTCTTTTGAGAAATGTTTTGTCCTGTGACAACATTAATTATCACTGATAAATATGATCTCAGTGCAGGGCTGAGGGTGCATATGCCGGCTAGGGAGGTAACACATGCATTAGTGGGCCCTGTCTGTCCTTTCTCTCCAGGAAAAACTGTCCCTTTGCCCTTAAACCTGTCTTTCTACTTCCTTCAGGACCTAGTTCTCTCAGTTATTCCTTCTCTCTCATACCTTACATTACTTTCATTGCCCTGGCTTTTTCCTTTCATGGATACCTATATACAAATCTCCCTGGACCTTAGAAACAAAGCACACGTATAACCAAAGCTTTTCTGTCAGGTCTGTTTTCAACCTCTTATAGTAAAGCTCTTGCATCTTCAGCTCAAATGCTCCCAACCATTCTATTTTTCTCCCCTGTACCATCACAGCTCTTGAATCCCCATTCCTCTTTGACAAATATTCCAATTCTGGCCTCTACATCACTATTTCTGCTTGAAATTCCCTAACAGTTCTCTCCAATACCTGTTCACTGCTGTTTTCTCCCTCCCTGTTCACCTTTAGAAATCAATGTCACTAATGCCCTACCTTTAGTACTCTTCCTCTCTCAGTATGTATATTTTTGTACATGAAATATCCCAAGCTAAACAGAAATGTGTGTGTGTGTGTGTGAGAGAGAGAGAGAACGGGCATGCTAGAGCCTCTAGTCACTGCAAATGAACTCCAAATGCATGTGCCACCTTGAGCATCTGGCTTTATGTAGGTCCTGGGAAATGGAACCTGAGTCCTTATGCTTTGCAGGCAAGCTCCTTAACCACTGAGCAACCTCTCAAGCCCTATTTGGCTATTTTATGTGGCTCAACCTATAATGATCCTTGTATCTCCTTATTTTTTCCAGCTCTTATCTTTTTCCTAAGCTTAGACCCATATTTCCAATGACCAAGCTAGATATTTCTAACTGGGAAGTGTATTGGTCCACTTTCTGTTACTATAGTGAAATACCCCAGGGAGACTCATGTTAAAAAAGAAAATTTATATAGCCCACAGTTTTTGAGGCTGTGGTGAGGGCCCTGTTGGAATGTATGTGGGACAGGAAGGTTACATCTCCAAACAGGAGGCCAGAGAGGCTGTAGTCCTACAATCTTCTGTGGCCACACCCCCAATGACCCAGTGTTTCCCACTGGGCTGGGGGCCTCTTAGAAGTCCGCCAGCTCCTAATACCACCTTGAGGACTAAGTCTGTAACATATAAACTCTGGGGAAACAAACTCAAACCATATCCAAACCATGGCAGGCAGGCTTTGGGCAACTCAAATTTAATTCATCCCCGTTGAGACTCTTTAATCTCCAACCTTCTCACTTCAAGTATACTTGGTTTTAATTCATGATTTCATCCCCTCTTCTGTTTCACAGGCTAGGAAATTTGGAGTCATTCCTGAACTTTTCCTCTCTTTAGCCAGTTAGTCACAAAATCATGGGATTGAACTCTATAACTATTCCCGCTGTCCTGTGTTAGGTCAGGCCATCATCATTATCCCCTGTCCCCCAGGAGACTGTCATGGCTCCATTTGAGTGACCCGCTTTGACTTGCATTTAAACTGCTATTGTCTGAATCTTGCTGTCCCTTCAAAATTCATGTGTTGAAAGGAAGACCTTTGAATGTGATTACTTTGTGAGGGTAGAGCTCTCACAGATGGGGCTAGTGCCCTAAAAGATGGTTGAGAGAGCTGACTTGCCCTCCTGCCATGGGAAGTAGTATTCTTGGAGCTGAGAAGTGGATCCTCCTACCATGTGAGGATGCAGCTAGAAGTAGCCTTTTCGGAGCTGAGAAGTGGGAGCCACTCTGCTCATCGAATCCTTCACCAAAGACACTAGGATGGAACTGTTTGTTTTTTCTCTGAAGCACTAGGCCCATTCACTGTCACATGCTTTCTCTGCCTGAAATGTTCTCCGTGTTCTCAAAGCAATTCCTAGTCAGTCCCTGAGAGGCAGCTGAAACCCTTACCTCTCCTATCAAGGCTTTCTGAAGTCTGCTAACTAAGCTGGTCCTGAGTCCACCCACTTTGCCCACATCTTGAATCTAATACATTGTGAGACATCTGAAAGCTGAATCTATCCATTTATGTATTGGTCTTCTCTAGCAGAAACTCAGATCATGTTTACTTTAGGATATTATTAGGTCTTCAAAAATATTTATCAAGGGGCTGGAGAGATGGCTTAGTGGTTAAGGTGCTTGCCTGCAAAGCCTAAGGACCCAGCTTTGATTCTCCAGGACCCACATTAGCCAGATGCACAAAGTGGCACATGCGTCTGGAGTTTGTTTGCAATGGCTAGAGGCCCTGGCATGTCCATTCTCTCTCTCTCTCTCTCTCAGTCTGTTGTATAAAATGAAATAGGCATAAGTTTGAGATATAGACACAGAAGAGATATTGTAGCTGGGGGGCTTTGATTCACAGTGTCCCCTCTTCCTAGAATCCCACTTCACACTGGATATCTCATCTCCTCAGATGTCCTCTACGATGCATTCCTGTTATCCCTCAGCTAGCTTGCAGCAGCCATGCTGGGTGTAGGGTGAGAATGAGACTATGGACATAGGCATTGGGTTGCCTCATGGCTGAAGCCAACAGCCTCAAATGCAGAATGCCCCTGCAGTGGCTGTGAGGGCAGGCAGAGGTCCAGGCATGTGGTATTCAGGAGTGCTCATACTGATGCAGCCTGTGGCCCGTGGGTGACTCAGTTTCATTCAGGTGTAATGACACTGGCTGCTGTGTGAGGGGCTGTTGATTACAGTCAACTAACTATGTGGTGGTGCAAGGATGAAAGGGTTAAAAATCAGTGTCATTGTGAGGGTGTGGTGGTTTGAATGTAAATGTATGTCCGCCATAGCCTCAGGCATTTTTGATTAAGATTAAGCTAGTAACTGAAGTCTGCAGCAGCCTGCTGGAGGAGGTGTCCCTGGGGACAGATCTAAGGTGTGGAAAGGGCAGTTTGCGCCCTGGCTGCTTCTGTTTGCTGGCTGTTCGGTGGTGTCTCTCTGCTATGACTCCATGGAAGTGAGCCAGCTTCTTCTGTCGCTGGTGGTGTTTCCCCTGGATTCTGTAAGCCTGAAAGACACCCCTTCCTCACATAAGCTGCTTCTGGCTGGGTGTTTGTTTAGCAAAGAGAAAGTAATTATAGCAGGGGATCACTTCAGATCTAAACGTAACAGTCCCCAAACTAAAATCTGGAGAAAATGAGTGAGTTTGCATTGGGTATATATATTCACAGGTTTGACATTTTCCTCTATGGCTTGTTAACAGGAGAGAGCTGATTTCCAAATGTCAGTAATTCCAAATTCCACTTCAGAGACTTAATGTCTTTTTACCTCCCCCACCATCTTTTTTATAAGTTAATTGTGAAGTTCATTGCATAAACATATTGCATATTGTTCATATTCCCATCAGATTATACTCTTATGTTTCCTTTTCCCAATCCCCATTCCACTGAGGGCCCTCTTCAGTGGAGTTATTGGTGTTCATTGTGGGGCCCATGAATACACTAGTCAGTCTCTTGGGTGGGAAGGTCAATTCCTCAGGATATTCCTTTCCACACTATGGCTCTTACAATCTTTCTGTCCCCTCTACTGCAATGTTCCCTGAGCCATGGAGGGCATGTTATAAGGTCATAGACTATAGATGGACACTCTTTGACTAAAATGAGAGGGTATTCCTGTCAAAAACCCTCCTATATATCTATGTTTATTCCCTTTGATCTATGGTGCTCTCATCTTGGTTAGAGAATTTGCTTTTTACAGATGGAAGAAGATAGCAGGGAATCCCAAGATCCATCAGTATGACAACAAAAGAAAGCTTGGTGCCTAGCAGGAGACCAGACATGTCTATCACATCTTCCAGGGCCCAGGAAACATTACAGAGTAAGGGGTGGATTAAATATGAGTGCTGCTCTCACTGCTAGCCTGACAGCCTCCTCCAGGGAGATGGTGGTGGACACTGAGGAGACGAAAAACTCATCAAAGCAGAAAATCAGAGGCTCATCTTAGTGACAGAGAACACTTTCCAGGTGAGCACAGCCTGGTGGGGGGAGTCAGGAGGGGATAAAGGAAACTGGATCCTCTCACTGTCCACACATGACCTTTGTGGAGAGATGAGAGTGTGGACTTTCTTATTCTGTTTCTCAGAGGCCTACTGCCAAAACTTCTTCCTGGTCAAGAAACCACACACCAAGTTCTGTGAGTCCACATGGATAGTAGGTTGTGACTCGGAGGCTGTGTTTCACCTGTGTCAACTGAGAGCCTACAGAACCTTCTGCTGACTTAGTTAAAATGCTATTGTGGGTGAGGTTAGTTTTCTGGAAATGAAAATCAAGTTGTCTTGGAGGAATGAGACTGTCTCCCAGGAAGGCTGTGAGACTTCTGAGCAGAGTCTTGCATGATGGACAGGATACTCTCTGGGCTTTGGTGTGTAACCAGATCTGGGAAATGCCAGCACTGAGGAATCCCGAGGAGCTGGAAGTACCCCCAGCTTGGTCCAGTTAAGCATCAGATCGGGGAATTCCAGCTGCGTTGATTTATCAAGCATGCTCTGGGTTCTGTTTAAGCACTCTTCTGGAAGCTGATGACATAGCTGAAGATGAATGAGACAACATTCCTGTCCGTGTATCGTTCTGTTATTGAGATGTCCAAAGCAGAGGTCAGCACTTAGAGCATCCCCACTTGAATGACAAGTTCTGTTTCCAGCGGTCCTGCATCTATATGGACTGGGACCCTGGTCCAATTCCAGAGCCAGTGCATCCCTTTCTCTGTGTTGGGAGGGATAATAAAATGAGGGGGTAGTGGTTCATTTTTCACTTAGAGCAGGGGTCATATTCAAAATACTTAGCAAGCAGAGCTGGTGCTGGCCAATCAGACTGGGCAGCGCAGCTGCCTTGTCAGCATTAACCACTTACTTCCAGGAATCTCAGAATGGACACTTGTGGCTACATTGTCAGCGTCAACCATCTCAAGAGAAAGACTGGGTAGCTGGTGAGAGATTTCACAGTGGGGCTGCCTGGGACATTGAATGGGTACAGAAGTAACCATGGGATGGCTAGATTAGACAAAAACTCTACAAATACCAATCCTACTCCCAAAAGAATCTCAAAATAAAGATATGTTCATGTGAGCTCTCAATGTTCAGTGACAAAGGATCCTATAGTCACCAGGTAACCTAATGTTAATTTTTTAAACATTTTGTTTATTTGTATAGAGAGCCAGAGACAGAGAGAGAGAGAAAGAGACAGAGGAGAGAGACAGACACAGAGAGAAAGTATATGGATGCACTAGGGCCTCTCACTACTTTGAACAAATTCCAGATGCATGAGCCACTTTGTGCATCTGGCTTTACGTGGGTAATGGTGAATCGAATCTGGGTTGCTAGGCTCTGTAGGCAAACTCCTTAACCGCTGAGCCATCTCTCCAGCCCCCCAGTGTTAATTTTGAATGTGAATTAGAACTCTCTCTGCTGCTGCTGAATTCCCATACCCTCTTGTAAAATGACTTTGAAGATTGTCATGTATGGCAGCCAGGTCGAAGTCAAATATCCTGGGCAGCAGCCCCTTGAAAAGTAAAGTCTTCATTGAAAAGAATGTGACAATCCGGCAATGTGTTTTGATGTGGTGATCTGCTCTTGCCTGGTCATTACCTGCTTTATACAGGAGTGGCCAAGGCTGAAGCCACTCCTCTCTGGCAGGAAGACGGGACACATTGTTGGGAGGGGTGGCGGCCCAGCAATCCCACTTGTGGTTGTTGGAGAGCTAGCCCACTACTGGTCCTACAGGTTCCTAAGTTGTCAACCCAGCCGGGCAGCATCTCCCAGCTTTTATTGAAGGCTTAATTGAAGAGTGTCTGATGCCTAAAGGGCTGTGCTGGTTGACAACCTTGAAATAGAGAAAGAAGAGAATGGCACCGAGTGCTTTCCTCCCTCCCTCACAGGTGGAGCCAGGTAGAAATTACCTTTTTTTGTTGTTGTTTACTGACCTAGAATTCTCTATGTCGTCTCAGGATGGCCTCGAACTCATGGCGATCCTCCTACCTCTGCCTCCCAAGTGCTGGGATTAAAGGTGTGCACCACCAAGCCTGGTTTGAAACTATCATTTTATATCATTCCAATTTTTTAGTATATGTGCTGCCAAAGTGAGCACGAAACTATCTTTTTGTTTGATTCTTTTTATGAGAGAGAGATAGTAAGAAAGAGAGAATTGGCATGCCAGGGCTTCTAGCCACTGCAATCGAACTTCAGACACATGTGTCACCTTGTGTTCATGTTGTGATCTTGTGCACATGCGTGACCTTGTGCATCTGGCTTATGTGGGTTCTGGAGTGTCGAACCTGGGTCCTTAGGCTTTGCAGGCAAGTGTGTTAATTGCTAAGCCATCTCTCTAGCCCCAAAAGTATCTTTTTAATAGTAACTGAGAAGGTGGCTAGAATAATTACAGGTTGTCTGAGGAGTTACCCACTCAGTTAAAAAGAAGAAATGTCTTTAATCCCAGCACCACAGAGTGAGATCCAGGTCAGCCTGGGCTAGAGTGAGACCCTACCTCAAAAAAAGTAGAAGGAGGAGGAAGAAGAGGAGAAAGAGGAAGAAAAGAAGGAGGAGGAGGGGGAGGAGGAGAAGAAGAAGGAGGAGGAGGAGGAGGAGAAATATCTATCATTCATATCCCTTAATAAGGGAAGTACCCCACCCATAGCCTCAGTGGGTGCCAACTTTTGTACTATATGACCAGTGGCAGCCAGGCTTACCAGAGCACTGAGGCATGGCACACAAAGAAAACCGGGCCAGTCTGGTTTTGCCTCTTGGGCATGTGACCCAGGACCTAATGGGAAGGGGACAAACAGGTGCAGTGGCTGACAATCATTGGGTGGGGCAGAGTGGGGGTGCTCGGGTGCATTCATGGTCATGTGAGGGGAGGCGTGGGAAAAAATAGGTGCTACTGTGCTGTAATCACCTCACTGCTTCATGCAGCTGTAACTAATGAGCACCTACTGTGTGTCAGCCAGCCTTCTGGGTGGTGAGGATATGTTAGTGAACAAAGCAGACAAAAATCCAGTCCTCATAGAGCTGACATTGTAGTGGGGGAGACATGAAATAATTGGGGGGGGGCAATTAGAAATAGTTATTACATAATGATAAATGGTCAAGAGAATTGGAAATGACACAGGAAGCATTGAGGCTTTAGCTCGGTGGTAGAGTGCTTGCCTTGCAATGTGAAAGACCCTGAGCTTCATACCCACAAATCCCTTCACACACAGAGACATGGTATAAGAAACACATTGAAGGAGAATAGATGTTTTTTAAACACACCCACCCCCCCCACACACACACACACAAAGAAAGGTTGGGTTGGAAAGATGGCTTGGCAGTTAAGGCACTTGCCTGCAAAGCCTAAGGATCCAGGTGTGATTCTCCAGAACCCACATAAGCCTTGTGTACACGGTGACACATGCATCTGGGGTTCATTTGCAGTGGCTAGAGGCCCTGGCATGTCTATTTTCTCTCCCTCTATTCCCCCCCATAAATAAATACATGTATTTTTAAAAAGAGAAAGGGCAAAACTCAGACATCTGACTGGTAATGGATAAATGGGGTTCGTTATACTATTTTGAGTATGTTTATTTTTTTTTCATAGTAAAGAGTTTTAAAAGAGATAGCTCAGCAGTTAAGGTGCTTACCTGCAAAGCGTAATGAGCCGGGTTTCATTCCCCAGTACCTACATAAAGCCAGATTCACAAAGTGGCATATGCGTCTGGAGTTCATTTGCAGTGACTGGAGGTCTTGGTGCATCCTCTCTGTCTCTCTTCTCTCTCTTCTCTCCTCTCTCTCCTTGCAAATATATAAATAAAAATATTTTCAAACAAAAAGGATTCATGGAGGCACTAGAGGAAGATGATTATACAAGGCCTGTGGGTCACAGTTAATAATTTGCCTTTTCCTCTGATTATCAAAAGACCAGGGAGAATTTTGAACAGAGGAGGGATACCATCTGACATGGGTTTTCATAGATCTCAGAGCTCTGGGCGTGAGGGCCCCTAATTCCTACCTGGGTGCCTGTGCGAGTCCTTGGGCTAGGTTACTGTAGTTTCTGATTTTAGGTGACATGGGTTTTCACAGATCTTGGAGCTGGGGGGGGGCAAGAGTTCTTAGGCTAGGTCATTATGGTTTGTGATCTCAGGTGGAGTTAAAAACCTCATTTTTGTTCCCCTGTGCATCCCCACAGTAAAACACCTTTGTGCTATCTTTAAGGATCTGTTCTTTTTAAGTGGAAACAATTCCCAGCACCAGCCCCTTTTCCTCACATGTGCCTGCCGCACGTGGGGAGTAGGCATGGTGTGCAGCAGGGGTACCTGGAGGCCAAGGGACATATTACAGTCTGCATGAGAGGATGTGTCACTCTGATTTCTGAAAGCCCTTAGGTGGTCTAAGAGTTTTATTTTATTTGGAAACCTTAAGACAGAAAGTTCACTTGGACCAAAAGCGAATTTAGGAATATTTATTTATTTTAAAATCTCATATTATGAGAAATTTAAAACATAACGTGGTTTCCTGTGGTCTTCAAGTACAGAAATGTGGACTGAGGCCTGGAAGCTAACAGGTATAACTAACCGAGTTAAGGCAGCCATTGGGAGTTAGCTCCTTCACTTACCCGTCTCTGCGGTACTCGGGGGTTAAATGAGCCCTCTTCCATCAGAGTCCTGCTTAACTTGGCATTACCGTGCCGGTAAGGTTGAATGAAGTACACTATCTATATATAGACCTGGTGATGAGTTTGCCTAGGTCACCAAGCCCTCCGGTCCTCAAAGCCAACTTCTTACTCCCATCTCCACCTCAGAAGGTCAACCTTTCATGAGGCATCGCCCACAAATAACTCCGTGGAAGCAGCCAGAGCTCACGCGTGAGGATGCGCCACAGGTGTCACGTGACTTCACAGGTGAGAATGCCGTGGGACTGGTTCCCCAGCGCTCACACTCTGACCAGTGAGCCAACAAGTAGGAGCTGGACAGCTTCTGCTAGGAATATCATTTGCTCGTGGAAGCTTCTTGTGCTCAGGATGCTTGAACCAAACGCTACGTGCATTTTTCCATGTAAATGTTTAATGGAGAAAGGAAAATTTGGAAAAGATGTTTTAACTTAACTCCATCAGGGTACTTTGTAACCTAATGCAGGGAGGAACGTGGAAGCCGCAAGGCTAATTAGCGTTTATGTAGTGTCTGCATACAGTGCCCTGTGTTTTTCTCATGTTTAAAGCCTGTCATCATGTAACATCTATAAACTACCCTCCCTCATGAAATTGGCCAATTTCAACAGAACAGAAAATGGTGGAGTAGGTGGAGAAGGTTGTTAAATGCCTTAACGTGGGTCAGATGACTGTAGCCAGTCACGACTAGAACGCACGCTGCTGGGGGAGGGGATGATGTCTGTCAGGTACCAAAGCAACAGGACCAAGCCTTGCACAGTTGTTACCCCAGGCAACCCAAACTGGTTCCTGTACATTCTGTATAACATGGGTGCTCTAAGCACAGGAGAGCAGAAAGCTTTCCTTGTCCTGGGGTGGGAGGGGCGGCACATCCTACTTTTTTTGTTGTTTGTTTGTTTTCTCTTCCATTCAGTGAGAGTGCTTGCACTGTAAGAAACAAAATTGCAGGGTGGTCCCTGAAGTGAGAGCTCCTTCAAATTAGTTCTTCCAGGCCAGAGTGTCACCCAGAAGGGCTCTGGGGAGATAGTGTTCACGTGATGCTGCAGCAAACTCATCTTCAGGAAAAATGACCTATGTGTTGAGGCAATTCTGACTCAAAAGTGCCTTGGCTCCTATCTTTCTTTCTATCTGAGGCACATACACGAGAAGACTCTGTGCTTTACTGTGATCAAGGGAACAAGGAGAGCTCACCAGGCTATTCACAGCTGCCAAAACCTTTCCCAAGAAGCAAACTGGTTCCCAAAGGACTATCAGTGAGTGACGTTCTATAAATACCTGCTACCTTATTCCTGTGCTAAAAACCAAATGAATGTGTTCTGGATTTTCATCAGGGCCCACCAAAAGCTGTTTTCCTGTGGTGGATCTCCAGTTAAAAATAATGGTAGAGATCATTTTATTCTGATTTTGCATGGTAACATTATCATTTTAATTCTTTTGTTAGCTGCTCTACCACATAGATGAAACACTTGTGTGATTAATACAGTTGGAGTTTCTTTTTTGTTGTTTTTGTTGTTGTTGTTGTTTTGTTTTATTTTTTCAGAGGTAGGGTCTCACTGTAGCTCAGGCTCACCTGGAATTCACTATGTAGTCTCAGGGTAGCCTCGAACTCATGGTAATCCTCTTACCTCTGCCTCCTGAGTGCTCGGATGAAGGGATTAAAGGCGTGCACCACCACTCCCTGCACAGTAGGAGTTTCTACGTCCCTCACTTTTCACACAGCAGGTGGCTTTTCCCCAGTTGGTGACCCTGAGGCCTGAGATTCTTCTGTCTTCCCTGTTCTCTGCTGAGCCTACCATCAAGTGACAGAATGGGAAAGAAACCATGAGGCCCCACCTCCAAGGATATCAGTTCTGCTCATATTCCCCTCGTGAGGCCTAGCCACGGGGCCACTCAGGTGCAAGCAAAGCTGGGAAACGTGGACCCTGGCTAGGCAGCCAGTGTGTGGCAAGAACACTACACTATGAAAGCAGGGGTGAGAATGTTGATGAAAGTGGTGAGTGGGAGCTCTTTCCCATGGTGCTTGGAAACTTGGTGCCACTTTGGAAGGTGCCCACATGCCACCTTCTTGCACAATATCTATGACAGTCATGGAGCAAGAGCCCAGGCTACATACCTATGTGTGTGGTTTCTGGCATGCCTGACCTGTCCAGAGGGTTTCTGTTTGCCTGGCATCTCAACAAGCTTGAAGGACAGAGGGTGGGTAGTTGGGCTGGGTGTGAAACAGTGAACTATATAGGGTCAGAACCACTATAACAGAAAGAAAAAAAAGGCTAGACCTTCAAGACATGCAGACTCTGCAGGAAGGGTGGGCTGGCTGCGGGTATCAGAATTGAAAGGTATAACCAGTGGCTGTCTCATACATCAGCAATATGATGGTGTTGTCAGCCCTGGTGTGCACGACTCTCCCTATAGACTGTGATACAGAGAAAGAAAGGACTCAGAGGAACAGAGCGAAGTGACTGGAGGAGCTGCACAGCCAGCAGGCAGGGCACCTCGCAAGGACAGCCTTGAGGGTAGAGAGAGGCAGAGGCGGGAGGCACCAAGGGACCCCGGACGCTGCACAGGCAGCAGTAATGGCTTCATAGATGGTGCTCTTGCCACACTCCCAGTTGCTTCTCTCTACAGCGTAGCCTCCAAGACTAGCACGCGTGCTTGTGCCGAGAGGACCATCATCCAGAGGCCTGGTAGCCTTGAGCATCAAACATCAGTTTTCATTCCAGATCACTGTACAAGCAGAAGAGTGACAGGCTGTGAGGTGGCTAAATGTCAAGCAGAAGGATGTGTGTGGTCAGGATGAGAGGAGAAGAGCCAGGGAAGCAGGCTGCTGTCTTCTCCAAACACTGAGACCTTCAAGCCTTTGAGATTTGCCCGTGGCATGTCGCAGGCTGGCATCTAACCGGGGTGGTGTAGGAAAGAGGAAGGAAACAGAAGACTTGGTGAGGGAGGGTCCCGCAGAATGCCTCCGGTGCCACGCTCACTTTCTCTGGGACGTTCAGGCCACTGTCAGTCACACTATGGACCCTGCAACAAGGTAGCTTGCTTTCTTTTTGACAGCTTCTGGTGGACATCCTGAATTTGTGTGAGGGTGGAGGGCTCTGAGAAGTGTGGACTAACTGGAGTCCTACAAAGGTTGGCATACCTCAGAAGAGATCAGGTATGACAGGCTGTCATATGGGGCCCTGTAGCAAGAGGAAGTAGCCAGTATGTGGGGGGGGGGCTAAAATCCCTTTCCTGGGCTGGACAGGTTGCTTAGTGGTTAAGGTACTTGCCTGTGAAGCCTAAGGACTTGTGTTTGATTCTCCAGGTCCCATGTGAGCCAGACACACAGTGACGCAAGTGTACAATGTCACACATGCACACAAGGGTGCACACATGTCTGGAATTCGATTGCAGTGACTGGAGGCCCTGGCACACCAATTCTCCCACCCCCTCTCTTAAATAAACAAATAAATAAATAAAAAGAAATTCCTTTCCTACACCACAAATCCTGCATGTTTGGACTAATATTGATACAGTGTTCTAGAGGATTTAGTCTGCATGATGCACATATTTCCTTAGCACCGACCCACATGTCTCAAGAGTAAGTATTTTATAGGGCAAGAAGTATTAAGAACAAAACATAAAGACATCAGTGATCTGGCTTCCCGTGCAAGGACAGTCCATCTGCTCAGTGGGACAGATTTTATGCTAGGGTGAGGAGGAGCCTCTTCAGTTTCAGACCCAGCTGCTGAGAAACCCACACAGAAAACTGAGAAGTGAGGCTTTTATCTGTAGAGTGCACCCTGGCCATGCGCAGCTGAGCATTTGATTAAATGTTCTGAGACCTAGAGAGAACTGTAAACCCTCTTATGAGCGAAAGAGAAACAAGAAGAGAGGTGTTTTGGATGAAGAGCTCAAGTGGAGCAGGTGTGGCGAGAGCCAAAGGGCATGCCTAGGAAGAGCCCCACCACCACCATGGGGAGCTAGCCCTAGCACCACTGGGATCTATCTGTACCCCCTGAAAGTGACAGTCGTCACTTGTCATCAGCCTCGTGCGGTAAGCATCCATTTATCTGACAGATAAAGGATAGGGAATGTTTACATGGAAGAAAACAATGGAGATTGCTGGGCATAGTGGCTCATTGCTTATACGCTTGCCATCCTAGCATTTGGGAGGCAAATTTCAGGCGTTGAATTCATCCTGATATACATAGAATTCCAGACCAGCCTGGACTACCAAATAAGACTCTGTATTTTTTTTTTTTTGTAACAAAGGATAAACTATAATTTCACTTTTGATATAATAAATCAAACCTGTTCATGGTTATGCAAGCATAGAGGCTGGGGAGTTGGCTTAGAAGTTAAAAGTGTTTGCTGCAATTCCTGTGACCTCCTCCTTCTACAGGGGTGGGGGAGGCATGGGTGCTATCAGAAAAGACATATCCAGGACTCAGCTTATAGAAGCCCATTATTACCGGTCTTAGAAGGCAAGGTCAGGAGGAAGAACTCGTCAGCACTTTTTGAAGACTTGGATCTATCTTCTGTTTGGGGTGTCTCAGTGAAGACGTTCAGCTGCTAAACTGACAAGGTTGACAGATATTCTTGGGCCGGATACACCATGAGAAGTAGGTTCAAACACCAGAAACCAAAGGGGAAATTTGATATGACTTATCAGAACGCAGACTGTACCCAGAAGGGACTGTGGCTTAGTTAGAAATACAAAGCATGCTGGGCTGTGTGGGAGTGGTGGGCAGGAGAAGTCACGAGTGCAGAAGCTAAGATAGAGAGGCAGGGTGTCCAGGGCTGTGGGAGGCTGATGGCAATGGATTCTGCTGCTGGAGAAAGGAAAGCTTGGACATGAACTTCAGCCTCAGGCATGATGAGAAGAGGCTACATTGATTCACCAGCCAGTGAGGCCAGGTGTTCTGTTTCTGAGAGGCTATGAAAGCCTTTGATGGATTGTCCCAACAGCTCATGAATCTACTTATTTCTGTGACACCTTCTAGCATAGTGGCTGGGAGAAGACTGCGTCAGTGCACCTAACAGCAGGCACAGAGCAACAAGAGTTCTGCAGAGATAGGCAGGGTCCCATCCAGTAAGAACACTGGTGTGAGGAAGGGGGGCTGCACTCTGTGGAGCTTTGTGGGGTGCCAATAGTTGATTCTATGCTAGATAGGGTCTAACATCCTGCTTGAATAGTTTCTCCCACGCAGGAGGGAACTAAGAGGGCAAGGTCACTGTAAGCCAAATATAAAAGCTGGAGAGCCGGGGCACTGGGGACATCCCAGGTTTGTAAGCCAAAGCATTGAGGACAGCCTTGTTGGCCCCCGGAGGAGAGTCTAGAAGCAACACTGCCTCTTGCTTTTCTGAGCCCCAAAACTGATTTTTGCAGGCCCATTGATACATGCTTATGATACAAATGCAGGTCATTTGAGCAGTTTGGGAGCTGTTTATTCAATCCTATGAGAGCATAAACACAGTATTGCATTTGTCTTAAATGGAAGCTAGTGGAGAAGAAATATGTAGTATGGTAGAAAGAGCCCTTACCTGGGACTCTGCAGATGTGCTTTCTGACGCTCCTCTCACTAGTGGACACCCAGGCTTATAATCTTCTGTCTTTCCTTATTTAACATAGAGGAGGGAAGAACAGAAGATCTTTCAGCCATTTCCATCTCCAGTGACAGTAGGAAACTGTCTCCTGACTGCTTCTCACAGTCTTCAAGCCCATCTCCCACACAGCAATCTTGTGTAGAAATAAATCTAATACTTATGGTGTTCACCATAGCACTTTGCAAAGTGCTTTATTATTGATATAAAGCCACTTATCTTGTCATCCTATATAGAAAGATAGACACTCTTCTTTTCTCTGAGGCTTAGAGAAATTAAGCAACTAGTTCAAGGTCACCCTTCAAAGTGTACGGACATTTAATATGAACAAAGAACTTCGGTGGATATGCTCCCAAGGAAGATACAAAGATGGTCAATAACCACATGAAAAATGCCAAACATCAGGGGACATTAGGAAAAAGCAAAGAAACAAAGATGAGAAACCACATCCTTGCACTAGAATGACTGTTACCACACACACGGAGCAAAACAGCGAGTGTTGTGGAGAAATGTAAAATGGTGCGGCTGTTGTGTAAAACAGTTGGGTGGCATCTCAGCAAGTTCAACACAGAATTCTCAGGTTGGCCCAGCCATCTCACTCCTAGGTGTATACATGCTCAAAGGACTTGAAAGCAGACATTTGGATACTTTTTGTGCCCCAGTGTCATGAGAGTGTTATTTTAAATAGCCAAAAGGTGGAAACAACCTACATTTATTGACAGATGAATGGGTAAACAAAATGTAGAATATACAGGCAGTGGGATATTACTCAGCCTTAAAAGTAAATGATGTTCGTTTATGTTCTGAATATTCTACTTAGGTGAGATAACTAAAATGGGGAAATTCTCAGAGACACAAAGAACGTTAGGGATTTCCAGAGGCTTCACAGAGGGAAAAATGAAGAGTTGGTATTTATTTATTATTTTTAAACTTAGTTTTTTTTAATTTTATTTTTAGAGAGAGAAAGAGAATTGGCACGCCAGGGCCTCAGCCTCTGCAATCAAACGCCAGATGCTTACGCCACCTAGTTGGCGTGTGCGACTTTGTGCTTGCCTCACCTTTGTGTGTCTGGCTAATGATGGAGAGTTGGACATGGGTCCTTAGCCTTTGCAGACAAGCACCTTTAACCACTGGGCCACCTCCCCAGCCCTGAGAGTTAGTATTTAATGTCTATACAGTTGCAGTTTGAGATGATAGAAAAGTTCTGGAGATGGATAACAGTGATAGGTGCAAGAAAACGTGAACATAATGTCATTGAATTGTACCCTGGAAATGATTAAAATAGTAAATTTCATGTGATATGTATGTTGTGGTCAGTTTGAGTTGCTGTAACAAAATACTTTAGACTGGGAAACTTGGAAACAATAGGATTTATTGCTCACATGTCTAGAGACTGTGCAATCCAAAGTCAAGATGCCACCAGAGTCAGTGTCTTGCAACGGCCTGTTCTTCACAGATGGCTCCTTCATTGTGTCCCCAGGTCTCTTTTAAAGGGGAACTGATTCCATTCATGGGAACTTTGCCCTTATGGCTTAATCTCCTTCTCAAAGGCCCTACTTCTAAGTAGTATAAATTGGGGAGTAGGTCTCAACATATGAATTTATTTTGGGGAGAGGGCACTCATACAGATCACAGAGAACATTTTACTGTGATTAACAATACCGAGGTAGGGGCTGGAGAGATGGCTTAGCGGTTAAGGTGCTTGCCTGTGAAGCCTAAGGACGAGTGTTCAATTCCTCAGATGCCACGTAAGCCAGACACACAAGGTGACACAAGTGTGCAAAGTCACATATGTACACAAGATGGCACACATATCTGGAGTTCAATTACAGAGGCTGGAGGCCCTGACACACTAATCCATACCCCTTGCTCGCTCACTCGCTCTTGCTCTCCTTCATTACAAAAAAAAAAAAGTCTATAGGGCTTGCCTAAAAAAAAAAAAAAAAGGAAGGTAGAGGTGGTGGAAAGAATGTAAGAGCTAAAGGAAGGGTAGGACTGCTCACAAGGCAATCTTCTAGACACAAAATGGCCTGGATATCCATGACTTTGCAGTCCCTGGCACTATATGCATAAGACCCTCTATGGTAGTTTGAATAGATGGCCCCCAATATATTCAGTGTTTTATTAGTTTGTAGTTTGCATCTGCAGCCACCTGGCTGGAAGCAGTGTCACAGACTGGAGTTTCTGAAGTGTGCTTGCTTTGTGGTATGGCTTCTCTCTCTCTGCTTGGACCTGTGAAGGCAGGCCAGCTTCTTCTGCCATTATGGAACTTTCCCCTGGATCTGTAAGCTTCAATAAATATCCCTTCCTCCACAACTGTGCCTTGTCTGGAAGTTCATCTCAGCGAACCTGAAGCTGTCTGCAACACCCTCATAATAGGAGAAAAGACGATGGCATCAAAATTAAAAACAGACTAATTGAGAGGGGGAGGGGATATGATGGAGGGTGGATTTGTGAGAGGGAAAGTGGGGAAGGGGAGGGAATGATCATGGTTTGTTGTCCATAATTATGGAAGCGTTCAATAAAAAGTTTTTTTTAAAAATAGGAAGGTAGGCTGGGGAGATGGCTCAGTGGTGCTTGCTTGCAAAGCCTGCCAATGTGGATTCAATTCCCCAGTCACCCACATAAAGCCAGATGCACAAAGTGGTGCATGTATCTGGAGTTCATTTGTAGTGGCAAGAGGCCGTGGCACACCCATACTCTCTTTCTTCACCTCTCCTCACAAAGAAAGAAAAGAAGAAAGGAAGGAAGGTATAAGTAAGACCCCCTCCCTGAACTACACATGTCTGTGACATCCTCCATCTCTAACATCTCTATCTTCCCAGTCACTTCAGCAATGGCACGCCAGCCTGGGACCACAGGTACATTGCCTCATGCGGATGCTTTTGGCTATGGACAGGCTGCTGTCCTCAAACAGTCATGCTCATGTCTGCTCCCTGCCCCACTCGGCTGCTTCCACTGTCTGTTTGCTGCCTGCAGTCAAAGGTCCCATTGTTAACCAGGAATCTTTTCTCAAACACTGGTGGGCTGTATTGTGTATGTGTGTGTATGTGTGTGTGTACTTGTATGTGTGTGTACTTGTGTTGTATACTTGTGGGTGTGTTTGCACATGTGTATGGAGGCCAGAAGTTAATGTCCAGTGTCTTCTTTTTTTTAATTTTTATTTATTTATTTATTTGACAGAGAAAGAGAGAGAGAGAATGGGCATGCCAGGGCCTCCAGCCAACTGCAAACGAACTCCAGACACGTGTGCCCCCTTGTACAGCTAGTTAACGTGAGTCCTGGGGAATTGAACCTGGGTCCTTTGGCTTTGCAAGCAAATGCCTTAACCGCTAAGCCATCTCTCCAGCCCTCCGGTGTCTTCTTTAATCACTCTCTACCTCATTCTTTGAGACAGGATCTGTCATTGAACTTGGCTGATTCAGCAAGGTTAGCTGGCCAGTAAGCCCTAAGGATCTCCCTGTCTCTGTGTCCACAGTGCTAGGATTACAGGTGTGTACCCCGACACTCGGCTTTTATGTGGGTGCTTGGGATGGGACCTTGAGTCCTTATGCAGCTCTTTACCCATTGAGCCATCTTCCCAGCCCCGTGGTTCTGTTCTAGGAATCTCCCTATCACGCAGGAACCAGCACCTCGATCTCCACACTGAGTCAGTTACACTTTGCTGTGCGCGTGGGATCGTGATGAGAATCTCTTCTGGATCTAGGGCTGGGAATGTAGCTCCGTTGGTGGAGTGCTTCCCTGGCATGCCCAAAGCCCTGGGTTCAATCCTCAGCACTGCATAAACTAATCTCCAGTACTGAGAAACCTGACATTAATAATTAATTAATTAATTAAAAACAACCCCTCACGACTTGCCCTAAGACGATGTCACCTTTGCCTTTATGTCAACTCTGGGTCCTATATTGCCGCCGGGATGGGTCTGTGTTGAAATCAACTTCTAAAGTTAGGCCCAAAGAAAGAACAGATGAGCAGATAATGAGGAGAGGAAGGACGGGAGTCCCCAGGGCAGAGCTCTACTTCATTAATAATAGCGTCATTACAACGTTGCTTGCAGGGAGCATCTTTAGAAGGCTCGTCATGGTGAGAAGCTGTAATTGCTCAGCGTCATCAGATCTGTTATCTCCTCGTTTTTGTTTCTTAGCTCTTTTATAACCTGTACAGAGCACCCGCTGGGGAGGACCAAAGCTGGAGGGGGGTTGGGGCCTGGTAGCAGCTAGCTGCAGGCATACTCTGTATTTCAGCCGTGGCTTTTATTCAGGTCCTTGGTGGACATTCCTTGGCTTGCTTGATGGTCAATCTGGGCAGAAGAGTTACAGTTGGGGAGTGTGGGGGGCCGAGGGAAGCCACAGCAATGGGGAAGTGTTGAAAAGTCACCATGATGCCATACTTCAAGAAAATCCTAATCTGCTTGCAGCCTCTTGGACGATCTGTTTGATTTCCTTTTCTGCGCGTGTGTCGGTGTAATGAAAAGCGGACGCACCTGGCGTGGGTGGGAGCGGCTGATTGTCCTCCCTCCGCAGTCTGCAGTTGGCCTCTGCAGTGAGGACGTGCTAGCCAGGCCTCGCCGCCCGCCCGCCCGCCTGCGAGCCCCGGCTTGCTTTGCTTGTAATGAACAGCGACCTCTAGCGTATGTCTTGGAACTTGCACCTGGCTGGGAGCATGGGATGAAAACAAGAGATGGGAATTCTGATCAGATTCCCAACGAACAAAGGCGAGACCTGTTTCTATTGTTTTCCTTGGTAGAGAAGCCCAAGACGGACGCCTGAAGATTTCGTCTTAGTTACATCACCAAGTCCTACCAATATTGCAGATGATATTCCAAACATTTGCTTCTTTATTATTATTATTATTCTCCTTCAACCCTAACACTGCGATTGATTTTTAAAGGATTTCCTGTTTGACTATAGGGCTTAATCTTGAGAATTCCCCTGGAAAGCTAGCGTGGATTTCTCTTACAGCGTGTGCGCTTGTGTGCGGCATGGCTGAAGCCACCATGAGGATGGGAGAGGGAGGCTCAGAAAACCATGTTGGGGGCTGGGGAAATGGCTTAGCGGTTAAGACCTTTGCCTGTGAAGCATAAGGACCCCGGTTCGATTCCCCAGGACCCACCCACGTAAACCAGATGCACAAGGGGGCGCATGTGTCTGGAGTTCATTTGCAGTGGCTAAAGGCCCTGGCATGCCCATTCTCTCTATCTGCCTCTCTCTCAAATAAATAAATAAGTAAATAAGAAAACCATGTTGGCCGGGCATGGTGGCGCACGCCTTTAATCCCAGCACTCAGGAGGCAGAGGTAGGAGGATAGCTGTGAGTTCGAGGCCACCCTGAGACTCCATAGTGAATTCCAGGTCAGCCTGGGCTAGAGTGAGACCCTACCTCAAAAAAACAAAAAAGAAAGAAAGAAAAGAAAACCATGTTGGGCTGTACCCAGAGCCTCTGCTCACCCTGCTTCTGCCACAGCTGCTCCCTAGGGTGGGCAGCCTCCACTCCCCCATGTGGGTGTCCGTTGTCAGTGGAAACCATTCTCTTCCTGCCCCCCGCCACGCACAGAGCAGCAGTCTGCCTCTGGCCTCAGCCTCTCCAACTCCTCTGAAGTCAGGGTCTGGTCTCCAGGGTGATGTTAGGGTGGAGTTAACTTGCGGATGGTGTTCATTCCCAGGAAAGAATGGGGCCAGAGGGTGATCTATCCCTAGTTCTGTCAGGAGCCTGGAGATTTCTTTAGAGAAAGGCTAAAATCACAGTTCCTGGCCCATGACCTTGTGGTTTTGTAATGGGAATAGGGGCTTGGGGGCTGAAGATGAGGGAATGCATTTTCCTGTAATTTCAGTAAGGCTAAGGCCAGTATAATCTCAGTATACATACACTGTAATAGCTGGGCTGGGCCTGCTACGGCCTTTTAACCTAACTTCTGCTGTAGTCCTTTATTTCTTCTTTATTTTTATTGAAGTTTTCAAACCTGCACATAATGTATTTGGTTCATAATCCTCTCCCCCTGCCATTGTCTCTCCACCTGCCCCTCTTTACTGAACCCCTTCTTTTCAATTAAAAGTCTTCTTCTCTCTTTGTTTCTGTTGTTGTTATGGTTGTCTTCTTTCATCATCTATGTCAAATGGTGAGGGGCCCAAAATTGTGCAGGTCAGGTGCAGGTAGTGACAGCTGCTGGGAGGTCATGAATGCAATGGCCACTTCATGTCCAGAGAGTGTCCCAAAGCGCTTCTCCCCATCCTCTGGTTCTATCCTTCTTTCTGCCACCTCTTCAGCGATACTCCCTGAGCCTTGGAGGGCACTGGAGAGATGTCTCATGTCACTCTGAGCACTCAACGGCCACGTATGCTCAGGACTTTGACGAGTTTTGAGTCCCCCCGCTAGTCACTGCCATCTGCAAAATGAAGCTTCTCTGCCCACAGGTGAGAGCAGCGCTAACCTATGAGAATAAACATACATATTTAGAGAGCAATTTGATGGCTTTAATACATCCACTTAACCAAACAATGGTAATAACTATCGCTCTGGGGTCTATGACTTTCCCAGCCACAGGATTTTGAATAGGTCTTCATTACCAGGCATGAAGTCCTGCCCGTGGATTTGGGCCTCAACTCCACTGAGTCGGCAGTTGATTACTCGCATCACAGGTCACACCACCAGTGCATCCGTGGCCATATCTTGCCTGGTAGGTGGGTCATTTTGCATGCACGGTGAATCCAAAGCTGAGTAAGACTATGGGTGACTTTTCTCCCCCAATGGGCTGCATAGCATTTTGTGGCACTATGGCAGCTAGCCAGCAGGGAGGAGGCTTCCAGCTCAGCTCTAGCTTGATTTCTTGGTGTCTAGCTGTAGTCTGAACCTGCAGGTGCACATTTGTGCTTGGACAGCTCCTGTGTCATCCCCGCCTCTTTCTCCCTCATGAGTTGGTCAAGACCCGAGCTTTTGCTCAAAGCCTTCACTCTCAGGGCCCAGCCTACCTGCCCCATTGTTCTACAAACATACAGAGCCATGAAAATACACATTAGAAATAAGAAATTCACTTTCTATCTCTCTCTCCCTCGCCCTGTCTTTAATAAATAAATAACTCTTTTTCTAAAAGGGGGGCTGGAGACATGGCTTAGCAGTTAAGGTGCATGCCTGTGAAGCCTAAGGACCCAGGTTTGATTCTCTAGGTCCCACGTAAGCCAGATGTACATGGTGGCACATGTGTCTGGAGTTCGTTTGCAGTGGCTAAAGGCCCTGGTATGCCCATTCTCACTCTTTCTCTCTCTGTCTCTCTCTCCCTCTGTCTATCTTAAATAAATAAACAAATCTATCTTTAAAAAAATAAAAAAAGAAATAAGAAATTCATTACAGCACCACCCTTTGTCCAATTTCAACTAGGCTCGTACCAGTTTCTTTTACCAACAGCTGTTGTCCCGACAAGGTTTTCTCCTTGACCAAACTCTAAGCAGACTCTTCTGGGCCTTCTTGACCAGGCTTCAACCTTATTTATAAAGACCTCAACAAGCACTAACATAGCTTCTCCGAGTTCCACGTTGCATCCCTTGGATGTCTTTGAAAAATTCAAAGCTATCAAATGATTTTACTGATCAATGTAGTCAACACCTAAAGCCAAGACCCCTGACTCTCAGTCTCTGTGGCAAGGAGGTACCCAGGTTTTTTTAATTATTATTTAATAATAACACCCAGTTTTAATAAATGCCAGTTACCAAATCCAAGTGGGTTTCATGTGGACCAACCTCCCCTGTAAAAAACTATAAAAAGTAGGGATGGAAAGATGGCTTAGCAGCTAAGGCACTTGCCTGAAAAGCCAAAGGACTTCAAGTCAATTCCCCAGTACCCATGTAAGCCAGATGCACAAGGTGGCACATGCATCTGGAGTTCGTTTGCAATGGCTGGAGGCCCTGGTGGTCCCATTCTCTCTCTTTCTCTCTCTCTCTCTCTCTCTCTCTCTCTCTCTCTCTCTGCTTCTTTCATGCTCTTAAATAAATAAAAATTATAAAAAGTAATAATTTTAAAGTAATTAAAAAAAATTCTGGCTGGGTGTGGTGGTGCACACCTTTAATCTCAGCACTCGGGAGGCAGAGATAGGAGGATAGCCATGAGTTTGAGGCCACCCTGAGACTAATGGTAAATTTCAGGTCAGTCTGGGCTAGAGCAAGACCCTACCTCAAAAAAACCAAAAGAAAAAAAAAATCCTACTCAGTCCCTGCTCACCTTCCCACCACTATCCCTCCATTCTCTCTGTACATATATATTTATTATTGTTATTACTGGGGTTATTTTTTGGAGACAAGGTCTCATGTATTCTACAATGGCCTCAAACTCCTTATGTAGCTAAAGATGACCCTGAACAACTTTTTAAAAATATTTTATCGGGCTGGAGAGATGGCTTAGTGGTTGAGGTGCTTGCCTGCAAAGCCAAAGGAACCAGGTTCAATTCCCCAGGACCCACATAAGCCAGATGCACAAGGGGGCACACAAATCTGGAGTTCATTTGCAGTGGCTGGAGGCCCTGGCATGCCCATTATCTCTCTTTGTCTCTTTTTCTACCTGATTATTCTCTCTTTTCCTCAATTAAATAAGGAGATTAAAAATTTTTTAAGTATTTCATCTATTGATTTATTTATTTGAAAGAGGGAGAGAGAGGCAGAGGCAGATAGAGAGAGAAAGAGAGAATGGACCCACCAGGGCCTCCTAGCCACTGTAAACAAACTCCAGATGCATGTGCCACCTTGTTCATCTGGCTTTACGTGGGTACTG
The DNA here is from genome assembly GCA_036346955.1 of Dipus sagitta. NCBI lineage: Eukaryota > Metazoa > Chordata > Mammalia > Rodentia > Dipodidae > Dipus > Dipus sagitta. Next base: position 34,950,902 of record CM070775.1, on the reverse strand, counting down.
GGGGACTGAACCTGGGTCCTTTGGCTTTGCCAGCAGGCACCTTAACCACTAAGCCATCTCTCCAGCCCAATCCTGAACTTCTAATTCTCCTGCTTCCATCTCCCAAGTTGCTGGGATTGCAGGCATGCCTAGTCCCATTCTACTAAGCATCCATCTTTAAAATATTTTTTAAATTTATTTTTATTTGAGACAGTGTGTGTGTGTGTGTGTGTGTGTGTGTGTGTAGACAGAGAGAGAGAGAGAGAGGGAATCTACCAGGGCCTCCTAGCCACTGCAAACAAACTCCAGACACATGGGCCACCCTGTGCATCTGGCTTATGTGGGACCTGGGGAATCCCTAGGCTTTGCAGGCACCCACCTTATCTGTTCAGCCATCTCTCCAGTCTAAGCATCCATCTTTATTTTAGGTATTCCACTCAGTAGGTGATGGACACTGATTGAACACATTTGCCACAATTAGTACAATTAGATGTGAAGAAGAGACAAGAGCCCATCCACAAGGAATTGCCTATAAAACCCACATCAAAAATCTTTTAAGTTCTAGCATGGATCGCATAATAGGCCTCTGTGGCCAGAGACTCATAGAGACACAATCCAAACTCCATTTGGGAAAACAATAGAGGGACAGAGAATGCTAGTGGAGCCATCCTTGGACTCACTCTATACTTAGCTGCATGTCGCCTATGTTTATAGTCCCTGAATGTAGTCCCTGAATATGAGAAGTGAGCCAGAGGGGGTGTGCACAAGAATGCCACCACAAGACGGTGAAAGACTTGTTGAGAACTTCATAACCAGATAGAGGCAAGGAGTTCTGTAGACCTTAAAGGATTCAGTGAGCCAAATTTCCCAGATGACATGGCTGAACCTGTGACACAGCTCAGGAGTACTTTCGGGCCAGAAGGGACAAGTTCAGAGAGACAAGGAAGGGGGTTAAGGTGGCCAGACTCATTCGTCTTTGACACAAAATGTTAGCACCATGGGCTTTATCTCCAGTGCCACAGAGAGCCATCAGAATCCAACCAGAAAATGGGCAAGGGAGGTCAAATAGAATCAATGGTTTCATGAAAACAACACTACTCAGGGCAGATAATCTTGGCTGAGGTGATGAGGGTTTATAGAGAAGAGCTAAGAGTGTTAGGAGGAGGGAGTCTGAAGCGGAAGAATGTTCTGAGGGGAAAGGACAAGTGCCTGTTCTCAGGCTGTGGTGTTTAAAAGAGAAAGACGAGGGCTGGAGGGATGGCTTAGCAGTTAAGGCACATGCCTGCGAAGCCTAAAGACCCAGGTTCGATTCTCCATGTCCCTCGTAAGCCAGATGCACAAGGTGGCGCATGTGTCTGGAGTTCATTTGCAGTGGCTGGACGCCCTGACACACCCATCCCCCCCCCTTTCTCTCTGTCTCTAATAAATAAATAAAAAAATCTTTTTTTGTTTTTTTTGTTTTGTTTTGTTTTTTTTGAGGTAGAGTTTCATTCCTGGCTCAGGCTGACCTGGAATTCACTATGTAGCCTCAGAGTGGCCTCTAACTCTTGGCGATTCTCCTACCTCTGCCTCCCTAGTGCTGGGATTACAGGCGTGCACCACCACGCCCTACAAAAAATAAAAATCTTAAAGACTAGAAGAGAAAGACTAGAAGAATGGGAAATCAAGGCTGAATAACAAATGGACATAAGGAAGTAAAGACTGAAAATGGAGAGAGGATCTCTCAGAGGTTCTCACCCATAGTGCTAGCAAACTAGCGGCATAGAGGAGGCGGGTGCTTGAGAAGGAACGACTTCCTGTGAAGGCCAGTGGTGAACCAGGTGAGGGCTGTGTCTGGAAGCAGAGGCCCTGCTGGAGGGCTGGCCTTGCTTCTGCTCCCCACTGTTCTTTCCGTAGCAGCTCCACCTGGTTTCTGTTCGTCTGTCCCACATTTTCACTAGCGGATGGCAGTGACTGTTTCTGACCCCCTCCCTTTCCTCAATGTCTCTCCTTGTTCACCTTACACCCTTGCTACTTACCTCCCAGACCAGGTGATGCCTAGGCTGTCCCTAGTCCACCTGGCATCCTGCTCAGATGTCACCTCCAAGGTGAGGCTTGCTTAGCCAGCCTGTGTAAGATTACATTCATATCATCATCTGTCCCTTTCCCTACTTTACATTTTCCTCACAGCATCTCATCACAACTTAACAGATGTCTATTTATGCTATCTGTTTTCCCCAAGGCAGTGGAAGCCTTTAAGGGCTCCATTCTGCTCCACACTAGACATCTAGTATACACAACAGTTCTGGGCTTGCTGTAGATGGCCAATGCAAAATTCAGTGGCTGATTTCTACTGACCTCTTTTTTTCCGGAAATGACCTCCTCTTCAAAACCTTACTTCTCCCTGCTTGGCTGTAGATTCTTTGTCTTCTGCCCCCTTGGTTTTCAGCTCAGGTTCTTAATCCCTTTCTATAATTTACTTTTGAACGTTCCCCCAAAGGCTCATATATTGAAGGCTGAGCCCCTAGCCTGCAGAATTACTGGGAAGTGATGGAACCTCTAAGAGATAAGTCCTACTGAGAGGAGTCAGGTCTCTGGGGCGCACACTCAAAGGTAATTGTGAGATACCTGTCCTTTTTACTTCCTGGCTGCTATAAGGTAAGACTAATGAGCCACAATTATGTTTTATGAGAATCCAGAAGAAAGAAAAAAAAAAAAAACACTTCTCACTGGATTAGGGAAGAAGTTAGAAAATGGAACATTTGGGATGGCCTTGAAAATCAGTGTTGCACATGCAGATCCCAAGAAAGAAATGGTATGCACAGAACACAAAGAGGCAAGGCCACCATGTGTGCGGATGGAAAGAGTCAGCTGGGAGTGCCCAGGGCCCAGAGCACATGAGAGAGAACACAGCGCCTGGTCAGGAGGGAGAGACTGAGAAGGAAGGTGGAGAAAGGAGGTTGTGGGCTTGTTTTGTTTTTCGAGGTAGGGTCTCCCTCTAGCCCACGCTGACCTGGAATTCACTATGTAGTCTCAGGGTGGCCTCGAACTCATGGCGATCCTCCTCCCTCTGCCTCCTGAGTGTTGGGGTTAAAGGCGTGTGCCACCACGGCCGGCTGACTGTGGGCTTTTTATTCTACTCTAAAGACATCAAAAAGAGATTGAGGAACAGATGTATAACGCACCAGAGCTGTGTTTCAGGAATGCTGATCTACTTGTAGCCTCTGGAATGGGTAATACATGAGAAACGCAAAGCAGGGCAAAACCATCAGGTGAGGACCTGCAGCCTAAAAGCAGGAAGAGGAAATGAAGACACAGGAAGGTGCAGGGGGTGCTGGGGAGGTGTAGGAGAAACATAGCCAGAGGGGCCATGGGACGACGCCCTGAGATTACAGCACATGCACAACGACTGCTACTTCCCCTGTGAGCCAACCTAACCCCTGCCTAGACAACCGGACAGCCGCTGATGCCCGAAACGAGCCAATGAAAAAGGGACACACTATGCCAAACAACGAAAGGACCAATGGGAAGCCGGGGAAGGGGTATACGAAAGGACCAATAGGAAGGGGGGAAGGGGTATATAGAGATGTCTGTTTTCCTGCATAAACGAGTCGGCTTTCAGCTTCTCACCTGAGTCCCGGTGTCTGTGTGGTTGACTCTGCGCCTTCTTACCCCCACCCCCAAGGGCTGTTGGGGAGAGGAGGGGGGAATCCAGCAATAGCTGGGGAGGCAGAATGAGCAGAAACTTAGCGTGAACAGAGGACCAAGAGGAAACAGTAACAAAGAGATACTGCGATATTAGGTCCAAGCATCCATTCGCCAAGTCAGAAAGAAAGCAGAGCCGAAGCCCGGATTTAGAAAAGAAGAAGAAGAGGAAAGCAATGAGCTTAGTTTCAGCCAGAAGGAGTTCAAGGGCCTGTAGGATTTTCAAGTGGGTTGTTAACACTTCAATAGGTAGTTAAATATATGAACCAAAAAGTCTTGACCACCGATGGATAGAGCAATAACAATTTGGGGACCATTCACCGCCCAGTCAAGAGGAGAGTCTAGGCTAAGAGCTCATCTATGATTCCCAGGGTGTGGCTAAAAAAGAGAAGAGAATGTGGCTACGGATGCTTCCATGTAAAGCACACTGATATGGGAGAAGCATGCAGTCAATAGGAGGAGTGTCAGGAGAGGAAGGAGGAGAGTGTCAGAGAAGACATGGATGGCAGTGAAGTTGGGGGGTGGAGGCAGGAGGACCCAGAGCTAGCCTGGCATACACAGCAGCAAGCAAAAGGGCCTGCCTCGAACAAGGTACTTCACTTGTGTACCGTGACACATGCACACCTATACTCACACACGTGAACACACACATACACACTCACTCTGTAAAAAATAAAAAGGGGGGGGGCTGGACAGACTGCTCAGCAGTTAAGGCACTTGCCTGCGAAGCCTAAGGACCCATGTTTGATCTCTCTCCAGATCCCACATAAGACGGATGCACAAAGGTGAGGTAAGCTCAAGGTTGCGCATGTGCACTACGTGGCACAATCATCTGGAGTTTGATTGCTGTGGCTGAGGCCCTGGAACACCAATTCTCTCCTCTCTTTCTTGTTCTCACTTTCACTCTCTCTAAAAAAAAAATGAGAAGGAAGGAGACGTTGGCACTACCCTTGGGGAAGGTGAACTTAGATGATTTCATCACCTCTTTTCTCTCTACTCTTAGTTTTCTTCCTCCAGTCGAGGCCCTCATCTCACAGCCCTGGATCCTCTTCCTTTCCTTCTTCCAGCTCCTACAGTCAGCCCACCAACCAGCCAAGCTCACTGTACTGCCGTCTGCATATCATCTCACTTACTTAGAAGCAGACTGCTGTCCCAGAACAAGGTCAAATGAGGGGGCAAGAACTCTGGCTCTCTGGTTTTTCACTAACTTGCCAAGGGTTCTTGGGCAAAAATCGTGAACTTTTGCCAACCTCTAAGTTCTCTTTGTCTCTAAAGCCCAGGACCTCTTCCCACCACATCAAGCCTGTACAATTCTCCCAGTGTTTGGGGGGGCCTCCAAACTGTGTCTCCATCTGCCCCTCCAAGTTTACTTTCCAAGCGATCCATGTGCACCCTGTCCAGTGAGAACACACTGGTACCTGCCTCTGCCATTGTCTACTAGGCTTTTTCTTGGCCAGTGCCTGCTAAACGGCACTGTGCCTTTAAAAGCTCAAATCCCCCAGTGCCTGCCAAACACCCACCTTTTCCAAGAAATGCTTCCAACCCTGCCCACTTGGACTGACCAAACTTGTCTCCTGATGAGCCCCTGGGCTTCTAAGCAGAGCACCTCTAAACTCAACTCTTGGTTTTGCCACACTTGAGGCACAGCTCATCCCAAGTCTCCATGAGTTGTGAGCTCTGTGGGAAGAAGTTGTGAGCTCTCAGGGGGGGGGGGGGAGGAGCACATCTTATGCAGCCTTTGTGCTTCCTTTGGGGGGGACACCTAGTGTGTTTCTCCTGTGCTGTGCCAGTGAGGGTTCTACTGACACAGAAAGAGAGAGAGAGAGACAGAGAGAGAGAGAGAGACACAGAGAGAGAGAGACTCATACACACTCAGATTTAATGTAGACTTGGCTAGTGTGATGGTGTGGACCTGGCATGGCAGGTGATGATCTGGATGCTTGGGGTGAGAGCTTGGATTTCAGTATTAAGGTATAATCTCTTTAGGAAACCTCAATTTCCATTTTTTAGGCCTTCAAATGATTGGATAAGACCTGCCCAACATTGTCGCAAGGTATCTTCTTAAAGCCAACTGCCTGTAGATGCTGAACACACCAGCAGATACTGTCCCTGGAACACTTAGTCACAGAGGGTGGAGTCATAGAGGTACCCTTGTGAGGTTAGAATGACTTTTATAAACCAGCAGGAAGATTCTGGAAATATGATTCTAAAACACAAAGAGAGAGAAAGAGGAAGAGAGATCATTGGTATAAAGGACTGGAAATGTTTGAACGTAACAGCGAGGAATTAAAAAGGCCCAAGTCAATGTTTCATATGGTTAAATAAAACTGAGGTGAATTTAAGTAGCTCCAAAATTAGAAAGAAATTTTGCTTTCCTCTTGGGCAGAAGCTAATGACAGACTCTGGACATGGGAGAATAGAGTCAATAGGAACTTCAATACGGCAAAGCAGGTGTTCCTAGCGAGTGGAGAGGTCTGGGCAGATTTTTCAGATGACAAAAGACTGATTTTTGTCTGGAAGTTGGTTTATTTCAAATAATTTGTGGAGATAAGAGCCTTGAGAGTATAAACACACACACACACAGATGAGAGAGAGAGAGAGAGAGAGAGAGAAGAGAGAAAGGCCATACCAAACAGCCTACAGCAGAGGTACAGCTATTTGCTGCAAAGCAATCTGAATTAGCATTGCGGAGGCATGCCTGAAATAGATGAGTTTTGCCATTAGCCTTCTGTGCACTCAGGCAAGGAGGCATCATCACACAAATTACAGCCTGGAGAAAGGCTTTTCACCAGGGTGAACTTGGGAGAAGAGCATTTCAACCCAGAGCAATTCCGCCCGTCTGTAATTTGCTCTAGTTCCCCTTGCTGGCATTGAAGATATTTATGCTTGAGCAGAATTCTCACTCCCAATCTGATTTCTCCTTTTTCTCAATCCAGCCATGAAGTCATGAAGTCCCTCGTTTGGGGGACAATAAGATTTGCTGCCATGGAGACAATTAAGATGTCATAAATTTATCTTGCCCCCTGAGATCAAAGAGGAAAAGCAATAATCCTGACATTTGCAGTTCAATAACACCACTCACCCAGCAGTCACCGACGAGTAAATATCATATCGATTTGCAGATGGGGAAAACTGAACCAGCAAACTCCTGTGCCTAAAAAAAAAAGAAAGAAAAAGAAAAAAAAGCTCATGAAGTTTACACTGAGCCAAGAACATCCAGAAGGTTCTAGTTCCCACCCTCAACCGCCATTGAGGAGTCAAAGTCTTGGTCTCCATTACTCTCCTTTTGGATGCAAATAAAGAGTCAGCTCCTCTCCCAGAGCCTGTACTTTACCAACTGTTCCTCATTACAAGAGTATTTGGTGGAACTGTAGTTTGATAAAATATACAAACAAAAAGCCCTTGGCAACTGTCACAGGGTAAAAATATTTGTAGAGGAATAGAAGAGGCTCTGGATGCAGTGCGTGTCCAGTGTCCTCCACAAGCTCATGCCCTTAGCTGTCAGCTAGAGGTGAATTGCTTTACGCATTAATGCTACTAAAGGCCCAGGGCCTCTCACTTGTATTGACTCCTCCCAAGGATCTGGGAGGGACCTTAGCTATGTGTTCACTTGGATAGACCAAGAAAATAGCTTTTGGCACCTTTTGTGTTTGAGGTAGGATCTCGCTGTAGTCCAGGCTGACCTGGAATTCACTGTGTAGTCTCAGGCTGGCCTCGAACTCATGGCAATCCTTGGCCTGGGGAAGTGAGTTTGCAGGGATTAATCTGTAGTTGTTCCTGGTATAGTTAAATTATTGCTATCATTCCTGAGTAGCGGTGGCTTTCAGAAACAATCTTTTTTTTTTTCTTTATTATTTTTATTTCCTTATTTATGTCTTGTATTGACTTCTTTATTTCATTAAATTGGTGTCCTGTGTTTTCTTTGATTCCTTTGATTTTCTCTTTCATTCCTTTGATTTCTTCTTTGACTTCTTTGAACATATTTACAATCATTCTTTTGAAATCTTTCTCAGGCATTTCCTCTAACTCGTTCTCACTGGAGGTCATTTCTGATGCATTAATACTTTTTGGTGGATTTATATTGTCTTGATTTTTGGTATTTGTTGTGTTATAAGTTAATGCTTGGATTTTCTAGTTAGCTGGGTATTCTTAGCTGTATCAATCGATCTGATGTTATATATCTTCAGGGTAGGAGCTTAAGGTGTTAGGCGTGGCTCTTAAGACTCTCAGAGTATCTACAAAAGTGTTCCTAGGGGTTGGGTTTGCCTGCTATGGGAGTATTCAAGTAGGCTGAGTGGAACAAAATACAGATAGATTCTAAAATTTAACTAGACAATGTACACATTCAATGAAAAACAGTACCCAATATTTAGGCAAAAGTAGGTATTATAACAACCAGATCCTCTATCAACAAAGAGGTTAAGATTTCTGGTCTGTTGAGGGATCCAAGTCAGCTTGTGACTAAGCGAGACCCTTCCCTGGTGCAATCCCAGTTACCTTTTTGGATGATTTTGGTCTCAGTTATGCGTCCCTCTTTGGTGCCCCTGTGGGTTCAAGTAGGCTGGCTGGATCGCTGGACCACTGTTCTGTTTTCTGGAGCTGGGCACTGGCTTTTCCTGTGGGGCAAGCCGAGCCTGGCAGCTGTGGCCCCGTAGACCTGGCACCGCCGCTGCTGGAGCCGCCGCCTGCCTCTGCCGCTGCCACTGCTGAAGCTGCCACTGCTGGATCCGCCACTGCTGTAGCCAGAGCCAGAGCCAGAGCCGCTGCTTCCACTGCTGCTGCCGCTGCTTCCACTGCTGCTGCCAGAGCCGCTTCGGCCTGCCCGTGTGGGCTCTGGATGCTCTGGATCTCTCCTACTTCTCTGCTGCCATTTTAATTTCTTATACACCTCACTTTTTAGTAAAAGTGTGTATGTTGCTGGGTTTTCTTTAGCTTTTTCTCCCCTAGGCTGCTTTGGCGTGGTTCCTAAGCCACCATCTTAACCAGAAGTCCTTTTTTTTTTGTTGTTTTTTTGAGGTAGGGTCTCACTCTAGCCCAGGCTGACCTGGAATTCACTATGGAGTCTCAGGGTGGCCTCAAACTCATGGCAATCCACCTACCTCTGCCTCCCAAGTGCTGGGATTAAAGGTGTGCGTCACCACGCCTGGCAGAAACATTCTTTTAAGTTTATTCTATTTTATTGTCTGTGTAACACGTGTGTATGCATACTCGTATGTGTGCATGGGGTGTGTGTGTATGTCTCAGGTACACTGCCCACCTCTTGTTAAGATAGGGTCTCTCATTGGCCTGGAACTCACCATTTAGACTAGACTGGCTCACCAAGAGTCCTAGAGCTCTGCCTGTTTCAACCCCCCCAACACTGGGATTACAGGTGCACACCATCACACTGGTTTTTTTTTTTTTTTAGAATTTTTTGTTTACTTTTATTTATTTATATGAGAGTGACAGAGAAAGAGGCAGAAAGAGAGAGAGAGAGAGAGAGAGAGAGAGAATGGGCATGCCAGGCCATCCAGCCACTGCAAATGAACTCCAGATGCGTGCGCCCCATTGTGCATCTGGCTAACGTGGGTCCTGGGGAATCGAGCCTCGAACTGGGGTCCTTAGGCTTCACAGGCAAGCGCTTAACTGCTAAGCCATCTCTCCAGCCCCACACTGGGTATTTTTATGTGGGTTCTGGGGATCAAAAGCCCTTGGGCTGGAGATATGGCTTAGCAGTTAAGGTGCTTTTCTATGAAGTCTAAGAACCCAGGTTCAATTCCCCAATACCCGCATAAGTCAGATGCCCAAGGTGGCGCATGCAGCTAGAATTCATTTGCAGTGGCTGGAGGCCCTAGTGTGCTCATTCATTCTCTCTCTCTGTGTGTGTCTCTCTCTCTCAAATAAGTAAGTAAATAAAAAAAAAAAAAACGTAAGCCCTCATGTTTGAAAGGCAAGCACGATGCCACCTGAACTATCTCCCTAGCCTTCAGGAATATTCTCAGTGCCTACCATCTGTGCCCCTGACCCTATGTGTGGTGAGAGATCTAAGTGTGTCTCAGGTACTCATCACTAGAACAAGACACTATGGTCCTTTGTACATGGGATTTGCAAGAGGCAATTCTTTATCTTTGATCTTGGAGTGGAGGCCTTCACTCACCTAAGACTGATTGACGTGGTAAGTCCCTGAATCTTCATACTGTTTGTCCCTCACCTGCCTGAGTGCACATGGCTCTGAACAGATAGCAGGTGCAATTTCAGAGGCCTCTATGTGGTCAGAGCCACAGTCCAGGAAACCAATGGACGTGTGTGTGTGTGTGTGTGTGTGTGTGTGTGTTCAGCTGGAGTCTATGAAGGTGACCATCAAATAGGTTTGTGGATACAGTGGGCTCACTGCAAGTAAACTTGGGGTTACTGACCCAGGTCACCTCTATTTATTAGCTGGATCTTCTTTGTCCTCATGCTAAGAACAAGAGAGTCACAATGATGCTTCAATTGTACAATTATCAATTCAAATGAATGAATGGGTGTGTCAGGGCCTCCAACCACTGCAAACGAACCACCTTGTGCATCTGGCTTATATGGGTCCTGGGGAATTGAACCTGGGTCCTTAGGTTTTGTAGGCAAGTGCCTTAACTGCAAAGCCATTTCTTCAGCCCCCATGACCAGCTTTTTATGTGGGTGCTGGCTGTCCAAACTCAGGTCCTCAGGCTTGCATGGAAAGCACGTCAGCACCAAGCATCTCCCAGCCATGGAGATTCCTGCCCAGCTGTTTCTCCTGATTGGCTTCCTGCTTCTCCGGGACCCAAGCATGTGCATTACTGCCACACAGCTCCTGACATAGTTCAGCTACTTCTAAAATATGCTTTTGAATAAATCCTTGAACCTGTACCCCAGACACTGATTCATCTCAGTCTGGGTCCTTAATGATTTTAGAACCTGCAGGTCGGCTGCATGTAGCTGGTTCTGCCAGATGTGCCCATCTGCATATCTTGGCGTGAGACCATTCTGACAAATAAATCATGCCCCCACCTTGTAACTCATATGTAATGATAGCTGTCACAGTTGTTTGTTTCTCCAGTGTCTCTGGGTTTCCGGAGTCTTGCTCGCTTGGCTGTTGGGAAACACTTGTTCCTATCTAGTTTCTGGTTTCCAGGTTCTCAGCTTCTGAAAACCAACACCTCACATCCTCTCACCTCTGTTTTGACCTCTGGGCAGGCTCCACTTCTGGGTGGGTAATACCAAATCCCTTATTTCTGCCAGGGCTTCCTAGCTCTCAGATTTTTGGTAGTCTAAGAAGTCCCAAGACCCTGTCTCACTGCCGCACTTGTCCAGCAGGACCGCGGCACCTGTGTCAGCGCAAGGGCGTCCTGCTGCAGGGGCCGCTGGGCTTCCCCTTTCTCACACTACCTCCCAGCCTGCGAAGCCAACCAGCTCCACGGCGGCCTCAGCTCTGTCACACGCTGACACTGCTCTTGCCTCAAAAATAAATACAAAGGGCCGGAGAGATTGCTTAGTGGTTAAGCACTTGCCTTTGAAGCCTAAGAACCCTGGTTTGAGGCTCAATTTCCCAGGACCCATGTTAGCCAGATGCACAAGGTGGTTGGTGCATGCATCTGGAGTTCATTTGCAGTGGCTGGAGGCCCTGTCGTGCCCTTTCTCTCTCTCTCTCTCTGCCTCTTTCTCTCTCTGTCTGTTGCTCTCAAATAAATAAAAATAAACAAACTTTAAAAATAAATAAATACAAAGCCACTGGCTGTGCTGGTGGTGCACGCCTTTAATCCCACACTCGGGAGGCAGAGGTAGGAGGATTGCTGTGTGTTTGAGGCCATGCTGAGACTACGTAGTGAATTCCAGGTCAACCTGGGCTAGAGCTAGACCCTACCTCAAAAAGCCAAATACATATAAATGCATACATACATACATACGTTCATAAATTTGTGCTTGTGTAAATTTTTGTGTGTGTGTGTAAATTTTTTTTATCAATATCAAGATTCATTTTGAGCCTGGGCATGGTGGCACATGCCTTTAGACACAGCACTCAGGAGGCAGAGGTAGGAGGATTGCCATGAGTTTAAGGTCACCCTGAGACTATATAGTGAATTCCAGGTCAGCCTGAGCTAGAGTGAGACCCTACCTCGAAAAAAAAGATGCATTTTGAGGGAGGTGGCTACCCTCCTTGTTTTCAGAGTCTTGTTTAGCTCCTGCCTGTTCCTCAAACACCTTGACATTTCCTTTCCCCTGACCTCCTAGCATGGGTGTTTAGCAGTACTGCGTCGCCTGCTAGAATGGAGATGCCTTAATCTTATTCACTCTCCATCCTATGCCTACTAGAGCTTATGCTTATCATTCACACATGTTTTCTTCAGTGTCCAGCTAAGTTTATGGACCATTCATAGCCCAAGATTCCCAGTAGCCCCTACCAGTGATTGGTGTATTGGTGGTGAGGAAACGGGGCATAGTGGGATCCCGTTTACCATCTCTAAACTCCATTGTGGCCTTGCCCATCCTGAGCACTGGAGGCCGACTGTCCTGCTCATGTCTCAATGGGATGACAAGTGGAGCGCCCTCTCCTGGCTGCACAAGAGACCTGCATCTCCTTTCCTTGCGACGGGAAGAATGGTAGGTTAAAGAGTTAGAGGCTCTGGGTGTGGGCCAAACATCTATGCATTTCATCTTGAATAACCCTTTTGATACTTAGGATTTTTTTCACAGCCAGAATGACCTGGTCAAAATATATCCAAATTGCCCCCCTGAACTGGAGGTTCCGGTACCCATGGCAGCAAGTTCTGAGATTTAGGAACCTCAGTTGAAGTGAGTGAGATAAGGGTGGCTGGCGTCAGAAGAGATAAAAAAAAAAAAGAAAGGCATAGAGACAAAGTCTGAAATGAGAGCTAAATGAACATGAACATTGACCTAGCAGGCTAGGAAGAATGCTTAAAGCTAGATATGGGGCAAAACAGGCCAGAGAGTGGAGATACAGGGAAGAAGAGATTTGGTCTGGATCAAGGAGAAGGACAGGGTCTGGAATGCTGACTGCAGATGATGGAGAAAAGCCATGAGGGATTCTGTAGAATGTTTATGGCTTTGTTTGTGGGATTTGCATGAAAGAGACAACCTTATCAATCACACCCGCTTTCTTCAGTTGTCAAAAGGTTGCCAAGGTTCCAGAAGAGGCGCAATGTCCTGCCTCTTATAGAAAAGAGCCTCCTTTTCTTCTCAGTGTAACTTACGTAGGTACCAGGCCTATAACCAGGATGCAATAACCAAATTAAAGTATGCACAGTATATAGATAATTGATACTCTATGCAAGCCAGGCATCCTAGGCCTCACCAACTCAGCCATGTGGAAATAGCAGGGACCAGCATGATGGGAATAGCGCACATCTTCCCCAAGTCAAAGTCCTTCGCAAAAGAGAATATTTTTATGTTGATATCATTCATGTGAGAGGAGGGGTATTTTTTTCTCCTTCCAAATTTCTGTGGGGTAGTTTTCATTTATGCTAGTGGTGGGAAAACAGGGCTTTTAAATATCACATTGAATAAAGACCAGCCTGAGCTGAAGGTGAGCAGACGGTGCCAATGGACGTCCTCCCTGCCTGCGTTACAGACTTATCATTGCTCATGAAGCCTTTATTATTTTAACTCTCCACTGGGTATGGAGAGAATAAATCATCCTGTCTCTTTGCAACATAACTTTATATACTTAAAGACTTATGGATCCCTGTAGTCTCTTTCCTCACAAACCAAACATAGGCCATCTTAACTGTATTTTCTCCTAAGACTTATTTTTCAAAATTTTAATAGTTCTCATTTTTTTTTCTCTAGAACTTCTTTGATTAGTTTGCATTGATTTTGGAATCTGGAACTTGGAGAAGAATTTGCTTAGTATCCCCACTTGATTTGAACTCAGCGAAGGCCAAACCAAGAGTAATAAACGCATGCCTTCTTGGCTGCAGATCAAGCTCCCTGTACACCCAACCCAGCATGCCATGGTCTGCTGTTGCCTGGGGCCCCCTAAGGACCTCCCAGAGCTCAGCCAGACCAAAACTCCATCAGCTTGCTGTTTATTTGCTCATGTGGAAACCATTTTGTTTCTCTGTACTGAACCCCACTTTATTGATTGGAGCCCAATCGCTAGCTTTGACAATGTTCACGTTTTATTGTCCCCTCTCACCCAATCAGCCACCCTTTTCAAGGGTCATAATGCTTTGCCGTGAACATTTTGGTCTGATAAGGATCACGTCTCTAAAGTTCACATGAAGTTGGCTAAAGAGAATTTTTCACTGATTTATTTATTCTTCAGTAATTACTGAGATGATAATATTGCGAAGGTGTGATGGATATAATGAAGAATGGTACAGGAAAAACAAAGGTTCCTTCTCTCAGCTGGCTGGGAAAGCTTATAGGAATCAAATCTATACACCCCACTGGACATAGTTCAAATGCAGAACACACTCATCAAGGGGTTATTTTGTAACTGAACATTGTGGACTTACTGCTTCTGGTTAAGTCACTCCTCTGCTCTCACCTCTATGTTTGCATATACTCTGATGCATGGGAGTTCCCATTCTGTAACTGGAAGCAAGAAAAGAAAGCAAAGGCATACAGGACACGTGACATTGGCCCCATCCAGCCCCAAGGAACGGGTGAGTTTCATGGTTGGGACATAGACCCAGGTAACAAAGCAAGACCAAGAGGGAATGGAAAGGACCAGTATGTCCCAGCCAGATCTAGAACCCCGCTGTTCTGGAGCTCTGGTGACAGGATATGTTGAAACCATGATGAGCTCACCTTCTTGACACAAGTCCTGAGGGTTTTTTAAGAAATGCATTCATTTGACTCCCCTCCTGAGGTTTCCTAAGAAGTGCAGGAATTAGAGATGGGGCAACTAGCTTGGAGACTTCATGGGTAGTGTTTGAGATGAAAAGTTGAAGATTCTGACAACAGTACACATTGAGAGAAGAAAGGAGAGTAGGAAGAGGGTAAAATGAATATTACCCTGAGTGCATATTATATTTCAGCACCATATTTTATATTTAATATAGTTTGGCTTGCCTTAACCACACAATTACCCTATGAAATGGATAATATCACCTCCAGTTTTATTATTTTATTTATTTGATTTTTTTTACAAGGTAGGGTCTCGCCCTAACCTAGGCTGACCTGGAATTCACTATGGAGACTCAGGGTGGCCTCATACTCACAGCGATCCTCCTACCTCTGCCTCCTGAGTGCTGGGATTAAAAGCATGTGCGTACTACGCCCGGCTTCACCTCTATTTTTAGACAAGTGAAATAAGACTAATAGAGGGTAAGTAACTTGGTCAAACCAGATTTTGGTGATACATCTGCTTGGCCCCAAGACTATATTGTTTCTATAACACCACTTAATTGTTCATCATGTATGAGGCTTGTTTATATATTTGCCTGTTGCCATGTCATATGACATAGGCATGCACACGTGTACACTGTGGGAGGGAGGAGAGAGGGAATATGACTCATCATGACCCTCCCTTTCCACAAAATCTCCACAGGAACCTGATGTGTGACACAATACCCTGCTTCTGTCATAGAACAATTGATCCAAATCTAGTCTGGGGCAGAACTTTTCTGGGTGATAGAAATCTATCAGATTCCTTTGGGGGTGGGAGAACACACATACATGCACGTTTTTGCTGATTTTTAATAGGATAAGGTTTGGTCTAAGAAGTCCTGACTCAGTCAGCCTGCTGTGTCTCAGTCTGTTGTTAGGGAAGAGGTCAGAGACTTTGAACCAGCTACGCCAGCCTCTTGCCCCGAGTCTTGCACTTAGCAATGGTATTTCCACCAAGCTCTCTTCCTCCAAACTATGTCTGACCCAGGCTTGCTACGGACCTTTCTCCTTGCATGCATGATTGGAACACCGTGTTGGTACTTGCCCACAACTAAATTGCCCAATTTATTTTTCACTCTTATCACTTACAAACAATAATTATGAGTCATTAAAATTCATTGAACTCCGATCAGGCAGGGTTCTAAGCACTTCACACATACTATCTCCTGTTAGCCTCATCACCATCTGGTAAAGTGGATGCAGAGGAGAACAGCGAGAGCTGGAGACATGAAAGGGTTTCCGCAGCCCTCACAGCAGGTTCAGCGAGGAGCTGGGCTGTGAGCCCAGGCAGTCTGCTCCATCCTGTCCCTTCCCACAGGGTGCCAGGGCTGCTCTTCTGCTTTCAAAGGCTTCATTGCTTTTGCCTTGATGACACTTTGAATATCAATGTAGTTGTGGCTTTACTGTTTTGCCCCCATGGCACTTTCAATTAGAGAGGAAAGAGGCAAATATGTTACCTTTCCCTTCATTTCCTTCTCAAGTCAGAGGTGTCATAATCATGGCCAGTCCTTTCCCATCCCTGAGATCCTGCTCTCGGACGGAAAAGACACACAGATCGGTTGGAGAGATGGCTCCGCAGTGAAAGGTGCTTGATTGCGAAGCCTGATAGCCCAGGTTCAATTCCCCAGGGCCCACATAAAACCAGAGGCACAAAGTGGCACATGCATCTGGAATTCGTTTGAAGCAGCAGGAAGTCCTGGAGTACCCATTCTCACTCTCTTTCTGTCTGCCCCTGTCTCTCTCTCTTTCTCAAATAAATAAATATATATTTTTTAAACATGAAAAATGAGCCAGGCATGGTGGCACACACCTGTAATCCAGCAAATGGGAGGCCAAGGCAGGAGCTCTATGAGTTTGAGGACAACCTACATAGTGAATTCCAGGTCAGCCTGCGCTAGAGTATGACCCTAGCTCGAAAATCCAAAACAAACAAACAAAAACAAAAATAAATAAATAAATAAAAAGAGGGTTGGAGAGATAGTTTAACAATGTGGTTAAGGTGTTTGCCTGCAAAGTCTAAGAATCCAAGTTCGATTCCCCAGTACCCACATAAGCCAGATGAACAAGGTGGCACATTTTTCTGGAATGAGTTCGTTTGCAGTAGCTGGAGGCCCTGGTGTGCCCATTCTTTCTAAATATCTGCCATTTCCCCTTTCTCTCTCCCTCTCTCAAATAAAAAATTAAGTATTGATTTTTAAAAAAGATAAACAATGGATGGAGAAATGGCTTAGCAGTTAAGGCGCTTGCCTGCGAAACCTAAGGACCCAGGTTTGGTTTCCCAGGACTCCAAATGCACAAGGTAGCACATGCTTCTGGAGTTTGTTTGCAGTGGCTGGAGGCCCTGACATGTCCATTCTCTCTCTCTCTCTCTCTCTCTCTCTCTCTCTCTTCTCTCTCTGGGTGGAGGAGCTTATGGCTGTAAGTAGAGTGATTAGAGAAGGTATTGGCAAAAAGATGGCATCTGAGCAAAGCCCCCTCAGGTGAGGGTTGCAGCCAGGTTCCCCGGGGAAAAGTGTCACAGGACTGGGAAGAGTGAGTGAGGAGGCCCTGCGCTGGTTCTGGTTGGCTTTCTCTCTCTTTTTTTCTTTACATTTAGTGTGTGTGTGTGTGTGTGTGTGTGTGTGTGTGTGTGTGTGTGTTTTCATGTATCTGCCTCCTATCTCACCATCAGTGTGCTGGGATTACAGAAGCATGCCATGGCTTCTGGCTCTTTATGTAGGGACTGGGGTTTGAACTCAGGTGCTCCAGCTTGAATGTTAAGCTCTTTGTCCACTGAGCCATCTCCCCAGCTCCAGCCCTCTATCATCTTTTTTAAATGAAGTTCAAACCCATACAGTCATACGTGCTAGGCAAGTACGCCAACACTGGGCTACAGCCCAGCCCTCTCTGTACTTTTATTTTTGAGACAACGTCTTTCTAAATTTCCCAGATTGTCCTTAAACTCACTTGGGCCCAGGCATGCCTTGAATTTGTGATCCTCCTGCCTCAGCCTCCTGTGGAGCTGTGATTACAGTCCTGTGACACCAGGCCCAGATGAGCCTGTGATTTTCACAGCTCGGTAACCACCAGAATGTGCAGGAAGGCCTGTGAGCTGGAAGCACAAGAGAACAGGATGATGAGGAGTAAAGGAGATGAAAGAGAGCATGGGAGATGGGTGAGGTAGCTGAAGGCTGTGTGCACCACTGTCAGACCCTGCCTTTTCCTAAGGACGGTGGAGAGGTTTTGAGCTGAGGAGTGACTTAACCTGGCTTGTGTCTTTACAGACTCATTCCACTGTCTACAGTAGACATTGTGGAAGGGCCAGGATGGGAGCAGGAAGACTTATCAGTAGAAAGCACAATCCATGTGAGCTATCCTAAAACCAAAAATAAAAACCAGCCAGGGATGCCATTCTACAGTGACTGTGGGGGAGGGAAGAAACCAGGGCAGTCATTGGTGAGTAGGGCTGGGCACCACTGTGAGACGAGGTTGATCACCAGGGCTAGATGCTATTCTATACCATACTATGGTGGCTGCCCAGGAGTGAACAAACTAAGAGAAGCTCAGTGAATCTCTTTTATTCTACAGGTAGTAGAGAAAAAGGGAGGAGATCCAAGATCCATCAATAAAACAAGAAGATGGCCAACTGCCCACCATGAGACATGCCACATCAGGAGAAAGTGCAGAAGAAGCACAACATGAACACTGCTCTTACTGCTAACCTGACAACCAGCTCCAGGGCAATGGTGACAGACATGGTGATTAATTAAAAGCCATCAAAGCAGAAATCCAGAGACTACAGAGAACTTAACACTAAATCGGGCTGCCAACCGTCTTGCCATGGCTCAGGGAACACTGTAGAAGAGGGGGTGGAAATATTGCAAGAGCCACAGAGGGGGAAGGAGTACCCTGAGGTGTGGCTCCCCCACCCCCATCCCCAGCCACTGCCCCACATGGATTGACTGAGGTCTTCATGACTCCACAGTGAATACAATAACCCCACTGAGGAGGGCTTCCAGGGTAATGGAAGCTGGAGTGAGGGGATAAAAGAGTAAAATATGTTATAATATATATAAAATAAATAAAATAACTTTTTTAGATCAAATAAAAACAGACTGGGGAGATTGCTCAGTGGTTAAAGGCTTTGGCTGGAAGAAAAAAAAAAAGAAGAGCCATCCAGAATCTACAGATATCCTGAAGGTCAAACCAAAAAGATTAGGTGGGTTGGCTGTGGGGTAAAAAGAAAAGGTATAACCTAATCAGAGTCCTATTTGTGGACAGAAGTGGGGAGAAAAACTCCTTAGCTGAGTGTAAATTCTTGGACCAGAGCAATCCTACCAGCTCCTCCCCACGGTCCAGTATTTTTGTAAGTCCTGTTGGAATTTTCCTAAAGACTGACCTAGAACATGCAAGGTTCCATGGTTCAAGCCAGTCAGGGTTCTCTTCTTGCTGGACAGTTAACCCTCCTGCTTAGAGCTGTTTATAGGAATACTTTTCTCATTCACTTATTTCCCAGGTTGTATATTCTTAAAAGTTTTTTATTTATTTTTATTTATTTATTTATTTGAGAACAACAGACAGAGAGAGAGAGAAAGAGAAAGAGAAAGAGAGAGAGAAAGAAAGAATGGGTACACCAGGGCCTCCAGCCACTGCAAACAAACTCCAGATACATGCGCCACTTTGTGCATCTGCCTTACATGGGTACTGAGAAATTGAGTCTCAAACCGGGGTCCTTAGGCTTCAAAGGCAAGCACTTAACCAGCAAAGCCATCTCTCCAGCCCCTTATAATGTTTTATTTTGTAAAATTGGTTCTCATTTTTATTTCAATTTGCATATTCAAAATTACATTTTCCATGTTGTAATAAACACATTTTGAAGTATTTTGCAAGCTATAATTATTACCTTTTGAGAATCATGTCCCCAAATCTCAGGTGAGAACTTGTCCTTTATATAATTCATGATAGATAAGTAGCACTTAATAAATAACCACTCTAAATTCTGACCTTTCTTTTTTGAAAAACTTTTATTGGCAACTTCTATGCATATACATAAGGTACCCTAATCCTCCTCCTTTGTTCCACCTCCTAATAACCCCTTCACTGAACCCCTTCTTTTTTGCAATTAGTCCCTCTTCTATTTTGATGTCATCGTTTTTTGGCCCCCATATTATGCAGGTTTTGAATAGGGAGTGACAGCCACTGTGAAGTCATAAATGCAACTGCCACTTAGTATCTGGAAGACAGGCTTCCAATGCATTCCTCCCCCACCTTTGGTTCTTACATTTTTTCTGACACTTCTTCCAAGCCTTGGAGGATATGCTAGGGGTGTCTCACTTAGTGCTGAACACTCCACTGTCTCTTCTCAGCACTTTCATGAGTTTTGAATGTCCCCAGTGGTCGCCACCATCTGAAAACAGAAGCTTCTCTAACCAAAAGTGAGAACAACATTAACATTGGGCACAGACATAAATATTCAGAGGGCAATTTAGTGAGTATAATATATCCATTTAGGCAAGCAACAGAAGAAGCTCCCCTACTTTCTCAGCCACAGACTTTTGACCAGGTTTTCAGTACTAGGCATGAATTCCCTCCCATGAAGAAGGTCTCAAATCAAATCAAAGAGCAGTTGGTTTCTCCCATCACAGACATGCCACCATTGCACCAGTTGGCCAGCTGTAAGCTTGCAGAGTCTTCTGCTGGTTAAGACCGCTGATGACTTTTCTTCCCCAGCAGGCTGCATAGTATCCTGACAGCTAGTCAACAGGGAGGAGACTTCCAGCTCAGCTCCAGTTTAATTTCTCAGTGACTCGCAGTGCAAGCATGTGGTGCTTTCAGCAA
The DNA here is from genome assembly GCA_036346955.1 of Dipus sagitta. Taxonomy (NCBI): domain Eukaryota; kingdom Metazoa; phylum Chordata; class Mammalia; order Rodentia; family Dipodidae; genus Dipus; species Dipus sagitta. Next base: position 34,930,571 of record CM070775.1, on the reverse strand, counting down.
TAGGGTCTTATCATCTAGTTCTGATGGGAAACCAGGATCCTTGCAATAGACTTTATTGTTTTGGGATCATGAGGGACCTCCCTGACCAATGACTCACTAGGAGGCATCCCACCCCTGGCACTAAAATTTTTCTGTAGCAATCTGTGGTTTCTGGAATCAGTATTATTCACCCCCACAGGGTACTTCTGCCCAAATTTAACATGCATTTTTTAGCTAGTGAAAAAGTAGGATTCCATAGGACTTTTTCATAACATCTTTTTTTTTTTTTTTTTTTTTTTTTTTTTGAGTTAGGGTTTCACTCTAGCCAAGGCTGACCTGGAGTTCACTCTGTAGTCTTGGGATGGCCTCAAACTCACAGTGATCCTCCTACGTCTGCCTCCCAAGTTCTGGGATTAGAGGTTTGTGCCACCACGCCAGGCCATAACATCTTTAATTTTGATTAACTCTCCTCCCATCCTCTCATCTCCTCCATCCCTGTTCCCTGACCCCACTTGCCTAACTTTTATTAGGTAGATTTTTGTCTGTCAGTGGGATAAGCTTTCTTACTAATACAGAAGATGGCCTTGAATTAGTTACTGCATACAATGCACACATGTGTGTCTACATGTGTTTATATGTTACACCTATTCCTTGTAGTTTTAGTGCAAAGTATCCTCCACAGAATCTGTTTGGACACTTGGTCCCCAGATGACATATAGAAATGTTGTGGAACCTTTAGGAAAAGGGGCCTAGCTGGAAGAAGTGTGTCACTGGGAAGCCAGCCTTCAATTTTACCTTCACTCTGTTCCCAGCCCAAGCTCTCCACAGAGATGTGAGGAGTCTCAGCTGCATGCTCAACTGCCATACACTCAGGCTCACATTCCTTACCATGATGGACTGCACCCTCTCAAACTGTGAGCCGAAATGAATTCCTCCTCCTTAAGTTGCTTCAGTTGGGGATATTGCAACAATGATGAGAAAAGAAAGCAGTCCATGTTTATACATACTTCTTTAAGCTATCAACAGGTTAAAGATGGGCTGGAGAGGTGGATTAGTGGTTAAGTGCTTGCCTGCAAAGCAAAAGGACCCAGGTTCAATTCCCCCAGAACCCATGCAAGCCAAATGCACATGGTGGTGCATGTGTCTTGAGTTTGTTTGCAGTGGCTGGAGGCCCTGGAGTGCCCATTCTCTCTCTCATAAATAAATAAATATTTTTAAAAAACAGTTAGGGTATGGGTCCACAGGTAGGACTCTCTCAGTCTTATCAAAGAAAGTTCTCAGGTTGGAGAGATGGTTTAGCTGGTAAGGCGCTTGCCTGTGAAGCCTAAGGACCCAGATTGGATCTCTCTCCATATCCCACATAAGCCAGACATATAAGGGTGAGGCAAGTGCAAGGTCGCACATGCCCACTAGGTGGCGCAAGCATCTGGAGTTCGATTGTAGTGGCTGAGGCCTTGGTGTGCCAATTCTCTCTCTTTCTCTCTCTCTAAAAAAGGAAAGAAAGTTCTCACTTAGGTCCTCTTGAGAGCTTTCTTATCTCATAGAGAAGCTGGAATCAGAGATGTAGAGACACCAAGTAGCCTCCCCTAGACCCTAGTGCAAATCTTTCCATCTCTTTTTCTTGAATTCAGGTTCCTGGTGCCCTTTGTTTATTTGAGTGGGAGCCTACGGTCCACCTTGCTGAGTATTTGAGTTCAAGTGACAGAAGGTCAGTTAAAACCAACTTGAGCACTAAAGGGACTTCGCTGGGCAACATACTGGCAGGTCCAGCAGGAGTGACTGAACTTGGGGCCTTCTGTATTACCGTCAGGAGTCTGTAGGCTCTGCATTCCTTGGCTCAGCTTTCTTTGGTTCTCAGAAAGGCTGACAGTGAGTTCTGACCCACGGCCATCTCCAAGCTTACTCCCATTGGCTTTTAACCCTGGCGACAGGGGAGCCAAATACAATAATGTCCCTCTTATGACTTGGTCGGTACTCCAAAGCGGCTCGCATGATGGTGGATGTGGCTCCATATTTGAATTATGGGTGTGGGTGTGCAGAGCGAGAGTGGGGAAAAAAGGAGAGAAGACTGGAAATTTCCAGAGGAAGGGAGATGGATGGTAAAGCTGACCTACCATGGGGGATCCCATCTCAGATCTGAATTACTTCTCTGCCCTCTTAACTGTCCTTGGTGGACTAGCATTTCCATGTGCCCACTGAATTCCCAGCTCAAGACAGAAAGTCTTTTTGAAGTGAAACAATGAAGTTGTTTCTTAAGGAGCTTTAAGAAAGAACTTCCTCCCCCACTCCCTGCTTGAATTTAATCTTTTATGGTTCCATCAGAAATAATTTCTAGTGTTCTTTCATCTGCAAATAAGTGCTGGTGTTGTCTTTGTGTGCATGTATTATTTACCATTCAATTCATGGGGGCATTCTGTCCGATCAGCCTGTGGGGGTGTGCGCCTGAATTTAAATGAGAGTTTAATCTGTGTGGTCAAAAAAGTCCTTTAGGAAATCAACTGTGGGCAGAGGCCTTAGGGCAGTGGCTTGGTTTTGACCTAGAGGAGGAGCAGGTAGTGTGTATTGGATCACTTGGGTCTGTGAGGAGGTGGGAGGAGCACAGCATCTCTCCGGGCTCTTAGATCACCAAGGAAGTGGATCTAGAAGCAAGAAGGACATTCTACACACATCTGCAGGCTCACATCTGCCCAGGTGAGTTTGTAGAGTTCAGGCTGGCAATATGCAGTAGAGGATTAGCTTGTGCCTCACAGCCAGAGAATCTATTCTTCTTTGTAAGGTATCGTCATCCTCAAAAGGGAATGGTGGGGCTGGAGAGATGGCTTAGTGGTTAAGGCACTTGCCTGCGAAGCCTAAGGACCCAGGTTCGATTCTCCAGGTCCCACATAAGCCATATGCACAAGGTGGTGCCTGCATCGGGAGTTCATTTTCAGTGGCTAGAGGCCCTGGCATGCCCATCCTCACTCTCCCCACCCCCATCTCTCTGTCTGAAATAAATAAATAAATAAATAAATTTTTTAAAAGGGGGAGGGGGAATGGTGCTGGTGCTGGGACAAAAGGCCAAAGTGCAGTTCATTTGTTCTTTTCTTTTTTAAAAAATATTTTTATTTATTGATTTGACACAGACAGATGCAGAGAGAAAGAGGCAGATACATAGAGAGAGAATGGGCACATCAGGGCCTCCAGCCACTGCAAATGAACTCCAGACACATGCGCCCCCCTTGTGCGTCTGGCTTACCTGGGTCCTGGGGAATCGAGCCTCGAACCTTAGGCTTCATAGGCAAGCATTTAACCGCTAAGCCATCTCTCCAGCCCATTTGTTCTTTTCTTGTGTTTGTGTCATGTGTGTGCACGTGTATGAATGTAGAACCCAGAGGACATCAGGTGTCTTCCTCCATCACTCTTCCTCCTCATTTCCTTGAGACAAGGGACATTTTGTGTTGGACTGTCTGATCAGCAAGCCCCAACGATCCTCCTGTCTCTGCTCCTCTCTGCATGGAGGTGACAGGCATGCGTGGTCACCCTGGCTTTGTGTATGGGCGCTGGGGATTGAACTCAACTGCACATACATGCACAGCAAGGGTTCTCACCCCCTACTCTTCACTGGATTGGGTGTTCAGAGTTTGTTGATAGAAATATACATGCTGGGCAAAACTCAATGCTTGTAACCAGCAGCTGGGAATAACAGTTCCTCTCCCCACCAGAGAACTTTGTACCCATGGCAACAGGCAAACACAGATAGCAGCTGGACAGACAAACACCCTGGGGACCTTGGGGCCATTCCATGGACCCTGAGTTTAGCTTTATTCATCCTGGCCAGGGGATTTTGTTGGCTGGGTCAGTAGCTAATAGCTTGGGCCTTTGTAGCTGTTGGCCAAATGTAGAACAATCCAGACTTCATCTTGATGAGCCCAGAGTGCAAATCTCAAGGGTTCTCCGCTTGTTTGATGCAACTTTAAGGAAATTTTTATCGAGATTGGATGCTATTTCAAACATTCATAAGTTGGGAAATTTTTCTTTAGAGTTCCTGGGAAAGATTGAGGCAAATGGCCACAAAACGTCTCTTCTTTCTCCCTCTTTCTTTCCTCAAATATTACGTGACTGTCAATTAGACCGGGAGCCGAGCAGCAAAGTGGACACGAGGCATGGATGAAGGCAGCACTCAGAAGTAGATGCTCCCACAGCCCCTTGCACACGTAGGTGTCATACTGGCCACCTGTGGCCTTGTAAACGGGCAGCAGTCAAGCAACTCTTGGTGCTGTGACTCTCAATCAAAACACATTTCAACATCGCATGAGTCCTTGGAGCGCTGCATGTTGTCGGGCAAGCTGTCTCCACAGCTGCCAGCGCCTGGGTGGCATGAGTTATGACTCTGGGAACATTTGGGAACGTGTTCCCACCCCAGCTCCCCTTTGTTTCCCTTTTCGCCGCCCTCCCTCTCCCCCCGCCCCCAGCCTTCCCTTCAGCACTTTGTGCCAAGCACCTCTTCAGTCTCTCGTTCCCAGGTGACATTTGTTCATTCTTGGTGAGGACCATCCTCCCCTGACGTTTCTCCTTGAACATTGCACAGACGTGCGTCTACAGGTAGGGGACCTCGGAACCATTCTCTTCCAGCCGGGTGTGGAGCGGTCCCATTCTCCTTGTAGAAGACTCCTCCAGGCAATTCACTGAGTCCCGTCTTTTTCCCTTTTAGGGAGAGAGTTCACATACTGCCTTTCTTTGTCCCACAGTATAACTTTTCTTGTTATAAGATGGGGTCTAGGGGCTGGGGAGATGGCTCAGTGGTTAAAGAGGCTTGCAAAGCCTGACAGGTTCAATTCCCCAGCATCCATGCGAAGCTGAACCCAAACTGCCACATTAGTCTGTCATTTGTTTGCAGTGGCAAGACACCCTGGCATGTGCACACAAATAAGTAAATGTAAAAAATAAACAGAAAAGAGGAAAGATGGGGCCTAACGCGTTGTGCCTTCTAGACTGCTCATCAGATGTGACTGGCTGCACTCGATGGCTGTGGCGATCACACAGGCTCTGCTGCCGAGCTCCTTGGGTGTGAGGTGCGGCTCTGCCGCTTACTTTCTGTGTGTGTGAGTGGTCTTTTGGAGACACTGAACCTCCCTGTGTTCTCTCTTATTTGCTGCTTTTTCAAACAGGGACAGTAGTCCTCATGTCATAGCTTGGTATTAAATAATCTACGTATGTACTTGAGCTTACCTAAGTACTTAGAACAGTGCTTGGTGCTGGGTTAAGCACATGTAAGTGAAGTCATGATAATCAGAGTGAAAATACTGTGGCTGACATTTTTTTTTGAATGTTTACTAAAGGGCCAAGTATGATCATAAAGATTTCACATGGATTACTACGTTGAGTCAGCACAAAACTCAATGGATCGGTGCGATTATCTATCACCTGGCGCCTATACATGGGGACACTCCTTACCCAGAGTTATTAGTAACAGAAGCAGGCTGCTAACTGAGCTCTGTGTGGCACTAAAGCATATAATAATTACTGATAATTACGAGGCTGGGTTGTCTATAAGAAGTGTTTCTGTTGTTGCTATACACCAAGCTTTTCTGGTAACAATATTTGGCTTTTTGGCGCTTCATTTGTATCTTTCTATCTATTTCCTTCACAATAATTATTAGATCCATGAAGACCTTTTTTTTTTTTTTTTTTTTTTTTTTTTTTTTGGTAGGTTTCCCTTTAGTCTAGGCTGACCTGGAATTCTCTATGTAGTCTCGGGCTGACCACAAACTTGCAGCGATCCTTCGCGCCCTGTAGTGAAAACAGTTTTAAACTAGTGACTATGTGAGTCATCTCCCCATGAACACTTGGTCAGTGTCAGGTGGGGCTGGCTCCCAAAATGGAATCACCAAGGACAGCAGGCAACAGAGAGTTAAGCAAGTAGGTTATCCACATTCCTGAAGGAATCACCCAGCCATTATCCCTCCCTTGCCTAACAATGCCTCAGGTCTAGGTTTCCTGCCCCCTTATCTCCCAGGTCACCTGGTCACTTCTGGTCTCACACCCTGGCTATTTGAAATGGCTAATGTAGAGTTCTTTTTCCTTCCTCACCTTCCCCCCCCCACTGAAGAGCTCTACATAGCCCACTATATATGGAATCTCAGGTTGGCAGTGCTCCGCTCTTCAGAGGCAGTCAGTCCTGGCAGCTCGTGCTTTTCCTGAATAAAAACTTTCATCTTTGCCTCAGAGCGGTGTCTGTGGTCTTGGTCACTCCTGAACCTTACAGTCAGACACACTTTTCTCCCAGGTTCTCACTCGAAGACTGGGAAAAGCTTGGCCAACCTCAGAGATAGATCTCTTCCTGGGATCTTGCTCTGGTCCCTCAGAATGAATTTAGAATAAACATGGAATACTGTGAAAATAGGAGAGGCTTTTGTTTGTTTGTTTGTTTTTAACAGAATTCTGAGGGTGAGAGTGGATAATGGTCACAGAACTATTTTGGAGGAAAACAGTCTCAGGGGGTGAGAGTAGACAATGGCCAGAGAAGCCATTGTGTTAGCCTATTATTTCTAGAAGTCTCTAGAACAGACAGTGTTCCTAAGGGATCTTTTCCTGCCCGGGTGATTGACAGGCCCATTTGAAGTAACTCTTAGGGGAGGAGACAAATGTCTTTACTCTTTACCAGAAAGCCTCTGGTTGGATAGTAATTGTATTTTCTCAGTGCTGTGATGAAATACCTGAAAAAGGGCAACATAAGGCAGGATTTTTTTTTTTTTTTTTTTTTTTTTTGGCTCACAATCCATTATGGTGGGGAAGTCATTGAATTCACCCAGAATGCAGAAAGCAACGAATGCTGGTGCTCAGCCAGCTTTCTCCTATTCAGTCTGGGACCCCAGGCCATGCAACGGTGCTGCCCATGCTTCAGGTGAGACTTCCTGCTTCAGTTAATCCACTGTGGAAATTTCCTCACAGACATGCCCAGAGGTTTATCTCCTAAGGTGACTCTAGAACCTGTCAAGTTCACAATCAATAGTAACTATCTATGATCTTTTGGGCAATTTAAAATACTGCTCCTCCACTCAGGGCAGAGATGCGACTCATTTTTTTATTAGTTTTTTTAAAATTATTTATTTATTAGAGACAGAAGGATAAAATGGGTATACCAGGGCCTCTGGCCACTCCAGATGAACTCCAGACGCATGTTCCACCATGTGCATCTGGCTTACATGGGTCCTGGGGAGTCAGACCTGGGTCCTTAGGTTTTGCATACACGTGCCTTAACTACTAAGCCATCTCTCCAGCCCAGATCCCATTCTTTTAAGCAGTAACCAAAGCCCTGAAGTTTCAGTTCCTGGTTTTACAAGATGCTCACTACTAGGGAGAGGTCTGCTCTCAATGACGAGCTGCTGGACAGCTACCAAATGCGTCCCGAGCCGGCCTGAGTGCGCAGTGGTGTTCTCGCCCTGGGAAACACCAGCTTTGTGCTCAGCAAAACCAGCTTGACCCTCAGTACCTAAGAGAGAACTGAAAAATGTTGAGTCTAGGACTCAAATTCTGATGAGATCAAGAAAGCCTCTAAGGGCACCCCTGGGTAGTGGGGTTGAGGGTCGTGGACACCTGGGGTGGTCTGAGAAGTACTCAGTGAAGAAAGTGTCAGTAAAAAGAACTGTGGAAGATGATAATCTTCCTTTTACAACTTTTCCTAGATCTGGCTAAAGGTATCCCAGTAATGTTCTGGAACCAATAGCTATTGCCCTGTGGGAAACTAGATCCTAGGAATGAGCCTTCCTAGCTACATGGGACATATGAAATATTGTATTTGGCCTCTGCATTCACAAAATATGATGCTTGGCCAACAGGGGGAATTGTGAACTAAAGTTCCCAGAAAATGGCTCTGTCTGCTGTACCTACTTCCAGCAAGGCTGAAGGGGCTGAAAAAGCTCCTGTGATCACAGAGAGATGGAATGTTGCCAGTCAGAGCCAAATTGCCTTTAGCCCCTCAATAGCCATTATCACCTACCTCTGTGTCTGAGCTCACATCCAGGCGACTATCAGTTAATCAGATGTAATCTGTTTTGCAATGTACTGACAGAACACCAGCTTCTATCAACCCAAAGGCATCTGAGGCCTATGGTGGAGATTTCCCCACTTTGATCTAACCTGCCTACCTGATGGTCAGCCAGTGTATTTGAAAAGTTCCCTGGTGTATGACTTTCTTTTGTTCTGTAACTATAAAAACCTCATGAAACTGTTAACACATTGGAACATGGGATTTTGGGCAACCTAAATGTGTTTCCAGGCCATGGTCACTCACATTTGGCTCTGGGATAGACTATCTCTTTTCCTCTTTGAGGTAAGAGTTGTGTCTTTTGAGTGGACAGGTACAAAAATAGAACCTGGTGAAAGAAACAACAGACAAATTCAAAGAACTTTTTAAAAAAAAACACATCCATTTATTTACAGTGTGTGAGAGCACCGTAGGGTGGAGACCCAACAACACAGCGCGGTGGTTACTTTTGATTGACAACTTGCTTGAGTTAAGAAATGCTTAGGGTGTTAGTGGAGCGCCTTTCCCCATGTCTGTGAGTGCGTTCCTAGAGATGGTTAAATAAGGGGAAAGACCTGCCCCGAGTGTGGGTGACACCATATTGTGGCCTGGTGGTCACCTGCATTCCCCATTCTCTGCTTCCTGGTCACCCTCAGCGATCAAACCACGCCCACCATCATCCCTTCCCTGCCATGATGGACTGCAGTCCTCTGAACTGTGGGCCAGAATCAATTCTTCTTCTCCCAAGTTTCCTTGTTGGGCATTTGGTCACAGTGATGAGAAAAGGAATAAACACACTCCAAAAACCTTATATACTGTCTTCATGCAGGGAGAAAGGTGGTGTGGGTGGGAGGGTGAGTTGTAGGCCAGCCAGAGAGAAAGAAAAGATGGGTTCCAGCCTGGGTGGATTAGGTGCTCACACCCAGTCCCTTCTAGGCCCCATTCCTATTTCCTGCTCGTCTTCTTGGCCATTGGCTCCCAGAGAATCTGACTGTATTTTGAAGGAAATTCAGGAACTTTCTGTCTAAATGCTGCCTTGTAGTGCCTCCAGGCTGCCCGTAAGCAGCTTGCAGACATGGCAGGGTCTGGGTGACAGGGCCCGGGTTTCCGCAGCTGTCACCTGCCGGATCTCAGTTGACAATGCCCATGTGATCTTTGGTGGTGTTAATGTTGGCATCATTTAAACTTCAGTTTGTCAAAAATATCACCATTATAAGAAAAAAAAAAAACTACTATTGAATTGAATTGAAATGAGGTGTTTGTTGTTGTTGTTGTTGTTGTTTTGTTTGTTCCTCTGCCTCTCTGCCACTTGTTTTTTAACTAGAGATTGAACCCAGGGCCTCATACATGCTAAGCAGGTGCTCTACCACTGAGCTACACCCCAGCCCTGTTTCCCCAGTCTTTAATACGCACATTCTAGCTGAGCTGATATCCTGAACTGAAGCCTCCTTCAACAAACTCACTGAGCTGCCCTATCCGGAAATGAAAAGGCCAGCCGGGTGTGGTGGCGCACGCCTTTAATCCCAGCACTTGGGAGGCAGAGGTAGGAGGACCACCTTGAGTTCGAGGCCAGCCTGAGACTACAAGGTGAATTCCAGGTCATCCTGGGCTAGAGCAAGACCCTACCTCGACAAGCCAAAAGCAAGAAATGTAAAGGCCTATTTTATAACAAGAAGCAACTCTTTAATTTAATTTATTTGCAAGCAGAGAGAGATAGAAGAGACACAGAGAGAATGGGTACACCAGAGCCTCCAGCTGCTGAAAACAAACTCCAAGTGCATGTGCCACTTTGTGCATCTGGCTTTACATGGACACTGGGCAATCAAACTTGGGTTGTTAGGCTACCCAGGCAAGTGCCTTGACCACTAAGCAACCTGTCTATCCCAAGGAGCAACGCTTTATGCCCTTTCTGTCTTTTATGATTCTTTCTGGACTCGTAGCTTTCTTTAATGTAGACTTTTAATGGACATTGGCAGGGTGATGAGCAGGCTGATTTCTGGCCACCAGGCCTCTTCCTAGGGCCCCAAGTGGAGTTCTGTCTCTGAGCCACAGGCTCCTGGTCTGGGTTTTGTGGCTATGTGTTCGTTGTTCCTCCACAGTCAAGACAAAGACAGGAAGCTGTGTGACTTTACTGAGCTTCGTTCCCTGTCTATAACATCAGGCTTTGTGAGGACGAAATGACGATACACACCACGTCCCCGGTGCCCCACTGATCATCTTGTGAGTTCTCAGGACTTCCCTCCACTCTTGTTTAACAATGGTGTGGCGTCCTTGTAAGTGCCACCTTTAAAAAAAAAATATTTATTTATTTGAGAGAGACAGAGAGAATGGGCGTGTCAGGGCCTCTTGCCACTGTGAATGAGCTCCAGACACATGCAATACATTGGGCAACTGGTTTTATGTGGGCAGTGGGGAACTGAACTCTGGCCAGCAGGCTTTGCAAGCAAGGTCCTTTAACCACTGAGCCATTTCTCCAGCCCTTAAGCATAACCTTCTGAAAAGATAAGCGCACTGCCTTATCCTCCTGAGACCTGGGAAAGAGCTTGTGACTGATAGTATCAGGTTCTGCAAGTTACTGCTAATTCAGTATGCCTTCTTTCATTGGCATCGAAGTAATGCCTCATATTTTCTCGAAGCCAGGATTCAAATCCCAGGTTGCATTACTGCGCTGAGTTATATTAGACATAAATAAACTTCTCCGGGAGAGCTGGAGACTTGCCCAGTTTGAGGGTAATTAGCTTTACATCTCCAGAGCACACATATAAGCATGCTGGCGCCCCCAGCTTAGAACCTTGTTATTTAAGACCTGAAGGGGCTTGAGAGAGAGAGAGCGCCGCCCAGCAGGCATCTAAGGACCAGGCTTCTGTGCTCATGTACGGGGCTTGCCGTGGGCCAGTAGGGATTAAAGGGTTCACTCCCAGGGGCAAGCCTTCCGTTGAGAGTTTGTAAGAGGAACTCACAAAACAGACTTTAAGCAAAACAGCCAAATAAGAGAAAACTTCACCCCCATTTCTCTCTGCCGGTTCCTAGAATCTCAGCAAGACCAGTTGCAATGCTGTTCTGAAAGTCACAGGGAGGTTAAGGAATTCTTTCCGGTGGTACCGTCCTGAGCAAGACACCTTGAAAACTTGTCCACGCTGCCTGTCTCTGGCTTTGGTCTCTGATGCTGTCCCCAGAGCCTCACCAGTCAGCCTTCCGCTCCCACCTCTGCATTTAAGGTGGGAGTCTGCCGAGCATGGTGGCGCATGCCTTTAATCACAGCACTCGGGAGGCAGAGGTGTAGGAGGATTGCCGTGAGTTCGAGGCCACCCTGAGACTCCATAGTGAATTCCAGGTCAGTCTGGGCCAGAGTGAGACCCTACCTCAGAAAAAAAAAAAAAAGAGAGAGAGAGAGAGAACATCAAGGTGGGAATCTGGCTCAGGATCACCAGGGACGTTGACCAGGTATGCTAAGACCTTGTTATACTGAGTGTTGGCACTGCTGTGTCAGACTGCCTGAGAAAAGCAACTTAAAGGAGGAAGGATTTCCTTTGGCTGAAGTTTTCAAAGGTTTTGGCCCACCGCAGAGGAAAGGGTATGATGAGCAGAGGGCGGGCTCCCCCTGTGGTGGCCAGGAAGAAGAGAGAGAGAGACAATACCTGCACACTAGGAGACTTTGCCCCCACATCTTTTATTTCATCTGGCCCTTAGACTGTGAGACGGTGCTGCTCCCACCCAGGGTAGGTCATCCCCCCTTAGTTAACCCTATTGGAAACACCTTCACAGACGTACCAACTCCTAGACTCTTTCAAGCCAATCAAATTGGCATCAGGGTTAGCCCGCATACCCACCAGTTCTGTGACACCACTGGTCATCCTGCTGGTTCAGGGACATCCTTTGCTTGGTTATTGGAAAAATTACTAGGTTTCCTCCCACCTCTCCATTCCCGTTTGTTTGGTTTTCATGCCTTCTCCTGATATTGCATGCTTTTGGATATTGGAAGTCTCCACACAGTTTTTTTGAATGTCTTTTTAAATTCAGCAACATTTAGGTCATTTCCTTTCATGGCTCTTGTGAACAGTATAGCAATGACCATGGGAATGTTATTTCTAAGCTATCCCAATTTAAATGCCTTTGGAGGCGTGGTGACACACGCCTTTAATCCCAGCACTCGGGAGGCAGAGGTGGGAGGATAACGGTGAGTTTGAGGCCACCCTGAGACTCCATAGTGAATTCCAGGTCAGCCTGACCAGAGTGAAACCCTACCTCAAAAAACCAAGATAGTAATAATAAACAAACAAATAAATAAATGGCTTTAGATATATACCCATAAGTGGAATTACTGGATCAAGTAACAATTCCGTCTTTGATTTTTTTGAGGGGCCTCCATATTGCATACCTTTCCTGCACTCATTCCCTGGCTGTTCCAGTCTTAAGACATTTGATTCCGCTCATGTTCGGACAGTGTGCGGCTTTACGCATCAAGGTCATGCCTCGTCCCTGAAGCCCAGACTCACACAGTGAGTGGTTCAGGCAGCCTTTTCACCTGGATGCCTGTGGAAGGCTGAATAACAGCACTTCAAATGTTTTGTTTTGTTTTTGTTTTGCTTTTCAAGGCAGGCTCTAACTCTGGTCTTCTAGCCCAGGCTGACCTGGAATTCACTATGTAGTCTCAGGCTGGCCTTGAAGTCACAAGGAATTATTATGTAGTCTCAGGCTGGCCTTGAACTCACAGCGGTCCTACTACCTCTGCCGCCCGAGTGTTGGGATTAAAGCTGTGTGCCACCAAGTTCAGCACTTGTTTTAAAAAGCCTGTTAGGGCTACCTTAACAAAGTAACACAGACTGGGTGGTTTACACACCAAAATTTCTTGCCTCACAATTCTGGAGACCAGAAGCCTTCAGGTGGGGCCACACTCCTCTTGAAGATCCTACGGAGATACTGGCTCTAGGTTTTTTCCCCAGCTTCTGAAAGTTTCTATGTTTGGGCCAGTGTAATCTAGTCTTCACAGAGATTCTCATTTTATGTATATCCCTGTCAAATTTACCATAAGAAAGAAACAGGAGGAGGGCTGGAGAGATGGCTTAGTGGTTGAGGCACTTGCCTGCAAGGCCAAAGGACCCAGGTTCAATTCCCCAGGACCTACATAAGCCAGATGGACAAGGTGGCACATGTATTTAGAATTCGTTTGTAGTGGTTAGAGGTCCTGGTACACCCATTCTGTCTCTCTCTCTCTCTAATAAGTAAAAATAAATATTGTGGGCTGGAGAGATGGCTTAGCAGTTAAGGCTCTTCACTTGCCTGAGAAGTTTAAGAATCCAGGATTGATTCTCCAGGTCCCATGTAAGCCAGATATACAAGGTGGCATGTGCATCTGGAGTTCATTTGCAGTGGCTAGAGGCCCTAGCATGCCCATTCTTTCTTTCTCTCCCTCCCTCCCACTCTTTCTCACTCTCTCTCTCTCTGTTGCTAATAAATAAATAAGTAAAAACAGATCTTTAAAACAATAAATATTTTTAAAACATGAGGATATCAATTATGTTGGATTAGAGATACATCCTACTCTAGTGTGACCTGGTTTTAAATAATAACACAGAAAATGGCCCTGTTTCCTACTATTCACACTCTGGGGTGCTGGAGACTAAGTCTTCTACATATTAAATATGAATCTGGCTCTGCCTTGTTGATACCATCTGTGCTGTGTTCTAAACACTCTGAGCAGAGTTAAGATGAAGGTGCTGTGGGTGGGGCGGGGCGGGGCCCTAAACTCCTGGCTGTGACAGTTGTCCATATCACCATGATGTGGTTCTCAAAGTATTTCTTTACTTTCGTTTTCTACCTTCATGGAAAAGAAATACTGTAGAGGAGAATGGTGGCAGATGTTTCACGAGTTTTACAATGAATTTTATGAGTGATTCAATTATATTTCTAACAGCTTTGATGGCTTTCCTCTGGGATTTTAGGTTTTATGTTGGGATATTATGAGGTAAATGACGGTGTGGGTGGGCATGACACTGCCCCATCTGGGACTAACTAGAAAGCTAATGGCATGTTTTTTGTACTCCGTATAGTCAGTAAATAATGCTCCAACTCTCCTGCTGTGCCTGGCAGTGTGCGGGCACAGGAATAACCTGCGAGTGTGCCTGACATAGGCAGGAGCTGGAAGATCCGTCTTACGGCAAGTGGGTGATCACAGCAGAGGACACTAGACACATGCCCTGAAGCAGGGAAGTGACCATGGAGCCCAAGCAAAAACACATACAAGGAAGTGGTGATGAAGGGCTCACCTTTCCTATCTATGAGGCCAACTTCCAGTTCAAGGAATGTCCTGCCTTACAGTTTCTCTCCATGGATACATGAGTGTGGCACTTGGGCCACTTTCCTGTCCCTGAGCAGCGAAGAGACCTGAGAGAGGCCGAGGGAGGTGCAACCAACATGGCTTCTCTCCCTTTCCGCGGTGACTTGCCACCTGCCACCTTCATTTCAGGCATCAAGTGCTAGAAGTGGCTCTTCCCTCCCGCTTCATTACAGGTGGCCAGGAGGGCTTGTGGCCGGGTTCCCCGCAGGACCACTCAGCGCTGAGACACCAGGGTGAGAGGGGGGCAGGCCTGGGCGCTGCCTGCAGGGGAGCTGCCTCCGCCCTCTGCGCCTCACAACTCACAGGGGTTTGTCGCAGGGTTGGGTCTCATGGTGTCAGAATGACAAGGAGGTAGTGTGGTTTCTAAGAACCCGGTGCCTGCCACTGAAGCTATGTGTTAAGGATTTTTTTTTTTTTAATGTGATCCGTATGGTATGTTAACTGGTTCAGTCTTTCCCCAACAAATGCTTAATGTCAGGATTTTCCCAAGTGTCACTTCAGGTGGGCATCTGCATGGAGTTAACCTTAGCTGGTAATTCAAATCCATGCAGTGGCCCGAGGGGGAAAAAAACCACAGAATGGAGCTTAAACAAGGCTTATATCAGTCTGACACATCTGTAACACATTACACTCTCCTTGCATCAGGTCTTTGTGATCTCTTTCTTTTTTTTCTTTTTTACTCTCCATAGCACCAATCTTTGTACATGTTTAGCGTTCAATAAATACATGCTGAACTACACTGAATGTTCTCACACTGTCAACAAACCCCACACATGTTGGGGTGGGGAGTTTCAGACAGCAGGGTTACCAAGCTCTCGGAGCCGCGACTCTCTAACCGCATCCTGTTGTGCACGGCACGAGGAGCCAGGGTCTCGCAAAAGCAGTTGGTTCTACTGAAGTCAAAAGTGATAAAAGATTTACCACGCTAGTGTTCTACAATTTCCTCCTGAGTAGGAGACCCTTGGTTGCCATTGTTTGGAAGTCAGATGGGAGCCCAGGTTGTGCTTCCAGAATGTGGAGGTGGAAATCAGAGGAAAGGTGTCAGGTGAAAGGAAAATAGTGGGGACCCACAGCATTCCCCATAAAAGAACACAGCTGGGGCTGGAGAGATGGCTTAGAGGTTAAGCACTTGCCTCTGAAGCCTAAGGACCTCGGTTCGAGGCTCGATTCCCCAGGACCCACGTTAGCCAGATGCACAAGGGGGCGCACGGGTCTGGAGTTCGTTTGCAGTGGCTGGAGGCCCTCGTGCGCCCATTCTCTCCCTCCCTCTCTCTCTCTCTCCTCTTTCTCTCTCCCTCTTTCTCTCTGTCTGTAGCTCTCAAATAAATAAATAAAAATGGACAAAAGAAATTTTAAAAGAACACAGCTGCAGGTCAAGCTATGGGGTCAGAGGACTGCTGGCCCCCAGTCTGCTGAGAGCTTTCAGCATCACGTCTGGGTTATGGATCCCGCTATGGTGGGTGACTACTGCCCTCCAAGAGACAGGAGAACCCACTTCAGTATGATGTTGCTTTTTCTTCTAGAATTCTCCTTAGTCCCTCCTCTAGTCCACCTGGCCTTCAGAGTTCAGGTGAGAAAGTGTGGACTTGTGAGGTTCATGTCCTCTGGGATACCTACCTATGTGCCAAAGCCAACGCAGAGTAATGGTTTTGGCTTTGAACTCAGTCAGTCTCACTGGTAACTCCTTCCTTTATACGTGCCAAATGAAATTCAAAAGTAGGGCTGGGAAGATGGCTTAGCAGTTAAGACACTTGCCTGCAAAGCCTAAGGACTCATGTTCTACTCTCCAGGTCCCACATAAGCCAGACTCACAAAGTGATGCAAGTGCGCAAGCTTGTTGCACATGCGCACAAGGGGGTGCACGGGTCTGGAGTTTGAGTGCAGTGGCTGGAGGCTCCGGAGCACCAATTCTCTGTCTCCCTCTTCCTCTTTCTCTCGCATTAAAAAAAAAAAAAGTGGGCTGGAGAGATGGCTTAGTGCTTAAGTGCTTGCCTGTGAAGCCTAGGGACCCTGGTTCGAGGCTCGATTCCCCAGGACCCACGTTAGCCAGATGCACAAGGAGGTGCATGCATCTGGAGTTCATCTGCAGTGGCTGGAGGCCCTGGTGTGCCCATTCTCTCTCTCCTCTCTCTCTCTCTCTCTCTCTCTCCCTCTGCCTCTTTCTCTCTCTGTCTATCGCTCTCAAATAAATAAACAAATAAAAATAAAAAAAATTTAAAAAGCAAAACCAGAGGAATCCAGAGAGCAGCATAACACAAAGCAAGCATCCAGTGTAGACCCTTTATGAAAGGCCAGGCCCTTACTGCTTGAGTCTCACACAATGAGAGGCGAAAGCCGTCTAAGAAATGTCTGCTCTTCTTAACTGCTCAGAGGTTAAGAGCAGTTCAGACAAACTAAAGGGGAAAAAAATGAATCGATTGCAGCAGTTACTCTACTCAGGCTAGGAAGATGGCACAGTGGTTAAAAGACTTGCTTCCCAGCCGGGCGTGGTGGCACACGCCTTTAATCCCAGCACTTGGGAGGCAGAGGTAGGAGGATCGCCGTGAGTTCGAGGCCACCCTGAGACTCCATAGTGAGTTCCAGGTCAGCCTGGGCTAGAGTGAGACCCTACCTCGAAAAACCAAAAAAAAAAAAAAAAAAAGACTTGCTTCCCTAGCACTCACATAAAGCCAGATGCATAAGGCGGCATTTTGTTCCCAGTAGCAAGAGGCCCTGGCATGCCCTTTCTTTCCTCTCTCCCCCTCTCACTCTCTTTCTCATTCCTCATGAATAAATAAAAATAAAGAAAACTGAAAAAAGATATGCTACCAAAAAAAAAAATAGTTATTCTACCCATTGAGTGCAGCCTGCTTGAGTCACATCCCTTTTAGACATCTCCCCCTGCTGGTCCTTGTCACAGAACTCTTTGTTATGCTCAGATGGTGAAGGTTGGCACACACACACACACACACACACACATAAACATATATACACATGTATATATATACCCACATACATATGAGATTGCTTTAGGGATGGTCGAAGAGTCAGGCAAGCATGTTGTGGTTTGTGCATAGAAGACAGCAGAAGGAATAAGAGAGAGAAACACAGTCCCTCCATCTCGACGTCCTCTGAAAGGATTCCCTCCAACCAGCAGCGTCTTTCGTCTGGAATACCAACTTTGACTAGACTGCTGTCTTACATATTCTATGTCTTATATTATTGAGACAAATAAGACATACTGGGAAGCAGTGTAGGGTTGGAAAGACACAAAGCAGCATGGTATATATGTTCAGCATGGACTTTCCTTTGAAGAAGAAAATTGCTTATCAAGGACTCAGTAGGCTCAGTGGGTGAACCTGGTACCACCAGAGCACTCCTGGGTGGGAGGAGAATTAGAACCTAACAGTGACACTTTGATCTTCTACTCACTACCTCTCTGCTACTCAGCAACTAGGATGGTGGCCGGTTATGTCCCAGGCACTGTCTCTCTCAACTTCTTCTGTTTCTTTTTTTTTTTTTTTTTTTTTTTTTTTTTTTGGTTTTTCGAGGTAGGGACTCACTCTAGCCCAGGCTGACCTGGAATTCACTCTGTAGTCTCAGGGTGGCCTTGAACTCTCAGCAATCCTCCTACCTCTGCCTCCCGAGTGCTGGGATTAAAGGCGTGCACCACCACGCCCGGCAACTATTTCTGTTTCTAAGTAGTCCAACAGTCACTGTGTTCATGAAAAGCTTAGACCTCTACCCATCTGTTATCTCAGAATAAGTCTATAGAGATGTAAATATATCAGTGTTTTCATGGGATGCGAAAACTAGAACCTGTGATGAGAGAGGACTGTGGCCTGGGTCTGAGACAACATGCTCATTTCAAATCACGCATTCGTTCAACAAGTAGTTTTTGGACATCTGCTGGGTCCTGAGACTAAGAAAAGGCTCTGACCCAATCTCTTTTCTCCTCAAGCTCTTTGCTGTATGATTCCTCCCTACCTGTTTAATCTTCCTTCCCAGTCAAGCACAACTTGCTTTTACTGGGCATCCCACAGGAGCAGCAGTGAAGCTCACTGCTGTCCCCTGGCGAGCAGGGGTGGCTGAGAGCCCAGCCTCTCACCTGACGTGTGCCCTCCCTCCTCACCATTGTGTTTGGTTCACTGATGGATCTGCGAGGCCACATCGCTGAGCATCCTGGGAGTCATGGGTAAGAAAAGGGACATTCTAAGAAGCCGAGGAATCAAGTTTGGCTCATGCTTTGAACTTGGAACTGAAGCTGGTTTTAAAGCTGCCAGAAATCTGGAATCATTTTGCTAGCTGGAAGTTGCTAGTGAAAGAATGAACAAGAATGTTTCCTTTTTCTTGAGGCCAGTTAATAACATCCTGGACACTGTCCTTGGCTCTTAATCTCTGCTGTCTGCTCTGGGGCCACTGCTCAAACCTCCCACATCCTCTCTGTCAGCCCGTCCTTTCCTCAAGACTGAAGTAACCAGCATTCCTTCTGTGGTGGTTTGATTCAGGTGTCTCCCATAAACTTAGGTGTTCTGAATGCTAGGTTCCCAGCTGATGGAGATTTGGGAATTAACAACTTCTGGAGGGAGTGTACTGTTGGGGCAGGCTTATGGGTGTTATAGCACACTCTCCTGTTGCTGTTGTCCACCTTATGTTGGCCAGGGAGTGATGTCCACCCTCTGCTCATGCCATCATTTTCCCCTGTCATCGTGGAGCTTCCCCTCGAGTCTGTAAGCCAAAATAAACCTCTTTTTCCCAGAAGCTGCTCTTGGTTGGGTGATTTCTACCAGCAATGCGAACCTGACTACTATACCTTCCTTTTGTCCTGTTTGTCCCAGAGTCTTCAATCTTCTCTCTTCTGCTTCCTGGAATTCATGACCATCCTTTCTCTCTTTGCCAGAGATGGCCTGAGATCTCACCAAGCGGCTGTCCGCAGGCAGTGCTGAGGTGGACAAACACTGGGGAGCTCATAGAGTGATGCTGTCACCCCTCGGGCGAGCTGTGCCTCTGTGACCATGCATTGCGTGCATGTTCAGGACTTTGGATCATTTCTTCAGTACTCCTTGATCTTCCCTTTAGTCGCTTCTGCCTATCTCTTTTCTCACAATGACCCTCCTACCTCTTCCTCCTGAGTACTGGGATTAAAGGTGTGTGCCACCATACCCGGCTTACCTAAAAGTATTTTGACAATAAAATCCTACACATGCATGCTTATCAGCATGTCTGCCACCTGGTATAATGCCTGGCACTTCGTGCGTTTGGTATCTGTACTCTTTAGAATATTGCTGGAGAGAGACATGCACCGTCATGAAAATAATAAACCCGGGCATAATAAAACCTCACGGCCCAAGATCCACTTTTTGGGCCATGGCAATTATCTGGAACATAGAGAACAGAAGTGTCCCTAGAACATCCAGGAAAAACAGTTCCCAAGCACACGTATCTGAGTACATATACGTACTGGTTAAACATGACCAGGGCTGGGGATCTGGCTCAGCCCCGGTGAGAGTGCCTGTCATGCGGGCATGGGGTCCTGATTTGCCCTAAGGCTGGTTCCCCAGCGCCCATGTAAGCTGCTGGGAGTGGCCATGCACGCCTGTCACCCTAGTCCTGTGGGGAGCAGAGAGCAGAGAATTGCTGGGGCTCTCTGGTCAGCCAACCTGACCGAAATTGGCAGCTCTAGGCTCAGGGCGAGACTATATGTCAAGGCAACATGCAGATGAACAATTTTGGAGGGCACGTGATGTTCTCCGATCTCTGCACACACATGTGCACACCACACATGCACCACACCACACATACTACGTACACACTCAGACACAGAAGCAAAATAAAATGGTTCATCATTAGAATCTATTTATTCTGAGGATTTTACTAATTTTTCTAATAAACTTATTCCCGCAGGCTCCCAGCCCCACAACAATTGGGGCAGAATGGGGGTGGACACATCTTGTTGAAAGAAACTGCTCGTGGACCTGAGAAGTGTCACCGTACATCACGACAGCCTGCCATCAAAGTTCATGATGTCAACAGTGGCCATTTGCGAGCAAGGAAAGTCTAGAGCAGACAACATCTTCCGAAGCCTTGTGTTAAGTGGTACACGCTGGAAATGTCAGAAATTCACATACTTAAAATGGTGGTGCCACAGGTCAGAAATAGACCTGTGCTGTGCAGCGTGGCTATCCGCAGGTGGGCCAGGACACTGCTTAGTTCAAAGCACTGTTGGGGTGATCAAACCAAGGCTGTTCACAGTGGGAACCTCCTCCTAGGGACAGGAGATGAGCAGTAATAGCAGCTGTGGGAGCAGCTTTCTTTTGTGCACAGGAATATTTTCAACGCTTTGTTTGTATTAATGCAGGAAATGTTCACAGATAGTCCTTAGACTGTCACCCCTTAACAGACGAAGAGACCGAGATGCAGTGAGGCTAGGTAACTTGCCCAAAGTCACTTGTAAAAGCTAATGGTCAGGGTTTGATTCCCCAGTGCCCATGTAAAGCCAGTTGTACAAAGTCACAAAGTGGTGCATGCATCTGGAGTTCATTTTCAGTGGCAGGAGACGTTGATATACCCATAACTTTCCCTTTCTCTGTCTCTCTCTCTCTCTCTCATCAATAAATAAAATAAATAAATGACAACAACAGGAGCAACACAATGAATGTGGATGACGAAGGAAAAAGGAACTATTTTAAAGTAACCCTATGCGGGGGGGGGGGGTCTCACTCTAGCCCAGGCTTACCTGGCACTCAATCTGAAGACTCATGCCAGCCATGAACTCACAGTGATCCTCCTACCTCTGTCTCCCAAGTGCTGGGAATTAAAGGCATACACCCTGGTGCCCAGCCAATTTTTCAATCCTTGAAAAAAAAAAATTATTTAGGGAGTTGTCTGAAAGACGCATTTTAAAGAGACCATCATTCAGAAAGGGAAGACTACAGAGTTATGAATTAGTGTGTTGGATTGCCTTGGGTTACATTTTTCTTCCTGGGGTTCCTAGTCAAGAGACAACGCTGGCGGAAATGCCAGTGGACTAGGGGGCTGCGCTTGCTGGCTCACTGTTGCAGAGGCCTGCTTATTCCACCAATGTCTTCAGACGTAATCATTCCATCTACATTGCCCACTCACATTTCCAAAGGGGTTGACCAGATGGCCCACTTGCTTGGGTGGGGGGTGCACAGGTGTGGGCCAGCTCCCAGAGGACTGTGCGGAAAAGCACGCGAGGCCACTCCCATGGAAATCCAACACGGAGTGAGGACCTTTGTGTTGGGCTGCTTGGAACCTGGCCATTTTTGGTTTAGCAAATCACCATTTGATGTAAACTTTTTTTTTCTTTTTTTTTTTTTTTTTTTTTTTTTTTGGTTTTTCGAGGCAGGGTCTCACTCTAGCCCAGGCTGACCTGGAATTCACTATGGAGTCTCAGGGTGGCCTCGAACTCACAGCGATCCTCCTACCTCTGCCTCCCGAGTGCTGCGATTAAAGGCGTGCGCCACCACGCCCGGCTTTGATGTAAACTTTTGAAATGGTAGAGAGGAAGATTTGTTTTGAAAGGAGAGAAAGAAAACAGGGTGCTCCCGTAAATCCATAGCGTGACAAGCTCCGTGGCAGGGCTGGCTTGGGCTCTGTTTTCACTCCCGTGGGGATGCTTTGAGTTGCAACACAAATCCAACGTGTGAACGAACGGCGTGGGAGTTGAGAAAAGTTGCACTGCTATTTCTCTCTCTCTCTCTCTCTTTTTTTTTTTTTTTAATTAACAGTGGAATCCTTATGAGAGCAGTGTAGGCTCCGGAATGCACCACACACAGCTCTCTAGCTGCATAATTAGGGAGTTCTCCACAATAGAACAGTCCTCATTCTTGCCAACATCGACGCCCCTCCTCCAAAAGGCAGCTGACAGGCGGTGGCTTTGCCTGCTTCCTTGACTTTGACTTGGATAATTTTGCTGTCACGCTCAGAATCCTCACCCTGGCCCTACGGCTGCTCTGGTGAGAATGAGAGAAGGCACCTGCCCTGCTCCGAAGTCCCTGTCTTTAGGTTTGTGGCTGCCCCGGGTCCACCGTGGACAGCTCACTGGCCTGCATGGCCGGCACACTCTTGCTCCCGTGACAGGTCAGTCCCCAGCTCTCCTTTGTGGCAAGACCTCCGAGTGAACGTGGTCCTTACGAGGAACGTGCACTGGAGGCCCCAACCCAGCCTTGCTGAATCAGAACTGGCTTTTGAGGTGGAGGGACGGGTGCCGAGGTCAAACCCCGGGCCTTGCTCGTTCTGAACAAGTGCTCTGCTGCTGATCCGCACCTCCAACCCCACAGCTGCATTTGAACAAGTTCATCCGGGTGATTCCGGTGCACTGAAGTCTGAGACGCATCGGAGTGGACAGCTCAGAGACAGCCTGGCTTTCCGTGCTTAGCAACAACCAAGTACCCAGTCACCATCCAGTTCCCGTTCTCTTTATGCAAGGTGAGCCCTTCGCTGACCGAGCTCACTCCCCAGTCCTCTCACTCTCTCTTTAGAAATAGTTTGTGGGCTGGAGAGATGGCTTAGTGGTTAAGCACTTGCCTGTGAAGCCTAAGGAACCAGGTTCAAGGCTCGACTCCCCAGGACCCACATTGGCCAGATGCACAAGGGGGCGCATGCGTCTGGAGTTCGTTTGCAGTGGCTGGAGGCTCTTGCGGTTCTCTCTCTGTCTGTCACTCTCAAATTAAAAAAAAAAAATACATTTAAAGACAAAAGTAATATAGTTCACTAGCAGGGCATGGTGGTGCACGCCTTTAATCCCAGCACTAAGGAGGCTGAGGTAGGAGGATCATGGCTGTGAGTTCGAGGCCAGCCTGAGACTCCGTATGACTTCCAGGTCAGCCTGGGCTAGAGTGAGACCTTATCTTGAAAAAAAACATAAAAACAACAACAAAAAAAAGAAGAAGAAAAAAAAGAAATATATTCATTTCTTACTCTTCCTTTTCTGTGCTATCCCTATAAGCTTAAGATATTAGAGCAACTGATCATAACAGCTCTGTGACTTTCTTGTTTCCAAAATATTTCCTGCACGGTTTCCTAAGAGGATGCCCGCCCGGCTATGTCTCTGCTCTGTCCTACAATGGCTCCAAATGTCTAAGTTTGTCTAAATGGCAAGTGTCTCTCTTTTGTCTTCACCTGGACAAACTTGTCATTTGTACCCAAGATGTTTGTTGATATTTCTTCCTTAACACCATTCCCTGTGAAGAGAAAGTCGGTTTTTATTTAAGTCTTGGTGTCTTTTGTAACGAACACCTGTAAACGAGTATTTTTCTCGACTATTTTGTTTGGATCAAAAAGATTACTGCTTGGGCTCACACATATGAGACTGAACTTAGTGCTAATCTGCAATGCTTTTTGAAGTTACCCATTAAAATAGAAACTGTTAAGGAAAGAAATGGAACGCGACAGGAATCACTTCAGAGGGTGTGATCTCACTTATAAAATTCTAAGTGATTTTTGTAAAGATTACTAGAAAAAAAAATAGCAAGGGGCTACTTTGTAGAAATCATGAATATACAAGTATTAGGAAGAAGGAAAAAAATATCCCGATCGCTGATCGCGTGGGGTGGAACTGGTAACTTGCCGTGTGAATGGGAGACTTAATATCAACTCTGCACATGGATCGAAGCTGTGCCTTAAGTCTGGCACTTCGCACGCCCATGCTGCTGATGTAGTTCCTCTGTAGCCAAAATGTGGCCGTAAGTGCTGGCGATGGCACACGCGAGCTCCACAGACTGTTTGCGCAAGGCGACGGTGGAGAAAAGCGGTGCTTGCATGGTGCGTGCGGCCTGGCCATGGACAGGCATGTGCATTGGATGGAGACCTGTGGCCCACATGTCCCTTAAGGAAGGACTCGCTCCTGAGATATGGATACCATATGCGGGTACCATCAGGTGCAAAGAGCTCTGTAGCCCAGAGTCTCCCTCTTGGGGTGGCCCCCATGCTATGCCTGAGTGAGGTAAAGATACAAAAGGCCTGGCCAGGTCAGCTTCTCTCTGGTGGTCCGTGCTAGCTGCAGAGCACAGGGCCCTGCGGCATCTTTGTCGGGTCTCCCATCGAACGTGTGTTCTCTGCTCATTCCTGCTTCCTTCGTCTTCCTTTCACAGGTTGCTGGTCTCTAGCAAGCATCCCATACGCTCCCTCCCCTGCCCAGACTCCACCTTAGCATCTGCTTCCAGAAAGCTCACCCCATGGCGGCACAAGCACTATAGCAGTTGCTGCAATGAGAAGATGTTGACGACAGGCTTGTACATTCGGGCTAGCTACCGAAAGTCTTTCTTAAAAGATCATCTCATTGGGAAACTTATCACCTCGCGAGCAAGGTCATCTTTCATTTGCATACATTCAGTATTCCTGTCATTCTGGCGTTCAGCCTGGCCCGCTCACTTCCTCCCACCCTAGCCCTTCCTCCCATAATTCATCCTGCTCCACTCCTCCTCTTAAAGGTCTTTTCTTCTGCTTGCTTGCATACTATTTTTCTTTGTTAAATTATTTATTTATTTATTGAGAGAGAGAGAGAGAGAGAGAGAGAGCACCAGGGCCTCTAGCCACAGCAAACGAATTCCATATGCATGTGCCTCCATATGCATCTGGCTTACCTGGCTTCTGCGGAATCAAACTTAGGTCCTTAAGCCTCGCAGGCAAATGCCCTAACCGCTAGGCAATCTCTCCAGCCCTTGCTTGCTTATTTAACTCTTCCTCATTCTACAAAGTCTTCTGTGAAAGTGTCACTTCCTCCACCAAGACCTTCCTGACTATGTTGTCCTTTACTTCCCTTATTTTAAAATTAAATTAATATTTACTTTGTCCCAACACCTCAGCTAAGCACATCTGTTCTCCAATTGTACCAAGTGAATCAGACACTAAATACATCTGTCTCTCTCAATATAGCACAAGGAATAAAACAGTTTCCCATGAAAAATGAACTGAGTGTATGCATGATTACAATGTTGAAAATATTATGAAACATTC
This sequence comes from Dipus sagitta, assembly GCA_036346955.1. Lineage (NCBI taxonomy): Eukaryota > Metazoa > Chordata > Mammalia > Rodentia > Dipodidae > Dipus > Dipus sagitta. Next base: position 34,905,291 of record CM070775.1, on the reverse strand, counting down.
AAAAACAGTTTAAAGTGCATATTATACTCTGGACAGTGTGTTTTGAAGCCTGTTTTGTGCATTTGTTCTTAAAATAAATATAAATAAGATTTTCATAATCAAATCTTCCTACGAGCACTCACACACTGACCTATGAAAGATGTGTGAAGTTCTATAGTAAACAAATCTGGCTGTCTTTATTTTAACCCAAAACTAGTTTAAATTTAAAAATGCCACATATATTTGCCCTTTTAAAATGGTGTGAGTTGATGTTTTTATGGGACTTACGTTGTGCTGAACGTACTCTGGAAGCCATGTGCTGACCTACAGTGCGGTCATTGTCAGCTCTGAGCACAATAGTCCTAGACACCCAGGGATGGCCAGTGGGTGGATGACTGACACCCCCATTCCAAGGCAGAAACAGTCATTATGGCTCAGGCAGGTAGGTAGCCGGTGTTACCATGCCAAGCACAGGAGGGCACTGGGAGTCAGTGTCAAGCACTCGTGATGAAGGGTGCTCTGGGGTAGCCAAGTCAATCCCTGGCTGTGCATGGGCCACACCAGAGGAGCTTTAAAACACCTTGAGTCCAGTCTCAACCCTCAGACGTGAGGTCATTGCTTGGGGATGGTGTGGCACTTAGATATTGAGTGCCATTGCCTTGGTGTGTGTGTGGGGGGGGGATAAGAATGCTTGTGGTAGAAAGCTTTCTATCTACTGTCTAGATTGTCTGGGTCTCCTCCCGCCCTCCCTATGCCCCTCCCCACCCTCCTCCTCCTCGTCCTTCTCTAATTCTCTCTCTCCTTTATTGGGCCAGGGATTGAACCAGATTCTACCTCTGTGTGCTAAGCAAGTATGCTGCCACTGAGCTGCAGGCCAGCCACCAGGTTCCTTTTATCAGTGTATCTGCCATACCAGAAATTTGTCCAAGAGTAATCAAGGACAGCTGGATGATACTCAGTGCTGTTGCCCTTGGAACCTGAGCCTCCTACCCCAGGTGGGGGCTGGAGCCCTCCGGCACTGACACCTGAAGGTCAAGTACACACGCAGGATTCCGGCCCCCAGGCAGCTCTCCTCAGGTACCCACGTGGGTGGGGTGAGTACCTCAGTGTAAGAAGCATTGAGCTCCATCTCGTTGGCACAAGACTCCTTTTCCGCTTCACGCCTGCCGTCCAGGTGTCTGTCTGTTTGGCCACTACTCAATTCATCGTCACCTCCCAGGCTGGCCAGTTCTGCTGTAGTCGTCCTGACCCCTCCGTACCTGTTGGCTACCCTGGAGGATGTCTGCCTGTCAGGGCCTCCCCAGATTGGAGTTTTGAGACCAGCTAGTTAATATTTTAAATTGAGAGCCTGATTGGTGGAGATCTTACCAGCCCTGTTCCCCTGATTTAGTAAGAAGCAAGAAAGGCCTGCAGTGGAATTTTTTTAAAACATTTTTTAAATTTTACTTTATTTATTAGAGAAAGAGGAAGACAGAAAGAGAGGGAATGGGCACACCAGGGCCTCCAGCCACTGCGAATGAACTCCAGGTGCATGCTCCACCTTGTGCATCTGGCTTTATGTGAGTACTGGGGAATCGAACCTGGGTCCTTAGGCTTTGCAGGCAAGTGCCTTAATTGCTAAGCCATCTCTCCAGCCCCAGAGGTGTAATTTTATTTACAGAGATGGCAAATGGTAACAAGAATACCTCTTTTCTTTCTTTGTTTTGGATTCCGTAAAGAATGGTATTGCAGTCAGGTTTGCATTGCTGGTAGAAACCCAACCAAGAGCAGTTTGTGGAAAAATAGGTTTATTTTGGCTTACAGGCTCCAGGGGGAAGCTCCACAATGGCAGAGGGAAACGATGGCATGAGCAGAGAGTGGATGTCACCCCCTGGCCAACATAAGGTGAACCATAGCAACAGAATAGTGTGCCAAACACTGGCATGGGGAAACTGGCTATAATATCCATAAGCTCACCCCCAACAATATTCTCCCTCCAGGAGGCATTAATTCCCAAATCTCCATCTGTTGGGAACCTAGCATTCAGAACACCTAAGTTTATGGAGGACACCTGAATCAAACCACCACATTCCGCCCCTGGCCCCCATAAACTCATATCCATATGTGATATAAAATACAATGCATTCAGTACAACTTTAAAAGTCCCCATAGTTTTTATCAATTCCAATGATGTCCAAACATCCTCGTAATCCAAGGTCTTTTAACTGAGGCCACAATACAAAAAAAAAAAAAATCCCCCCCCAAAAACCCATAATGGCACAGAATAAACATTCACTCTGCAAAAGATGCAAAGAAATATTCAACCAATACAAGATTTAAAACAGAGCAAACATCAAATTCTGTAGCTCCAAGTCCAGCAACTCTAGTTAGTGACAAATCTCCAAGTCTGATAATTCTAACCAGCAGCAAGTCTCTGGCATTCCAGTTCCGCCCCTGCAGCTAGGCTACTCACAGTCCTGGAAAACTTCATCGGGACCAGCAGCTTTCCTTAGCAGCCATCTCATGGTCCTGGCATCTCCACTGAGTCTCCACTGCAATCCACGGTTCATCCTCATGGCTCCATGGGGTCTCCATGCAGGTATCCAGCAAACATGCTTCACATTGCCCATGGCCATTTACAAAACACAAGACCATGTTTCAAACTCAATGACCCTCTCTTTTCTGCATTTCTTATACTCCACAATACCAGGTAGGGTGCCAATTTGTAAATCCAGGGGAGAATAAAGCAGACTTTGAAGAACAGGACACTCCATGAGCACTCAGGCCCCATCAAAAGAGTCTACATTCTTCCTGTTGTCCCAGTGCAGGTCAGCTGGCCCAATCTCAAAGGTTGTAATCTCTCAATTTGCAGGTGAACAGGCAGAAGTTTAGGCCTAAAGATTTCTTTCTTTCTTTTTTTTTTTTTTTTTTTTTTCTGTGCCATATCCCTCTGCTCACACCAGTTCATTTCTATGCAAAGCAACCCTGCACAACTTCTCAGGACATGGGTATAACAGCAAGCACACAACTTGCCTCTAGCCCAGTCCAAGCAAAGCTCTTTCTCACCATCATAAGCCAAATCTCTTAGGCCATAATTCTCACTGCATTCGGGTCTTTCAACTCTGACCAGAATAGTCCATGAAGCTGTACTTACAGCCCTGCAAGGTGTCTCTTAGGCCAAGATTTCAAATCCTTCCCCATTCCTCTTGAAAATCAGCTCCAAAAGGCCAAAGCCATTCAGTCAGGATTCTAGCAGCAAATGACCCCACTCCTGGTACCACTTTACTGTTACAGTCTGGTTCACATTGCTGGTAGAAACCACCCAACCAAGAGAAGTTTCTGGGAAAAAGAGGTTTATTTTGGCTTGTAGGCTCAAGGGGAATCTCCACGATGGCAGGGGGAAACGATAGCATGAGCAGAGAGTGGACATCACCCCCTGGCCAATGTAAGGTGGACAATAGCAACAGGAGAGTGTGCCAAACACTGGCAAGGGGAAACTGGCTATAATACCCATCAGCCCGCCCCCAACAACACACTGCCTCCAAGAGGTGTGAATTCCCAAATCTCTATCAGCTGGGAACCTAGCATTCAGAGCACCTAAGTTTATAGGGGACACCTGAATCAAACCACCACAAATGGGAGAAAGATGAAGCCAATTGACAAGATGCACATGAGCAAGGTATAGGTGAGTTTACCCCCACAGGTGGAGAGGGGAGCCAAAGAGAACCCAGACATGGGCCAGCTCCTGCTTGTGAGGGGTCCTACCAGCTCCACTCTCAACTAGGCCCATAGCCATCCGGCAAGGACTGCTGCCCAGGTGCCTCCTGCCAGCGAGGGTTTGTCAGCTTTCCTCGCAATGAGATACAAACCAAATGGCCTCATGCTTTTGAGAGGAGTAGATGTCTTGGGAAACCATTCCTGCCCTCCTTCCCCATCACCAAGCTCAAGGAAGAGCTTGTTCCAGAGTGAACCCTTCCATTCCACAGCGAAGCTGGCTCTGTCTCAAAGTGGCCACTCCTCATTCTTCTCTGGGCCCCTGCTTGAGCATGCTGTTGTAGTCACACGCTCAGCATGTTAGAGGAATTAATGAGTCGAGGAGAATAGTTAGGCAGAATCCACTTCAGAGAGGAGAGAGCCTTTCTTCACATGTGAACCTATGCTGGCTAGTGCTAAAAACCTGACGGAGACCCTGAACTCAGATTGGGCTGGATTCACATACCGTTTTCCAATCCTTTGAATTCTCCAGTGCTTAGAGAGGGGAGAGATTTACATTCATGAGTGTAGGGTTCTGTCAGATAAGAGTAAGTACAGGTAGCTGTCTCCTGAGATCAGGCAGTTATATATTGACCAAAGGGGTCGAGCTTGGACAGTCACAGAATTCTTGTTAGCTACCATCAGAGGAATCTCAGAGTTTCAGAGGAGGGAAGTGCAACATCTGTCTCTTCACTGGAAGCCCTAGGCACATTTCCATTTCTTATAGATACATTGATTATATTCCATCTAAACTAATACAAGCTAGAAACATTAAATACATGGTATTCCTTTAATAAGCAGGCACCCATTAGCTATTATCTTCTGGAACTGTACTTGGCTATGAGTATACAGTTTCTGCATAGTGGGGAGACTAGAGACAAGAAGTTTCCAGAACTTTGTTAAAAGAAGAAATTAGCCAGGCACGGTGGCCTACACCTTTAATCCCAGCACTCGGGAGGCAGAGGTAGGAGGATCACTGTGAGTTTGAGGCCAGCCTGAGACTACATAGTGAATTCCAGGTCAGCCTAGGCTATAGTGAGACCTTACCTTGAAAAACCAAAAAGAGAAGAAGAAGAAATTAGCTGGATGCAACCATTCCTGCCTGCAATCCCAACACTCAGGACGAGAGGCAGGAATATTAGGAGTTCAAAGGTCATCCTTGGATACATAGCAAGTGCAAGGCCAGCCTGGGCTACATGAAACCCTGTCACAAAACACAAAAGAGAAAAAGAGGGAGACTATAATATATTACTTCATCAGTAGAAAAGGCCAACTTATTAGTCTAAATAAGAAGATGATTGTCATGAGAGATGCTGTAGCATATCCATTTTAAAAAAATACAAAAAATTGACTTGTGGATGAACCTGATCATTCTGAAGACAATTTATTTTTCTGTCTACAGGAAGCGACATCAGCTACAAATCTCATACTGCTTGGTGGCTTTGGAAGCAACGTGCCATGGTCCTTCTGATACTCTCCATCACAGACTATGTCACAGTCTGATAACCTCATTTCCTCAAAAGGGTGAAAGAGAAGGGCAAGGGTCTTGACTACAAATCAAAAACCCTCTCTTGGCTACCTTGTACAAAAGAAAGTAATTGAGGGGCTGGAGAAATGGCTTAGTGGTTAAGGCAGTTTGCCTGCAAAGCCAAAGGACCCAAGTTCCGTTCCCCAGGACCCATGTAAGCCAGATGCACATGCATCTGGAGTTCGTTTGCAGTGGTTGGAGGCCCTGGGGTGCCCATTCTCTTTCTCTCTCTCTCCCTCCCTCTCTCTCTCACACACACACATGCACACACACACATACACACGCACACATTCACTCTGATTGCAAATAAATAAATAAAATATTTTTAAAAAGTAATTGAGGGCTGGAGACAAGGCTTAGTGGTTAAGGTGCTTACCTGCAAAGCCAAAGGTCCTCGGTTCAATTCCCCAGGACCCACGTAAGCCAGACGCACAAGGTAGCGCATGCATCTGGAGTTTGTTTGCAGTGTCTGGAAGCTCTGGCACGCCTATTCTCTCTCTCTCTCCCTCTTTCTTTCTCTCTCAAATGCAGGTAGCTGAGCCTGCCTGGGCAACACCATCCTTTCCCTCATCTTAGCCAGAGAGAATGATCTTAGCCTCCAGCCAGAAGAGAAAGCAAGCCATGGAGAGAAGCAGGAGAAACACCCCAAGTCATGCTCACAGCCAGAAAATGTGCTTCCTGTCTTCTCCCATAACATAATAATCATAATTTCCCTTCTCAAGATTGTCCTTTAGTCAGAGTTGCCAACTGTAACAGGGTGCTGGGGGCCCAAGAAAGTCCTTGAACCCCATACCTTAGGTTTGCTTCTAATTTTAATCAAAGAATTGAATAAAGAAGAAGACTGAGAAGGATAATTATTAAATTATTATATTTATTGAAGGAAGTACAGAGCCAAGGAAAGGCACCCACATGCTAGAGAGCCCAATTGGAGGTCCTGGGAAAAAAAGTATGGAAAGAAAAGAGCAAAGAAAATTCAAGCAGCTCCTGCCGTGTGGGGACGAAGAGCCGTGTGGCCCAGACCTAGCCCAGAGAAATCCTCACACTGCTGCAAGGTCCCAAGTGATCCTGACCTAACTTCCTACGTCTTACCTAGATCTGTTTTGCCACAAACAACCAGGGTCCCTCCTAGGAGGGAGGTCTCTCCTAGGATTTCAATCCTAACATTGTGGCTGATCAGGCTTAGACCCCAGAACTTGGCCTCTTCCTGAGACAGCCTCTGGCCCTCACTAGTCAGCTGTCCCTGTGGCTCACCTCTGCCCACCGCCATCAGGTTACAAATATGCTTGCTGGGAAGGGGTGAGTGAGAAGGAGGAGGACAAGGCCACTGCCTGACCTCTCCTGTACCTCCAGCTGTTGGTGAGTTTTTCCTCAGCTTGTCCCAGCTGGACTAAGCTTAGGGGAGACCCCCCCCCGCCCCAGTCCCTAGCCTTTTTTCTCCACATGGGCTCCTTCTCCACATGGTAGGAGCTCTTTGAACTCTTTCTTCTGTCCTTTCCATGGTTCTCCAGATCCGCCATGTGGGCTCTCAAGCCATCTGGGTGCCTTTCCTTGGTTCTGTACTTTCTTAAACAAAGATATAATAATTTAGGCTGGAGAGATGGCTTAGTGGTTAACACACTTGCCTGCAAAGCCAAAGGACCCAGGTTCAATTCCCCAGGACCTACATAAGCCATATGCACAAGGTGGTGCATGCATCTGGAGTTCATTTGCGGCAGCTGAAGGTCCTGGCACACCCATTCTCTCTCTATCTGTCTCTTTCTCTCTCTCTCCAAATACATAAAATAAATAAATAAATTTAAAAAGGGCTGGAGTTATGGCTTACCAGTGAAGGCACTTGCCTGCAAAGCCTAAGAACTCCTGTTGGTATCCTCCCATCCCACGTATAGCCAGACACAGTGATACAAGCATGCGATGCCAAACATGCTCACAAGGGGGAGCACACGTCTGGAATTTGTTCACAGTGGCTGAAATGCACTGGTGCACCCGTTCTCTCTATCTCAAAAATTTTTTAAATACAATAATTTTATCATTATCATTCTTAGTCTTATTTTATTCAATTCTTTGTTTAAAAATACACACAAACCTAGGGTGTGGGGTTCAAGGAGTTTCCTGAACCCCTAGCACCCCATTATAATTCCACCCAAGTCCAGCTTGGTGAGCCAATGACTTTATTGATTGGTGAGGGGTTACTTATGGGAATATTGGTGACCCCCAAAGAGCTGCATCATCAAAAAGTTCCACGCCAGAATGTGTGATGCCCTCTGGAAGGCTGCAGAGATGGACCCCACCCCCCTTCAGTCAACTTCTCACCTCCAGGACATACTAGCATCTCCTGAGATCCTGTGCAGCTGAGGCAGGATCACATACAGCTGGGACTGGGGAGAGGAGGGAGGGGGTGACTGGAATCTCAGGCCAGGGTCTGGGTCTGATACTCTCTCCCCGCAGCCCGTCCTCGCCACTGCTTCCTGAAGGGAATGTTGACCTTGCAAGGGTCTTATGCATGCAATCAAAGATGCTCTCATTTCAAGACAGCAAGGTTCCCATTATGCCTCAAGGATATAGCATTCCATAGCAATCTGGCAACTTCTAGCTCCAATAGTAGGAGGTCTCTCATGTGATGCAGTTTCTATGGGGAGGGGGTATTCCCAAATAGAATAGGGTGGAGCTGCTGGGCAGGCCAGGCCAGATGGTCTCTTTGAGGCCAAGTTCACCTATCTTCTCCTATTAGTCTGTGGAAGGTCAGGGGTCTGTCTTGCAGTTCGCCGAGACTTCTGCCTGAGGAAAAAGACAAATGAGACTTCCATATGGGAATGGCGTATAATGTATGAACTCTATGACCATGACCAGAAGCCGCACTCAATTTAGCTTAAGCAAAACAGAAATTATATCTAAAGTATATGGAAATTTGTCAATTATAGCTTAATAAGCTGAAAAGAAAAAAAAAAAGAATATGAGAGAAATGTGTGTGAAATCCCAACAGAACAGAGTGACACAAATCTAGAATCCTGAATGTTGTCAGGACTCTACCTTTGATACTGTTATAATAATCTTTGTGAAGCAGTTAGTATATCCTAGGAAGTCTGCTTTTTGATTTGTCCATTGCATTTTTTTTTACAGCTCTATGAAGCATAAACTAAAATGAATCAATTTTTCAAAGGAGGAAACCTGGAGTAATTGAGGTATGAGGCCCAATGCTACCCAGATTAAGAAGAGCCTGTGTGACCCAGAGCCTGTCCCCAAGACGGTCACTATGTCACTTTCCTGCCTCACTGTTGACTGTTGCCTTTTGTCTTGTTTCACAAAGCCCAGGTTTCACACATGACGTCCATCAACCCAGAGAGAGGTCACACTTTTCCGTCTGAAAAGAAGGACTCTAGCCAGCCAGCTTGGGTTGGGTTCCAGGGGGTGTCAGACAGATTGGTTGGTGTTTATTATCAAGTGGAGGAGATAGATGGGTGAGAGAGGGGCTGTTGAGGCAGGGCCACCATTCTCAGGGACTGACGGCTGTTGGGAAGCCAGACATTCATACCTACATATTCCAACTTTACCTCCAGTGTGACTTACTTTTTTCCTTACTTTTCTGCAATTTAGTAAGTGAAACCTAACTCATTCAATATGTCTGGGAGCATTATTTCCCAGTTTTCTTTTATAAAGCTCTTGTCTACTACTACTACTACTACTACTGTTTTATAGCCTTTTTTTAGAGAGAACACTGGATTATTTTGTTTTATGCCATGTTTTTTAATGCACCCTTTCTTAGAATAATTATATAAGTTGGTGAGGTATAAACCACAGACTAAAAACAAAAAAAGACTGTAGGGCTGGAGGGATGGCTTAGTGGTTAAGGCACTTACCTGCAAAGCCAAAGGACCCAGGTTCAGCTCCCCAGGACCCATGTAAGCCAGATGCTCATGGGTCTGGAGTTCACTTGCAGTGGCTGGAGGGCCCCCCCCTCTTTCTCTCTCTCCCTCCTTCTCTTTCAAATAAATAAATAAAAATATTTTTTAAAAAGACTATAGTTATGTTGTCCAGCATGGTAGACAGTAGCCACATATGACTACTGAAATTTAATGAAAATTAAGTAAAATTAAAGCTTCATTTCCTCATTCTTGCTAATCACACTTTAGAGCGCAACAGCACACTATCATTGTATGTTATATGTGCATCGCGGCAGATTTACTGTGCAATGCTGCTACAGACAAATCCAACCGTGGTATGGACTGAAATAATGAGCTCCCAAACAGAAGAGGCTTCATGACTTGGAATGACCCTCCTGCTCCCAAGGGCTGGTCTGCCCCAGCTTTCTTTCCCACTGCTAAGCTTCCTGCTGATTACTTCCTGACCAGCTCCTGTATTCAATTTCTCAGGACCGATATTTGCATCACATAAACTTGAGTTATGAAGGTACACAGCGGTAATGGGAATTTCTTGGGTTGGGAGGACATTTATTGCTGTTATTGAATATCTTGTGTGCTTGTTTAATTCGAGGTGGCACTGAAGAAATGTGCAGACTGGAAGTGATGGTAAACAAAATGAAATGTTTAGATGTGGAAGTGCTTCAAGATTCCCCCAAACGGAGTTCCCATGGCAGCCATGCGAGGATGTTTCTGTCTCTTTTATAACTGTCCAGAAATGACAGAATGTTCCTGATAGAAACTTTGAATCTTTAACATGATCTCGTCCCCTTGGAATAGAATTTATCATACAATGCCAGTGGAAAAAACCAGTTTCTGAAACCTCTTCTTCTATTGGGAAGTAGAGATGCTCATGGCCCCACTTAAGAAGGTTTACAATGAATCCTGTCCTGGAGTGTGTGGTGGGGACATGGTGTGGCAACGGGTGAGGAAGAGATCCCCCCAGTTCCCCAAGACTGGTCAGAAATCTGGCGCTGGCTTCTCTTTGGCAGCATGCTGGGGAGTTGGGGGGAAGTCACTAGGGGTAGCTTTTGTCACGGAGCTTGTACCTAGGTGTAGGATCTACCAGCATACCAGTGATTCTCACTTCCCCAGGCCCCTACACAATCAACAAGGTGTTCTGGGCTGAAGGGAACCATGGGAACTGGGTCAGTATGGGCCGCAGACTACAGATCCTGGAACCATTGACCCATTGGGATGGAGGAGGGGTCCAGTAATGACCATCCAATTGCCTGTCAGCATAATGGTGGGGGAACTTGCAGGGACAAAACCTGTCTGGTGTTTCTTGTGCACCTGAATTCACGAAATAAGATTCTTGGCTGCTGCAGTTGGATAGACTACACTTGAACAGAAAGCCCAAGGGACAGGTACAGTGCAGTGTGTCTGTGATGGGCCAGGGCCACAAAGGACATTCCGCATGCAGCATCCAGGGCTGAAGAACATCTTTCCATACTCTGAAATGCTGGCATGGGGCTTATGTTTTGTTTTTTTTTTTCCGCAGGGGGGGCGTCATCAAGGGCCTGTCCCACTGGGTTAAGAGCAAGCCCCACTGTGCTGTGAGGATAAGCATTCTGTCTCAGCGATTGAATCACTTACAAGTGCGTTTGGTAACATGGCAGGCTAGTCTTTTTCTTACCGGTCTTTTAAAAGAGATGGCTACTTTTTAAAATGCAGAGGCTTTCTTGATTGATATCCATGTAACTGATTGGTCAGACTGACTCTCTGCATTTCCTTTGTGAGACAGAGACCGGCTGAGCCCAGAGTCCCCGCGCTTGGAGTAAATATTACTAAAACCAGTGACTCACAAGTAGAAAAAGAAAGAAGGGTGTGTTTCCACTGAGAATCAGTTCGGTGCTCTGGAAGACACAATGAACGAGAGTCGTTTGCCAGTGTTGGTGAATTCTATTTGAAGGTTAGCAGTACACAAGCTCTACGATTTGCGAGGCGAGACGCTTCGCACAGTCTAAAGACGGATTATCCAAATGAGACGATCTAAATAGAGATGCCGCCTCAGTGTGGTTAGCAAAGAAAGAGAACACTGCAGACACCTAACAAGCAAATCCATAACCAAAGACCAGATGGCAATGACCACGTCAGAGCACGGCCGCATAAATACATTTTATTCTCTTTCACGATGAAATTTGAGTATTTTGTATTGTCTGAAATTCCCATTTGACTGAGCCCACGCGCGCGCCCTCTGCTGGTGGAAAGAGCGAGGTGCCACGGGGGTCACGTGGGGGCCCCACCCACGGTTCGGTTTCAGAGCAGCTCCGGGGAAGCGTGCACGATTCCGGTTCCAGCGCTGGCTGAGCCTGCGGCCGTGGTTAAGTCGACACAACGAAACTTTTACGTGCAAAGCATCTTCATCGGCTCCTGTGCTTTGAGACTGGGGAAGCCTGGAAGAAATGAGCATCCCGCCCCGCCCCACTGTTTGATGGCTACGGGTTACTCTGTAGTCTATTAGCGTAGATGCTGGCAGCTGAGGTGAAAATGATTCTCACGGAAGGGTCTGGCTTTCTGAATGAAAGCACGAATGTGCGCAACACAGAAAGGTCCCTCCACCCAACAAGGGCCCCTTTGTCGGGAGAGAGAAGCACTGGCCGCGGCCGGGTCCCCGGCGAGATGGCGGCGGGCCCCTCCCACTCTGCGGCAGCCTCCTCCGCGCCGCAGGCTCTGCGGCAGAGCGCGCGCGCCCGTCCTTTCTTCCCGGCCGCAAGCTTGGCCCGTGGCGCCATCTAGCGTCACGCAGGCTCCACTGCAGCTTGGAGCGCAGAGTCTGCAAACTGCACCCTATGGTAACCTTCAATAGCAGATCTCATTTAAAAGAACAAAGGGGGGGAAAAAATGGAGCGTTTATTTGCCTGCAGAGGTTATTTTTTAAAGCTAGAAACTTAAGAGTGACACTCATGCACAGTAAATAAAGATTTTTCGCGTTGTCAGTCATTTTGTGGTTACCAAGCTAGGAAATCTCAACCCCTACTTTCACTAGTCTAATAGTGAGACACCATATAGTTACATGCCTGCTTAAATTTGAGCCTCACATTAACAATGAACTTTTTTTTTTACGGTGAGAACGTCCAGTATTTCAAACATTTCACTGGCCATCCTGTCATGCATATGCCTCTCACTAACCAAACCTGGCAGGGAAGGACGGTTTACAAGGTCAGGGATAGTGAATGGATTGCTTGAAGTGTTTTTTGCTGTGGGTGCAGGTGGGAAAGCGTTCTCCAGGAGAAGCCACCTATGTGAATGTGTCACCAGACAGTGGGTGGTGTTCTGGGAGAACTACACAGCAAAGGCAAGACACGGTGGGGAGAGGCACCCAGCTGCTCTGTGCTGTTGGTGAGGCGAGGCTGCCGGTCATGGAAGGCCTGCTGCGCTTAGCTCATAGGCAAGGAGGGATGGATAAAAGGTTCTGTTAGGGGAGAAGCAGTGTTGAGGATGGCTTGGGGTAACTGGGAAGTCTGCAGGCAGAGAGAGCTAGAAGAGATTGTGGGAGATCAGAGAGTAGTAGAGCTTCAATGTGGATGTGAGGCCAGCGTGCATGTCACTCTGCCCCACATCTTCCCCATTTTAGTGGACTAGGACTGATGTGTGTGATTGTCTTAACATCAGGACTGGCACATCACAGCATGCACGTTCTTCCTTCCCTGAAACATTCTCTCTACACACACTTAGAATACTGGAAAATCTGTCCTCTCTCTCTTGCTACCTTTCTTACAGTCTCTTCAGTGGTGGCATCTAATTCAGTCAGCCATGTTTCCCGCTCAGAGCTCTCTCTGCAGACCTAGCAGGCGAAGTGACAAGGTGAATTCAATCGCAGGTAGGTCTTGGTCTTGTTTTCCTTGAGTCGCAGCCTGACGTCTTTGTGCCCTCGGAATGAAGCTTACTGTTAAGGGGCTCTGCTCCAAGGCCCACACAGATGGCAGGACATTTTGTGGTTTCAGGGTCTGCTTGTGCTTCAACCTAGTTCACTAAAGAGTGGACAGATGCCAAGCAGGACATGTAAAGTCCCCCTACCGCCAGCTCAGAAAATGCACAGGTGTTGGCTAACACAGCTGTGTATAGACGAGCAGAGGAAGGAGAGAGACCAAACCTACTCTCGTGTTTACATCACTGCTATCATGCCACATGGTGAGGCTAGAGCCTGGGGAGACTTGGGGTGCATTTAACAGAAGGGTGTACAGGTAAAGTTGAGAAGGGTGGTAACTAGTAACAGCCAGTGGACACAGAAGGAAACTGGGCAAATGTACTCAAAACCATAGACATGCTTAGCTTTGGTAGTTAAAAGGAGTCCTTTGATATTCCCAGCCGGTTTCTACTGAGCACCAACCGTGTGGATGTCCTTCATCACTGTTGGGCCTGCAGCACCAAGGCTGGGACAGACACTGGGTCATGTGCCACTGAGTTTCTGGCTATGTTGGATGTTAGCAGCTGGTCTGTCCACAAGATCTGTGATGTTTGAGGTTAGAGTGGACGCTCAAGGCAGGGTGTAATCCCTGAGTATTTATCTGTATGACTATGCCTTCACAAATTCACTCTCATTCAAACTGAGCCTGGCTCTAAGCCCTCGACCACCTGGAGAAGAGTTTGTTTATTCTAAGGGATCACTGGTGCACGCCTCCTCACTCTCAAGGACACCAGCAGCACCACCAGTAGAGGTAGAAGACAGGGCCTCTGAGTTTTAGGTCCTACGTATTCTGACTGCACAGACGCTCAAGGATGTGCATCCTCAAATCCTCCAGGGACATCTGCTGACAGGGGACAACTGGGACTGGCTGAGTTTTCTAGGGGCACCACAGTAGACCAGGTTTCGCTGGTGCTAGCTGCCTCTTCTGGATCCACAGAGCGGGTGTGGGGGCCCCATCTTCACACAGCTCACAGCCTTCAACATCTTCCACTTTTCTCCCACCATCAGCTCTTCATTGAGATCAAGTTAGGGCCTTAAATAGCAGAGCAAAACATTCTAGAGCTTCCATGTTGCTTGGAAGATGAGTCTGCAGGAACTAGAAAGGGGCTCACTAACTTCTAGGAATCTAAGAGAAAGAAAAATGTGAAGAATTCAATGCAGGGCTGGAGAGATTGCTTAGTGGTTTAGCTGCTTGTCTGCAAAGCCTAATGAGCCAGGTTCGATTCCCCAGTGCCCACATGCAGACAGATGCACAAGGTGGCATATGCATCTGGAGTTCGTCTGCAGCAGCTGGAGGCCCTAGCATACCCATTCTATTTCTCTCTCTTTGCTTGCAAATAAATACCTACTTAATAAAAAAGAAATTGATTAAATACAAAGATTAAATTATCCTGCTGCAGATTATTATGTAATTTATAGGTCTCATGTGTTAGAATATGTTTGGGTGATAAAAAGCTTGCAATTGGGCTGTGGAGATGGCTCAGTTGGGTAAAATGCTTGCCCCACAAGTGTGAGGACCTGATTTTAAATCCCCCAAACCTATGTAAGGCTGAGTGCAGGGGTGTGCCTCTGTAACCACGGTGCTCCTATGGTGAGATGGAAAGTGGACAAGGGAGATCCCTGGAAGCTCATGGGCCAGCAAACCTGGCATATTCAGGGGTGAACAAGAGGTAAGAAAAGGAAGCCATCCTTTAGGAGCTGGCTGGCAAAGACTATGAAGGCTGTGGCCTATGTCTGCTGAAAGGCCGATGCTCCCTAGACATGACCAGCCTAGCTAGCTGTGCCATTCCTAATGATTCTGATGGACGTGACCCTGCAGACAGTGTTCATCATGGTTAGAACAGTGCAGCTGGCCATGGAGGAGCCTGGCCACAAGACTTGTCCCATAATTCCTTCACCTGCTTTGTCTCTCATGGTGTGCGCCCCTCACCAGTGAAGATCATTAAGATGAGAGGCACGCGTATTGCTTGAGGAGCAGCAGGCCACAAGTCCTCTCCCACTCTGCAGATGGAGAGCATCACTGTTAGAAAAGTGCCACTTTCCCTGATGGTACCTGTGCCAGGAGTCCTCCAACCCATCTCATTCACCTACCAGCAAGCACCCCTTGCAGATGGAGACAACTATGGTTAGAGGAGTGCATGTTGCTGTGGAGAAACAGTGTGCCTCCTCGCTCACATGCCATTGGCTGTCATGATGGGCGGACACCCTGCGCATGAGCCTCTTGACAATTAAAGGAGTCCGTGCTGTCTTGAAGGAGCAAGAGGAAAGGAGTCCACAACCCGCTCTGCACTCACTACCTTTACCACTCACGGGGAGTTCTCCTCACAGGTGAAGGTCATCACGGTATGAGCACTCGTCCTGATGGAGCACTAGTGAGGAGGCCCCTCCCCACTCTTCATTCACTACCTTTACTGCTCATGTGGAGTGCTCCTCACAGGTGAAGGTCATCATGGTCTGAGCACTTGTCCTAATGGGGAACTGGAGCAAAGAGTCCCCTCTCCACTCTGCATTCACTACCTTTACTTCTCATAGGGAGTTCTCTGCCCAGGTGAAGGGTATCAGGGTATGCACACTCGTCCTGATGGAGCACTGGGGTGAGGAGTCCCCTCCACACCCTTCACTCAGTAACTTTACCGCTCAAGAAGAGTGCTCCTCACAGGTGAATATCATCATGGCATGAGTACTCATCCTGATGGAGTACTAGGGAGAGGAGGCCCCTCCCCACTCTTCATTCTACTACATTTGCCACTCATGGGGAGTGCTCCTCATAGGTGAAGTCATCATGGTATGGGCACTTGTTCTGATGGAGCACTAGGGCAAGGAGAACCTCCCCACCTTTTATTCACTGCATTTACCTCTTGTGTGGAGAGTTTTCCTCACAGGTGAAGGGTATCAGGGCATGCACACCTGTCCTGATGGTGCACTGGGGCGAGGAGTCCCCTCCGCTCTTCACTCAGTAATTGTACTGCTCAAGGGGAGTGCTCCTCACAGGTGAATGTTGACATGGTATGCGCATTCACTCTGAAGGAGCACTACGATGAGAAGTCTCCTACCTACTATTCAATTGCTATCTTTACCTCTCATTGGGGGTGCTCAACACAGGTGAAGGGTATCAGGGTATGAGCATTTGTCCTAATGGAGACTTTCAGTGAAGATTCCCCTCTCCACTCTGCATTCACTACCTTTACCTCTCAAGGGGAATGCTCCTCAAAAGTGAATGTCATCATGGTATGAGCACTGATCCTGCTGGAGCACTAGGGCAAGGAGCCCCTCCCCACTCTTTATTTACTACATTTACCTATCATGAGGAGTGCTCCTCACAGGTGAAGGTGATCATGGTATGAGCACTAATCCTGATGGAGCACTAGGGTGAGGAGTCCACACTTCATTCATTAACCTTACCTCTCATAGTAAGTGCTCCTCACAAGTGAAGGTCATCATGGCATGAACACTCATCCTGATGGAGCACTAGGGCGAGAAGTCCCTTCCACACTTCATTAACTTTACCTCTCATGGTAAGTGCTCCTCACAAGTGAAGGTCATCATGGCATGAGCACTCATCCTGATGGAGCACTAGAGCAAGTCGCCTTCACACTCTTCATTCACTACACTTACCACGCATGGGGAGTGCTCCTCACAGCTGAAAGTGATCATGGTTTGAGGACTAATCCCGATAGAGCACTAGGGCAAGGATTGCCCTCCTTACTCTTTATTCATTACCTTTAACTGTCATGGGGAATGCTCCTCACAGGTGAAGGTCATCATTGTAGGGACACTCATCATGATGCAGCACTAAGGAAAGGAGTCCCCTCCCCACTCTTCATTCATTTCATTTACCACTCAAGGGGCGTGCTCCTCACAGGTGAAGTCATCATGGTATGAGCACTCGTCCTGATGGAGCACTAGGGCAAGGAGTACCCTCCCCATTTTTTTTTCCCAAGGTAGGGTTTCACTCTAGCTCAGGCTGTCCTGGAATTCACTACGTAGTCTCAGGGTGGCCTTGAACTCATGGTGACCATCCCAAGTGCTGGGATTAAAGGCGTGTGCCACCATGCCCGGCTCCCTCCCCACTCTTCATTCACTAACATTACCTTTCATGGGGAGTGCTCCTCACAGGTGAAGGTAATCATGGTAGGAGCATTTGTCCTGATGGAGCATTAGGGCAAAGAGTCCTCTCCACCTCTTCATTTACTACCTCTACTACTAACCGGGAATTCTCCTCACAGGTGAAGATAGTCATGGTATGAGCATTCATCCTGATGGAGCATTTGGGCGAGGAGTCACCTCCTCACTCTGCATTCACTACCTTTACTTTGCATGGGGAGTGCTCCTAACAGGTAAAGGTCATCACAGTATGAACACTTTTCCTGATGGAGTACCACAGCAAGGAATTCTCTCCTCACTCTTTATCCACTTCCTTTACCAATGATGGGGAGTGCTCCTCACAGGTGAAGGTCATCGTGGTATGAGCTCTTGTCCAGATGGGTCACTAGGGTGAGGAGTCACTTACCCACTCTTGATTTACTACCTTTACCTCTTAGGGGGAGTGCTCCTCACAGGTGAAGGTCATCGTGGTATAAGCACTGGTCTTTATGGAGCACTTTGGTAGAGTCCCCTCTCCACTCTGCATTCACTACCTTTACTTCTCATAGGGAGTTCTCTGCCCAGGTGAAGGGTATCAGGGTATGCACACTCATCCTGATGGAGCACTGGGGTGAGGAGTCCCCTCCACACCCTTCACTCAGTAACTTTACCGCTCAAGAAGAGTGCTCCTCACAGGTGAATATCATCATGGCATGAGTACTCATCCTGATGGAGTACTAGGGAGAGGAGGCCCCCTCCCCACTCTTCATTCTACTACATTTGCCACTCATGGGGAGTGCTCCTCATAGGTGAAGTCATCATGGTATGGGCACTTGTTCTGATGGAGCACTAGGGCAAGGAGAACCTCCCCACCTTTTATTCACTGCATTTACCTCTTGTGTGGAGAGTTTTCCTCACAGGTGAAGGGTATCAGGGCATGCACACCTGTCCTGATGGTGCACTGGGGCGAGGAGTCCCCTCCGCTCTTCACTCAGTAATTGTACTGCTCAAGGGGAGTGCTCCTCACAGGTGAATGTTGACATGGTATGCGCATTCACTCTGAAGGAGCACTACGATGAGAAGTCTCCTACCTACTATTCAATTGCTATCTTTACCTCTCATTGGGGGTGCTCAACACAGGTGAAGGGTATCAGGGTATGAGCATTTGTCCTAATGGAGACTTTCAGTGAAGATTCCCCTCTCCACTCTGCATTCACTACCTTTACCTCTCAAGGGGAGTGCTCCTCAAAAGTGAATGTCATCATGGTATGAGCACTGATCCTGCTGGAGCACTAGGGCAAGGAGTCCCCTCCCCACTCTTTATTTACTACATTTACCTATCATGAGGAGTGCTCCTCACAGGTGAAGGTGATCATGGTATGAGCACTAATCCTGATGGAGCACTAGGGTGAGGAGTCCACACTTCATTCATTAACCTTACCCTCTCATAGTAAGTGCTCCTCACAAGTGAAGGTCATCATGGCATGAACACTCATCTGATGGAGCACTAGGGCGAGAAGTCCCTTCCACACTTCATTAACTTTACCTCTCATGGTAAGTGCTCCTCACAAGTGAAGGTCATCATGGCATGAGCACTCATCCTGATGGAGCACTATAGCAAGTCGCCTTCACACTCTTCATTCACTAACTTTACCTCTCATGGGGAGTGCTCCTCACAGCTGAAAGTGATCATGGTTTGAGGCTAATCCCGATAGAGCACTAGGGCAAGGAGTCCCCTCCCCACTCTTCATTCACTACCTTTACCTCTCATGGGGAGTGCTCCTCACAAGTGAAGGTCATCATGGCATGAACACTCATCCTGATGGAGCACTAGGGCAAGGAGTCCCCTCCCCACTCTTCATTCATTTCATTTACCACTCAAGGGGCGTGCTCCACACAGGTGAAGTCATCATGGTATGAGCACTCATCCTGATGGAGCATTAGGGCAAGGAGACCCCTCCCCATTTTTTTTTTTCCTGAGGTAGGTAGGGTTTCACTCTAGCTCAGGCTGACCTGGAATTCACTATGTAGTCTCAGGGTGGCCTTGAACTCATGGTGACCATCCCAAGTGTTGGGATTAAAGACATGTGCCCGGCTCCCTCCCCACTCTTCATTCACTAACTTTACCTCTCATGGGGAGTGCTCCTCACAGGTGAAGGTAATCATGGTAGGAGCATTTGTCCTGATGGAGCATCAGGGCAAGGAGTCCTCTCCCCTTTTTCATTTACTACCTCTACTACTAACCGGGAATTCTCCTCACAGGTGAAGATAGTCATGGTATGAGCATTCATCCTGATGGAGCATTAGGGAGAGGAGTCACCTCCTCACTCTGCATTCACTACCTTTACTTTGCATGGGGAGTCCTCCTCACAGGTAAAGGTCATCATGGTATAAGCAGTCATCCTGATGGAGCACTAGGGCGAGGAGTGTCCTCTCCACTTTTAATTCACTACATTTACCTTTCATGGGGAGTATTTCTCACAGGTGAATGTCATCACAGTATGAACACTTTTCCTGATGGAGCACCACAGCAAGGAATTCTCTCCTCACTCTTCATTCACTTCCTTTACCAATGATGGGGAATGCTCCTCACAGGTGAAGGTCATCGTGGTATGAGCACTCGTCCTGATGGAGCACTAGGGCAAGGAGTCCCCTCCCCACTCTTCATTCACTACCTTTACCTCTCATGGGGAGTGCTCCTCACAGGTGAAGGTCATCATGGTATAAGCACTGGTCTTTATGGAGCACTTTGGTAGAGTCCCCTCCGCACTCTGCATTAACTACCCTTACCTCTCATGGGAAGTGCTCCCCAGAAAGTCATCACAGTATGAACACTTGTCCTGATGGACCACTAGGGCAAGGAGTCTCCTTCCCACTCTGCATTCACTAACTTTACCTCTCATGGGGAGTGCTCCTCACAGGTGAAGGTAATCATGGTAGGAGCATTTGTCCTGATGGAGCATTAGGGCAAAGAGTCCTCTCCACCTCTTCATTTACTACCTCTACTACTAACCGGGAATTCTCCTCACAGGTGAAGATAGTCATGGTATGAGCATTCATCCTGATGGAGCATTTGGGCGAGGAGTCACCTCCTCACTCTGCATTCACTACCTTTACTTTGCATGGGGAGTGCTCCTAACAGGTAAAGGTCATCACAGTATGAACACTTTTCCTGATGGAGTACCACAGCAAGGAATTCTCTCCTCACTCTTTATCCACTTCCTTTACCAATGATGGGGAGTGCTCCTCACAGGTGAAGGTCATCGTGGTATGAGCTCTTGTCCAGATGGGTCACTAGGGTGAGGAGTCACTTACCCACTCTTGATTTACTACCTTTACCTCTCAGGGGGAGTGCTCCTCACAGGTGAAGGTCATCATGGTATAAGCACTGGTCTTTATGGAGCACTTTGGTAGAGTCCCCTCCGCACTCTGCATTAACTACCCTTACCTCTCATGGGAAGTGCTCCCCAGAAAGTCATCACAGTATGAACACTTGTCCTGATGGACCACTAGGGCAAGGAGTCTCCTTCCCACTCTGCATTCACTAACTTTACCTCTCATGGGGAGTGCTCCTCACAGGTGAAGGTCATCGTGGTATGAGCGCTTGTCCTGATGGAGCACTGGGGCAAGGATTCCCTTCCCCCCTCTTCATTCATTACCTTTACTGCTTGTGGGGAGTCCTCCTCATAGGTGAAGGTCATCATGGCATGAGCATTTGTCCTGATGGAGCACTAAGGTGAGGACTCCCCTCCCCACTCTTCATTCACTACCTTTACCTCTCATGTGGAGTGTTCCTCACAGGTGAAGTCACATGAGCACGCGACCTGATGGAGCACCAGGGCTATCTAATCCTCTCCCACTCTGCATTCACTACCTTTACCTCTCAAGGGGAGTGCTCCTTACAGGTGAAGTCATCATGGTATGAGCACTCGTCCTGATGGAGCACTAGGGTGAGGAGTTCTGGCCCCACTATTCATTCACTTCCTTTCCCTCTCATGGGGAGTGCTCCTCACAGGTGCAGGTCATCGTGAGCACGTGTCCTCATGGAGCATTGGTTCAAGAGTCCCCTCCCTCCCTCCCTCCTCGTTGGGTGCCTTTGCCTCATGCAGGGTGCTCCATGCACAGGAAGCTGATCACAGTCAGAGGACGGCACCTTGCTGTGGAGGAGCACTGGGCCAGGTTCCAGCTGCCAGTCTCGCCTGGGCTCATCGTGGTTTACAGGGCCCCTTGCCCAGGAATACACTGGCTTGGGGTGCTTTCCCCACTCTTCATTAACTTATCCCTGTTGTCTATGTGGGTGAGCTACTTACATAAAGACAACTACGGTTACAGAGGTGCTTTCTGATGAAAAGGGGCTCTAGGCAGATAGTGCTGTCTCCCCTTTCCATTTCCCTTCCTTTCTCTCTTGGTGGATGGAATCCTTGCATATGAATACTTCATAGTAAGAGTGCATTTTCCCAAGGAGCACTGGGCCTGGCGTCTGCTCCCCACACCCCACCTACCTTAGTCTTTCCAGGTGCACACTCCTTGTAGACCATGCTTCCTCACAGCTAAAGGGGGCCGTGTTGTGAATGAGCTCTGGGCCGGGACTCCCTCCCCTTCCTCACTCACCATTCTCTTTCATGTGGGTGTGCTCCACACGGGTGAGCGTCAAGATTGTAGCATTACATCTGGCTGATGACTTCTAAACAAGTATTCCTGTCCCCGCTTTACATTCCTATTTTTGTCTCTCATGGTGGCTGTGCTCCTGGCTGACGAAGCTCATCATGGTGGAATGCATGTGAAGGAGCACCGGGCCAGGAGTTCTCTCCCCAGTCCTCCTCCACCTTCCTTAGATCTCTGCAGGCCCTCCTTTCAGGTCATGCCCATGCCAAGAGAGTGCATCTTGCTGAAAAGGGCCTGTAAGCGAAAAGTCCTGCCCACACTCTTCTTTTCAGCTACCTTTTTCTCTCATGGTGAGTGGCCTGTGTGCTGACAAAGCTCGTCAGAGAGGAGTGCATGTTGCCGTGGCAGAGCAGTAGGCCAGCAGTCCTGTCCCCATTTTTCATTTGCCTCTCTCCTGGAGGATGGGATCCTTACAGAACGAGCTCATCATGTCTAGAGCAGTGCAAGTTTCTCTGAGGGAGCACTAGGCCAGAGGCCCTCTCCCACACCCCACTCACCTACCTTACTCTCTCACCTGGCAGGAGAGAATTGCAGATGAAGTTCATTGCTGTTAGAGCAGCACATCGTGGCCTGAAGCAGCATGGGGCCTGGGGCCACCTGGTCACTACAGTCACCAACCATAGTCTCACCTGGTAGGAAAGACTGGTTGATGAAGCCCATCTCTGCTGGAGGAGTGCATGTTGGTATGAAGCAACACTGAGTCTTGAGGACTCTACCTACTCCATATTCAGTTACCTTAGTCTCACCTGGTATGAGAGACTTGTAGAGGAAGCTCATCACTGCTAGAGGACTGCATTTGGGCATTAAGGAGCACCAGGCCTGCAGGCCTATACCCAGTCCCCATTGATAATGGAGTCATGGTGAGATGTGTGCATCTGGTTGTGAGTGAGCTCTGGTACAGGAGTCCTGTTACTCCTCTTCCTTCACCTGCCTTTGTCTCATGCTGACTGCTCCTTGCTGGAGAAGCTCATCATGGTTACATCTTGCTGCAAGAAGCAATGGGCCAGGAGACCTGTCCCCAACTCTTTATTCACCTACTCTTGTCACTCCTGGTGGGTGCCCTCCCCACAGATGACCCTCATAAAGGTTTGAGCAGTCATGTTGCAATGGAGGAGCAGTGGACCAAGAATTGTTCCTAATTTTTGTTCTACTTTTGTCTCTGGTGTGTGTGTGTTGTAGAAGCTTATAATGGTTAGAAGAATGTATCTGGATGTACAATTGTACTGGTCCAGGAGAGCTAACTGCATACTTCACCCACTTCCCCATGCCCCTCATGGTGAGTCCATCCTTACAGGTTAAGCTTGCAGAGGAATGCATATTGCCAAGATGGAGCACTGGGCCAGGAGTCCAGTCCTCACTATATCCCCCCCTCCACCTGCGGCATCTCTCTCGGTGTGTGCACAGTCCTAGCAAAGGAGGCTCACCATGACTGGAGGAGTGCATCTTGTCGTGAATGAGTTCCTGACATTGTCCCTTTTTCCTACCTTTGTCTGTCCCGGGGAGTGTGCTCATTGCAGGTGAAGCTCTTTATGTCAGAGGAAGCATCTTTGCATGAAGGAGCACTGTGCCAGGAGTCCCGCTCCCCTCTTCATTCACGGCCTTTTGCCTCTAATGCAAGAGTGAGCCACAGACAGATGGTGCTCATCACAGGAAGAGGGGCATCACGTCTTGAAGGAACCGTAGGGGAGTCATCGCCACTCCTACATTCACCTGTCTTTGTCTCTGATGGGGAGGGGGCGCGCTCTTTACAGATGAAAATGATGGTTAGAGTACATCTTGCTGTGACGGAGCAATAGGACAGAAGGCCTCTCACCCTCCTCATTCACTGTCATTGTCTCTCATGGAGGGTGCTCCCTGCACATGAAGCTAACCACCGTTCGAGGAGAGCGTCAGACATGGAGCACCAGGCCAGGAGTCCTCTCCCCTCCTCATTCACTTACCTCCCTCTCTCATGGTTCTGTGCTCCTAGCAGATGGTCTAGTCAGAGGAGCACACCTTGCTGAGGAGCACCAGGCCAAGCGTTCTCCCTCCCTCCTCATTCACCTACATGTTTCACACGGGACGTAAGTGTAGATGAATCTCACCACTGTTAGGCCATCTCGGCATGAAGTAGTTGACCTGGAGGCCTCTGCCCACTTTACATTCATTTAACTTGGTTTCACCTGGTAGGAGATACTTGCAGATGAAGCTCATCATGGTTAGAGGACTGCATCTAGGCAGGAGAGAGCACTGGGCGTGGAGGCTCTGCTCACTCCATATTCACCTACCTTAGTCTTTCGCTTAACTTAGTTCCACCTGACATGAAACTTGTAGATTAAGCTCTTTGCTGTTAGAGTGCATCTTGGCATGAAGAACACAGGGCCTGGAAGCTTCTGTCCATTCCACATTCACCTACCTTAGTCTCCTCTTGGCAGATGAAGCTCACAGCTTTTAGAGAAGTGCATCATGGGCATGTGCAGCACAGGGACTGGGGGCCTCTGCCCACTCCACATTCAGCTGCCTCAGTCTTTCCTTGTGGATGCTCCTTGAAGATGCTGGAGACATGGTGAGATGTGTGCATCTGGCTGAGTAAGCTCTGGTACAGGGGTCCTGTTGCTCCTCCTCCTCCACCTGCCTTTGTCTCATGCTCCTTGCTGAGAAGCTCATCATGGTTAGAGGACTACATCTTGTAAAGAAGCAATGGGCCAGGAGACCTGTCCCCAACTCTTCACCTATTCTTGTCACTCCTGGTGGGTGTGCTCCCCACAGCTGTCGTGATGGGTACGTGCTCCAGCCAAATTGGTCACCATCACTGGATGAGTGAATCTTTCCATGAGCATTCACTTGCGTAATGTGGGGAGGGAGGGTGAGGAGTGCTCCATCCAGATCCATCATCACCTTTTACAGGAGTGAATCTCCCCTTGAGAAAATAGTAGGCCAAGTTTTCTCTCCCTCCTTAGTCACCTACCTGTGACATGGGGTGAAGTGCTCCATGCAGATCTGAGCAAACACTGGACCGAGGGTTCTTTTCCTTTTCATTTACCTGTATGTGTCACAGGGGAGAGGTGTTCTCTCCAGATCAAACATCACAGGTAGTGGAGTGAATCTTCCAGTTAGTGAGCACTGGGCCAAGAGTTCTCTCTGCTCGTTCACCTAGCTGTCTTAGGGTGAAGTGAACCTTGTGTGAGAATTGTGCCAAGAGTCCTCTTTCTCCTCATTAACTTGTGTCACAGGGGCGGAGGGCGGGGTTGCTCCATCAAGATGAATTATCATAGGTAGAAGAGTGCATCTTCCCATTAGAGAGCACTGGGCCAAGAATTCTCTCCTTCCTCCTTCACCTGTCATGGGTGCTCTGTGCAAATCAGTCATAGGTAGAGGAGTGAATCTTTTCTTGAAGAAGCAGTGGTCCAGGTGATCTGTCACCACTCTTCATCCAGCTACGTTTGACTCACCTGTTGCGTGTTGTCCCCCCACATGAACCTTATTAGAATACATGTTGTTGTGAAGCAGCACTGGGCAGGGAGTCCTCTCCCCTCTCCTCTTTCACATACCTTAACCCTTCCAGTCCTGTACTTACAGATAAAGTTTGTCAAGGTCAGTGGACAGCATTTTGCTGTGGGAAGTTCTGGGTCTAGAGTCCTTTCACCTTCCTCATTCAGCACCTCTGCTCTCATGTTTTGAAGCCTCACTTGCTCAGAGGTGTCCTCTCTACCACTGGTCTAAAATAGCTCCTCTGGTCTTTAATGTGGTTTTCTTTGTAAATGTCTGTATTCAAGTTTAATTATATTTTTTATTCAGACTACATACATCTAGACCTCTAGAGGGCAAGAATTACATGTGCTTTTTTTTTTTTTGGACCCATCACAATAAAGTAACATTAACTTTTTAATGTGTTAAATGAACAGTTATCTGGCTTTTCCCCACCGGAGCTCTGAAATTAACAAAAATAATAGGTGGGAAACTTCCCTGTAAGTCATGAAATGTCCTGAAAGTACAAGCTGTGCTTAATGTGATGTTTTTGAGGCTCATCTTGAGCTGATGAGTAAGTACTGATGAATGAGATCACAGTGGAAAATGTTTGGAAAAGAATATGCGGTGGCAGCTCATACTGTATAATAAAGTCAAGGACGACAGCTACCATCTCTAATAAAATGCTGTATTACTCAGTCCATTCATACCAGAGTTGAAGCAGTTAAATAACATCAGTGATGACTAGAGCTGTCTAAACATTGTAAGTAACCCAGGCTCATGGAGTCTGTTCTAGTTAGTTCTCAAGTGAGATGTTTCCTTGGCCACTGAGCTACAACGATGGTCAATATAACGCCCTCCCTGTTTCACAGTTGGGAAGTCTATGGAGTGAGGAAAGAAATTTCTAGCAAAGTGGTTGACAGCTTTTCACAGGAAGGAGCATGAATCTCCCTAAGCCAATCATTGCACAGAAACATGTTGCCCCATAGTCAAAACAGGGAGACATGTAGTTGGTGAGCCAGGGAACAAGGTATTCTCCATTGTGATGGGCAGTGTGGGGCATGATACTGAGGTTGGGGACCCAAAGACTGAACATACATCACATCAGTAAAATAAAAAGAAAGGTTAGATTGGACCAAAAGCAGACACAAGTTCCTTCACTAAGCCACTGTTGGTTTGCCGTACGTCTCAGGGAGCAGGACAAGCCCTGAGATGCTTCAATTGCCAACTTGACGGTGTCTGGAGACAACTGTTAAGAGAGCATTTACAGAAAGGATTAGGTGAGGAGGGCTGACCCACCCTGATATGGGTGGCACCATCCCATAGGCTGGGGACTGAACGAGGAGAGAGCAAGTGAACGCCAGCATTCACTTCTGTTTCTGACAGTGGGTGCAAAGTGACCCACCTCATGCTCCTGCCGCCATGCCTCCTAATGACGAGACTGTACCTGCTCACCCTGGGCCCCAAGAAACCTTTCCTTCCTTCCTTGTCACGAGGTGAGTAACTACTACAGGCCTCTGCACTGTCACTGTAGAGGCCTCATTCTTGTTGTCCAATGAGCTTATCACATGGTTTGTCTGGCCCCTTAGAAAGCTGTGTGGGGTTTGCATTGATGGGCATTGATGGCATGTCTCACTACGAATACCAAGTTCCGGTGGTTGGTGGGTAAATTTAGTTTCCTTAGGCTCTTGGCTCAGGCCTGACAGAGGCCCCACTTCCTCTGTCCACCTGTGACTACATTTGTGCTCACACAAGTGAGCAGTAGTGAGTCATGATGTAGGATGGACGATGTTTCCAAGGGAATAAAAGCAGGCAGGAGCGGTGGACTTCAAACAGTTGTCTTCCTGAAGACAAAACTCCAGTGCAGAGGCAAGTTAAGGGACAGAAGAGCAATAAGGACAAACAAAAGTTATACATGACAACACAGGAGGGGCCAGGCTGGAGGCCACACGTCACCACCTTGCCTGGCTTTAAAAAGTTTTAACTCAGCCATTAAAACAAAATTGAGCCTGGTGTGGTGGTGCATGCCTTTAATCCCAGCACTTGGGAAGCAGAGGTAGGAGAATCATTGAGTACACAGTGAGTTCCACATCAGCCTGGGCTACAGACCCTACCTTGAAACAAACAAACAAAAACCCTATATATTTTTTTCATATTAGTGAGGTAACATGTAATGCTTAATGATAAAAATCTCAATGAGAATATTACTATGAATGCAAATTTTTGGTCACGGGCTGAGAAAAATCCATGTTTGCCTCACTGTAAGCTCTCATGGTACACAAAGAGGCTTCTCTCAGGCAGGGTACCATGGGAGTCCACCTACATTCCATATAGGCTTATTCCAGGCATGGTGGCCCTGGCATGAGAAATTTGTTGGAGGACAAGACACGTGAAGGCATCAAAGAGAGTTGGAAAGTGGCAAGAGTCAGGCAAGGCTTCTGGAAACGTTAATGGTACGTTAGACCCAGGTCCCAGCTGTGATGGTGCCTGAAGGAGAGGGACCTGCCTAGACCCAGGCTGGGGGGGGGGTGGCTAGGCCAGGAAGGGGAGAGCAGGTTCTGACCTCACCACAGGGTGCCAGTCTGCCCCCCCCCCAAAAAAAAGCCACTTCTCGATCTCCAGGCCCTCCTCACACAAGCCGTGTTGACTGCAAAGATGTCTCTAGGTGCCTCAGAGAAGTCAGCAGGGCACTGAAAGGGATGCTCACATGCTCAGCGCAGCCTGGAAGTCAGAAGCCTGGAGGTGGAGACAGGAGACAGGGGAGCTTTGTGTCCAGAGAAGTGACGCAGACACCTCTACATCTCCCCGTCTCCAGGTCCCAAGCAACATGCAGGGGCTCCTCTTGCCCACTCTTCTCCTCATGGGGCTGGCACAGGTAAGTGCTTCTATTTCTCAGAGATTTTGGCTGTTCTTAGTTCTTCAGGCCAAAAGTAGTAACAGAAGACTAAGATGAGGAAAATTATTTGTGAAATTATTTCATGAGAAACGGGGAGCCATTTTCCTCCCCACAAAAAGCTGTTTCAGCTCGGTAGCTTCATGAGAAATGTTACATATTTCTCCTTTTCAGGTAAACACACCGAATGAAGCCTACTTTCCATACATTCAAACAGTCCTCAGACTTTATGTATTTTACCAGAGTCAAGCTCCAGCTTCTGGGAGGGGTGGCGCTGGCTGCCACCGCTGGTAAACAGTCCCTTCATGCGAGCTGCAGGCTGGGGCTCAACTTTCCACAGTTGTTTGCAAAGAGCCCCTAGAAAAACGGACTTCGGAACAACTTTCTATTTCAGCTAAGGTTGTCCTTGTCTGAAAAGAGCACTTTGGAACATTTTATCATTTTGTCTTAATCTGTTTGTTTTCTTAGAAGCTTGGAAATATTTCGAGCCACAGAACAAGCTTAATTTAAAATGAGCTATTTGTTGCCTTAGTAGTTTTTAAAGAGAAAATTTAAAAAGTGATTTACTTATCGATTTCCTTACATGGTGAGGGCTGTTGCTGGCACAGAGCTTTGGAATCTGGTGACTTAGAACCCATGGAAATATATGGAGTACTAATTCTGGCAGCAAACAGCAGAAGTATTTTACACAGCAAGGACAGCTGTCATACTTCCTATAGAGAGACTGAAGGTTTCAGAAGGGTCATAAAAATGTCTGTGGTCTGGCCTCTACTGTCGCAGTTGGGCATACTTCCCTGGTAGCTGTGTTATCAGTGCCTCTGTCCTCTTCCACGGTCAGAGCAAAGGCAGGTCATCCCTGTGGACGGAGCTGCAATGCGTTCAACAGGAAGTCTTCCAACTTAGAGATGTGCTTGGAATACAAAGTGAATGCAAATACTGATGCCCCACTGAGGAAGGCCTCAGTGGAACAGGGCAGGGAGAGGCAACAAAGAGTACACCTGATGGGAATATGACCAATACAGTGTGTTCGTTCAATAAAGTTCTCAACAAAAAAATTGTATTGTTAGTTTTGGGCAGGAGAGATGGCTCAGTGGTTAAGGCACTTGCCTGTAATGCCTCAATTCCCTGGTACCCGTATTAGGCCTAATGTACAAAGTGGTGCATGCATCTGGAGTTGGTTTGTTGCAAGGGGCCCTGGCATGCTTATTCTCTCTCTCTCCTTATAAACAAATACATATATTTTAAAACGTTATATTTAAACATGAGTATCAAACTATTGTGCTTAACTCTGCTTTTGTGAATTTTTTGTCACTGTGACATCGTACCTAAGATAAGCTCCTTAAAGGAGTACTATCTATTTTGGCTAGTGGTTTCATTTCATGGTGGGCCTGTTCCTTGTGTGAGCCCATGGTGAGGCAGCACATGGCTGCTGGAGCATGTGACAGAAGGGCTGCTTACCTCACAGAGAGAGAAACTCGAGGGAGAGGCTGGGGACAAGCTGCCTCAGGGCATAACTCAAAGGCCCCACTTCCTCCAGTCATGCCCACCTCGCAGATGTCCATCCATATGTCCATGCCAGTGCTGATACAGTGACTCCACACGTACTCTCCCATTTGGTCCAAATCCATTAGCAGGCCCTGGCAATAGTCTGAGGATCCTTTTGTAACATCATTTTTCTCACCTTTGAAGTTGTGTGGCAGGGCACAGGGCTCTGGGCCTGGAGAGGCAGCAGCAGGACGTCAGCGAGAACCACTCTGCCACTGGCCCTGCAGATGCCCTCCTGAGAAGCTCAGGTGCCCTCCTGGAGTGAGCCTGGTGAGGGATGGCTGTGGCTGCTGCAAAATGTGTGCCAAGCAAGCCGGAGACCTCTGCAATGAGGCCGACCTCTGTGACCCACACAAAGGGCTGTACTGTGACTACTCGGCAGACCAGCCTAGGTACGAAACTGGAGTGTGTGCATGTAAGTGTCTCCATCCGCCCCTGCTGGGAAACAAGTCTGGACGGATCCACCCCCAGCCCCACAAAACTGACTATGAGCTTCGTGTGGCTAAATTCAAGGTGGACTTGGTTTTTGTGCCTCCACTGTACTGGATGCCATGGGCCACTCAGATATCGACATGTGTTCAGAACCCACTGTTTTCAATGCACTGAAGTGATCTTGTAGTTCTCAAGTAACTGCTTTCAATGGTAGAAATTATGTAAATAGAATGTGATTTCTTTAAGTACAGGAAATGGCTTTTTGTTAATTCTGTCAGAAACAAGCTAAATCCAGCTTTCTCCATACTGAAAATTAAGGGATGTACAAAAGGAGATTTTATATATACATATATATATATATATATATATATATATATATATATATACATATATACATATATACACATATCTATATATCTATATCTATATCTATCTATCTATCTATCTATCTATCTATCTATATATATATATATATAGAGAGAGAGAGGGAGGGAGAGAGAGCGCCACCCAGTTCCTGTGCTTTTCATTGCGTATTCACAAGTAGGAACCATAACCTAACCCTTAGCTTTGTGAGTCAAACTTGGAGGTCTGATTCCCACCATCTACACTTAAAGCACAGAGATTAGCAGAGATTCTGTATGCCAAATCACTTAGGATAAAAGTCACAGTACTGGGGGGAAACAAAGAGTGACTATGTAGAAAGTTGGGAGAGAAGTCAGTTTCCTGGCCAAACTGTGATATGAGCATGGAATGAGGACACCTTTGTACGTTGTGCACAACTGCTGCACAACTCAGCCAGCACCATCCTGTGTTCCTTAGAATGTGGGATCTGGACTGCTCTAATGGGGTGACTTCGATCAAGTTGTCTGATGTCTGCGCCAGTTACATCCTGTGTACTTCCTATCTTATAGCGACTTGGCAGGGAAGAAAAGTGAAATATACTGACATAAACCTGAAAATGCCTAGTGCAAATCTGCCATTTAGTACAGTCAGAAGAATGATTAATGCTTATGGGAACTCTGGGGAAACATGACCTACCAAACACCGACTTCCAGGTCAAAACATAAAACCCATTTGGAATGGGTCTTTTGCTCATAATTTTGTCATTTCGATGTGCTGGTTATTTTAAAAATATCAGTTTACTATATACTATGTAAATGTTCAAATTACACTATATTATGTAATGTTTTAAAATATCAATTTCATCAGAAAAATCTACACATTGTGTGGCTAGAAAGAGCTCAGTAGTGGATACCAGTTATGCAAAATTCTAATTTTTGCTTGAACAACAATTTATGCTGGGAACAAATACAATCAGTTGTTTTCTTGGAAGTGACAAAGCTGTGTTCATCTTTAAGAAAATGTCTTCAGAATACACAAGTCAGAGTCCTAAGAGTTTGTGTCAGTTACTCTCTAAGTAAATTCAGACTACAAGACAGCAGCTTGTCTTCCAGCTTCAACAGCACTGGTGCTCTCTGCGAAGCCAGCTGCTGCACGTGGGAACACAGAATATAAGACCACATGGCTAAGATTTAATAAAGCTAGTTTTTCTTACTGTGCCACTAAGGACATTCCTAGGTAAAGCTAGTGTTTTTGTTTTTGTGTAGACACAAGTACCTGGCACAGAACAACTTAGTGACTACCGCAGAGCATGAGTCACACTAAGGCATGGCAGTGTCGTCATGACTGTCTTCCTAACCACTGATGCAGAAGTGCAAAAAAGTCCTTCACATCTTAGTGTTGTGACCTTGAAAATATCTCATTTGTTTTCTAGGGGTTGGTAGACCATACTTGGAGTTTCTGATCTAGAAGGGAAAGAAGAGACTTCAGAGGTGAAGAGTCCTCCAATGCTTGATGTATAATCATCACCTCACTGCCAAATCTAGCACTTTAAAAAATTGCCTTTATTCTAGAATTTGGTTTTAATTTTGGAAGTTACTTTTTTCCCCCCAAGGCAGGGTCTCACTCTAGCTCAGGCTGACCTGGAATTCACTATGTAGTCTCAAGGTGGCATCAAACTCAGCGATCCTCCTGCCTCTGCCTCCCAAGTGCTGGGATCAAAGGCGTGCGCCCCCACACCCGGTGGAAGTGGCCATTTTTAGTTTAACCTAGGAGACTACAAAGATGATTCAGTTAATTTTCCTATAGAGGTTCTGTGAAGGAGGTGCCAAATGGAGCCTAAGACATTAGAACTACATTCATATGGAGATAGCAACTTCCTTCATGTCTACACTTAGGCATCTGACCATCCAACTTAGTTTTATTAACAAGTTTGCTTATGTTTTTCCCTCTTTTCAGATCTTGTGGCTGTTGGATGTGAGTTCAACAAGGTCCATTATCAAAATGGCCAAGTGTTTCAGCCTCACCCCCTGTTCAGCTGCCTTTGTGTGAGTGGGGCAATTGGATGCACACCTCTGTTCATCCCTAAGCTGGTGGGCAAACACTGCTCTGCAGCTAGAGGAAGAAAGTTGCATCAGTCAGACTGTGGCCTGGAACCACTGCAAAGGCAGCTCTCAGCAAGCTACAAAACAATGCCAGGTGCGCATAAGTAGAGCTGTTCCTCACAGATGATTTTTTTTTTTTTTTTGGATTTTCCTTAATGTTCCTTTCATGCACCAAAGCAGTGAAGACTTGTGGCTTGATGGCTGAGGGAGATCTATAGACTGAGGGCACCATCTTAAGCCCTCGCCTCAGAGTAGATTCTAGCCACCTGAGAAGGAAGCTATAAAGCTTTAGATTTCTGCCAGCAAAATATTCATTTTAAAGGCTCTAACAGGCCATTAAACTCTTCTAAAATCTTACACATCTGCTTGGTCCCAACATCTTATCAGGAAACCGACCAACTGTTGTTCATATGTACCCTAGAAAAACTTTGATTTGTATTGTTCTGTTATGGGCAAGAAGTTTGACCATCTACTTCCAAAACTTCAAAGGCAACTTTTCTAGATAATAAAACAGAAATGGAAGGCTGATTTAAAAAAAATAAATAAGGGGAGGAACATATCATTTTGAATTTCTAAGTACTACTTCTAAAACTAACATTGATATGTAGTTTTTCCATTCAGTGTAAGGTAGGTCATGCACATCCATGGCCAGGAGAGAGAAATGAAGATGTGTTATGATTTGAGCACCTAGGCAACAGCAGGTGCAAATGGTCTGCTTCAGCAACTTAGTAAGTACAAGGCATATTTCTAAGACTGGAGTGTGAGACCCAACAAGGAACTAGAGCCCGGGGAGGAAGGACACAAAGGCGGTAATGTTCATGCCAGGTCCTTGTTCATATCTGTGTTCTAATCCAGAAGCCAAGAATGCCTTCTCCTTGGATTCAGATCGGGGGCCATGTAGGAACCCAACATCTGTGTACACCAAAACTCCTCCAAGCACACCTTCACTAGGCGACAGCCAATAGACCCTGGCACATCCATACATTCTCTGCTCACAAATAAATACTTTGTGCATCTGGCATTATGTTTAACGTTAAGATTGTAATGCCATAATCCAACCCACTTTTACTAACTGCATTATGCTCCCAGCTTCTAATTTGCTTCCTACACTGAGGTCTCTACCTTCCAGGTACCTTCATGTTTCTGCCTCTTCTTCCTCAGTCCTGCCTGCAGCTGCAAAGTCCTATTATCATCACACTGAAAGCACAGCCACACTGTCATTTTGGAACCCAGTGTTGGATATTGCTGTTAAGGTGTTTTTAAATCATTTTGCAAGAGTTTAAAACTGCTGTCTTGAAATAGTACAAGTAGAACTTTGCTGTGTTTAGCCTTGGACTCAAATCACTTTGCTCCGAAAGCATCCATTTTAGGATATTAGCTTTAAGTAAATATCATATCTAGTAAACCAACAGTTTGCTTAAAACGAATCAAGGGCCTGATGAACTCACAGGTATAAGAATCTCCCAGTGACTTCCTTGGAGTGAGAAGAACTATTTAGCTTCTTCCCTTCCCGTTTCTCCTGAGCAGTAGACAGTGGACAGACTTCCCTCACTCCTCACAACTCAACCAAAGTTGCAGTGATTCTTATGTCTTCCCACTGGTGTCTGAAGTGGCTGGCCAATGGAGAGAACATTACTTCAGTTCATTACTATAACATTGAATTCAAAACAGTAGAAGAAAACTGGTCTCAGTGTAGTCTAATTCTCAAATATAATTAATCTATTTTAGAGGGTTTTTTTGGTTTGGTTTTTGAAGGAGGGTCTCACTCTACCCCAGGCTGACCTGGAATCACTCTGTAGGTTCCACACTCAAAATCACAGCAAACCTCCTACCTCTGCTTCCTGAGTGCTGGTATTTAAGCCATACACCACCAGGTCTGGCTTATTTTAGATCTTAACATGAAGAAATTTGACACTAAAACCATACATCATGCATGGTGGTGAATGCTTGTAATCCCAAGAAGTGGAAGGCTGAAACAAGAGAGTCAGAAGTCAGCCTGAGAGATATAAAGTGAGACCACATTCTTGATACTTTGAATTCTACAATGTTTGTCTCAATGGCTGCTGGAAATAATACCAAGTATGAGGCAAAACCAAAGAAAAGACAGATATCAGCCAGAACACAGGCTGAGGGGCAGTACTCAGAAGATGGGGAGGCAGTGATGCAAGGATAAAGAACTTTACTGGCCCTGGAAAATGGGCTATAACACTTGACTGTGAGGTAAGTTGGGTAGTGGGCAAAGAATGGTGCATTAGACCAAGAGCTTATATCCCTCTATTCAAAGACAAAGATTGGAACTGGAGAGATGGCTTAGTGGTTAAGGTACTTACCTGCAAAGCCTAAGGACTCATGTTTGACTCTCCAGGTTCCATGTAAGCCAGATACACAAGGTGATGCAAGAGTGCAAGGTCATACATGTGCACAACATGGTGCAAACGTCTGGAGTTGAATTGCAATGGCTAGAGGCCCTGATGTGCCAATTCTCTCTCTCTGATAATAAAATAAAATTAAAAAAAAAAAGGTTGAAGGTTGGGTGTGGTGGCACATGCCTTTAATCCCAGCACTTGGAAGCCAGAGGTATGAGGATCACCATGAATTCAAGGCCACCATGAGAGTACACAGTGAATTCCAGATCAGCCTGGGCTAGTGCAAGGTCCTACCTCAAAAACAAACAAACAAAAAATCCCAAATTGAAATCTCTTAACTACTACCTGAATGATTAAAAAAACATGTCTATACACACATAAATATATGTGTACATGTGTACTTTTCCCCATCTATTTCAGCTTATAGGAATCCCCCACTTATCTGGAAAAGAAAATGTCTTGTGCAAGCAACCAAGTGGACCCCCTGCTCCAGGACATGTGGGATGGGGATATCTAACAGGGTGACCAATGACAACCATGGCTGTGCAATGAGAAGGGAGAGGAGACTATGCTATGTTCAGCCCTGCAACACGCATGTGACAGTGACAACAGCAGAGGTAGTTTTAACTATACATGACCTAATCACAGCTCATGATTGAGTCTCTTGAAAGTGAATGTGTATGTAAATGAGGGATGTTGCTGAGTTCTTATGAAAATAAAACCTCTTCATGGTAATACTTACAAATGACCTCAGAGAAACAGATACCAATCTAGCTGCACTTTGTGGACAAAACTTTACAGTACACAGGTGTTGTGTTGATTTGAGAAGTCCTACCAGGAAAATGTGGGTCTTGATCAGCCTGATGTCTTGTGCCAACCCTCCATGCATAATGCTAACAGAAGAGATTAGGGGAATTAAAGTAGTAAATGTAAAATTTTGGTTGTTACACCATAGTTACAAAACCCCCCATGCATTAGTGCTGCTCTCACCTGTGGGCAGAGAGCCTTCTTTCTGGATTTGTGACTCATAGGGGAGTCACAAAGCTCATCAAAGTGTTGACAGTGACTGCTGGGTGCTCAAGCTCAAATTTGAGGGTCTGTATTACACCCTCAAATTCTTGTCAAACATTAAGAAGAGACATAAAACATTTAAGAGTCAGAAGATGGGGAGGAATGCTTTAGAACACTGTCTACAGAATGAAATGGCTATTGTATTCATGACCCCACAATGGCTGTTACCTGCACATAGGAGGGGAAAAAAAATGGCATCAAGTAGAAGAGGGACTAGTTGGAGAGAAGCAGGGGATGGGTGGAAGGTGACAGGGCAGCAGAGACAAACTGTCAATAAAAAAGTTTTGGGGGCCGGAGAGATGGCTCAGCGGTTAAGGCCTGCGAAGCCTAAGGACTCACGTTTGACTCTCCAGGTCCCACATAAGCCAGATGGACAGTGACACAAGTGTGCAAGGTCGCACAAGAGGGTGCATGCATCTGGAGTTCAACTGCAGTGGCTGGAGGCCCTGGCACACCAATTTTCTCTCTTTAGCATAAAAAAGAGGGCACTCTATTGGGCTTCCCTCAAAACAATAAAAATAAAAATAAACAAAGTTTTGTGTTGCTGGGGAGATGACTTAGGAGTTAAAATCCCTTGCTTTAAAAAAGTCTGCTGGCTAGGGTTCAATTCCCCAGCACACATATAGAGCTGGACGTAACATGGCCCATGCATCTGTGGTTCCAAAGCCCCATGGACAATGGGGGAGGGGGGAGCCAAAGCTCAAGGTTTGCAGTGGCAAGAGACTTTGTCTAAAGGAAGTGGAGCACAGACACTTCAAGGCTGTCCTGACCTCCACAAGTTTGCTACAGTATGTATACTTTCCTCACAAGTAAAGTTTGAAAAAGTGTGAAGAAAAAAGTTATCAGAGTAGAGATGCTCTGATCATGGTAATTTGTATCACCAACTTGGAGGGGGACCTCACCAAAATGTTCTCTATTTGTTAGAGAGTAAGCTTACTGAAGGGCTGTAATAAAATAGTTACCCTAAAATTGCCTGGTATAATTTCATTCTATTTTTTGAACTAGGCAAGATAATTGTGTTAAAGGATTTTTAGAAATAACAATCTTTCTTTCTCAAGCTAGCCCTTATCATTTCAGCAAGTCACCAACAGAGTTTTAAAGGATTAAGATACTCATTCAGCTGTGCAAAACTATGAGAGTTGTGTTAGGGAATCTGTTATGCCTTAGGCAAATAAACAATATGACATAGCCCTTGATATTTAACAATACAAAGAAATTCCCATTTATTGTGGAACTCAACTAAGGACAGAGTCTGAAACACTGGGCAGAGTCTGGCAACATGACTGAGCAATAGGGAGGTCAGGTATCTACTGAGTTGTAGGGAAGATGACTCTAGTCATCACTCAGCAGCAATGACAAGTTATGTCTTGTATATATTTACACTTTTCTAAGCAATTAAAATCATATTTAAGAATGATATCTTAATTTTATGGATCTTATTTTTCAGATCCCCAAAGGGAAAACATGTCAGCCAACTTTCCAACCTACTAAGGCTGAAAAATTTGTTTTTTCTGGATGCTCAAGTACTCAGAGTTACAAACCCACTTTTTGTGGAAGATGCCTGGATAAGAGATGCTGTCACCCCAGCCAGTCTGAAACGATCACTGTTCAGTTTGACTGCCCCAAGGAAGGGTCCTTTAAGTGGAAGATGCTCTGGATTACATCCTGTGTATGTCAGAGAGACTGCAGGGAGCCTGGAGACATATTCTCTGAACTCAGGATCCTATAGAGCCAGACACAGAGGAATTACTTCACGGTTTAAAAGAAGAATGTCTTCCCATTTTCTCGCTGCTGTTTTTATGGCATTGCAATATTCTAAAAGTTCTATGCATACACACACATACACACACAAATCACTTGAAAAACTTAAAAATCACTTCTAACATACATCTCATAATTTTGTAAAATACAGGCTCTTAATACCATCTAAGGATTCCATATAGAATCAGAAAATCATAGAATTTATAAGAAAACATTTTATTTTACAAAATACCTTGAAATACTTGGTTGGTAAGTAAAATGGTATGACAATTTTTAATAATGTATTCTATACTTGGCAACATAGTCTATCAGATCCTATCAGGTAGTATCATTATAAGGAGAGCAAGAATCTTAAAATAGTAAGGGGCTGGAGAAGTGGCTTAGTGGTTAAGGCACTTGCCTGCAAAGCCAAAAAACTCAGGTTCAATTCCCCAGAACCTATGTAAGCCAGACGCACAAGTTGGCACGTGTGTCTTGAGTTCTATCTGCCTCCTTCTCTCCCTCTCTCAAATAAATAAAAGTACAATATTTTTTTAAATAAGTAAAACTGTACATATACTTAGAATTTTTACTGTTTTATCCTGACTTCAGCTAACATTTCTTCTGTGTAAGACAGAATCAAGCACCAACAAATTAAACATGGTACTATTTTGTCATCTTAAAAAAGAAAAGAAAGAAACGAGGGATGGAGAGATGGCTCAGTGGTTAAGGTGCTAGCCTGCAAAGCCTAATGACCCAGGTACAATTCCTACTGGGTGATCCCACATAAGCCAGAAGCACAAAGAGGTGCATGTATGTAGAGTTCATTCTCAGTGGCTAGAGGACCTGGGACACTCATTCTCTCCTCTGCTTCTCTCTCAACTAAGTAAATATTTCTTTAAGAAAAGAAATAGTCATTAAAGAAACCATACAACAGATTATTTTGCTTGAAAACAAACTTTTTTTCCTGAAAATTATTTCCTTAAAAGCTAAATCAACCAACCAGATCTGAAATATCAATTGTGACTGAAAATAACATCAAAGATTAAAACCAGAGGCAACAGTAACTGGATCCATTTTGCTAGACCATGACCACCATTCACTACAAAGTTTGGACGAACTTGGCAAGCTGGGTCTTATGTTCTGTTCATTTACATAAGTTGTGACATAGAAGACAAGAATAACAAGTAACAGTGTTTAAAAACTTGCCTTTAAATGGTTTATTATACAACTGATTGGTTTGACAAGGAAACAATACTTAAAAATAACTTAAGACGCTGGAGAGATGGCTTAGGGGTTAAGGCTCTTGACTGCAAAGCTGAAGGATCTAGGTTCAATTCCCCAGGACCCACATAATCCAGATGCACAAGGTGGTGCATGCATCTGG
This sequence comes from Dipus sagitta, assembly GCA_036346955.1. Lineage (NCBI taxonomy): Eukaryota > Metazoa > Chordata > Mammalia > Rodentia > Dipodidae > Dipus > Dipus sagitta. Next base: position 34,866,155 of record CM070775.1, on the reverse strand, counting down.
AGGCCCTGGTGTGCCCATTCTCTCTCTGCTTCTTTCTCTTTTTCAAATAAATAAATAAATAAATAAATAAATGTAAAATATTAATAATTTAGCAAAAACACACCTTAAATTTCTTAATTGTGATTCTTCTGAGTAAAATTAAGTTATTTTCCAGAGACAAAACAAAATCTTAACAGCTGTTAAAAAAATCCCTAAAAAGTTAATGGACAGTATGTATAAATATTTATATTGTATGCAACTCCTAGGTATCTACTTTTTCAGGAGCACTTAAACAGAATATAAAAATATTAGGTATTAATATAAAATAATCTGTACAAAATTACTTATCTATAATTATTAGTGTCGAATAAAGGCCTAAACAGGAAGCTATACACAAAGCAAAGTGTGGAAGAACTCTGAATAATTTTCACTTTCATACACGGTCAAGGCTAGCCTTGGACCTACAACCCTCTTGTATCAGCCTTGAAAATGCCGGGAGGATAGCAGTATACCACCAGGCTGGGCTCTCTGTTCTCTCAGTTTTGGCAGACTACTTAAAGTGAAGGGATTATGCCTTCACTAAGTTCACACACTGCTATCACCAACAAATTCTATCACACAGAAACCACTGCTTTACACAAAATACTTCCTGATGCTCTGTACAACAAATGGGCTTTCTGACTCACAGCAATGCTGAACAAGGTGAGCCAGGCAAAGTCACAGGTGTAAGTCTGGTCTGTTATTCACATAGCTACACTGAGCCTAGGCACATCATGCCCAGGCATGTTCCTTGTGACATCAAGTTCGTGGTAGTCCTGTATGAGTGCCGACAGTGATAACACCGCTTCTGCAAAGCAACTTTCCTCCATCCCTTCCACTTGCAGATAGTGATGGAGGTGAGCCTGGGAACAGAACATTGCAGAACATTAATTATCCTATGAAGTAAATATTCTGTATTAACATTATAGATTATTCAACTTTAAAACAGAAATGAGCCAGGGATGGTGGCACACACCTTTAATCCCAGCACTTGGGAGGCAGAGGTAGGAGGATTGCCATAAGTTCGAGGCCACCTTGAGAACACAGAGTGAATTCCAAGTAAGCCTGGGCTAGAGTGAGACCCTACCTCGAAAACAAACAACAACAACAAAAACAAACAAACAAAAAACCAGAAATGAGAACTTGAGTGAAACTGTTTTTTTTCCAAACCCTACAAATCCAAGAAATTTCTCATTTAGAGTAATAATAGCATGCATGACTAAGTCCATTTTCAATTCCATTCAGTGCAATGGGTATATTAGAGAGCCTCAGTCCTGATTTCTAATGCTGAAATACATTGTAGCAAAAACAAGCAGTTACTGACTGGGCAGTTACCTTTTTCTTGTAGAGTCTCATGAACCTTTCTCTCAGCTCCATGAAAGTAGGTTTCACACATGTGTTATTTGCTAAAGCTAATAATGAGTGAGAGTGGCCCACAGGAGGAACTGAACACAGGCTAGTCTTCCAGCCATCTTGATTCCAGGAGACAAACTGCAGAGTAGGTTTTAATCTGCAATACAAAAACTCAAAGGTAAGAACAGAGGTACTAAAATGTCACATTCTAACTTTCTAACTGTCAGGATTAGTTCAAGCAGGAGATTCCTAATGGCGTCATTCTCATTGTTGTGTTTTTAATCCATGTTTTCTATTAGTGGTAGTAGAATAATGTAATACAAACATCTTATACATCATTGAATACTCATAAAGAAACGAGCCATTATTATATCTAATACTTAAAGTGGAGTGTGTTTGTAGCATGCTCAAGGTCACACCATATTGCAGTTTAAGAAAGCATGTTTTGTCTACTACGTACTCTAATGTCCCAAACTGTACCTATGAATTACCCTGAAATGGAGAACCAAACCTTTCAATATTTCTGCGAAGATCTGAAATCTGTACATTTCCTCTAACCATGAGGGCACAGGCAAGGTAGAGACTATGTTTGGGGTCTGCTTGAATTAGCTGGTGGTCTTTACTAAAGGCATCTGAAAACATCTGATCCAATCTAGAAAAAAGAAAGAGCCACTGTAGAAAATCCTCCTTCTTTCTTCCAAGTGTAATGATAATGTAACAACATGCACTGATATTTGGCCTTTGCTGTGTCTACATTACAGGAGAAGCAGAAAACCCAACTAAACCCATCAAAGGCTTAAATGAAAGAAGGGTCACTGTGACAATTAATCTAACATTTTCCAAGTTCCTTCCAGACTTTTCATGAACAGATTTTAATGAATAAATGAAGGCACTACAAATTGTTCTGATTAATATTGAAAATGTTGACACAAGTGTTATTTTTACCAAAATATACCAAGTAGGATTATAAGACATTTAAATGACTTTCAAATATTCAAGTTTTCTAGAGGTTTAAGTCAAAATGTTTTTCATTATGTTGAAATGGGTAATGTCTTTATTAAGAATTAACTTTAAATGAAAAATCTGAATTCCAGTTAAACTATAAACTATTACCAATTCACAATCTGTGCACATAGTAAAGTGTTTATTCCAAAAATATTTTATTTATTTGAGAGAGGAAGGCAAATTGGGGGGAAGATGGAAGGAGAGAAAGGTTGGGAGGGGTACGCCAGGGCCTCTAGCCACTATAAATGAACTCCAGATACATGTGCTACCTTGTGCAGCTGGCTGTACGTGGGTACTGGGGAATCAAACCCAAGTTGTTAGGCTTCTCAGGCAAGCGTCTTAACCACGGAGACATCTCTCCAGACCTGCCCCTGTGAGTTTTATAGGTCTTGTTTTTCTTTTCAACTGGGAGTGCAGGTGGCTACCATACAAAAGCCCTCTAGGGCACTAAACTAGTTAAGAGCTTAGCAACACCCTCTTCCTTTACCTACCCAACACGCACCTGAGAAAAACACACACACCAAACAAACAAATGAAAACAAAAACAAGGCACCTCCCATGGTTCTGTAGCCAAAGAATCTGAGTCCAGACTCAAGCCTGTCAGACTTAATGTTTAGCCAAAAGTTGAAAAAGTTAGTGATTAAAATTCATTTCAAACAGTTAAACAATTACTTTTAAATAAACATTACTGAAAACAAAGAAAATCAGGAATAGTCAGGGTTAATGTAAATTTCTTTCATTTAAGTTGGCATATCAGGTTCTCAAGCAAGTAGAATTTGGTTGTGTCTTACCTCCGAGAAGGAATGTTAACATCTGCCAGTGTATACAGGGGGGTTAGGCTTGACACAAGATAATGGAGTCGAGGAAAAGGAACTAAATTCATGCTGATTTCATTAAGATCCATGTTAAGGGACCCTTCAAACCTCGCAGAGCTAAAACAAAGACATTCAAGCAATGAGAAGAATTTCAATATAAAAATTGTAACTTCAAATTTAGTTAGAAGGTATTTTCCTTTTTGTTACACTGTTCAATGCAGAATACAGTAGTTTTTTTCCTATATTACTGAAACTTGGTATTTCCAACAATAATGTATGAAGAATCTTGCGATTTTAATTTCCTCATTATCTCAAATGTAACAAATGTATTTGTTTTAATTTTTCTTTATTTATTTGAGCACGCACGAGAGAGAATGGGTACAGCAGGGCCTCCAGCTGCTGCACATGAACTCCAGACCCATGCACCACCTTGTGCAACTGGCTTTCATGGGTCGTGGGGACTCAAACTGGGGTCCTTTGGCTTTGCTGGCAAATACCTTAATCACTAAGCCATTTCTCCAGCCCCAATGTATTCTTTTGTTTGTTTATTTTTATTTATTTATTTGAAAGCAACAGAGGCAGATAGAGAGAGAAAGAATGGGCACGCCAGGGTCTCCAGCCACTGCAAACGAACTCCAGACACGTGCGCCCCCTTGTGCATCTGGCTAACATGGGTCCTGGAGAATCAAGCCTTGAACCGGGGTCCTTAGGCTTCACAGGCAAGTGCTTAACCGCTAAGCCATCTCTCCAGGCCCCCAATATATTCTTATATTCTTACTTCAGCAGACTTTACAATGAGTTGAACACATATAGATTACTTATTATAGGAACCTTACTAAATACTTTAAGGCTCTGCTTAATACATCTATAACCTGGACATCTTTGTATCAGCTAACGAAGTATGGACCAGCTGGCTTAAAAGTCCAAGGTGTCTGTCCTATAGGCAAGATTAATTTTGTCTAACCAACGTCTATCAAGTACATTTCATGGATGTACCTTGCACTTGGAGAAATGCTGCTTAAAGGAATAAAAATTCTGGTCTTGCACTCCAACAGATAAAAATATAAGACAAAATAACAATAAAGCAGCTCCTATAGCTTAGAATAACTGATGAAGGTTATTGGACATGTGCTCAGAGGTACAGTCCTTGTCTAGTACACCCTGGGTTCAATACATGGCACTGTAAAGAAATGTGACTATCAGAATGTAGAAGACCATCAGAGCACAGTGGAATTTTCCATGTCCCTGGAGAGGATTACCTTGTGAGGTTGAGCAGCAAATTTGCTACAATGTTGTTCACTGCATCAAAGGGTTTCTTGTGTCGCCTTTTCAGAGCCCCATCATTTGAAGTGACCAGACTCTTTGGCTTCACCACTGTGCCTGACTTTCCAGAATTCACTACAAGATCAATTTTGCTAATGATGTCAAATAAAGACTTTGGAGAGAAAAATATGGAGAGAGAAGTTAAGAAACGTGGAGTTAAATGATGTTTTAACTAGGTAAGAAGAGAAAAACAATTTAAACTTAAGCTTTTGCCAAGTTGCAATGTCACTTCTTACTTGATTATCAATGGGCAGAACACAGTCTGCATGCTCCTGGAGTTCCTTCATTGCCAATATGGTATTGTAAGGGGAGGTTATGACATCATCCTCACTGGCAGGATACACTGATGTTACAAATCTGAATACTTCTGGGAATTCATCTTCCAGAACCTTTAAAAGAAAGGTGCCAAGTCCAGAACCTGTTCCTGAGGATGGACATTTCAAACAGAAAACAGTGTGATTCAGAATATACTCGGGATATGTTTTGTGGCCATAATTTTCAGCCTACTCCTGTGATAACACACTCATCTGATTCCAAGTAAAGAAAAGGAGGCAATCCGGGTTGTCAGGATTAAAGTCCTGGATTTCATCTCAGGCTCTGATCATGACTATGGGGCGGCTTTTTATATTCTATTCTTTTTGACTAAGACAATGTTTATACTTGATAGTGGTAAATAAAAATCTGACCTTGAATTTCTGATCCTAATGCCTCCACATCTTGCATGCTATTTTATAGGTGCCACCAAGCCCCATTTTTATGCAGTGCTAGGGACTGAACTCAGGGCTTTGTGCATGTTAGGCAAATACTCTACTAACTAAGCTACATCTTCAGCCCCACACATACAATTGTAATGATCCAGAAAGCCATTATATAACAAAGCAACTGCAAATACTGAGTTAAATTATTCACACTGAAGCATTTTCATCTTGTATTTCCAAATATAAAATGTTATTATTTAAAAACAGAAACTCTTTTTAATTTCATTCAAGACTACTTTCTGATGCATAAAGTTACACTGATAATATTACAGAAAAATTTAAAGAGAATATTTTGGAATCCTGTAACATAGTATGCTATGAAACTGTTAGATTGGCAACACTTTTTCTTTTTTGCTTATGTGTGGTGTACACGCACGTGTGTGCCCATGTGCTTGCCTGAGGTGGGTGTCCAGAGTGGTATGTTGGGTGTCTGGCCCCTTCACTATTCTGCCTGGTTCTATTTAGACTAGAGCCTTTTACTGTTTTTTTTTTTTTTTTCCTCTTTTCTTTCACATGCCACAAGCTCTGGCAACTCTCAGGTCTCTGTTCCCTTATTAGATTGGGACTAGCAGTTAAGTGTGGCCACACCTGTTTATATTGGTACTGGGGAATCTAACTCCTTAGGCCTTTATACTTGCACATAAGAGCTGTTCATCACTGAGCCATTTCTACAGCCCCATAATGCTGTTTTCTTACGTGAAAAAGCAGAAAGTAGCAATGTATTTGTATGGATAAATTCTGCATTTGAATCCTGTTTTAGAGTGTATACGCATGTGCTGTGCTGTCATATAAAATTTCTTTACATCTATACTTAATTCTGGTACAAAAATTTTAAATAAATGGTCTAATCAATGTAGATAATTATTAGAATATAATGTCAAAAATATTAAATGAGGGGCTGGAGAGATGGCTTAGCAGTTAAGGTGATTGTGTACAAAACCAAAGGACCCAGGTTCAGTTTTCTAGGACCCATGTAAGCCAGATGCACAAAGTGGTGCAGCTCATGCTGGCCTCAACCTTATGAGAATCCTCCTGCCTCAGCACTGAGTGCTACCATTATAGGAATGAGCCTGGCTTGGTAATTTGTTTCTTACTGTTTATGATGGTCTTTCTAAAGTCATGATTACTTAACAATTTTATCTTTAATTTTAAAATGCAAGGTAAAGAATAAAAGATAATCTCAAAAATCAATTATATACAACCTTAGTCTCATTTTGTAGAACATGCATGGTTAATTTTCTATTTCAGACCTTTTAAAAACTTTGGTAATACATAGAAAATTATAAATAAGAGTGCAAAATCCTTCAGTCCCAAGTTTCAGGCTTATCTGGGAACATCAAGCGATAAACATGATGCTTCTAGTTCAGGCCACTTCATTATCGTAACATGTGATATCAAGAAATTGAAGGAAAGGCTTTTTTTGTTGTTGTTGTTGTTTTTTGTTTTTTGTTTTTTTTCTTTTGAGGTAAGAGTTTCACTCTAGCTCAGGCTGACCTGGTATTCACTATGTATTCTTAGGGTGGCCTCGAACTCATGGTGATCCTCCCAAGTGCCGGGATTAAAGGTAGCTGTGCACTACCATGCCCAGCACCTTTTGTTTTTAAGCTCTTCCAGGGAATGAGGAAGGTTTAAAGGTGGGTTAGGAGAAGCATTCACAATTCTGATGAGCAGGCGTGAGCACATGCTGGAAAAGCACATGCTATTGTTGGGATAAAGAACCAAGAAAATTAGCCGGGCGTGGTGGCGCACGCCTTTAATCCCAGCACTCGGGAGGCAGAGGTAGGAGGATCACTGAGAGTTCGAGGCCACCCTGAGACTACAGAGTGAATTCCAGGTCAGCCTGAGCTAGAGTGAGACCCTACCTCGAAAAACCAAAAAAAAAAAAAAAAGAACCAAGAAAATTCTAAGACAGTAATTGTTCCTCAAAGTTGCTTAAAATTCTATAAAAGAGCCTGTAACAGTTTTGGTAAGACTTTAAAAGGTTCAATTTTAAGAGTAAGACTGAGTCTCCCCGTCACTGTGGGGTCACCAAGGAGAGGTGCCATGGGCAGCTGGAGTGGGAAGCCGAAGTAGCAGGGACAGTGACACCGTCCAGCAGCCCCCGGGGGTGGGTTCTCAGGTAATTACCTTTCCTGTGACTCCAGTCTGGGAGAGGCAGAGCTGTACCATAGCCCGGACCAGCTAAGTGCTTGGTGGTCTCAGAGCTATTACCCTCCTCAAGATTTCTCCCATCCATATGACCTGAGCTCATGCGTACTGTCTCTAGAGAGTTCTGTCCCACTCTCAGAAAGCTGATACCAAAAGGGTAAGGTTCTGCCCACTGTGGGGTTGGAACAGTGAATGATTCAGCTCCCAGCTCGAGAACAGAAATGAAGTAGCCCATTTCAGATGCTTCAAAAACATCATCTGCATTTTGAAATTTGAGCCCTAATTTTTAACAAAAACTAGGAAGAAATGGATGCTCTCCCAGAAGGAAAAACAACGTAATTCCATTGTGATCTTGTGAGGACTACATGACCTTTCTAGTTCAAAGACTTTTGACCCACAAACTAAATGATGGAGTATTTTCATTATCTTTCCAATCTGTAGCTCTACAAGGAGCCTAAGCAGGAATGGGTTTTGACCTACTTCATATATGTACAGAACATGGGGAAGACCTGCTTCCAAAGAATAAGCAGTTTAAAATTACAGCTGGGCTAACTTCTTTTTGTAAATCCATTTAATTAGAGAGAGAGAGAGAGAGAGAGAGAGAGACAGAAAGAGGGAGGAGGGAGACAGAAGGGGAGAGAGAGAAAAAATGGGCACACCAGGGCCTCTAGCCACTGCAAAATAGCTCCAGACACATGTGTCACTTTGTGCATCTGGCTTATGTGGGTACTAGAGAATTACACATGGGTCCTTAGGCTTCCCAGGCAAACACTTAACTGCTAAGCCATCTCTCCATCCCCTGGGCCAACCTCCTGAACGTTAAAGTTTTAGGTGAAGTTCTTACTGAACTGTGGAGTAAACCAGCTTGCTTGCTGCACTTGAACTAATAAATCCAAAGATGTATGGCACAGGGTATTTTCAGAAGGTACTTTTATAGCTAAGATGTCCCTTATAATTATGGCTAGGTAGGCTCTGAAGTAGTAGGGTAACTAGCCAGTGGTATCTTTGTAGGTACCTTGGGTGAATCTCATTATGAATTACAGATATTCATATTCTTCTGTTCTCAACAGTAGGACGCATGAAGGTTTCTAAAAGAAATCTGGCAATAGTAACAATACTTCAGAAATTTTTAACACAGAAAGCTAAAATGTGTAAACAATGAAATATGCACATACTCAATAGTTTTTCTATTTATCAAGCAAAGATCTACAAGCAGTCTGCTGGAATGTTAACAATATTCCAGGCTCATGAGTGAACAGTTACCTCCTCCCATGGAGTGTATTATGAAGAAACTCTGCAAGCAGTCACAGTGCTCTGCTGACTTCCTGAGTTTCTCTAAAATCTGTTCTCGGTAAAGACTTCCAAAAACTTTGTGACCCACAGCCCTGAAAATAAGAACATACAGTTGAACAAATCCTTACATTTATTCTTCTTGATTTTACTTCTGCTCTAAATATAAGAATAAAGAAAAATTTGAGAAGTATTTTAATTGTACAAAGTGAAATTATTCTTGCTTCATGTCAACACATTCAACTGTAACACCCTGCAGATACTAGATCATTTATCATATATAGAGATCTATACTCCTCAAATTTATAACACAGCAATGGATATTAACTGTTCTTTCATCTTTTCACATTTTCTCTTAAGATACATACGGCTGGAGAGATGGCCCAGCAGTTAATGGGGCTTGCTTAAAGTTAATGGGGCTTGCTTTAAAAGCCTGGCAGCCCAGGCTCAGCTCCCCAGTAACCACGAAAAGCCAGACACAAACTGGCACATGCACCTGGTGGTTGTATACAGTGGCAAGAAGCCCTGGTGCACCATCTGTCTCTCTCTGAATATGTATGAATAAATAAATAAAATTATTTTTTTAATATTATTTATTATTTGAGAGAGAGAGAGAGAGAGAGAGAAAATGGGTATGCCAGGGCCTCTAGCTGCAAACAAACTCCAGACGCATGCACCACCTTGTGCATCTGACTTTCTTGGGTCCTGGGGAATTGAACCAGGGTCCTTTGGCTTTGCAGGCAAATGCCTTAACCACTAAGCCATCTCTCCAGCCCCTAAATAAAAATATTTTCAAAAGATAAAATTACAGCTATGTAAGAATTCAACTGCTTTTTTCCCCCTATCCATTCTAATTAAACTCCGAAGTTCAGTGAATTTACACATTAAAAAGTCCAATAGGGTAAACTACAAGGATATAGTAAAAATAGGTCATATCATATTATTAGAGGAAATGGTAAATGGTAGAAAACTGTCACAAGATTTCAAGGCTTGTTGACTGCTCGAGTTGGAAAGCCTCACTGTAATGCCTAATAAAATAAATGACATCACCATTACATGCAGGTCAGTGCCATTCAGAAGTACTTAGTAAGTTACAGAACATTTAGAGGAAAGCCAGGGTGGTGGTGGTCAGGCAGGCTCATGTTTTAAGTGATTAGTTCTTTATAAGTGAGTCTTAAGTGGTTAGTTCTTCAAAATGGTATACAAGACTCAAACTTATGCTAAAATAAAACACAAAACTTGTTATTTGAAAATGATGAGCACTTAATTCTTAAGCAACAGCAAAAGGCTTCAGTGCACATTTTGTGTGTGTGTGGTGCATGTACTCATTTGTGTGCATGTGTGTGGAGGCCAGAGGTAACTGTGAGGCATTTTCCTCAAATCCTCACCAGTTTTTGAGGCAGAGTCCTTCACTGAACTCAGAGTTCACTGATTTGCCTAGACTAACTGGCCAGCAAGTTCCAGGGATCCTCCTGTCTCCCCAGTGCTAGGGTTACAGGCACGGGTGCTGCACCTGGCTTTTACATGAATGCTGGGAATCTGAACTCAGGTTCTCGTGCGCATGCAGCAAGCACTTTATCATCTTCCCTGTCTCAATGTGAATTCTTCAATCACTGTTTGGGTGGTATCCTTCCATTAAAGAGATTATTACATATTTAAGAGTAAAAACACCCTCTGGCTCAACTTGGGATTGTAGGACACTGACTGTGCTTATATTTTTATATCAATTCAGTTATTTGAACACACTGGAAAATTTGAAGAATCAAGTATCAGTTAGCAACTTATGAAAAATGTTTAAAACTCCCATGACTATCCAAAGTTATGAAAGAATCAACTTACAAAAAATTTAGCATATCAGTTTTTCATGATTTTTTTATACTAAAAATAAAATTAGAAGGAACTAGGAGTAAAAGTAGACACATAATTAATTAACAGGAAAAGACGAGTTAGAAAGGTCTAGGTTTATTTGTCAGTAGGACCATCACTATTAACAGCACTCAGTGCTTCCAGGTGACATGTGATGTTGATGTTCAGTACATTCTCACCAATTATTTCCTGACCCAGACTTGTCAGTGATGAGCTGTTTGCCATCAAATATGTCTCTCAATGGTCCCTGGAGAAGTTCATTCACTACTCCTTCTTCCATGTCAATCAAAACAGCCTGAAAAGAGATATATTAGGTTTATTTTCTGTCAGGGGCATTTATTCTGTAACTCAAAAGAATTTTATGAGTTCTATTGCATGGGATACTTAAAGGCCTTTGCTTGCAAAAGAGGTTGAGACATTGTGGTGGTTTGATTCGGGTATCTCCCATAAACCTAGGTGTTCTGAATGTTAGGTTCCCAGCTGATGGAGATTTGGGAACTAAAGCCTCTTGGAGGCAGTGTATTGTTGGGGGCACACTTATGGATATTATAGCCAGTGTCCCCTTGCCAGTGCCTGGCACACTCTCCTGTTGCTATTGTCCATCTTATGCTGGCCAAGGGGGTAATGTCCATTCTCTGCTAATGCCATCATTTCCCCCTGCCATCATGGAGCTCCCCCTTGAGACTGTAAGCCAAAATAAACCCTTTTCCCAAAAGCTGGTCTTAGTGGGGTGACTTCTACTAGCAATGTGAACCTGACTGCAATAGTAATAATGGTACCAGAAGAGGGGTTATCATTTGTTGCTACACACCTGACGTGTGGCTATGGCCTTTTGGAATTGACTTTCAGGAGGAATGTGGAAGGACTTGAAATCTTGACCTAAGAGCTGTCTTGCAGTGCTGTAAGTACAGCTTGATGGACTTCTGGTCAGAGTTGCAAGACCTGAATGCATTAAGAACTATGGACTGTGAGGGTGAGAAACAGCTTTGCCTGGACTGGGCTAGAAGCAGTTTGTGTGAGAGGCTTGCTGTTATGCCTGTGACCTCAGAATTTGTTGCTTTGTGTAGAAATGGACTGGTGTGAGCAGAGGGATATGGCACAGAAATGAAATCTTTGGACCAAAACTTCTGCCTGTTCAGCTGCAATTATATGAGATTACAACCTTTGAGATTGGGTCAGCTGACCTGCCCTGGGGCAAAAGGAAGAATGCAGACTCTTGAAAGGGCCAGAGTGAACAAGGAATGTCCTGTTTTTCAAGGTCTGCTTTATTCCCCCCTGGATCAACAAACTGGCACCCCACTTGGTATTATGGAGTATAAGAAATGCAGGAAAGAGAGGGTCATTGAATTCCCAACACGGTCTTGTGTTTTGGAAACAGCCATGGGCAGTGTGAAGCAGGTTTGGTGGATGCCTGCATGGAGACAAGATGGAGCTGTGAAGATGAAATGTGGGTTGCAGTGGAGATGCTGGGACCATAAAATGGCTGCTAAGGAAACCTGCTGGCTTCATATGAAGTTTTCCAGGTCTGTGAGTAGCTTAGCTGGAGGGGCAAAATTGGAACTTCAGAGACTTGTTGCTGGTTACAATTATTGGATTTGGCAATTTTTTTTTTTTTTTTTTTTGAGGTAGGGTCTCACTCAAGCTCAGGCTGACCTGGAATTCACTATGGAGTCTCAGGGTGGCCTTGAACTCACGGCGATCCTCCTACCTCTGCCTCCCAAGTGCTGGGATTAAAGGCGTGCGCCACCACGCCCGGCTTGGATTTGGCAATTTGACACTAACTAGAGTTGTTGGACTTGGAGCTACAGAGTTTGATGTTTGCCCTATTTAAATTTTATATTGGTTGAATATTTCTTTGTTATGCCCAATGCCATCTTTTGCAGCGTGTTTATTCTGTGCCATTATGGGTTTGGGGGGATTTTTTTTTTTTTTGTATTATGGCTCAGTTAAAGGGTCTCAGACTATGGAAAGGTTTGAACATCACTGGGATTGATAAAAACTATAGGGACTGTTAAAGTTGGACTGAATGCATTGCATTTTACATCATGGATGGTTATCAGTTTATGGGGGGCTAGGGGAAGAATGTGGTGGTTTGATTCAGGGGTCACACACAGACTTAGATGTTCTAAATGTTCAGTACCTAGCTGATGGAGATTTGGGAATTAACACCTCCTGGAGGCAGAGTATTGTTGGAGGCGGGCTTATGGTTATTATAGCCAGTTTCCCCATGCCAGCGTTTAGCACACTCTCCTGTTGGTATTGTTCACTTTATGTTGGCCAGGGGGTGATGTCCACACTCTGCTCATGCCATTGTTTTCCCGCCATTATGGAGCTCCCCTTGAGTCTGCAAGCTAAAATAAACCCACTTTTCCCAAAAGCTGCTCTTTGTCGGGTAATTTCTGCCAGCAATGTGACCCTGACTGCAATAGACATCATGCCCAGAGGCACTGCCTTCGCCCCCAAACTGACTGCTGCTCCCACAACGGGTAACCCACAGTGAATACCTGCAACCCCACTGAGGAGGGTCTCAAGTGGAATGGGGGCAGGGATGAGGGAAAAGGGTACAAACACATGATGTATCCAAACAAAATATGTTAATAATAAATAACTAAATAAATAAAACCCTGTCAGCCTGGGTTTAATTCTCAGCATGCATGTAAGGCCAGATGCTCAAAAAGTGGTACAAGTATATGATGCTCGTTTGCAGCTGTAGCAAGAGAGCCTGATACACCTGTGTGCACACACACTCACAAATAAAAATTTTAAAAAATTATGAGTTTAAGTTGCACTGTTCTTTTTTATAGTTTATACTTAATTAAAATCTTTCTTTGCAGAGAATTTACCACAAGAATTAAGAAAGCAATTCCATCCTAGTCAGTAAAGTCATATCCAACTTAAAAGGTGAGGTCTAAATTCTTTAATCCTACTCTAAAAAGACAAGTGATCATTTCTTCAGTTGAAATTCTAGCAGGGTCTTAGAAATCTAGACAGTAATTTTAACCACAAAAGTTTTTTAATAAATGTAGGATATACTAATTCATATGTTCACTAGGAGCAAAAAATGGAAGAAAGCTCCCAAATATCTAGTTTAAATGAGTAAACTTACAATGCGCAAAGCAGAGGTGGTAGACAGATGTCCATGACAATTCTCTTCTTCCCAATATGCAAACTAATTCATTACCCCAGACTTTATTGACATATGAGATAATCTACACTACTAAGAAGAAAATCAAACACAAAATTAAGTACATCAAGAAAAAGAACAGATATAGCAGGTGGTCAGCAGGGATGCCTGGCAGTAGCATATGTCCTGCTTTCATCTCTGTTTACTTTATTTCCCGTGTATTCTACAGTGAAGCCCAGAGGCTGAGGCTCAGCAGTAGAGTGCATGCTTAGTACGTGTGAGGCCCTGGGTTCAGTTCTTAGCAACACCAAAAATTTGAACAAGAGGAAAAGAAAATTGAATCGTTTATGGATTTTTTTTTTTTTTCCCGAGGTAGGGTTTCACCTTGACCCAGGCTGACCTGGAATTCACTATGTAGTCTCAGGGTGGCCTCGAACTCACAGCAATCCTCCTACCTCTGCCTCCCAAGTGCTGGGATTAAAGGCGTGCACCATCACACCCGGCTGTTTATGAATCCGATTCAGAATCTCACAGAAGCGATTTGTTTAGGGGCTCTTAAGTTTCTGGTGAACATTTAACATTGGTTACTACGTGTCACTGTGCTAAATGCTTTTTGTAACCCACACAGTCTTATGCATTGGCACCATCACTGCCATTCTACACGTATAGAAATGGAAACTTAGAAAAAGAAAAACACATGCCGGGCGTGGTGGCATATGCCTTTAACGCCAGCACTCGGGAGGCAGAGGTAGGAAGATTGCCATTAGTTTGAGGCCATCCTGAGACTACATAGTGAATTCCAGGTCAGCCTGGGCTAGAGCGAGACCCTATCTTGAAAAACCAAAAACCAGGAAAAAAAAAAGGGAAAAAAAGATAAACACCTGGGCTTTGAACAGTTAGTAAGTGGAACTGAGATTTGAATTTATATACCCTGGTGGTGTAAGAATTTTTACTCTTATTAAGACAGTCAAGTTTTAATTTTTTTTTAGAGTTTGCAGTCTTTAAAAAAAATTTTTATTTTTATTTATTTATTTGAGAGAGAGAGAGAATGGGCATGCCAGGGCCTCCAGCTACTGCAAAGGAACTCCAGATGCATGCGCTACCTTTTGCATCTGGCTCACATGGGCCCTGGGGAATAGAACCGAGGTCCTTTGGCTTTGCAGGCAAATGCCTTAACTGCTAAGCCAGTCCCAAAGCAGTCAAGTTTGAAGGAGAGTACACACTGTAGTGGTCTTACACATTTAAATTCTGTGAATTTACTTCTGTAACTATGTTATATCACAGTATATTAGACTCTAAAATTAAGTTTTATATACATTTGTCCCTATTGTCCTCTTATTTACAGCCCCCCCCCCATATATATAGGATTGTATAGGTCTATCTTGGTGATTTTAGGAATATTTCTTACCACCTTAAATGCCAATGTTAACATTTTACCAATCACAAGAGGGACCTCACTGAATGGACAAAGTGTAGGATTACCAACTGAATAAGACTGTAAACGAAAAAATTACCTTATACTCACCCTTTTCCAAAATAGATTTGGGGAAGTATGTGGAAACTTAAAGATATGGAAATCAGACCGGCAATGACATTTTCATCTGCCCAGGGAAGTAACATCAGAATCTACACCTAGATCTGGGTCCCAACTGATGGGTGTTTGACAAAATCAACCCAAGCAAATGAGCTTTCAACCCTTAACACAACAGACCACTCTTTCCATCCTTCCTGTCAATTTTCCTTTGAAAATTCACTACATTTTGGGTTCCTCACTTAAGCATGCTAAGTCTAGAGCCAATGCTGTTCCAGAATGAAGTTTATATTCCCTCCCACAGCCACATGGTAACCTTTGGCTTTTTCCTAATAAGGAATTTCTAAAACTGGGCATGTGGCTATAAACCCAAGATACTGAACACAATTAAAAGTTGTCTGGCAAATGTCTAATTTCTTTCTTGCCACAGTTAGGAATGCCAGCTCTCTTCATATATAACTCAAGTTCTTTTCTTTGTCAGCATGGGAGGTAGATAAAACACTTTAGGAAATAATAAATCAGCATGCTTTTGTGGCCTCTGACTTGGGTGAGAAAACATTCTTCTTTTCTCCTTAGGAGTTTTTGGTGTTAAGTAACTGTGATCACTAACAAGTTCATACTCTTCATGAGACAACTTTGTGCTTGGGTCCCTCCACTGTTCACTAAGTATCAATCAAGCAATGGTCCTGACCTGCAAGCTCAGTTTGTTTCCAGGGACTTGAGAAACCACAGACAGAGGCAGCCAAATGTGCCACAGTACACTCGCTCTCTAGCCCTTCAGATGCTGAGCTAGGTCTCACCTCAGTTCCTTACACAGCACTCAAACTGCCTTTCTTTCTGTCATACCCAAAGAATACTAACCAACAATCATAGAAAAAGCTTGTTTTAGAGAAAGAATCACAGAAGAGAAAGGCTGGAATAAGATGAAGACTGTAAATATGGCTGACCTAACATTTCCATCCAGGAGAAATTCCATGGTGGTGGTATACATACACTACAATCTGCCTAGATAGGAGCTGTGTTTTGGTAGTAATCTTCATGCAAATGAATCTCCCATTTTTAAAAAATATTTTATTTATTTGGGGGGGGGGAGGGAGACACAGACAGACAGAAGAGTCAGCATGAGTGTACCAGGACCTCCTGCTGCTACAAATGAACTCCAGACGTATGCACCACCCTATGCATTAGCCCTGCGTGGGCACTGGGGAATCAAAACTGGGCCATCAGGCCTTGCAAGCAAGTGCCTTTAACTGCTGAGCCATCTCCCCAGCCCAATTTTGCCATTATTTTTATATAAAAATTAATTTGGGTTACATATTTCAGTATTAAAAAGTGTGAAGAAGACTACTTTTGTTATCATTTATCTTGGATTCTATTTCTCCTGAAGCACTTTCAAAAAACTCTGTATGAAAGTGGATGCCAATGTGTTATTAGTTTTCTTTATAATAGGCATGTAAGTTAGAATTTATTTACTTTAAGAACTCAAAATTGTATTGTCAGGTTACGAAAAGTTAATTCCTTTAGAAACACATGCAGTATAAATAAGAACAACCCAAGCGCACATATCTTACCCGTGCTTTTAAGGATCCTATTTTCCCCCTGGAAATATTGTCACTATCACCAACCACTCTGAAAGAAAAAAAATTGAGAAAAGTTCATGTGATCTTCTGGGTCTAGTACTGTTAGCTCCCCTTTACACAGTAAGGCTGGCTATAGGCCAGGTGAGGCTGACATAATGACACTGTAGTCAAAGTCTAACCTCTTTCTCCCTTTACTGTCTCTCATGACTCTGAAAAGGTGAGGTTCTTTCCTTTCCCTTCTTGTAGTTAGTTAGGTCTCATGTGAATTGTTCTAGACAATACGATAAAGGAAGTATTCCAGGATGCTTTCCTGACAAGGACCACCCAAGGCAGAACAACTCCCTTTGTCCTGCCCAAACATGATAGCACAGCTTTGATTCCTGGAGCAGAGACTGCCATTTTCTTGCCATCAAGTAGTGATCACAGAAAGAGAGAGAAAACAAAACAAAACCAACACACCGAGGACAGAGATAATACTATTACTATTATCAATGTATCTGAGGCATTTCCCCAAACGTAGAGCATCTCACTTCCATATAACATGAGAGAAATGAAATCCTTCGTTATTTAAGCCATAGTGATAGGTTTCCTACTCTAGCCAATCACATCAACTCAAATACTAAACCAACTCACATACTCAACAGTACAGTCAACACAGCTTACAAGATAGACTAGTGAAGGGAGCAGCATTGGACACAGATGCCATAGGCCTGTAATTGGAGAACTACATACAGTCCTCAGAACAAATCCTATCAGCTTCCTATTTTCCTAAATACAACTTTATCCATCCATCCATTCTTGTTCATGTATTATTATCCATGAATGCATTCATGCCAGAAAGGCAGGCTGTGACACAGACCTTGCAGTTTGAAAAACTCAAAAGTATTTACTATGTGGTTTTCCATGGAAAAGGAAAAAAGAAGTATACACAAAGATGTGTTCTCCTCACCTTTTCCTCCTCCCTCAAGTCGATACTGGGCAAAGGAGGATGCTCTCAGGTTAACAGCATGTGACACAGAGTAGATGAGAATTCAGCATAACCCCACCAGTTAAGTTTTATGAAGCATTTTGGAAATGTGTAAACTTAATGATTTAACATAAGATTGGACATACCCTGAATGTCAAATTACTTTTAGCTAATCTTTTTTCAAGGTAGGGTACTGCTATAGCCCAGGCTGACCTGGAACTCACTATGTAGTCTTAGACTGGCCTTGAACTCACAGCAATCCTCCTACTTCTGCCTTTACGAGTGCTGGGATTAAAGGTGTGCAGCACCATGCCCAGCCAGATAAAAATATTGTTGTAAACTATTTATTGATAAATTACTTAAACAATTACTACTTGTATTTACTATTTTTATTATATACTACAATTATCATAAATTAATCACGTTACTTATTAAATAAAATAATCTTTTTGCAAGCTGTTTGCACACACATTTCTCTCCTTTTAAGCATTTCTAGGAGTTTTTGTTTTTTTTTTTAAGTCAAGGTCTCACTAGCCCAGGCTGATTTGGAATTCAGTCAGTAGCCCAGGCTAGCCTTGAAGTCATGATGATTCTCTTACCTCAGTTTCCCAAGTGGTGGGATTAAAGGTGTCGGCCACCACACCTACTAACTGTATTCTTGGTTACAAATATATTCTAAATGTGAATTGAAAGCTTTGCGTGGTAGCACATGCCTTTAATCCCAGCACTTGGGAGGCAGAGGTAAGAGGATCGCTGTTGAGTTAGTTCAAGGCTATCCTGAGACTACATAGTGAATTTCAGGTCAGTCTGGGCTTGAGGGAGGCCCTACCTTGAAAAATAAACAAAAAAGTGCAAATGTGAATTTAAAAAATGGCATTACTAGATGCATTAACAAGCTAACTTGAGAGAAATTTTCAAGTTTCAATACTAAATTAAATTCACTTCAAGATTAAAGTTAGGATAAGTCACACTAAAGGTTATTTTTGTTGTTGTTAACAAAGCTTGAAAAGGAAGCCTGCTATCTTGTTCTGAAAATTAAGAAGATATTATGACATGAGAATATATTTTCAAGGAGAAAACAAATCGGACACCAAAGGCGCTCTCCGTGTGTGTGTGTTGTGTTTTTCCATCTTACCTGGTGTCCACATTCCGGAAGAAGCTGCCTATGGCCTCATCATAAATTCCCTTCTAGAAACAAAGAAAAATATTTACAGCAGTTGCCTTTTTCTCCAAAGTCTTTTCCATTTCAGTAACTCCGCAGGACTGAGAGGGCTACTGTGCGACTATGAGAGAAACAAAGTGTCCAGCACTCGGGAGGCAGAGGTAGGAGGATCGCTGTGAGTTCGAGGCCAGCCTGAGACTACATAGTGAATTCCAGGTCAGCCTGGGCTAGAGCAAGACCCTACCTCAAAAAACCAAAATAGTAATAATAATAATAATAACAGGAAGGAAGAAAGAGCGACGCAAGTGTCACCAAAAAGCCTAGGTCGGTTCTTCCAAGTGCTTTTCAGCAGCGAGGTCTGTGAACTAAGTTCGGCAGGAGGCGATGGGACGGAGGCAGAGGCAGGGGCACCAGCGCGTCTCGGCCGCTTCCAGGTGCGCATCTGAACAGGTAGCTAAGTCGAGGGACGCGCTACGTGCCCGCGTGCACCGCCTGGCTGCTCCGCACACCCGAGGGCCAGGAGCCCGGCCCGGCCGCCCGGCTCTCACAGCCTCGACAAGATGCACGAGACGTTGGGGTTCCCGAGGACGGGGCCCCCACCTCGGGGCCGGTACCTGGTTGACGGCGGCGTGCTCCCTCAGCGCCAGGTCCCAGAAGCAGCAGCCGATCTGGTTTCCGCACTGGCCCACTGCGACCCGAGGGGAGGGAGAGAGAAGGGACGTGAACGCGGACGCCGGAGGGCTGGGCTATGCAGCGCCTGCCTCGTCCGCTCGCCCCGAGGCGGCTCACCCTGGACCACCACGGACTGCGTCATTCTGCCCGTGCGCCCTGAGCAACGCTCCAGCGCCGCTCGCGCCCCAGCGTTCGAATGCAACGACGCTCCGCGAGGGGGCGGTCGTTAGTGACGCGACGGCCGTGAAATCACGCGAGAGCCGTAAGTCACGCTGCGGCCATAAGTCACGCTACAGCAGCAAGTCACTGACGTCACTAAGAGCTTCCCCCGCCCCCTCCGCGTGCTTAGCTTAGGGAGTCGGTCGAAAGGATGCGCAAGCGCATTTGCGGCTCGCCGTTACCATAGCGCCTGGGGGCCCGGCTTGCTGTCTTCGCTGCCTTATCAACATCCCCGAGCATCTGCAGCTCCGGAGGCCCGGGTAACTAGGTTTTGGAGTAGCGTTTTAAACACGTGTCTTTAGTTGTACCTGACTGGGAGAGCTTAGTCTTCGTTGCAGTCTTAACCACTGGGCGGTAGGTTAAACTACACGTACCCAGATGCGCCTCGTAGCGTCGTTACGCTGCAAGCCCTTTGTTCTAACAGAAAACCAACGGTGTGGAACTTCTCCAGGCCTGCTTCCACTAGGGACACTTTACAAAAAGACAAAGCTAAGCTCACAACAACAACTGGTGTTTGTTGAACGCGGTATCCTTTCCCAGTTGACTTAAAAAATTAAATATATATTTGAAAAAGAGGGCACTGCAGAGCCTCTTGTCACTGCAAACAACTCCAGACACATGTGCCACTTTGTTCATCTGGCTTTACATGGGTACTAAGGAATTGAACTGTAGTTAGCCTGTTAAGCTTTGTAAGAAAGCGCCTTTAACTGCTGAGCCATGTCTCCAAGACCCCATCCCCGGATTGTTATTTAAGGCCCCTGGACGATTCAGAAGAAATTAAGACATAGCTCCAGCTCCAGCGAGTTTACAATCTAATGAAAACTTTGTGTGGAGCTGATAATGAGGGCTAGCAGTCAGTGGTCCAGGATGGGGCTGTCAGAAATGATGGGTTTGCCGCCCATCCCATGTGTGTCCAGCGTAGCTGTTTAGTAAAGAATAAAAGTGGAAACCTCTGACAACTACCATCTTCTCAAAATTGCCAAACATAAAAGCCATTATTTTTAAAAATGTTTTTATTTATATTTATTTATTTGAGAGAGAAAAAGAAGGACAGAGAAAGAGGCAGAGAATGGGCGCTCAGGGCCTCCAGCCACTGCAAAAGAACTCCAGACGCATGAGCCCCCTTGTGCATCTGGCTTACACGGTCCTGGGGAGTTGAACCTGGTCCTTTGGCTTTGCAGGCAAATACCTTAATGGCTAAGCCATCTCTCCAGCCCAGCCATTATTTTTTTTAATTGTTTAAAATTTTTATTCATTTGAGAGAGAGAGAGGCAGATAGAGAATGGGCACCCCAGCGCCTTCAGCCCTTAAAAACCAGCCCTGTGCATGCAGCTCATGTGGGTCCTGGGGAATTGAACCTGAGTCCCCCAGCTTTGCAGGGAAGTGCCCCAAGCGCTAAACCATCTCTGCAGCCCACCATTGTTATTATTATTAATTTTATTTATTTATTTTTTTGTTGTTTTATTTTGTTTTTGTTTTTCACTAGCCCAGGCTGACCCGAAATTCACTATGTAGTCTCAGGATGTCCTCCAGCTCATGGTGATCCTCCTACCTCTGCCTCCCGAGTGCTGGGATTAAAGGCGTGCACCATCATGGCTGGGTTTTTTGAGATAGGATCTCCTTCTTGCCCAGGCTGACATGGAATTCACTATGTAGTCTCAGGCTGGCCTCACACTCATGGGGATCCTCCTACCTCTGCCTCCTAAGTGCTGGGATTATAGGCATGCACCACTATGCCTGGCTCATTATTTTTTTTTTTTTTTCGTTGAACAATATAGTCTAGTTTTCATTGAAGAACTCTAGTACTTTACTGAAATTAACATTTTCCACAAAAGTTCTGAGAATTTATAAAAGTTTAAGAAGCCTCCATTTAATAAAAAGTTAAATTGTAAGCCATTGATGTGTGATAATATGAGCCATAATACTGGGTTAGTTAGATTGCTTTGTTCCTTCACCAGGGTAAAGAACAGTGATTACATTTTTTTTTTAATTGCTGATGAGAGTAAAATTGTCCTAGGTTTTTTATGTTGCTGAGGTCTTCCTGTATTTCATTTGGGGTTTTTACCCTCATACTTACATCTCTTGGGATTAATAAGCAGCTTTTATTCAAGAAAATTTTGCAATTGCTAGATTTAATGTTAACTGTTTATTGGTAAGCACAGAGTTATAGAAGTGCAGTCAGGCACTTCAGGTCTGTATGTTAAAGTCCAAAGTTATGCGGGTTATTGATGCAGAAGAGAATGAGAATATTTTTAAAAAATGGCAAAAAAATTAGAGCTATCAGAAGATAGTGTACATGGATAAGAAAAATAGCTCTAGTACAAGATTAATAAGTGTCCCTAAAGTAGAAAACATAGCACATAGGAGGACAAATATGCTTAATGATATGAAATAATTAAAATCTATAGACTAAAAGAATACATGTTTTGTGTATATAGTATGTGTGGTGGTGGAGGGGCTGTTTGGGGTTGGGCGGCTATGCCCAGCTGTTTACATGGTGCTGGAATTTGACTTCAAGGGTCACAGGCCCTCTGGGGCCCTCATGCTTGTGTGTGACAAGTGCTCTAACCCACTGATCCATAGGTGCAGCCCCTATGGGAAATTTTTATAGGATAGTCCATACCCAAATCTCTATACTGATTAAATTATTCATTTTTTCAGAATAAAGAATTCTTTAAGTATCTGGATAAGAGACAAGGAGCTAGTGGGATGAAAAAGAACAACGAGGTGGCTGTGGAATCCTCTGAGACAGGTCTCTTAAACTTTCCTGCTAACCTCTTTTCACCAGAGAAATTTTTACATAACCCTGGGTATATAAGCATATAGAGTAAGTGTACAAGTCAATTGTATGATCATCATCAAATTTTTATGTTATAACAGTTTCTTGATGTACTATTTATTAAAGATGAAACCAAATTCACACTCTAGCCCAGGCTGACCTGGAATTCATTATGTAATCTCAGGTTGGTCTTGAGCTCACAGCAGTCCTCCTATCTCAGCTTCCCAAGTGCTAGATTAAAGGTGTATACCCCCATACCTGGCTTGATTGATAATTTCAGTTTTATAATTGTCAATACAGAGAAAAACACTTCACATAAATACATAGTACAACATGGTAGATGTATCTTTAAGGCCATTTCAGAAAATGTTAGAAATTCTATCCTAATTCTAAGCCAAAAGTCATTAAATGATATTTTAAAAGTGAAACTAAAGCAAGCAACTCAACAACAGTTTTAAAATCAAACATTCTAACGATACAGTCTGATATTATACTTTTTGGTACTAACCTGTTGAGAGATGACAGTATGAAGATGTTTAAAAATGGTTTTCTGTAATTAAACCATTGTGTTTCTATAACAAACAGAAAATTCACATGTATAGTAAAAATACTGCAGTTGATCATATACAACCATCTTGAGTCTGCACAGCTTCTACCAGCTTTTTTGTTGGCACGGTGTGCTGTGACAGCATGTATGGTACACAGCGTACATCATGTGTTCAGAACCAAGTCTGCAACATGGGAGGATGTAGCCAGTGACACCTCAGATACGTTATAGGTTTGCTTTTGAACTAATTCTTGCTGTGAATTTAGAAACCTTTTACTGTTGCCAAATATTTTATTTGGTTACACAATCCCACAATTTAGGAGGCAGTGATTCATAACACATTTGGTTGGGAGACATTGAAAAAATGCACTAGATTCTGAGGGGGAATAAAATATGTGCCAAACTTTAAGTTGTCATCTAAATACAGTTTGAATTTGTGGTTGCTCTATTACCTACTGTTCAAATTATTAGAGAGTTTACAAAGTTTTTTCCCCTAGTGGTTTGTCACTGGATGACATAGATCAATAAATACCCTGTAAGATTTCAATAGTCATTTCCTTATCAACTGCTGCTTGACCACTAAAGACTTATATTTTAGGTTTTCTTGGGGTAATACCTGTCTGGACCTAAGTTTGTAAAAATCAGGATAAATGTTGTAATACTCTAGCAATAACCTTAAAATATCAGTGGTATGAAACAAATATTTCTTCCATATGACACATGTCCTTTGAGGAGTGTCTATGGAGGAAAGTTCATTATCCTCTGACACCTAGGCTGAGGGTCTGTGCTTGGTCCACTTACACTTTATAATAAATTGCTAAATTATAATTGTATGTATTTATGGGATACAATTGATTTTATGATACATTTTTACATTATAGGATGATTAAATAAAATTAATACTTATTGCCCATATGCTTATTTCGTGGTGAGAACACATAAAATTTATTTTATCAATTTTGAAATTTATAAAATGTTAACTTATAATCACTATGCTATTCAATAGAATTTATTTCTTCTACCCACTAAGACTTTGTACCATTTGAAGAGCTCCTTCTCCTCCCTTCCCCACCTATCTCCACTCTTCCCCTTGGTAGTCACCATTTTACTCTTTTCCTTTATGTATTTTACTTTTTTAGGTTCCACTTATAAGTGAGACATGCAGAATTGCTTTACTGTGCTTGGATTGTTTACTTGAGCATAGCAACTTCTAAAGGCTTATCCCTTTTCTGTCTTTTTTTTTTTTTTTTTCCTTCTAGCATTGTGGTTTGAGCTTAGGGCCTTGTGTATGTCAGTGAAGTGTTCTATTACAAAGCTACATCCTCAACCAAACCTTTATTTTTTGAAAGACCAATAGTGTTCCATATGCTAAATAACTTCTAGGGTTCACACAGCACTGTATCCAATTCACATTGTTAATATCTTGAGTAAAGATGTCTTGTAATTTGTAGAATATTGAGTCGAGCCCTCTGAAAAGTGCTGCCTCAGTACTAGAGACAAATTATCTTGCAATGAAAGGCCATTGTAATCTAACTTATGAAACATGAAACCAAGCTTCAAAGAATCAAGGTGTCCCAGAGCAAATAACCATGTACCAGACCAAAATTC
Source organism: Dipus sagitta (assembly GCA_036346955.1). Lineage (NCBI taxonomy): Eukaryota > Metazoa > Chordata > Mammalia > Rodentia > Dipodidae > Dipus > Dipus sagitta. The sequence continues at coordinate 34,841,390 of CM070775.1, read as the reverse complement.
AAAGTACTTGGTGGAATAAAATCAATTTTCATCAATATCGAATTTCAGAGTGGCATCCAAATAAAGTATTCCCAGCCATGCAAGCATACGTTTCATAACACGGAGAACAAAGCAGTTGGTTAAAGCAGATAAGAAATGGCACTAATGAAAGAAATGGTGAACAAGAACATGAAAACAAATATTATAAATACATATCACATATTCAAGAGGAAAAGGAATTGTGAGCAAGTTAAGAGACAAGAATTTTAAAGGGCTCCAAACTGGACTTGAGAGATGAAAAGTACAATGACTAAGATGAAAAGTGATAGAATTAAGAGAATATTAGACATTGCAAAACAAAATGATTCATTAAAGTCAGAACACTGGAAACCTGAAATACAGTAAATACAACAGTATTCTAAGAAGGAAGATCAGTGAGGGCTGGAGAGATGGCTTAGTGAATAAGGTACTTGCCTACAAAACCTAAGGATCAAGTTTGCTTCCCCAGTACCCACGTAAGCCAGCTACACAAGGTGGTGCATGTGGCTAGAGTTCGTTTGCAGTGGCTAGAAGCCCTGGTTCACTCATTCTCTCTCTCTCCTCTCTCTCTGTCTCTACCTGTCTCTTTCAAATAAATAAAATAAAAAGATCATGAGCATGGGACTGCTTCAGATATCCAATATACACATAATATAAGATCAATGAGTGGTGGTATAGCTTCACATATCTAATATACATGTAATATAAAATCAGTGAGCATGGGACTGCTTCAGACATCTAATATACATTGCAACACGCATGTTATTGGTGTTCTAGAAAAAGGAAACAAAAAGCACTGAAGAAGCAGCTGTAACCTTTCCAGATGTGATAAACATTGTGATCTCACAGAGCCAGGAATCTCAGTGAACTGTAGGCACAAGAAGCAAGAAAGAAACACCACCATGCACACTACAATCAAAGTGCTTAGTGTCAGTGGTTTAAAAAAAAAATCTTAAAATTGGGCTGGACAGATGGCTTAGTGATTAAGGTGCTTGCCTACAAAGCCAAAGGACCCAGGTTCAATTCCCCAGGACCCACGTAAGCAGATTAATAGCCACATTTGTGTCAGTTCACTGTAAATAACAGTTTCACTTAAAAGTCAAAGATCATCAGCATGGATAAAATAAGCAGTATTCAATCATATAGTGTTTACAAGAAACCTGCCATGAACATAAAATAAAATGGATTAAAAGTAGAAGAATAGGAAAATATGTAATGTTAATGTCAATAGTAACATGTAAATTTTAGACAAAGTTGATTTCAAACCAAAGGATATTGTCATGTATAAAGATAATTTATGATAAAGGTGTTATTTCACCAAGACAATATGCATATAATAACAGAGCTTTGAAATGCACGAAGTAGAAGTTGCCAGAATAGAAAGGTTTTTCCTTAAATTCACAAGTATAGCTGAAGGTTTCCATGTACCTATCTCGATAATGAGTAAATACATGTTGTGGTTTGAATATGAAGTACACCTCCATAGGATCATGTGTTTGAACGTTTGGTCCACAGCTAGTGGTACAATTTGGGACCACTGTGGAGCCTTTAGAAGATGGAGGCTTGCTGTACGAAATGGGTTGCTGAGGGTTGACCTTGAGGTTTTATAGCCCAGGCCAAGTTTGTATTCCTACTCTCACTCTGCTTCCTGACTACTGATGTGCTGTGACCAGCTGTCCTCTGTTCTCTGCCATGACTTCTCTACCATGATGAACTGTACATCCTGGAACTAACTGTAAGATAGCATAAACCCTTCCTTCCTTAAGCTGCTGCTTGTCAGGTATTTGGTCACAGCTGTGCATAAAGTAAATAGTACAACACATGTAAAAAATCTGTACAGAAGAATTGAACAACTATGCTAGCAAACTAATTATCTTTTGATAACACTTTACCCAGCAATAGTAGAAGGTGCATCCTTTTCTTGTACACATGGAACATGTACTAAGGTAAATTCTGATCATAAAAAGAAGTCACGATCAGTTTAAAAACCTTCAAGTCTGATCAAATAGAATTAAGTAAAAGACAAATAGTATATTTCCAAATATTTGAAAAGTAATATAATTTTAAGTAGCTCATAATTCAAAGAATAAACATAGAAAAATTATTTCATTTTATTTATTTTTACTTTTTTGAGACACAGCCACATTGGCCTAGCTTAGAACTTGTCATTATCCTGTTCAGTCCCTTAACTGCTAGATCACAGATGTGCAGCACCAGACCCAGCTGACTTCATTGTTATATGTATGTAAAACATTTAGCTGCTATGACCCAACATGGCTCAGGGAAATTTTGCGGAAGAGGGGGCGGAAAGAATGTCAGAGCCACATGTTGGGTCATGATATGCAGAGACATTTAGCTTACCCATAACTGTGGGCTAACTCCACAATGCATGACCCGTATACCTCAACAAGGAGGGGCCAAGGGGAGGGGGTAGGTCATGGATGAGCCTAATAATGGTACCAAACTGACTGTAAAAAAATAAAAATTAAAAAAAATAAAAATGGAAAAAAAATTTCAGATATCAAAAAAAAAAAAAAAGGGCTGGAGAGATGGCTTAGCGGTTAAGCGCTTGCCTGTGAAGCCTAAGGACCCCGGTTCGAGGCTCGACTCCCCAGGACCCACGTTAGCCAGATGCACAAGGGGGCGCACGTGTCTGGAGTTCGTTTGCAGTAGCTGGAGGCCCTGGCGCGCCCATTCTCTCTCCCTCTCTCTATCTGCCTCTTTCTCTCTGTCTGTCGCTCTCAAATAAATAAATAATAAAAAAAATAACAACAACAAAAAAAACATTTAGCTGCTAGAGCATAGACATGCACCACCAGGCCCTGCTTACTTCATTTTATATGTATGTAGAAGATTTAAATGGAAAAAAATTAACAGCGAAATAAAATACATTTTAACATTTGTAATGCCAGTAAGTAATTCTTTGATGGAAATTTGTAGATTGTAGGAAATATATTTTAAAAGGTCAAAGGTCAACACAGGACGTTTTTTTTTTTTTAAAAAAAAAAACACTTTATTTTTTTATAGGAGAGAAAGAGAGGGGGAGAGAGAGACAGAATGGGCACACCAGGGCCTCTAGCCACTACAAACAAACTCCAGAGTCATGTGCCACTTTGTGCATCTGGCTTATGTGGGTCATGGGGACTTGAATCTGGGTTCTTAGGCTTTGCAGGCAGACACTTTAACTGCTATGCCATGTCTCCAGCCCTTAGGACAGATTTTTTAAAGTCCTCTGACTTACTCTTATATTTCATTCACTTGGCACAAATGTGCGAAGTTTCTTGGATTGGAGGTACAATAAAATCAGATAGGAGATTTAGTGATGAAACTTCACAACACTGGAGTAAAGCATCAGAAGATAAAAGGAATTTGATTTTCCTGCAGGTCTTTACAAAGTGATAGATAAATATGTGAATTATAAATAAAATTAACATATGGAGAAATCTCTAAATATGTTCTCTTGATTACCTTAGTTATTAAAAGCCTCAGATTATGAGCTTTCAATTCTCAGCATGTTTATGAGATACAAAATAAAGTTAGAACCGATCATATCTTAAAATGACATACCTATTATTAAACTTCATTCATTGAAAACAGTTATCTCCTAACTCTTCTATGAGCCATGCAGTATTAAGATAAAAGATTGAGCAAAACCAAATACATTTCCTTCTTTAGTGGAGTTTATATGTCAAGGAATGTTGGTTCCAGATGTAAAGTGGTCATGGCATTCATATCCTCACAATAGCATCATAACTTGTACCAGACCTGCGTATAATATTGGGGCCATCAACATGTTGTCATGGATGATGGAGTAGGACAAAAAACAAACAAACAAACAAACAAAAAAAAAACAGACATCAAAACAGAAGAGGGAATAGTTGGAAAGAAGGAGTTCAGTGGAGTAAGTATGCAGATAGGAAGTAGGGGATTATGTAAAATTTTTATTAAGATTTTTTTAATTAAAAAAGAATGTAAAAAGTTAAGCCTGGTGAGGTGGCTCAAACCTTTAATCCCAGGACTTGGGAGGCTGAGGTTGGAGGAGTGCCCTGAGTTCAAAGTCAGCCAGGGCTATACAGTGAGTTCCAGATCAGTCTGGGCTAGAGTAGACCCTGCCTCAAAAAAAAAAAAAAATGAAGAAGGAATGTACACAACCACGTTCTTCAGTTTTCACAATTTTATGCCTCATGCCTTAGCAGGTGTGAGCAGGCTGCCTATAGAAACCACCCAAATGGAAAAAAGCGGAGGTCCTTCGGTCTTCCTCAGTCCAGGTGCAAGAAATGGAGCCAGCCTCCACTGCACCACATAATCAAAACAACAGAATATCTTCCCTGAAGATATTTTACAATATAGTATTAATATTATTTTATAAATAAACTTTAATAATTTGTTCAGAATTTCAGTGCTAACATGGCATCAGAATTCATACCTAATTCTGGTGCCTAAAGCAACCTTTTTTTTCCTACTGCTTCCTTGTCTTAAACATATAAACTACTAAACATTATTTTTTGCCATCTTAAAGAGCAAGTGTTTAGGTCCTAATCATGCATTAGCTAACAATGGCCATCAGTTACTTCAGTTTGCCTGACTGTGACACAGTAAGTTAAGCTTAGTTTCTTCTAAGCTGAAATTGCCACCAACATATTTATAGACATGATGTACCCTCACTAGTAAAGGAAGATAGAGGTAAGAGTTTTATCCATAAACTTCATTCTTAGTTAAAATGCCAGTTTTCTAAAATACGAATCATGAAACAGCAGTGGGAACCCAGTATAATATGTAGGTTTCATCACTAGCATTTAGTACTTTAGTCTTAGCTATAAAAGCTAAATAGTTGAAGATTCATAGCTTAAGGGTTAAACTTAAATATTAATGAGTAGGACAGACATTGAATGAAGTGAGTTGTGGATGGATAAGCCAAGAACTGGTTTGGAGGAGTTCTAAACATGAGGTCAATAGAAAAGAGACTCTGAGATAAGAGGACAGAGTAACAAGACAGTGTAACGTGTAGTTTTGCCATCATTACTCCTCCTATTTGTGAATTTCAAAGCTGTCTTGAAGAAATAGGAAAGAAGAAATGGTCCAGGGTGCGCAGAATGTCATGGAACAAGCGGTACAGAGAAATGTGTGGTTTGAGGACATTGATTTGGGATGAGGATGTAGATTGGATTACCTTGTGCTAGTAGCTAAGGATAAAAAGCAGAATGAGAAAAATGGCATGCAAAGTGTGGCTTGATTACATGTAGGTTTGCACTCACAGATATTTAATTTTGTTGAAATTAAGGCAGGGAGAAGAATAAAACCCTAAAACACTATTTTTAATCCATGTTTCATCATGTTTCTGGAGTTATGAATTTCATATTTGGTCTTCCAGCACGTGGGAAGCTATGTGAAAGAATCCTCTGATGTCATAATCTCTGGGTGTCACTGGAACATTTGTCATCATTTCTTTGGCTAGTCCAGCTTCCTATGGAAGGTCAGTAGAAGCTATTGATTTATTCACCACTACAGGAGTCAGACTCGGCCTATTTTGGTAAGTCTCTATTTCCTTGAGCAAGTTAGCTAATACTTAATACTTCCACAGAGAGACAGTTATGCTAAGCCATAGGTTACTATGACTGTACTATATCATCAATGAGGAAAATTCTTTTTTCTTGATGATTGACACTTAAACTTTTATAATTTAAAAATTCTTAGACCTTCATAGTTTATTATTATTATTGCCAATGACATTTACTTAGTAGGAATAGAATGCAAGGCATAAGAAATGCTTTGAAGACCTTTATCATTTATTTATCTTTGTGGGTTAATAGTTGAAGACATGAAAGTTTATTCAAAACAGTGTTATTAAATTTCCACTGTGTGCAACAAACTTTTCTAAGTATTAAGGGTTCAGAGATGACAAAGATGGATAAGGAATGGTGAGATCAGAGACATTTATTTAAGAAATAGGCGAATATTTCTCAATTGGGAGAAATTTTGCCTCTCTGTCCCACCAGGGTAATGTTTACTATCGAATGTCAGGGTTATGCTGTTGATAGCCAGTGAGTGACACTGCAGAACCTGCTGTGATGTGTAAGATGTCGACCCTTCTCTGCTCTACAGTCATGTTGTCCCAAATGTTGAAAGCACCATGACTAAGAAACCTGAGTTAGATGGATGGTAACTGTTAAAAAACAAAAATAAAGTGTGCTCTGAAAACTTAGATAATGAACAGAAGTATTCTGTAAGAAAGTGAGATGTAAATTCAGACTTATTGGATGGGTGGGCCCCAGCATGTAAAAGGTAGGAACAGTGGATAGGCAACGTCCCAAGCAGAAGAAATAGCAGATAGTCGTGAGTGTGAGTATAATTGGTGTTCACTGTCTCAGGTTCATGTGTATATCTGCACACAGTAGCATCTACTCAGTAATAATGGCTGTCGTGTGCTGAAACAGTTTGTGTTAGGCATTGAACTTCATGTTTTATCTCCTTTAATTTTTACTGTTGCCCTTGAAATAGATGTTATGATCAACTTACTCTTTAAAAATATGGAGAAGTTAAATATCTTGACTAAGATTACATGGTTGGAATGGTAAGACTGGAATTTGAGCTCATGAGTGCAGCTCTCCATGGCCACTTTCTTAACTAGTTCTTGTAAATGCAAAGAGGCTGAGGGGGAAAAATAATCATCGGATCAAGGATTAGCTAACGGTATCTGGATGCTTGTGAAGTGTACTCAAAGGAAGAGCCTATATTGGTAGAGAGGCATGGCAGGAGTGGCATGGGAGTGTGGACTGAGTGCTCAAACTAGTAGATATTAGTAATCATTGAAAGGTAACTTCTTCATTATCTAAAAAATTTTTAAAAACGATTTTATTTTTGTTTATTTATTGGAGAGAGAGGTAGGGGGGAGAATAGGTGCACCAGGGCCTCCAGCCACTATAAACAAATTCCAGATGCTTGTGCCACCTGTGCATCTGGCTTAAGTGGGTCCTAGGGAATTGAACCTGGGTCCTTTGGCTTTGCAGACAAGCACCTTAACCACTAAGCCATCTCTCCAGCCTTCATCATTTTTTTTTAGAGAGTTTAAGTAGACTTGAAGTCTATCAATATTAACCATAGGCTAGTTATGTTAATTAGCTAAAGGGTACAGTTTACTTTTACCCCTTGGTGGGTACCTTAAGTTTGTTACAGGGGTTTACATTGTTTATAAAAAATAGTTGTATATGGGGCTGGAGGGATGGCTTAGCTGTTAAGGTATTTGTCTGCAAAGTCAAAGGATCCAGGTTTGATTCTCCAGGACCCACATTAGCCAGATGCACAAGGGGGCACACACATCTGGAGTTTGTTTGCAGTGGCTGGAGTCCCTGACACGCCCATTCTCTCTCTCTCTCTGTCCAATAAATAAATAAAATTAAAAAAATAGCATGTTTATGGTGTATGTATGTTTTTGTCCCATGCATGAGCTTGCAAAGGCCAGAGGAGATTGTGAAGCATCTTCTATTACTCAATTGCATATTTCCTTGAGATAGAATTTTTCTCTAAACCCAGAATTGCCATTTTTGTTCATACTAGCTGAACAGCAAGCCCCAGCAATCTCTAGTCTATTCTCTTCACAGGCCTAGGAGTTCAGGCATGTGTGGACATACTCAGATATTTGTATGGGTGCTGGGAAATTGAACTCAGGAAATATAAGGCCCTGTCAGGCCCTTGCATAACAAGTACTCTTACCCTGCTGAGCTGCCTCTCCAGCCCCAGTATTTTATACTTTTATAGGTATTTTAAAATGTTACATTCTAAATGTTTCTATATGTTTATAATAAAATAATAGTATTAAAATTTCAATTAACTTTTAAAAAACTTTATTTATTTGAAAGAAAGAGGCAGATAGAAAGAATAGGCACATCAGGGCCTTCATCCACTGCAAACAAACTCTAGATGCATGTGCCACCTTGTACATCTGACTTATGTGGGTCCTGGGGAATGGAACCTGGGTCCGTTGGCTTTACATGCAAACACCTTAACCACTAATTTATCTCTTCAGCCTTCACTTAACTTTTTAATGATAACCTTCCTCATTATTTTAACTTGTAATCTAGGATTTTGGTGAAATATGCCTTTTCGGTTTGGGACCCAGCCAAGGAGGTTTCCAGTGGAAGGAGGAGATTCTTCAATTGGGCTAGAATCAGGACTGAGCTCCAGTGCTTCCTGTAATGGGAAAGAGATGACACCAAACAGGTGAAGGTTTCTTATCCTGACAATTGCAGAAATGGGTGTTGACTGTCATCACTTATAAGCTGTAGTTGACATTCATCCAATATTAGCAAGAAAAAAACTACAATATAAGAATTCAAATACAAGAACCTAGTTTTTAATATAGATTGTTTATTTTGTATCTTTGAAAATCTAGACCAATTTCTCTTTGTAAATTTTTAGCTATATTGTTTTGTTGACAGTTTCAAGGTTGATCAACCTTTAAAAAATTTTTTTTGTTGTTCATTATTTATTTATTTGAGAATGACAGACACAGAGAGAAAGGGAGAGAGAGAGAGAGAGAGAGAAAGAGAGAGAGAGAGGGAGAGAGAATGGGCGCATCAGGGCCTCCAGCCACTGCAAATGAACTCCAGACACATGTGTCCCCTTGTGCATCTGGATAATGTGGGTCCTGGGAAATCAAGCCTCGAACCAGGGTCCTTAGGCTTCACAGGCAAGCAATTAACCACTAAGCCATCTCTCCAGCCCTTTTGTGTGTGTGTGTGTGTGTGTGTGTGTGTGTGTGTGTGTGTGTTTCACAATAGCTGACTCTGGAATTCACTTTGTAGTCTCAGGGTGGCGAACTCATGGCGATCCTCCTACCTCTGCCTCCCAAATGCTGGGATTAAAGGTGTGTGCCACCACGCCTGGCGAGCCATCTTGTTTTTGACAAAAATGCCTGAAATACCATAGAAAAGAAAGCCTCTTTAACAAATGGTGCTGGGGAAACTGGATAACTATATGTAAAAGAATGAAGTTAGATCCTTATCTCTCTTTCATGCATGAGAATCAATTCCAAATAGATCGAGGACCTTAACATCAGACTGGAAATTCTGAAACTGCTAAAGGAAAAAGTAGGGGAATACTTTAAGATATAGGCTTATATAAGGACTTTCTGAATAGAATTCCAGTTATAAATGAAATAAAGCCAATAATCAATAAATGGAAACTTACAGACATAAAAAATTTTGTACAGCAAAATAAACTGTTGAGTGAAGATATGGGAGCCTACAGAATGGGGAAAATGTTTGTCCGCCAGGCATCTGACAGGGGATTAATACCCAGGCTACACAAAGAAGTCAAAAACTACACAGTAAGAAGTCAAACATCCTAATAAAAAAGTGGGCTGTGCAAATGAACAGAGTCCTCAAGAAACACCAATGGTCAATGAGTATTTTTAAAGTGTTCAGTCCTTAACCATGAAGGGAATGCAGATTAAAATGATGGTTAAGAATCCATTTCACCCCAGTCAGAAGGGATCATCAAAATGTCAAGTGACAAGTGACAATAAATGATGGTGAGGGTGCAGGGAAAGAGTAACTCTCATTCACACTTGGAGGGCATATAAACATACAGCCAGTATGGAAGTCAATGTGGAACTTTCTGAAAAAGCTAAGGGTAAACTTGCCACTTGACATAACTATTCTACTCCTGACCAAATACCCTGAAGACTACATATTACTGTAGTGATACTTGCTCATCCAGGTTATTGCCTCTCTAGTCACAATAGCTAGGAAATGGAATCAGCTAGCTGTCCTTCCACTGTTGAATGGATAATGAAGATGTGGTACATATATACAGTGAGGTTTATTCAGCTGTAAAGAAAAATGAAATTATATAACAGGAAAATGGATGGATCTGGACAATATTATACCCAGCCCAGAAAGACAAATGTCACACATTCTCACCTACATACAGATCCTAACTTAGAATTTTTAGATTTGTATGTAAGTTGGATTAAGAGTTAGTAGAGGCCAGGAAGCTAGAAAGAAGCAATGAAGGAGGAAGGGGAAGGGATTAAGAGAAGGGGATAGTAGACATGAAAGTAGAAGGGTAGAATATTGGGAATGGAAAGATTTAAGTAGGGTCAGTGGAGGATAGTGGAAAGGAGGGGGTTGGTGGGAGGGTTAATCAAAACCAAAGATGTTAGGAAAAAGCCACATGGAAACCTCCTTTGTTAGCTAATTAAAAAATATAATCAAAACTATAAAAGAGAGTTTGGACAGAAGTTCTCTGTGGGGTTGGTAATGCTGTTCCCAGAAACCAGACATTACAGGAAAATCTCAGCATCACAGGTGGGGTACCTCCCAGTGATCTGTGGTCAGGGAGGTCCCTGAAACCTTGAAAGCAATGCAAGCCATTGCCAATGCTCTTGGTTGCCCACCTGAGCTAGATGGGAAGACCCTAGTGCTAATAACACCACACACTTCAGTTATCAGGCACTGAAAAATCAAGCTAGAAGTGCCATTGTGCTGGAAAATGCTGGTCAAACAGACTGCTGAGGGAGAAAAGTCATCAACATTCTTAACCAGCAGCAGACCCTGTGAACTACACAATCAACCAGCCAGGCAAGATAAGATGTGCCTATTGGTGCAGTGGTGGCATTATTGTTATAGACATATCCAACTGCTCTCTGATTGGATCTGAACCCTGCTCCACCAGAGGATATTCATGCCCAATACAGAAAACCTAGGCTCATGGTCTGGTAAACAAATAAAATAGTGGCACCAGTTGGATAATGTATTGGTTACTTTTCTTGTTGCTGTACAAAACACTTGACAAAAGTTACCTAAGGAAGGAGCAGTTTACTATGGTTGATTGTGGGTGGAGAAAGCTAATACTATTATTTAGCTAAATGGAAATGTTGTTCCCATCAAATTGTCCTTTAAGTATTTATGTTTATGCCCAAGACTAATGCTGCTCTCACTTTTGGTCAGAAAAGCTTCTTTTTTTTTTTTTCATGATGCCTTAAAACATTTTTATTTGTTTATATGCAAGCAGAGAAAGATCAAGAGAGACAGAGAAAGAGAGAATGGTCATACCAGGGCTTCTAGTCACTGTAAGCAAACTCTAGATGCATGCACCCCTTTTTGCATCTTGCTTTATGTGGGCACTAGGGAATTGAACCTAAGTTGTCAGGCTTTTGTAGGAGAAAAGCTTCTTTTTATATGTAGCTGGCAGTGACTACTGCGCTTAAAATTCTTCAAAGTGCCGAGAATAACTTTTGAGTGCCCGTTGCTAAATGAGATACCTCTGTGATGTCCTCCAGGGCTCAGGGAACATTGTGGAAGAAGGGGCAGAAAGAATATAAGAGCCAGAGAATGGGAATTGTGCTTTGGAACGCTGTCTTCTGGACATGCAGTCATGACTCCACAGCAGCTGTCATTACCTGCACAAGGCCTGAGCAAATTGGGCCTCTCAACAACTTGTCATAGATAGTGGAAGAGGGCAAAAAATAATTATTTTTCACTTTTATTTTTTGAGGTAGGGTCTCACTCTAGCCCAGGCTGACCTGGAATTAACTTTTTTAATAAAAATATAGTTTTTAAATTATTTATTTAATTTGACAGAGAGAGAGAGAGAGAGAGAGAGAGAGAGAATGGGTGGGGCCTCCAGCCACTGCAAATGAACTCCAGATGAATGCATCCCTTGTGCATCTGGCTAACATGGGTCCTGGGGAATTGAACCTAGGTCCTTTGGCTTTCCAGGCAAATGCCTTAATTGCTAAGCCATCCCTCTAGCCCAAAATATGTTTTTTATCAAAATAGAAGAGGGGGACTGGAGAGTTGACTCAGTGGTTAAAGGCACTTATTTCAAAGCCTGTTGGGCCAGGTTCAGTTCCCCAGTACCCACATAATGCCAGATGCACAAAGTGGTGTGTGCATCTGAAGTTGGTTTGCAGTGACAGGAGGGAGGCCTATACTCAGTCTGTCCACCTGTTTCTCTCTCTCTCTCTTCCAAATTAAATAAATAAATAAAATATTTAAGAAATAGAGGAGGGACTAGTTAGAAAGAAGAAGGGGTTCAGTGTAGGGGGATGAAGATGGAGAGTGACAAGTGTATTGAGGGGATTAGTTCAGGATGCATTGTGTGCACGTGTGAAGACTGGCAATGAAGTTAACAAAAATAAATCATCATTGCAAAATTGAAGAAGACTATCATAAATGGAGTTTGTTTCACTGCTGCTGTTTATCAAACAAAGCAACAAATACTACATTGCTAGGTTTCTTATGGCTTAGAAATTTAGGGACATAGACTTAAGTTTAGTAAGTGCTTTAAAAATCAGTTATTTGGGGCTGGAGAGATGGCTTAGTGGTTAAGGCGCTTGCCTGCAAAGCCAAAGGACTCAGGTTTGACTCCTCAGTACCCACATAAGCCAGATGCACAAGGGGCACACACATCTGGAGTTCATTAGCAGTGGCTGGAGGCCCTGGCATGCCCATTCTCACTCTCTCTCTTTCCCTGCCTGTTTCTCTCTCTCTCAAATAAGAAAAATAAAATAAATCAGTTATTCAATGATAGAGTAGTCACGTTGGGAAGTAGAGAGCTCCTTCTCTTAAAAAATGTTCAAGCCTGGGTGACTATTTGGTAGGACTATTGGAGAAGAAACACAACAGTGGATGTATTTTAGGACTAGGTTTGCCATGTAAGGGCTACTTAAATCCTGAGATCCTGTCAGCCTTTGAACATGAGTCTGTTCCCCCCTGCCACAAATTTTGAAAATACTCAGTTGGAATAATTTTGTGGTACATAGATGAATTAATTTTCATTGTATTATCACTTCTCTTCATACATTTCACCACTTAGTAATCACTGCATACCTTTGAAAATGAACATCTGGAGGATTTTTCAATTTTAAATTTATTGATTTTCATTTTTTTAGAGGCTGTGGTCATATAAGGAGGATCACTTCTGTATTTATGAATGTCTTAAAATTGAATACATGGCCACAGCATGCTCTCTGGGCTATGCAAGTTTAGAATGTCTACTTTATCAGCAGTTCCTTATTATACTTTTTTGTGATGTTCAAAGAGTTCAAAGTGGCTTTAAACTGTCAAAATTTTACTTAAATTTGATGCTTGCATAATAAAACTACTGTTTAGTATCTTAAACTACATGTCATTTGTCCTTTTTTTCAGGCAACTTCGAAGATGCCCTGGAAGTCACTGCCTGACAATAACTGATGTTCCCATTACCGTCTATGCAACAATGCGAAAGCCACCTGCACAAAGCAGCAAGGAAATGCATCCCAAATAGCATCATTAAGTCTTCTGTCGAGGGTTGACTAGGTCAAGGGTAATGGGCCAGTATCATCTCCTGGTCTGGTAAACAAATAAAGTGGTGGCACCAGTTGGATAATGTATTGGCTACTTTTCTTGTTGCTGTACAAAGTACCTGACAAGAGCAACCTAATGAAGGAACGGTTTACTGTGGTTGGTTGTGGTAGGCTACAGTCCCTCGTGACAGCGAAAGAGTGGGGCAGGGGCATGGAAGTGCTGGCCACATTGTGTCTGCAGTCAGGAAACAGCGATACTCAGTTTGCTTTCTTCATTTGTTTATTCAGCTCAGGACCCCTGCCCATGGAACAATGCTGCCCACAGTTAGAGTGAGTCTTCCCACCTTAATTAACCTAATATAGTCACTCCCTTACAGACAATCCCAGAGATAATCCTCTTCACACATTCTCTTACGTTACTGGGTATGCACTTTTTCGAGGTTTATAATTAGGTCTTAGGATAACTCTGGGCCCAGGCTTTTATACCTGCCCCCAGGTTGACATTAGCTCACTAATCATAAGTCTTTAAACATGACCATTCGAAAACTCATTCTGCTGAGGCTGTTGAGTCAGTCACTGTAAACAGTATTGTTTGGCCAGGTTGACAGAATGAGCTGCCACCATCACCAAGTTTGGCAGTTCTTGAGATTCAACTTGTTTTTCTGGCTGGTAGTGTTGCCCTGTTCCTTTCATTTTTATGCCTCTCTGTCCCATCATTCCACAGATAATCTAGCTTTCATCCCTTGGTGTCATCAATTCTCCGTGTTCCATCCTGCCTTCTCATAGGCTGTTTTGGGGATGTCCTCTGGTGATGTGATGTTTATAAATGGAGTAGTACTATCTGGGTAACCACCCTATTTCCCTACTTTTCAGACCCTGAGAGGTTATCATAGGCTTCCTGTCTCTCTGATAGGCTGTCCGTCATTTCTCCAGTTTTCTCACTCCCTCAGGCACATCAGGTGTCTTTGGAGCTCAGTGGAACCAAAATGGACTATTAGACTTCTAGGAGGTTTACAAATGATTGCCTGGGCAGGTAAAGTGAGGGGAAAAACCTTTCTAGAATCTGCTTCCTTGAAGCTCACTTAATAAATATTTATTGAGCATATAACTACTGTGTATCATTTTGGGGCATCATGATGTTTTAAAAATAGCTTCTCTCAGCAAGTCCCCAAAAAGAAGGGAAAGGCTCCACACTGCAAAAGTTAGTGAACTTAAAGTGTAATGTAACTAATGTTTTATGACTCAAGCTATAGAATGTCATTGGAAACAGCTAGAAAGGATCTTGAAAGACTCTTGACATCCTCTACCCTAACATTAAGTAGAAGGAAATAGTGGATCAGAGAAGAAATGCACTCCACAGCCTTTGGGCTACTTCTCTAGAAAATGCAAGCTGAGAACTGAGGTGATTATTCATGGACAAAGGGCAGGTGGATATATCATGCTAGTGCTACAGATTGGACAATGCCAAGATACTTTCTTTCTATTTTAAGTGTATACCTAGAAATGTGTGTGGCAAGCATTTAAATCATGTTTTCAGTTAGGATCTATGTTAGTAACCTTTCTTGTTGCTGTGACCAAATACCTTGTTGCTCACAGTTGTAGAGGACACAGCTCATTCATTATGGAAAACACCTGGCAGCAGGAGTGGGAAGTAGCGGGTCACACTGAATTAATAGTCAAGAAGGAGAGAGAGGGGGTGGGGGACAGAGAGAGAGAGAGAGAGAGAGAGAGAGAGAGGGAGGGAGGGAGAGAGGGAGAGAAGAATACTGATGATAGCATTCTCCTTTTTAAAAAAATATTTGAGAGAGAGAGAAGAAAGAAAGGCAGATAGAATGGGCGTACCAGGACCTCTAGCCACTGCAAATGAAGTCCAGATGCATGTGCCACCTTGTACATCTATCTGGCCTATGAGGGTGTACTGGGGAATTGAACCTGGGCCCTTGGGTTTGGCAGACAAGTGCCTTAACCACTAAGCAATCTCTCCAGCTCACTTTATCCTTTTTATTAACTCTGGAACTCCAGCCCATAGAATAGTGCTGCCCACACTTAGGGTTGGTCTTCATACCTCAATTAATCTAGAAACTCCCTCACAGACATGCTCAGTGATTTGTCTTCTAGGAGATTTTTGATCCAATCAAGTCAAAAGTCCAGTTAATCATTGCAGGATCCACTTGTCTTCTGCTGCTAAGTGCCCAATTTTCCTTGTTTCCCAATTCAAAATGTCAAGAGAAAATGTTCACTGGTCCACGTTCATCTTTCATACTAGGTAGTGTCTGTCTAGTCACTGGTAGCCATGGGAGGAAACAGTAGGACACAGGCCTAAGAAGGGCTTCCCCATGAAACCATGTCCTTTTCATTTTGAAGGGCCTTTGAACTGAGAGGGGCCATGAAAACCTGGTCAAAATTACTATGAGCACTTGACTTGTGCTATTCTTAGTGGAAAGAAAAAGAAAATCTTCCCAGTTTTCACATAGAAGCTGGGTGGATGAGATCTCATTTCAGAACTGATTAGAGCTCACATGGTAAATTCCATTTCAAAAGGTGACTGTGTAGTTTTTAAGAGGTATATATTGAGTCAGGAGAATCCCATATGCTGAGCATAAGAATATGAAGTACTGACTGCAAAGTGGTAGCCTTAGAAATTATGGAGGAGTTAGAAGAGTTTTATGGTTTGGTCCATGTATATAAAAGTCTATGCATGCCTGCACTGGCTATGACCAGAAAGCGTCTTCAGTTGGGCTGGTTTAGTTGTGTCATTATGAAGCATGAGGGGACAGAATAGCCTGCTAGGATGCCTCAGGAAAGTCTTTTTGGGGAAGAAGGTTATCTCAGAGCTGTTTCACAATGCTTGGATCTGAAGTAGAAAATTTTATGAGGGTTTGTTGTGTTTAAAGCCTGGCTCCGTTAAGGCCCCAGACTCTTAGACCATAAGCCAGATATGGCTCTTGGTGGGTTTTGTTTGGTCTTGTACATACCTTACCTTTGTGTTTGCAATTGCTTTAATTACCAACTGGAAAAAAAAAATCAGGCTATTTCAAACTCCCCAAACTCTACATTTGTAGTTTCTTAGGAACTCCTGGCTCTTCTGGACTTGAATTCTGTCAGTGATAACTGTCTGAATGGGCAACCTGTTGCACTGTGAGATGAGCCAACAGAAAGTGCCCTTTTCCTTTTCTTTGTGAGACCCCCACCAGCTTTATTCCTTTGTGGCATCCCTGTGGGCTGTTGGCAATTAGACCACTGCTGTCTTAGGGACCCATCTCAGGTTATCCTTGAGGGCAGACAATCTTCAAAGGCAGGGTAGCAAAATGATGATCATGCTACCTCTGTGAGAAGCAGGCTTGTCTTGAATCCGCTCCCTGTCTCTCTCATGTGTGCTTTCTCACACACACTCATGTACACATGCACACTATAGCATCTATTGTTTATATGCCATCTATCTCCATCATCATCCTCTATCCGTAATCTCCCTTTCAAATTTATTCCTTTTGCGTACCCTCTGATATGAGTCTGTTTTCTCCATCTCTTCAAAGTCCACCATTTTTCTATGTATAATCCTTTTATTTTTCAGTATTTACATTTTAATATTCTACCAGCTACTCAACTCTACTTTTCCTAGACTTTATGAATACTAATACTTGGAAACATTATAACATCTAGAAATAAGAATAATTGCTGTAGGCACATGAGGAAACGTTTTTGTGGTGCTGTAGGTTAAACTTGGGGCCTTGTGCATGCTATGCAGGTGCTCTGTCACTGAGCTACACCTTCATTTGTAAAAATTATTAATGAAAGAACTTTTATGTTTTCATTAGAATTTGATGCTTTTTATCTATTTTAATGTTCTTGGTGATGCATATAGAACACACTCTTATTAATAATAATATTCCATAGGAGTCATCCTTCATGCATAATTTTCTTTTCAGGAGTTAGTAGTTTGATTAATTCATTTTTGAAACTAGAAAATATTAAATTACACTACAATGTTTCTAATAATCTGTTAGAGCTGATAGTCCTACTGTAAACCTAAAAGATATTTTAAAAGTGAGAAAAGGGGCTGGAGAGATTGCTTAGCGGTTAAGCGCTTGCCTGTGAAGCCTAAGGACCCCCGTTCAAGGCTCAATTCCCCAGGACCCACATTAGCCAGATGCACAAGGGGGCGCATGCGTCTGGAGTTTGTTTGCAGTGGCTGGAGGCCCTGGTGCGCCCATTCTCTCTCTCTCTCTCTCTCTCTCTCTCTCTCTCTCTGTCTTTCTCTCTCTGTCTGTTGCTCTCAAATAAATAAGTAAATAAAAATAAAAAACAAAAAAAATTTAAAAGTGAGAAAAGTAAATCTATCATCTACTTTTAGGCTATGAATAAATTAGTAAGTCAAATCAAGATAAGGTGGTTAAGGACAAAGATATTTGTGTACATATAAAGTCACCTTGCCTGAAAGAATAATGAATCTGAGAACATAGCACACCTTGAAAATGTATACCAGTGTTTATTTAGAATCCCTTCTATTTTATTAGGGACAGAAACAGCAATTTTTGCAGCCAGATTAAAAGAGCTCTCCATCCAAGTAAGTTAACCACTCATTTGATTGTCATCCACTGGGGATATTTTGGGTCCTTGGTATGGATTCAAATGAGAAGAAGTGACTGGTTCCCAGCAGTTTATTTGCATCCACCCAGACAAGAGCTTCTGTGGGGAGGAGAGCGGCTGTTGTCCTGGCTGTCTGCTTCTCGGTGCTCCGAAGATCTCAGAAGCTATGTCCCCAGCATCAGGCCGCCGGGCAGGAGTTGATGCTCACGGCCCCACTGACCAGGGCTGCTTTACTGAAGCTCACCGGGCGCCCGTCCATCACAAAGTGCCGGATGCAGCCTGTGAAGGGTTTGCTGGGGGCCAAGTGGGGTGTCAGCAAAGACTCTGAAAAGAGAAGAAATAAGAACAAAAACCGCATTGGAGATATTCTAAGCCCAAACATTCCAAAATTGCTCAGATCATCAAAATAATGTACCCATCAGCAGTGGGGTATATACTTAGGTAACCGATTGTCAGGCACATCATGCTTTTGAAGCAATATGAACACATGGCAGTTTTATTTTTATTTATTTTATTTTATTTTTTGTTTTTTTGAGGTAGGGTCTCACTCCAGCTCAGGCTGACCTGGAATTCACTATGTTGTCTCAGGGTGGCCTCAAACTCACGGTGATCCTCCTACCTCTGCCTCCTGAGTGCTGGGATTAAAGGTGTGTGCTACCATGCCTGGCTCACATGGCACTTTTACTGTTCTGTCCTGTTCTCATGATCACTACCACTGTATATGCAGCTGTTTCCAAGGCTGAAATTTACCATTTACACAGGAAGCCTGAGCAGTGACTTTTCATGTCTACCTATGCTTTAAGAGTTAATTCCCCCCAGGATACTTATTTTCTTTGTTTTGCTGAGGAGGGAAGAAATTTTAGCTTCCACATTGTTTCTGGACAGAGTTGATGTTTTTGTTTAATTTGTACATTACCCTTTACCCTCAAGCCTCTACTTTTTTTTGCCAAGCTTATAGAATATAATGAGAAAATAATGAATTCAAATGAGGTAAAATTTAATTTTCCTGAGCTCAGGGCTTAAGAACTATGAACAGAGAAGTGATAACTAGTGTCATTTTGCATGAGCACAGGTGCTGTGTAGTATGTCAAGGGAACTTTCTCCTCTTATTGTAATTAGGCATCTAGAAGAAGCCTTATGTTTATTAATCATACAGACACAATTAATGTGTTGGGATGATAGAAGCAATGTAATTTAAAGCAATTTAGAAAGCTTATAAATACCATGAAATTAAAATCCATTTAGTCAGAGCTCATTATTGTATACAAACAGCTATGGGAGCAGTGGCAGAACAAAGATGGAAAGCACTTAGAAATTTGTAACTCAGGAAAGAATGTAAAACAGGAAAGCATATTAAACAGCAAGCATCTGTAATGCGTTTTCTTTTTTAAAATATTTTATTTCCTTATTTGAGAGACAAACACAGAGAGAGAAAGAGTGAGAGAGAGAGGGTATGGGTGCACTAGAGCTTCTTGCCACTATAAGCAAACTCCAGACCCATGTGCCATTTTGTGCTTTAAATGGAACTAGGAAGCTGAACCCAGACCATCAGGCTTTGCAAACAAGTGCCTTCAACCACTAAGCCATCTCTCCAGCCCTGTAATACATTTTCTAAGCAATGTAGAATAAGGTTATGCAGACTTGTATGCTGAGAATAGATGATGAAAATAGCATCTCATATTCAGAATGGTAATCATAGTTTTAGATTAGGACGGGGTCCAAGAGCTCAGTGCCATTATTTGTGCGATGAGAATGACTGCTTGAGTGCTTTGCCACCAGGATAAAAAATGAGTGACATGCATGTTCTCTCTCATATGTGGATCCTAGCTACAAATGTTTAGACTTGTGCATTAGTTGGAATAAAAAAATAGTAGCAGAGGTCAGTATGCTAGAAAAGGACTTTAAGGGAGGGAGGAGAGGGAAGGACTTAAGAGGATGGTATAGTATATATGTCAGTAGAAGAACACATTACTGGGAGTGGAATGGCCAAGCGAGGTCAGGGGAAGAGACTGAGTAAAAGGGTTGGGGGAGGGTTAACCAAAATTCAAGATATTATGAATAAGCCCTATGAAAACTTACTTTTTTGGATAGTGTCACACCCAGAAGCCATAGACTGTTACTAGAAAAATTTAAGTGCCAAGGAGGGGATATCCTTCTAGTGCATTGTTGGCCAGGGAGGTCCCTGTTACCCCCAAAACATTACAGGGTATTGCCAAGGCTCTTGGTTTCTCAAGACCCTATTGCTGAAGACTCCATATGCCTGGGCTGCAAGGTCACTGAGAAATCAGGCTGGGGCTGAGCTGAAAACCTCCTCCCTGTAGACCAGCTGACAGAAAGCTAGAAAAAGCTGCACTGCATGCAGCCCTATGGGAGACAGAAGTCATCAGCGGTGAAAACAGTGGACACTGGAAGCCTCAAGTTTGGCCTGACAACCAAATAGGTGCAATAATGGCATGTCTGTTACGGGGGAAACCAACTGTTCTCTAATTGGGCTGGAGGTCTGCTTTATGGGAGGGAATAAATGCCTGGTACTGGAAACCTAACTGGGGAGGTCATGAGCATTAGGAGTGTCACACCATCTGTAAGGAGGATATTTAAAAGGAGAGAGGGAGAGACGGAAGGGAAGGAGTGAGCACAGGAGCCAGTATGTGTATAACAATGACAAAGATGGGGCCAAATAAACTGTCCTGGATGCCAGATGTCATGTGTCCTTTTATCCTTCGAGAAGTAGTACAAGACTCAGCATGCTTGTTCCTTTAAAAATAATTTTATTATTTAGATATTTTCTTTGTGTGTGTGTGTGTAGGTCAGAGGATAACTTTGAAGCGCCTGTGCCCTGCCTTCATTGAGACAAGCTCTTGTTGCTGTAACTGAACTGCCAGACTGGGAACCAACATCAGAGGAACTGGTCCAGGAGTTTCAGATTGGCATTTTGTATCTGTCTTTTGGCTGACAGGCTTTGTAATCTTTTAACTGCAGAACAACCCCCCCCCCCCAGCCCTTGTTTCATTGGCAGTGCTGGGATAAGGATAAAATTTAGGGCCTCACTGCTTTTTCCCAGTATGGACATACATGGCTTCGGGAATTTTATGGAAGAGGGGGCAGAAAGATTGTTAGAGCCACAAGTTGGGACATTATGCCCAGAGACATTTCCTCTTCCCCATAGCTGACAGCCTCCCCTACAATGAATGACCCACAATCCCCATAGGGATGACTGGCATCCCCAATGAGGAGGGTCTCTTTAGAGGGGGGATAGGGATGAGGGAAAGGATCCAACCTGTGCTGTTTACATAATGAGTAAGTCCATAACTAATAAAAAAGTAAAAATGTTTTGTATCATTTGGTGAGTTATAAGGATACATGAAGCAATTCTTTAAAAAAAAATATTTTAAGCCAGGCGTGGTGGCGCACGCCTTTAATCCCAGCACTTGGGAGGCAGAAGTAGGAGGATTGCCATGAGTTCAAGGCCACCCTGCAACTCCATAGTGAATTCCAGGTCAGCCTGGGCTAGTGTGAGACCCTACCTTGAAAAACTATATATATATATTTGACAGAGAAAGAGGCAGAGAATGGGCAAGCCAGGGCCTCCAGCCACTGCAAATGAACTCCAGATGCATGTGCCCCCTTGTACATCTGGCTAACATGGGTCCTGGGGAATCAAACCTGGGTCCTTTGGCTTTGCAAGCAAATGCCTTAACCGCTAAGCCATCCCTCCAGCCCATGAAGCAATTCTTAATATCATAACAATAACAATTCTGACAGCTTGATTTGGAACTTTGTTCTTTTTTTTATGCTTACCTGGAACACCTCCAACAAACACAGGCTCTCTGTGATCAACTGGCTTTGGGTTCAGGGGCCCAACCACGTGGTTCACTTCAGAATCGACATCCAACTGAACCACATTTGAATCTCTGATCACTGAAATAAGAGGGCAATAACTGGTTGTAGATGGCACTGATTAACTTTCACACGCAAGAGTCTAATTCATTATAACAATGATGACCTCTGGGATATGCCCCACACTTTATTTTTATTACTGCAACGCTGGTGATGTAGCCATGCCGAGCTGAGCATCGCTGTGACCTCGTCCTGAGGAAAGGAGGATATTTACAATACACTTGTGCTTGGCGTTGCTCCAGTCATGTAGCAGGGAAATCACGCCCCAACACTACTTTGGCAGCTTTCATATTTTCAAATCACTTGTGAATTCAAAGTATATATTTTAGTATGATGACACTCAATTGTTTTTGCTTGGTGATTTCTAGACTCATCCATCATATAAGTTACAACATCTGCCAGGTCATTATTTGGTATGCAAGCTGACCTTTCTGAAGGACACTGTGATACCTGTTTTCTCACCTGTAATTCTGTGCCATCTGCCATCACAGAGACTCTGCTTGGGGGTTACTGAGGTAGAAAAATCTCTGATGCCATTGTTTACTTTCACTGTGACCTGTACAAAATAGGATGTGATATAAGTAGGCATTTCTCCTCATCATGATAACATTGAGTTTCTTAATTTATCACAGAGAAGCAATACTTTTAACAAACCCACACATTATTAGCTTTGCGATTTGAACACAAGGGGTCTCTCTTTGATAGGCAATGGAAATAGTTTAAATTAGCCATGCTTCTTGGAGAAAGAATAGAATGATTACATGTAATTTATACTGCATATATTTATACAAAACAGGTTAAAATACTGGTGTGGACCACAAACTTTTCAGATCACACTGACTGGGTCCCATTTTTCTTACTTTCTGCCTTGGTTTTCTCATATGTAAAATGAATGGCAATATTCCACACATGCTTGAGATAATGAGGTTTTATGAATTCTCTCATATAAACAACTTAGAACAGGACATGACACCTAGTAAGTTCCATGTGAGAATTGTGTGTGTGTGTGTGTGTGTGTAAAAGAGAAGAGAGAGAACAGAGAGAGAGATGCTCAGGATCTAAACCAAGTTCTTGCACAGGCTAAATTGTTATTGCTATGTGATTTAAGAAAATGTGTTAGAACACAAGTAAAGCCTAGTTATATTAAGTTGGAGACACAGTGGAAGTATGTATTTTCCTTAACACTTATTTGAATATCTTCATGAGTATTCTTCAGTTATATTTTAGGGTAAAAGTGGTATTTAACCATAATTACAAATGCTTAGCAATGGAAATAATATACATACACAAATATATGAATATATATCTCTGCCAAGCATATAAATATTTAGAAGCATGTTTTTTGTATTTGTTGATGTTGATAATTATATGAAGTTTTGCCTTCCATTTTTGCTGAGAAAAGTTCTCTCCTAATTCATTTTATAAATAGTTTTTAAAAATTATTTATTTGTGGGCTGGAGAGATGGCTTAGCGGTTAAGCGCCTGCCTTTGACGCCTAAGGACCCCGGTTCAAGGCTCAACTTCCCAGGACCCATGTTAGCCAGATGCACAAGGGGGCGCACGCGTCTGGAGTTCGTTTGCAGTGGCTGGAGGCCCTGGCGCGCCCATTCTCTCTCTCTCTCTCTGCCTCTTTCTCTGTCTGTCACTCTCAAATAAATAAAAAAAAGAACAAAAAAAAATTTAAAAAAAATTATTTATTTGTAAGCAGAAAGAAACAGAGGGAATTGGAGTGCCAAGGCCTCTAGCCACTGCAAACGAACCCCAGATGCAAGCACCATTTTGTGCATCTGGCTTTATGTGGTACTGGGGAATTGAACCTGGCTTGTTAGGCTTGGCGGGCAAGTGCCTTAACCACTAAGCCATCACTCCAACCCCTCTCTCCTAATTGTTAAACTTTCTGCTGTTACTGGTGACTTTTTCTGCAGCACTGCCATAGTTTCATGGCTTTGTTCTGATTAAACAAATCTCACACGAGTGTGAGTCCAAATGTTGTACACCTTTAATTTTTATTTATTTAATTGAGGGGGTTGGAGAATGGGTGCTCCAGGGCCTCTAGCCACTTCAAATGAATTCCGGATTCATGTGTCACCATGTGCATTTGGCTTATGTGGGTTCTAGGGAATTGAACCTGGGTCTTTAGGCTTCACAGGCAAGTGCCTTAACTGCTAAGCCATCTCTCTAGCACTATTGTACACATTTAAATTTTACGTTATGGCCTTCTTACTTTTGCTCCAGTTAGAAGGGAGTTGATAAAATAACTCTGTGAAATGAATCTGCTGCATCAGATCAGAATTCAAGGTTAGATGAAGATGACTTAAAGACCCTACCTGCCCATTTTTCATGTGGACATTGAGGTATTCGCCACTGACACTGTGGCCATGGACAAGGGTTCCGGAACTACTTCTGGGACGAACTTCGAATGCAATTTCAAACTTCAGTCCGATGTTGAAGGACTCATCTGTGGAGAGAAGTACTATAAACTCCCAGGAGTAGCAGCAAATATCTTGTAATTCTGCATGCATTTCTTTTTTATTTTATTTTTTTCATTTCTTAGCAGTTTTATTCAGTCACTGATCCAGTATTTACAGGAGTTGGAAGTTATGCTCAGCCTAAAGGCAGCTGCCATACTTTCCAGCCTTCCCCACCCCCAGTCATTATGTACAGATAAGGGACCTGCTTGGAACACCTTCAAAGCCCTCTGAGAAGGCCACAGGGCTGTTTCAGGCTAGAGCTTCTATCAATGCTGAGCCCATTACCCCCTTGGCATGAAAACCCTCTGGGAATAGGTTGTCTTGACCCTGCCATCCTCAACCCTGAGTACCTCACCAAAGGCCAAGGAAGCTATCCTACCAGGGAGAGCTGAAGTGGTGCCAGCTTCCCGCAAGCAGCCCTGTCTCCACTATCCTTAAAGAGACACGGTAATACTGAGGGGCTGGGAAGAGGCTCCTCTGAGCCCCAGGGAAAGACAGGAACCCAAGGCAGGCCCACAGCTAGGGCCACAACACTGAAGGCAAAGAGCCCCAGAGCCTCACTGAGGGCAGCAGCTGACAAGGCTGGCTGGACCTAGACCGTCTACATGTTCCCAAACAGTTCAAACTTTTCTTCCACTCAGGCTGCGGGACCCCAGCAGGCAGGACACCCCCCCTGCCCATTGAAGCACAGCAGCCAGATCCCTGAGTCTGGTGCTGTACCAAGAGGAATGAAGAGTAGGCCTGACTTCTTCATAGCAGAGACAGACTGATGGATGGCCCAATGACCTCTTGAGCCCCCAGTTGGGACCCTGGCATGACACAAGGACCCGGTCTCACCATGACACCTTCTAAGGGAGAAACCGAGTCAGGAAGCTGGCCATGTTAATACAGTGGCAAGATAAGTTGGAACCCAGAAAAATAGACTTCTCTGATAGGTAAAATATGCATCTTGCTGCCCAAGCAGCAGGGTCAGGTTCTGCTGCTCCACAGCCAGCTGTGGAAGCCATAGCGCACTGCTATGGCCCAACTCCAGCTGCTTCCTGAGCACTAAGGGGCTAACTTGTCAGGCCCCAGAGCATGATTCAGGGAATGCAGCCCACTGCCACTCCCAGGACCTGGGCTCTGGCTGCAACTATCAGAAACTCTGGGAAAAGAGGGGTGAGGCAGAGGGGAAGAGGAGGCTTCAGAGTCAGAACCAGCTGTGCTCACTGGCGCTTGGCCTTGTAGGGGCGGGAGCGTTTCCGCCGGTCAGGTTTCCTCTGCTTGTGAAGACGGCCAATGCTGACCCCTTGGCGCCGCCGCACTGATATATTCTGCTCCACGAGATTGGCCAGCATGCCTTCCTGAGCCAGCATGGAGATAAAGGTGCAGGTAAACTCATCATAGTTGTGAGCCCTTCTCTGGTCATCAACCTTGAACTTCTTTCTTTTCTCCACCTCCTCCTTGAGACAAGCCTCACGGTTTGCAATCTCGGCCTCCACACACTTGAGCAGTGCCAGCAGCTCCTGCCAGAACCCAGCATTGCACCTTAGAGGTCTGGCTGGCACCAAAGCTCCGCTACCAAGAGGCAGCTTGGGCGAGTACTTCTCCCCACTCAAGGGCTCAGTTGACCTGACCAGCCCAGTCTTCTCTCTGCTGTCCACGGCTTCTACCACCTCCATTTCCTCCAGGCTGGTGGATCTCTGGTTGCCTTGGCCTGATTGGATGGAAGGCGAAGACCCCTTCTCACCATCTGTGAGTGCCAGGGGACTCAGAACACCATCCTCAGCAAGGTGCAGGAGGCCAGTGCTGATGACAGGGCCCAAGTCCCGGACAGCATGGTTGTAGCGTATACAATCAACACGCAGCAGGCTGTCTTCCTCTCCAAAAAGCATCCTGGAGATGTGGGAGGTGACAGGACTAGAGGGCCGAGTTGGGTCGGCCGAGCGGATGGGTGAGCGGAGCGACGAGTTGAAAGTGCTGCGAATCTCAGACGCAGCGTCCGTGCTCTCGTTGCTGGGGGTGGGTGAGGGCTGAGAGTGTGCGGCACGGCCACAGCCGGACTCCCAGCCCCACTGCCAGTTTTGATGGGCAGAGGAATTGAGAGGTCTTTCTGGGCCTCTTGAAGCTTCTCAGCCAAGACGTTGATGGTGTTGGGCTGCAGCACTGACAGCTGCCCATCTGCAGAACTGCTCAGCAGTCCTGACTTCCCTGTCCCTTTCCGCTTGTATCTGACGGCAGGGTTGGTGTTCTGCATGTCACCCTCATCGTCGTCCTCGTAGTCATCCCCGTCCTCAGAGTACTGCTGCGGTGGGCGGACTGGAACTCGGCTGCGGCCCACACCTGCTGCCAGGTCTTCCTCCTCCTGCATGGGGGACTTGGCATCGTTGTGATTGTCTAGAAAGGCTGGCAGCCGCTGGACAACGGGGGTAGGATTGGACAGAACCCTGTTAAGGCTGCTCCCTGGAGGTTTCACCACCAGCTTGGGTTTGCTGGGTGGACTGTGGGTCACAGCTTGTGAGCACGAGCCTGCCACCTCCTCTGTACCATCTGTGTGGGTGCCCTCAGATGCCGCCGGGCCCCTGCCAGCCTCCAGCACAAGGGTGGACTTGCCGCTGGCTGGTTTGCTCTCATGAGGCAGCTGTGATTCTTGAGACTTGTGGGTCTGAATCAGTCCTGGCTGCGTTACTCTAATCAGCTTCTGGAGCGCCTCCAGGACTGTCTGTCGGTTCACCTTCAGCACACGTAGCCTGGCCTTGTCCTTGATCCCGTGGTCAGGCAGCACTGCCGTCAGGTTGAGGCGGATGTCGCGGTAGGGCTCCCCAGCAGTGGCAAGTCCAATACGTTCCATGATTCCTCGCCGGGCCTTGTCTGTCCACTCCTCATCCTCCCCCCAGGGCCCATGATCAGTGGGGTAGACCTTCAGTCCATCCAGCTCAAAGAGCCGTCCTGTGATAGGCACATAGCTGACAACGTGAAACGCCTCCATAGTCCACACTGCGCTAAGGCCATTCTGCTTCTCAGGGAGGTGGCGTGGCTCTGGCCTGGCATGGATGTTATGTGCCTTCGCCAGTTCTGGGGCATTGCCAATTGCATATCCTTTGCTCTCAGGGCTGAAGCCTTTGGTAAAATCCTTCATGCAACTCAGGGTGGGCCGCAGGTCCACGTTACTGCAGTTCAGGAGCACGCTCAGCAAGGCATGAGTGGCACAAGAGTTAGGGATCAGCTGGTGGGCAAAGAACATGTTATTCACAATATCATCATCAATCACAGACGTATCATCCACCAATGTAGACACCTTGCGACAGGACCTGTGTTCTTTGATCCATTTGAACAGAAAGATGAATCCATACACGGGACCTTGGCATTTGCTCTGAAGGTCATAGATCTCCTCCACCTGCACCCCTTTGACACCGAAATCTTCCACCAGGAGGGTGAAGAGGCCCGGGTCGCTCTCCAGCTCCAGCCAGCCTTTATTCATCTTCCCGCAGGGCGGCCCCTCAGTGCCATGTCCAGGCCCTTGCGATGACCCCCCCCCCCAACAAGGCCGGCCACCCCTGGGGTCTCTCAGCCCTGCACGCAGACAACAGGCCACGCCACGTCGCCCACGTGAGCCCTGCAAGCATTTCTTAAAGAGTAAGAACTGGCATTTTCCATGCCCAGCTCACCATGGAAAACTGTGTGAGGAGCTAAGCTACCTAACATGCGCTGCTTGCGCTCCTCTCTCACATGCTGTGAGAGTTCAGGGGAGAAGGAATTCCAGCTAGCAGCACCATGCGCTACCACAGGAGTGAGGAAGGCAGGGAAATCTGGACAGAGGGTAGGAGTAGAACCCAAGGGCAGAGTTCTGGGAACTTGGGGAGTCCTGTGAAGGTCAGTGTGCCTGGATGGTTCTGCAAGGGGAGAAGGGGGAAATGGTATGTGTTGGGGGGTGGGCTGGCCACAGCTGGAAGGGCTCTGGTACTCAAGTGCAAGGCAGACTTTACTTTCTGGTCATTGAGTAAGGGGTCTGACTTGGTCGGATCTGAATTTTAGATAATTCCTAAACGAAAAAAATCACTGGTGCTGATATTTCGTAGCTGTTACTGGGGTGATCTGGGACAATGTCATTAGGAACTGCTGTGTCCACTGTGAAAGGCTCACCTCAACATGGGCACTTTGACAGCATCCACTTGAGAGCTCTGCTCAAAAATCACCTTAAATTTTTTCCCCAATGTGAGTTAATGTTTGTAGAATAGAACATAAATTATACAGTTGGCTATATATTTCAAGCTGCCCAAACTTTTAGAGCTTTTAATCACTGAAATTCATCAGGCTAAGAAAGGTAAATAAAATCCTGGAGTAGCCGGGCGTGGTGGCGCATGCCTTTAATCCCAGCACTCGGGAGGCAGAGGTAGGAGGATCGCCATGAGTTCGAGGCCACCCTGAGACTCCATTGTGAATTCCAGGTCAGCCTGGGCTAGAGTGAGACCCTACCTCGAAAAACCATTAAAAAAAAAAAAAAATCCTGGAGTAGACAAAACAGAAAATAGCATGTACCTCTGGTTATATGTTATTGGATATGGGTGGTTGCTTAAGAAAATGCTCTTGGCTACATTATAATTTCTTCTCTTTTTTTTTAAAAAGATTTATTTTTATTTATTTATCTATTAGAGAGAAAGAGAGAGAGAATGGGCACGCCATGGCCTCTAGCCACTGCAAATGAACTACAGACGCATGTGCCACCTTGTGTATCTGGCTTACGTGGGAATTGGTGAATCAAACCTGGGTCCTTAGGCTTTGCAGGCATGCGCCTTAACTGCTAGGCCATCTCTCCAGCCCTACATTATGATTCCTTTATTAGATGTTGTACTAATTACCTTTTAGGTCCTATAAGAGAGGTTGGGTCATTAAGCAAAAATAATGCTTTATGTTTATAGAATGCTCATTGCAATGGGTTGAACAGTGGTTATGTGCAGTCAGTAAGGATTTCCTTTGATTTCAGCACTATTATACTCCATCATCTGGCACAGGGACTGCCATAAAACAGACCTGTTCAATGGTGAGCAAGACAAGAATGGTTGATGTATTAGTTACTTTTTCATTCCTGGGACAAAGTATCTGACAAAAATCAGTTCAAGGGAGGAAGGGCAAGTTAGTCCATCGGGGCAAGGAGGGCAGGAGGCAGAGCTAGTCACATTTAACCCACAGGGAGGAAGCAGAGAGCAATGAGTGTTAGTGTTGAGCTAGCCTTCTCCTTTTTATACAGTCCAGGACCCTGGCCCATGGACTGGTGCTGTCCACAGTTCCAGTGGGTCTTCCCACCTCAGTTAACTTAATCCAGATAATCCCTCACAGGTGGTTCCAGGTCTCGTCAAGTTGACCATCAATATCAACCATCACAGCTGAGCAGAATCAAAACTCAGAGATAAGATTTCTGGAGGACAGTGTTGTCTGCTGGGGCTGAAGAGGAGGAGGAAGAGGAAGTGGAACTTGTCTTAGTGGGGACAGCAGTCTGTGGTAACACAGGAAAACAGAGGAGCAAGGTGGCCAAGAGCTTCCAGAGACCAGGCCACAGAACAGCACATGGAGCTCTCAGGAGCCATGATGGCTGGCTTCTAGAAATTAGGCAGCTGTGGAAAAGCTCTGGTTATGGAGAGTGAACAAGGATGGGGCGCAGCATATTTGGTTTGGAGCAGTAGAAGGGAAGAGTAGGTGTCCTTGTGGAAAGAGGTCATCTTCTAGGGATGAACTTGGCATCGTGAACTTTGGTCTGATATTTTCTGTTAGCCAGGATGATTTATAAAGACAAGAGGTTTCTTTGGATCACAGTTCTGGAGACTGAAAAGCCCAGGAGAATGGTTGTGTGAGGGCCTTACTGAAGATGTTGAAGGACACATGGATATATGTGCAGGGAGAGAGAGTGAGAGAGAGGAGAGGTGCCAGCCTTTCTTTATAAAAACCTACTCTGCTGGTGACCAGTCCAGTCCCTGCTGAATAAGAACTCTCTACTGTGAGAAAATGAATTCCCTCTTGCAGGCCCCAGTACCTCTCAATGCTGTCACACTGCAGAAGAAGCCTTAGCATGAGCTTCGGTGGGGACAAAACAGAGTCAAACTCCAGCAGTCACATTACCTAAAACCACATATCCTCCTTCTGTTGAAAAGTAAGTTCCTGTTTCCATGGGTCCTTCAAAACAAGGGGTCACACTGAACGTTTGAGAAGCAGAGGGGATGGAGGCCCCGTTGAGCTGGAGATTGCTGAGGCAGCCGCTGAAACTGTAGACTGAGTTGATCTGGAAGATGAAGACAGTTCTTAACATCCGCTCTCTCAGCACTCACAAATGTGCCCCAGGAAACAAGTGGGAGGGGCCGAGCATTGAGAAGAACCAAGTCATTGCTTTCTTATTTTAGTTAGCTGAGCGATCACTACTTTTTCAAGAAATTACTAGTTCTTTAAAGTAGGAATATTGTACTTGATAGCATCAGCTTGTAATAATTACGCTATGGAAATCTCTCCCTATACCATGAAAAATAAGTTACAGCTATGGTTTTCAAGTTGAATTTTAAAAGTATTATAGTTTGTTTTCCTCCAAGAATGTCACCTGGGCCCAAGGCCACTAATGTTGGTGAAAGCTAGCAAAGATCAACAGTAGAGGGCTTGTGCTTCTAGCTTCATTAGCTGGTCACGCAGTTGGGAATTTATCACACTAATAAGACATGGCCACTGTAGAGAGCCGATTTCATGCTGTGCTTAGAAATCATTAGAAAAAGATTGGCATGGAATTGGGACTGTTTCCCTTAAATCTGATAATAATGTAAATCACCTTTAAAATCTACATATGTTAATGAACCCTAGAAATGTAATGTTATCACTTGGTGATAACTTTGAGTCAATATTTGTGTTAAGAAAACTTCAGTCCTTTAATATATTCCTTTTAGTGCCGAATATTTTTAAAAGTGCAATACTTTTTATTTTTAAATTATAAAAATATTTTTTACTATATTTTACCTCTACCTCTCCTTGTACCCTATATTCCTTGAATAATTACATATCATGTGTGTGAAATTTTAAAGGAATTATGCCAGGCGTGGTGGTGCACACCTTTAATCCCAGCTCTCGGGAGGCAGAGGTAGGTGGAGCTCCATGAGTTTCGAGGCCACCCTGAGACTACATAGTTAATTCCAGGTCAGCCTGGAAAAAACCAAAAAAAATAAAAAAATAAAAATGAAAAAGGGATTATATTCATAAGGTGACCTGAAACATTTGTTTCACTCAATAACAGAGTGACCAGTCTTCTGGTTTTTCTGTCTCTTGACATTGAAAGTACAGGCATTTACAGAAATAGTAAAATGCCCTTGTGATATCCCTTTCTTGATAACTTAGACCTCTGAAATGTTTTTCATTTCACCTCTATCTTAAATCAAAAGATGATTCTTGACTTTGTATCACCCTGGGGCAGGCAGGGAGCCCGTAGGCTCATATTCGCTTTGATGTTCCATGTCCAGCAAGACTAAGCCTTACTTTTGCTGGCATCCTAGTCTGAAAGATGAGAGCGTGGATTCAGGGATCTCTGGCTCTAAGGTCGGTGGCTCTGCCTTGCCATACTTGGCTTACCTGGACATTCTTCACAGCCCTTCCAGGAGCCACTCCTCCCAAGTAAATAGGACCCTTAATTTTCCAGGTGGCAGCAGTTGGAGGAAGACTTTCTTCTAGGACTCGCAGACCATCAATGATGAGTCGGCCACTGCTCTTTTCACGAATAAATATCACCTGGGTAGAGAAAAGGAATATAGAATATTTGAGCTATGTTCCAAGACTGGGGAAAGAAAGGCTGTCTGTCTCTCTTCCCAGCCCTGCTATTGCAATGCTGTGGGGAAGCTGCAGAAAGTTCATGAAGAAGTGGACCTATCTCTTAAGGTCAGGACTTTCATTTCTTCTTTAGTAGGCATCTGTCGAGTTTTTGGAATGTCAGTAACTTTGTCTTTTGGCTCTGTTTTTATTGAACAACATATGTGTCTTGTGACTGTCTCTAGGCCTTCTTGCTCTACATGCATGGATGTGTGTTTTCTGGCTCACTATGGGTTTACCACTTCATGGCGGAAATAATCCATATATATTCTGATCTCTAGATAGAATTACTTATAGCCAGCACTGCTTGTATTTAGCAGCCTCCTCTGTGGAGCTCTTCTTGGTTGGCCAGCCTACATGTCTCTTCTCTCTCAAACCTCACACAACACATTGTGATGTGACTTGCACTGCTCACTTTTGCCGCCCTCACATACTTGTTACTTCAGTATTTAGTGCTGTCCTTAAGACAGTCTGTCTTCCTCAATGGTTTCCTCACTCTGTAACTTCCACAGCCTAGTGTATAAGGCATTCAGTAATGACACTGAGAATTATGAAGCTGGGGTTGGAGAGATGGCTCAACGATTAAAGGCGCTTGCTTGCAAAGTCTGGAAGTCCGGGGTTTGATTCCCCAGCGCCCATATAAACTCCGATGCACAAAGTGGCACATGTATGTGGAGTTCATTTGCAGTGGCTAGAGACTCAGTCTCCTTTCTTCTCTCTCTCATGCTCTTTCTTTCCTTCTCTCTCAAAATAAATAAATCTTTTTTAAAAAAATCACAAAGTGGTACTTTGCAGGATAGGAGGCCCCCGACATGATCATTCTTTTTCTCTCATAACTAACTAACTAACTAAATAAATAAATATTAAAAAAGAAATTTATGAACCCATTAGCAGTGGGGAAAGGTAAAAGAAAAATCAGTAAAAACCAAACATCAACTTAAGTTGGTTACTGATCTTTTGGTTAAAACAATTTCACTCAGTCTGCAATTATTTTTTTAAATATGCTTCAAGAATTTTAAAAGTAAGGAATGAATAACTTCATCAAGGTGAACTCTAAGCAGAATTTTAAGAAGACTATTTCTCCGGGGACCAGTGGTGAAGAATTGGTACCAGGCCCTTGGACAATGGCCAGTATTTGCTGGCAATGTTATTCTCTGAGTTCAACTTACATCATGCCACAGTCCATCATTGTATTTCTCCTGGCTTCTAATCTTCAGCTTCTTGTGGCCAACATTGAACATGAAGACCAGGCGACCATGGGCCAGGAACAAAGTCATGAAGTCATTCTCTTCTTGATCCGAGACATAGAAAATCATCCCATGGGAGGAACGTGTTTTTAAGCGGATGGAAAACTGAGGTCTGGCCAAGAGAAGAAAAGAATAGAAAAGAAAGAAAAAAGAAAATCTCACTATAGGTAAACTGAGACCAAGATCATCTTTAGCTTCTCAGAACAGTACAAGGAAGAATAAATAACTATTCTACTTAATCACAAGAAACTTTACTTCTAATTATCTCTTACTATTAATTAATGAATATCTGGCAAGCACGGACACTTCAAAATGTAAATTATTCTCTACTTCCTTCTACATCAAAAGTGTGTACCACATTTAATAAAGTTTTGTCGTGGCAATGAGTTATTGTGTCTTGCCTTGAAAATCAGTAGACACTAAAAATCTATATATTAAATTAGCTTATCTGTATGGGTAAGATGCTAGTGAGCAATTAGTATACATAGAGAAATTTACATAGAGAAATACTGTTTGTATATGATGCAAATTAAAGTTTTTTTTCCCAGTAAGAAAGAAATAGGTGAATATCATATGCTATAAACATCTACCCAAGAGGATGGAAAATATTTGTGTGAAGCAACCTTTCTAGAACATATGGATGAGATATAGTCATTAAGTTTACTTTTGGGTCCTGGTTACCTCTAAATTCTTCTGAAGAGAAGACACTGATTCTACTATGTAAGTAGGCTTCTAAGCTGAAGGCATTAGAGATGTTGCCCTATATGAATACAAGTACCTATATGTGGCATTCTGGCTACTTAAGTTGTAAGAATGAATCTTCAAGTAATATTAAGTAGCTGGTGATTGTGAAATACTGGGAAGAGTGTGAGACAACTAGAGAGCCATCAAAATACAAGTGCATTTGTGCTTTCATTGTCTTTCAGTAACTAGGAATTTGGATGCAGTCCCATTTACAATCTGAAAGCCATCTGTGTGAAGGAGGAATGGTAATATCAAGCCAGGTAATCATTTGAAACCTGCCCCATCTGATTTCCCTTGATTAAGATGTCTTTTTCTTTTTGATCAAATGTGGCAAATTCCTAAGAAAATGCATTTGAGGATTATGCCACAGAGAGCATCTTTTCATGGGAAGCATGAATCATGTACTTTGTAGTATATATTTGGACAAGTTATAGGATGAAGCTGGCTCAGAAAGGAAAGATAGGGGTAAAAGTGGCCAGGGTAGATCACAGTATTAAGTTTCTGAAATATAGTGTGCTTTTTACCTTTCACCAAAATCTCCTTTTGAATGTTCGAACTCTTGGCGGCTGTTGGCTGTCCCTCCATACTGATAGGCATGCTCTATTGCTCGAGGGCTGTTGGAAAGGTGGCAGAGAGAGTCTCTGGGAGCATTCTGCTCTAGGAACTTCAGGCCAACAGGGTCCCATGAAGGAGAATCTTTACTTTTCTCTCCCTGTAGGAACAGGAAACAAGCGAAACTGAGATATAAAAGGGATGTAGCTAACAGCAAAAATAAAACTGTGATGGCTTCACTCTTAATAGCAATGAAATAAGGCGGACATTATGCATACATTTTCCAGTCATTTAGTAGGCTCCTCTCTCGTTTCCCTTTCTGGCCATAAGCAAGTGATATCTACAGTAACATTATGGCACAATGACATGCCCAAAACTCTGGCCTGCAATTGTAAGGCACAGTGAGGCTGAAGCTACAGAGATAACTGCTGTGTCACTTCAACCAAGTACAAATCTTAAATAATGGAGAGAAATGAACAAGTTGGCAATAAGGGAACCATGGAGGAATTAATTCCTCATATAGGCAACAATATCATATTATACACATTATATTTCTATATGTTATGCAGAAAAAGCCTCAAAATACCTAGCAATCTTCAAAATATTTAAGACTATTTTTGGTGACAGGACATATGCAAAATTTGATATAACAGAATGAATATTGAGCAACTCTTAAGCTTTTAAACATTGTTCCATACAAATTGCTCTGCTGAGGTCAAAATATAATGTTGTGAAAATATAGGCTAACATTTAATGACCATTTAGTCCTATTTTCTGAAACAAACAGACAAATAAATCCAAGGATTTAATCATTCATTCACATATTCAAGCAGACATTTGTTGAATGTGTAGAAGAGGAGGGGAAAGAAATATATTTTTTTCATGCCTCCCATAGGTGGTACATGTTGGTACACTGTGGGGAATAGGAAGGTGAGAAATGATGACTGATATTTAAGGAACTGGCAATCAATTAGAAAAAACAGTTTATTAAAAGAAACAAAATCAGATGGTAACAGACAGAAAGGAGGTTTTTTTTTTGTTGTTGTTGTTGTTATTTAGTTTTTCAAGGTAGGGTCTCACTCTAGCCCAGGTTGACCTGGAATTCACTATGAAGTCTTGGGCTGGCCTTGAACTCACAGCAATCCTCCTACTTCCACCTCTTGAATGCTGGGATTAAAGGTGTGTGCCATCACACCTGACAGAGACCTCTAGCCCTTGCAAACCAACTCCAGCTGCATGCACCACTTTGTGCATGTGGCTTTATGTGGGCCCTGGGGAAAAACAATTTTGGAAGCCGGGCGTGGCGGCACACGCCTTTAATCCCAGCACTTGAGAGGCAGAGGTAGGAGGCATCACCGTGAGTTCAAGGCCACCCTGAGACTACATAGTGAATTCCAGGTCAGCTTGGGCTAGAGTGAGACCCTACCTTGAAAAACAAAAAACAAACAAACAAAAAACAATTTTGGTTTTGGCTGAGGATTACTGAGTGAGCAGGAACTCTGATGAGACCTGGAGCAGGGTAAGAGCATGGGCATCAGCACATGTCAAGACTGCATCACAAAGGGCAGGCAAGGGGGCTCAGCAGTCAAAGGCACTTGTTTGCACAGCCTGACAGACCAGTGCCCATATAAAGCAAGAGGCTCAAAGTAGCCGGTGCATCTGGAGTCTATTTGCAGTGGCAAGAAGCCCTGTTGTGCCTATATTTTGTCTGTCTTTTTCTCTCTCAAATAAAAATATTTAAAAAAAATATATCACAGAAGGATAGGGAGTGTTATATTGAAAGAATGTGAAGTGACTAGGGGTGTCATTTGTTATGATACCAAATAATGTGCATGCTAAGAGTAAATGAATGAATTTTAGGAGTCAGAAATTGATTTCTAAAACTCAATATTTTGATGAGGGAGCAGGTATAGCTGATATCCACCTGTACATGTAGTCAGTGAAGTATAAAAGTTGAGAAAAGAAGGGAAAACAAACTTTAATAATTTCTATGAATATAACAAAAGTGTGAAATCATTACATGAAAGCAAATGATGTTGACAGGTATAGTACCAAACAGACGTATTATGCATACAAATATTCCAGAACAGAGCACTTCTAACTACCTGCCATGAGGAATGATCAAGAAGCATGAGGAAACAGCTGACTCTAAGTGTTTCTCTGTGAGCTAGAACTGAGACCACAAGGCTGGTAAGCAGAAACATCTGGAACAGGAACCCTGTCTCACACTTGTGTAACTTGTAAGCTAGGGCTGTGTCCATGGAACGGCTGATCTATAGGAACCCTGTCTCTCGTGTGCATACTTTGAAGCCAGAGTTGTGTGCACTGAACATGAAGGCCACTATAAAACTGCCCAAAGCCGGGCGTGGTGGCGCACGCCTTTAATCCCAGCACTCGGGAGGCAGAGGTAGGAGGATCGCTGTGAGTTCGAGTCCACCCTGAGACTCCATAGTGAATTCCAGGTCAGCCTGGGCTAGAATGAGACCCTGCCTCGAAAAACAAAAACAAAACAAAACAAAAAACAAACAAACAAACAAACAAAACAAACAAACAAACAAAAAAACTGCCCAGCGTTATCTTTTACCTTTTTGTTCTGACTTGCTTTAGGCTTTGAGGAATTTTTCCCTTTCTTGTAAAGAAGAAACAAGGGTGAAGACTCGATTGGACACTCATATAGTGAAGTGTGGACCTTTTCAGAGTATCGCTGGAAATCTTCAACCTCCACATCTCTATCCAACCTGTGTTTAGAAGACAGGGGAAGTAGCTGTAAAAATACTCTTCAGAAGTATGTAACAAAATCCATGGCAAAAACTCTGGCAGTGAACATGCATTTGTGTGCATACACACATGTTTGATGAGTCCTTACTTGTTTCAACAAGAACCCTTAATATTTATCACTCAGCCCGTTAACAATTATGTGCCCAGCAACACGCGTGCTGACTGTGAGGAACGGCTTTTCCTTCACCACACTGTGAATGACTAGGACCGTGTGTTGCTTAGTTTGAATTAAATTCCTTCCTTGCTTTCAGACTCCTGAGGTCTAAGAACCCCTGTTGTCTTTGGTAATGGCCTAGATTAATGGCTTTAAAGTTATGTATTAAATGAAGGCAATTTCCTTAAACTTTGAACAAGTTTTTTTTTTTGTTTCTATAAAGTATAACAATAATAATTATAGCATGTAAATATAGTCTAACATCAATAACAAAAATAATTACATCTAATATATCTAGCTTGCTATATACCAGATGCTGTGCAAGGCGCCTAACGTGTACTATCTCTGCATTCCTTTTGACAAGCTACCAAGCAGTCACTGTTGTGATCTGCATTTTGCAGGTGAAGAAATGAAGGCTCACCTAGCTACAGCCATGTAGATATTAAAGAGCAAATGGCTTGACTTATAATCTCAAGTGTGTCACTTGTTGAAGCACATAAACTTCTCATTACTACCCTGTATGCCTCTGACATTGCATAGTTTTACTAATGTAAATATTTCCACAATTGTCTTGATCTTTCTTAACCGTGCAGATTCATTAGTAATAAAATGTTATACCTGGTGAAGTAGGCATTACTTATGCATCCAGTGAAATTAGCATATTGGGGACTGATGGGTGAGCCTCCAAAGTAAAACTTCTTCTCACTTGCTGGCGTCTGCTCGGCTTTCCCTTTGGTGGGGTTTTTGCTCCCCAGTCTGCTTTGATCTACTATCAGCTCGTATCTGCAAAACAAAGAGCTTCTTCACACCGGGCGCCACAGCCACGGGGCACCTCAGCTCCTCTCCAAAGTGAGCGAGCAGGTTTCGTATGGGAGTGAAATGGCACATCTCCTCAATGAAAAGACAGGCTTCGTGAAAATCACTGAGTATTTCTGAATGCAAGAAAGACTCTCCAAATCAAGATTGGACTTGAAACCCACAGGGCAAGATTGTCTGTGTGGAGACCACAGAACATATCTCACGGTGATCATTTTATCACAGTTGTGGGGGACCGTTTTCATTGTAGAGTACATCGGATGGTTGATCTTTCTTAGAAATGGAATCTAGAAAAAGCCCACTGCTGTTTGCTTTTGACAGGCTGGTTCCACAGACGGGGATGGACCAGAAGCACCCTACAACACAGGTTAACTTCCTATTTCAAAAACTTTATTGTGAAAGGGAAATTCTGTATTACATATTTTAAAAATAAAGTTAGAGCCTTTAAAATATTGCCATAATTCTACCACCCTCTATTGTTCCATCAAAATCTAAGTAATCCAGGTCAGCCTAGGCTAGAGTGAGACCTTACCTTGAAAACCAAAGTAAATAAATAAATGAAAATAAAAATCTAAGCAAGACCAATGTTGGCTGAGTGCCTTCCACGTAACCCACTGCACCCCTTTCACTAAGTACCATGAGGAAGTACGGCAGCATACAGGTGATAACTGAGCCCCTTACTGAAAAAAAAAAAACAACTTATATTTCTGTTAAGCCACTTTTTGGTGATTTACTTGGCATGCCTCGAATATTAATAGCAATTTTGGGGAAGAAGTTAAGTTATTCTGGCCACCACTTTTTGGAACCCCAGAAAAGCAACAGAATAGCCCAAGTTGCATGGTTGGCACCTGACAGAATCACATCCTATAAACCAGGACCCGTGGTGGAAGGACATGAGGTAAGGAGCTGTACCTTGTAGGGGAGACAGAGGTAATGACAAAGTGGGCCAGCCCATCATTGTACTGCTTGTCTGGTGACTTAACCTTGATGCCCTTTACGTCCATAACGACAGTGCCGTTGTCCAGTGAAATGGAAAATACGTCTGACTGAAATGCAAGCACAAGTGTTTAATTAGAAGAAAGTCCAGGGAGGCAAACGGGGACGTGTTTTCGGCATTTACTTAATGACATTGCTTAAAGGAAAAACAGCAGGCAGAAAATCTGCCTGTAAGGTCATTTCCATGTGAACATCAGCACCAACAGTAGTAGCTCGACCCTTTTGATTATACTGGCTGAAAATAAGAGGCTGTCGAGAGCTCAGCACTGATGAGACATTTTTTTTTGTCATGCAGTCCAAGGGCCAGGGAACATTGTGGAAGTGGGGGTGGGAAGAATGTAAGAGCCGGAGGATGGGGAGGAGTAATGTGGGACACTGTCCTGTGAACATGAAGTGCTGGTGCACACATGACCTTGAAGCAGAGGTTGCCACCGCCGCAAGTCATGCACAATGTTGAGCTCTTCATTTTGACATAGATGAGGGAGGTGGGGACACACACACACACACACACACACACACACACACACAAAGAATGAGATCTAAATAGAATACGACTACTTAGAGAGAAGAGGGGGTCCAGTGGAATAGGGGGAGAGGAGGGAAACAAGAGAATCTGTGAAGGGATTATGGTCAAATTATAGTATGTTCACCTATTAAAAATTCCCAATAAAAATATTTAAAAAGTAGACATGTTTAAGTGGAACAAAGATACCTCTATATTTTGAACTGAAAAATTTTGGTAATTTTGTTATGCCATGAGATTTCTCAGACTCCATGATTTTCATAACCTAGACATTTCTGCCAGATAGCTTACATTTAATCTCTTTGAAAAGATAATATTTCAACCTCCTGCAAGAAGTAGATAGATGATGAGGCAAGAGTTAAATTTCTATTTTTTTTAAATGCTTCAGCATTTTCGTCTAGAGAATCAGAAGTGTCAAAAAGCAGAAGTTATTTCTTCTGAATTTGCTTACTGCTTGTTTTAAAATATTGGCAAATGATAATCTTGCTTCTCTTTCCTTATATGGACACCAACTTTCTAAAGTCATCCCTCAGTCCACAGACCTCTTGAATTATATCCAAAAGTAAGCTTACTCTCTGTGGAAAAAACCTATTTAACTAACCAGGGTAATTGGAGTTAAGTTTGGGGGTGGGGCAGAAGTCCTACAATATGCTTTCCATATAGCCCCACAGACGCCACTGTGTGAAATTAAATTGAATAGAAAAGTGAGGATCAAGTACAAGCACAAACAGAGTTGCATTCAAATATTATCTTATGACCCACCCACCAGTGTGTGTCCTAGCAGTGACCTTGTCAGAGACATGTCAGGTAGTCAGGTAGATCATAATATCACCAAACCTCTACAGATTTGATCTCTATCTATCTATCTTCCTTCCTTCCTTCCTTCCTTCCTTCCTTCCTTCCTTCCTTCCTTCCTTTCTGTACAGATCTGATCTTTTTCTTCCTTCCTTCCTTTCTTCTTTCCCTCCCTTCCTCCCTCCTTCCTTCTCTCCCTCCCTATCTATTATCTATCTATCTATCTATCTATCTATCTATCTATCTATCTATCTATCTATCCTTTGAGTAATGAGGAATGAACCCAAGGTTTTTTACATGTTAGGTAAGCACTCTACTACTGAGCCATATACCCAGCCCTTTATTCTTTTTTTTTTTTTTTTTTCTTGAGGTAGAGTTTCACTCTAGTCCAAGCTGACCTGGAATTCACTACATAGTCTCAGGGTGGCCTTGAACTCAAGGTGATCCTCCTACCTCTGCCTCCCAAGTGCTGGGATTAAAGGCATGTACCACCACGCCCGGCTCCAGCCCTTTATTCTTGAAATAACAGTTTTGTAAGCTGAGCTTGAGAATTCTGTAGTAAATTCAAAGACACAGAAGTATGTATGTGCTTTTAAATTTTCAA
This sequence comes from Dipus sagitta, assembly GCA_036346955.1. NCBI lineage: Eukaryota > Metazoa > Chordata > Mammalia > Rodentia > Dipodidae > Dipus > Dipus sagitta. Next base: position 34,800,111 of record CM070775.1, on the reverse strand, counting down.
ATTAAATCAGAAATGTGTTTTTTCTTAACATGCAAGCAGAGGTATTGATGCTTTATTTTTTGTCCCATAGATGCTTTTGGCAGATTGATGATAAATGTGGACAAAGCAATGTTGTAAACTATTTAAGACAAAATATGCAAGAATAAGAAGGAGGCCAATTACAGTGAACTACTATTTTCAAAAATTTCAAGCATGATGCAGAAATATTCTTCTTTGTAAAGATATTAAATTAGATCTAATAGATTCTAAATTTGAAGCCAGCAGACATGACCAAAAATGGTGTTTGCAAACATCTGTGTCCATTGTAATATAAATGAAAAATATTTGAGATTTCTTTATGACAAATTTACAGGTATTGCTAATACTACTGTGTTCTGTTGCCGTATTCAAAATAGAAGAAATTGTTAAGTTTCAGCTAGAGAAAATAAAGTTATAATTTTTCTATCTGTATCTACAGACCCCTTGGATTCTATTAATTCCAATGAGTGGGTCTATAAATGCCATATGCAGAACTCCTGATAAATAACATGTATATAATACATTCTGTTGTCTAAAATGGGACATTCCATTCTCTGTGTATATGTAAGTCAAAACTGGAATAAAAGTTCACTTTTAGCATGCATACAATGTATCTGTATTAAACATAGCTTACTGACAAATAACTTCTTTGCAACAAATAGTTTTGTTTTTTTTTAACTACTTGTCTCAAAGAAGTTTCCTCAGAGAACACAGCACTTACCCCTGAAGCACAGTAGAAGAGCAAACCATCTGGCTGTAATGTCCGAAAGTTAAAACCTCCTTCAAAGCCTTCAAAGAAAGAGATTTTCTGACTTGAAGCAATGAAACTTTGTCCACTGAAATATGCTCTGCGAGATATCTGCATGATAACAAAAAAGTGAGAATACGGTAGTTTTGGTAATTATCAATTTTGTACTGTCATTGTTTCATGCACAAAGGGTCTTGTCTATTAGTTCCTGTGTTAGTTTGTTTTTCGCTTGGTTTGTGCTGAATTCAGGAATGCCACCCTTCCTGTTGCATTCATCCAGCAGCTGGGTTTTGACTTCTTTAGGACCCCCACCCTGAGCGGTCAATGACATTGAAGCAGCCTCTCTGAGCTTCAGTGCCCCTCCTATGGAAAGCTGTAGTGTGTGCCCAGGCCACCGAGGAGCCCCACCAGCCTTTCTCGTGAATGAGTTTCCTTTCTGCTGGCAGAGGAAAGGAGTCTGAGGTGTGCTCAGGATTCCAGAGAAACTGCAAAGGGCTTTTTCAGCTGCCGCAAGTTTTGTGTCTACTTAGTAAAAGGCTCTTGATGGAATGGTACTTACGAGAGAGTCTTCTGGGCACCCATAACCCACTCCTAGGGTTTCTGGCTGCTCCAGTAAGTTGAAATCTTTCTTCTGGAACTGGAAACCCTTCATGCAGCCTCTGTAGTTGATGTCTAGGGGAAGGTGTGCTCGCAGGGTCCTGGAAGAGACATCAGCCAGCTGTTGGAGTTACCCTGTAAGAGCATGCTAGAGAGTTCCAGCTTACTCCCAGGTGCTCGTGATGTCATCATAACCGCTCATACCCTCACACTTCCTGTGTACACAGCAATGTCTAACCTGTGTCTACAGGAGACTTTGTTTCTTTTTTTTTTTTTTTTTCTTCTTTTGGTTTTGTTTTCCAAGGTAGGGTTTCACTCTAGCCCAGGCTGACCTGGAATTCACTATGTAGTCTCAGGGTGGCCTCGAACTTGCAGCAATCCTCCTTCCTCTGCCTCCCGAGTGCTGGGATTAAAGGCATGTGCCACCATGCCCGGCGAGACTTTGTTTCTCTAAAAATTATTTTTATTTTACTTATTTGATTGAGAGAGAAAGAATGGACATGCGTCAGGGTCTCCTGCTGCTGCAAATGAACTCCAGATGCATATGCCACTTTGTGCATCTAGCTTTACCTGGACTCCGGGAAATTGAGCCCAGGCCAGCAGACTTTGCCAGTGAGTGCTTTAACCTCTGAGCCATCTCTTCAGGCTAAAGACTTTGTTTTGAGTCAAACAACTTGTTTACTTCCTTATAGTTTTCAAATTTCTTTGACTTCTTTGTAACAATCAAGTAGCATGCTTGAAATTGCTAGTATTTGTCTTTTAGAGATAATTATGGGGTTTCGCCAGGCATGGTGGCACATGCCCAGCACTTGGGAGGCAGAGGTAGGAGGATCACCGTGAGTTCAAGGACAACCTGAGGCTATGTGAATTCCAGGTCAGCCTGGGCTTTAAAAAAAAAGATAATTATGGGGATAAATCATAGGGAACTGATGTACTGCAAATCAGAAAAGTCAACTCTTAGCAATTTAATAGAAATAAGAAAATAAATTATTCTTTTGTGTAAAAAGTGTCAAGTTAGGATATGAATTCAGGTCTTCAAAATACCACTAGTGGGCTTGGCCTTACTTGCAACATACCATAACCAAGGAAAGATTAGAGTCAGGTTTTAGAGAATGCTGGGTTGCTGGATCAATAGGAAAGTAAAAATTCTTTATCCCTTTGATCAGGAATGGCATTCTTGCTCAGTACTACGCCCCTAGCACCTATCATGCTTATTATAGAGGAAGTGCCTGGGAACATGCTATCGGATACTGAATGACTACGAAGGTGGTTTTGATTTAATCACAGCGGCTTCAGTGTATCTTAGATGAACACAGGCCAAACTACCAGCCCTGCTGTGTTCTCCTTCCACAAGATCACAGCTGGGGGCTGTGCTAATTGGCAGATCGGGGTGTACACAATGACAAACTTAGTGGTTAAACATACCACACAGCACGGCTGAAGGACTGAAGAGCGTGTTTATGTGGAAAGGGAACTTGGGGAGCCTTCTTTAGACAAGAAGCATGTGGCGTGGGAAGGATCTGCCTCAAGATAAGTAAGAGCTTTCTCATAACTGAAGTCATTAAAATAGAGTTTTGCCTTCTGAGATAATCACATACACATTTTTTAATTTGTTCAAATATTTAGGGCCAAATGAAAGGATATTCTCTACTGAAGGAGGGGCTGGATACCATCAGCAATTCTCATCTGACTTGGGGAATTTTATTATTTAACTTTTTTTTTCTTTTGCATGTGTAGGCATGCTTGTATGTGGGTGAGCTCACATGTGTGCATGCACACATGTATATGGGTGAAAGTACATATGGAGACCAGAGGGCAACACTGCGAGGACTTCCTCAGCTGCTGTCTACCTATTGTTTGAGACAGGGCCTACTGCCAAACCTAGAGCCCACTGGCTCACAGAGATTAGGTAGCCTGGTGAGGCCCCCAGTATTGGGATTAGAGGCACGAACCACCAGGACTAGCAGGGAGTTCCAGTTTTTTATTCTTAAATTTTATTTATTTATTTGCAAGCAGAGATAGAGAGAAAGATAGAAGAGAGACAGACAGAGAGAATGGGCATGCCAGGGCTTCTAGCCACTGCAAATGAACTCCAGATGCATGTGCCCCTTGTGCATCTGGCTTATGTGGGTCCTGGGGAATCAAACCTGGATTCTTTGGCTTCGCAGGCAAGTGCCTTAACTGCTAAGCCATTTCTCTGAGTTTTATTTTTTGTTTTTTTATTAATTTTATTTGTAAGCAGAGAAGAGAAGAGAGAGAGAGAGAGAGAGAGAGAGAGAGATAACAGAAAGGGGGGGGGAGAGAATAGGTACACCAGGGCCTCCATCCGCTGTAAACAAACTCCAGATGCTTGTGTCACATTGTGCATCTGGCTTTATATGGGTACAGGGGAAAAACTCAGGTCGTTAGGCTTTTCAGGCAAGTGCCTTAACCACTATTACATTTCTCCAGCCTGAGTTTTATTTTGTAATATTGGGGCCTGATGCCAGAACAGTTCAAACTGTGAGAGAGTAGTTATAGGCACCTGCATTTATAAAGCTCTCTAGGTTATCTGGCTGAGAACTATTGTTCTAGGTCATATTACAAATGCATTTATTTTTAAAATACTTTTTATTTATTTGAAAGGAGAGATACAGAGAAAGAGAGAGAAAGAGAGAAAGAGAGAGAGAGAGAGAGAGAGAGAGAGAGAGAATGTGAATGGGCACACCAGGGCCTCTAGCCACTGCAAATGAACTGCCAGATGCATGCACTACTTTGTCCATCTGGCTTTACATGGGTACTGGGTAATTGAATCTGGTTGTTAGGCTATGCATGCAATTACCTTAACCACTGAGCAATCTCTGTAGCTCTAAAATTGCCTTTAAGTTTTAAGGATCTCTAACTGACCTCAATAAGAAAGCTAAATTTTTGAATACACTACAATACTATGTCAGTATATATAAACCACACTCCCTTGGATAACCTCAAAAATTTGAGTACTCAAAAAAAAAAAAAAAAAAGAAAGAAAGAAAGAAAGAAAGAAAGAAAAAGAAAAAGAAAAAAAGCCAGGGCGTGATGGCGCATGCCTTTAATCCCAGCACTTGGGAGGCAGAGGTAGGAGGATCACTGTGAGTTCGAGGCCATCCTGAGACTACACAGTGAATTCCAGGTCAGCCTGAGGCTAGAGTGAAACCCTACCTCAAAAAAACAAAAAAAAAAAATTGTATACTCAAAGATACATACTGCTGAAGAGTTAAAAATAGGGTTGAAGATTAAAACAAGAGTAGACTGATGTGTGTGGGTTTATCTTCACAGAATATTTGTGCTCTTTTTTCCTCTTGTTGAATAATAGCACATATTAGACTTTGTTCCCAAAGTAATGCTGCAGTTAAAGAATTCTATACATTTCAAACATGACATTCCAATTTAATGAGGACATAAGGAGTGGCTGTAGAGAACTTGTCGTTCTTGATAAATAGCTAGTGCTCAGTGAAGGTGTCTATACTGTACAGGTATGTAAAGGTAGCCAGTAGGGGGAGCTAAAACCTGTCATCAGACCTCACCTGAGAATTGAATAATCACTAACAAATCATTAACAGCACACAGTTATTCACCAGAAAAGCCTTACCTGGACTGTAAGATTTCCGGAGGAGCCCCTCCAATGTAGACATCTGTGAAAGGCATCTTCATCTTTTCATTATCCATGCTCTTGACGTGTCGTCTGTCAACTACCAGAATCATTTTCTTGTCATTGTGGTAAATGATTGAGATCTGGGAGGAATGATGTAGAGGAAGCTTTGGTCAGCAGTTTAAAAATCAGTCTTTTGAAGGCTTGAATATGTTTTAAGTATCCTGGCTCTAATGGCTGGTCGTCCATGATTTTGTGCTTGCTTGTGTTCATGAGATGGGGAACCGAGTTTCCTTTCAGATTCAGACATGCCAATTCTTGCTCTCTCCAGGATCAGGTCACCTTTCCTAGGGGAACATGCCTGCATGGAGAAGAAGCTGCCTAGACAAAATTTTTCTATGAGATCTATTTATTTCATTATTTTCTCTCTCTCTCCTGAGGGGACTTGGTAAGGCACTATAAGACACCATCTTCTTAAAAAAGCAACTTGGAATATAAGGTATATTTGTCATTATAAAAGCTACAATACTTACTTTATATAGTATGATAAACTTGGATCTGTACAAACACCTATCATATGAACCACCCCATCAAGTTGACGGTATCTAATATTTCCCATACTTTCCTTGTATACCTTTGTTTTTGTGTACACACATGTGTGCTAAGCATATTTAACATGAAGTTTACCCTCATAACAAAAGATACACATTTTCTTCTGTGGTAGTGAGGATGGAACCCGGGTCTCATGCAAGTGCTCTTACCACTGAATTACATGCCCAGCAACAAATACAAGTTATTGTTATTATGATGGAACCACGTTATTCAGCAGAGCTCTAGAATTCATTCTGTACATAACTAAACTTTATACCCATTGAACAGATGATCTTCCCTCTCCTCCAGCCCCTGGAGACTATTTTACTCCTATGCAGGGGCTCTCTGTATTCTCGGCTATGTGTTTCCAGGTGTCATTTTGGTGACACGGTGAGCAGTTTTAATAAATCTGCAAAAATGATAGTCAGAGAAGCAGTTAAATTGATCTCTTATTGCAATCCATCCTCGTGAAGCCTATAAGCATTGAACTGAAAAGGGAAATATAGCCTCCTGCCTCCTATATTTTCACTCAACTTAGAAGGAACTATTCCTTGTATATGCTTCATTAAATTACATATTTATAGTAGGAGTTAAAGAAAATAGATGAAGCATATTTTCAGGAGACTGGAACTTTGGTTTAAGATTACTTAAACTTAAGATTACTTTTTGGCTTCTCTTTATAAGGAAAATTGCTAGTGTTTTCTGTAACTAGTTTAAATTCTATGTTTATTTATATCTACCCTTTTTACGTTTATGGAGGTTCAAAGTATAAGTCAAAATGGCTTTGTATCTATCTACCCTCTAAGATATTCGAAAGTGTACAGTGTTCTGTAAGACTGCTGTGTAACCAAGATGTTGAAGAGTGACAGGAGTATTTTAGTCAATGAAGTCCTTTTAATTAAAGGAATCTTCTAGTAATTCTTTCATTTTTTTATTTTTTAGAGAGACAGAGAAAAATAGAGACAGACAGGGAGACAGAGAGAACCGGCATGGCCAGGGCCTCAGCCACTGCAATCGAACTCTAGATACTTGCGCCACCTAGTGGGCAAGTGCGACCTGCACCTGCCTCATCTTCGTGCTTCTGGCTAATGTGGGTTCTGGAGAGTGGAGCATGGGTCCTTAGACTTTGCAGGCAAGTGCCTTAACCACTAAGTCATCTCTCCAGCCCCAGTAAAAAAAAGTATTTAAAAATACTTTTATTTATTTATTTTCAAGCAGAGAGAAAGAAAGAGCAAGTAAGACAAAGAGAGACAGAGAAAGAGAATGAATATGGGAGTACCAGGGCCTCTTGTCAGTGTAAACAAACTCCAGATATATGCACAACTCTGGCTTTACATGGGTACCAGGGAAACTGAATCCAGGCCTCAGACTTTGCAAGCAAGCTCCTTTATCCACTGAGCCATCTCTCTAATCCCCAGTAATTCTTTTATTAGAAATGTCAACCTGGCAAAACCATCCACGCTCTAGAGGCAAATATTTTCTTGGGATTGAGTGGACCAGGATCCAATGGCTGTTCTTCCCATGTGAAAATGTCCATTTTAACCACTGTCCCGCCTATTTCATTTAACCTTTAAGTCAGATGAATGGAATGAAGTGCAAAAACCAAAAACACCCAACTACAATGACTATACCTCATGGTATTTTGCATCATTAATCTGAGCTTTTTTCAACGTGTCTTCAAGATGCACAGGGCCATTGCTGAATCCGAAGTCATAGAACACGTGTAGGTAGCCACTGCGCATTTCCAGGCTGAAAAACATACTCTGTAGAGAGAAAGAAGCTATGAGATGGGAACATCCACTGTTACAGAAATAGGTTCACATTTAATTGGATTTGAGAAATAACACTATATTTTATTTTATTTATATTCTTTATCACTAAGATTTGAAGATTAGGGAAGTCTCATGAAATTCTTATTATAAAGTAAAATGACAACCGCTTCCATGTCAGCAGCCATTGCTTATGTTTAAAAAAAGCCTTGACATTTACACACAATTGAAAATAACTATATTCCATCGTTTTTGTCTTACCTTACAAACTATGGTATAAAGTTATAAGTCTATATTATTGCCCTTTTAAAATTCTCCAAGGCAAATAGACTATAGTGTGTTTATTCATCTGCCTTTTTAAAGCAACTTCTGAAAATATTAATAGTCCAAAAGATGCAATCACATGTATTCAAAGATGAAAACTGGCAATATTGAAAATGACTTCAAGGTATGCTAAAAAAGTCTCCCAATGTATCAACAAATATGGACATAAGAAAAAGAAGGCAATTTCTATATTATTTTGAGTCACTGGATTTGCATAAATCAATCTGGAATTATTATGCCCCATATGATGTTAGAGAATCAAAGTATTTTTGTCACACCCAAAAAAATTATTGGTGGGGTTTGGTTGTTTCAGAAAATGACTCATAGATATAAGAATTCAATGGTTTTGAAAAAATGAAGTACTGTGGTTAAGTCTTCAGTCTGCACAAGGCAATCTCCTGGATGTTTTGGAACCTAGCAAGTAAAAAAGACAATATATTTGGTATGTCACCTCAAACTAAAGGTTTTATTACAGTGGGTGAGAAAGTTACTTTGTCTTTGAAGAAAGTTTTGCTGTGCAGATGGTTTTTTGAAAACATGATTGGAAATTTTTCTGTTAATTGAGTTTAAAAAAATATTTTGTTTATTAATTTGAGAGAGAGAGAGGGAGAAAGGAAGAAGCAGATAGAGAGAATGGGTGCACTAGAGCCTCCAGCCACTGTAAACAGATGCAGGTGCCACCTTGTGCATCTGACTTATATGGGTACTGGGGAATCAAACCTTGGCCGTTAGGCTTTGCAGGCAAACAACTTAACTGCTAAGCCATCTTTCCAGCCCTTAAGTGAGTTTTTTTTTTTAAAACTGAGAACAAAAAGTGGAAAGTGTGCTATCTATAAAAAGCTCTTATATTGAGACTATATGGAGCAGGGAAGGAAATGAGGGCAGGAGAATAGAAGAGAGGAGAGGTTGTAAGAAGAATGGATAATATGATGCCTCATATACATATATAAAAATATTACAGTGAATACCCTTAATTAGTACAATTAGTATTGTTCATAAACCACTTTTTAAAAAGATACTCTTTGACACATTTTTCCACATCACCAATTATATGTCTCTTCAAAAAACAACATTGCATTATTGTTTTTTTTTTGAGGCAGGGTCTCAGTCTACCCCAGGCTGACCTGGAATTCACTATGTAGTATCAGGCTGGTCTCAAACTCACATAAATCCTCCTACCCCTGCCTCCCAAGTGCTGACATTAATGGCATGCACCACCACATCTGACAACAGTCATTGTGTGTGTGTGTGTGTGTGTGTGTGTGGTGCAGTCGTTTGTAGAGGTCAGAAGTCACTTGCAGAGGTCAGAAGACAACCTCAGATGTCATTCATCTTAGGTGCTACCTACATCCATTCATCCATCTATCATCTCTGTATCTCATCATCTATGATCTATCTATCTACCTATCATCTAGCTATCATCTTTGAGATATAGTACCTTACTGGCTTGGAGCTTGCCAAATAAGTTAGACGGGCTGGCCAGCAAGCCCCCGGGTCTCCACCTCTCCCGTGCTAAATTACAATAGTGCTCTACCATGTCTGGTTTTTTTTGCATGTGTTCTGGGATCAAGCTCAGGTCTGCATTCTTGCCGGGCAATCACATCACTGACTATGCCATCTCCCCAGGCCAGAAAACATCAGACTATATAGCAACAATGTCATCCTGCAGGGAGCTTCAAGCTTTGGTCACCGAGTTAAGCCATATCAGAACTATTAACATTTTTGTGGGAAGAAAAATTTAATCTGTGTAAGTTCTTTCCATTGAGAATTTTCAGTTGCTTTAAGCTCTTTTATTTTACAAGTTTACAAAAGATACAATATCTGAGTTGCTTACAAGAACTGGTATCAGGAAGAGAAAAATATATCAGCCTCATTTCAGAGATTACCTTTGCCAACTGGAGCATGAAATTGAAAAATTGTGTATGGTTTAGTAGGCACAGCTAATGGTACATAGCTTACATGCATTTATTTTAAGAAGTAGCCTATCTAGTTATGACAGCCAATAAAAGTTAGTATTGAGAAAACTACATTTAAGTTGACCTCCACATACTTCTAAGTCATGGTATAGCAGAGTTGAACAGTATTTTAAAAAATATTTACCATACTTAATAATATGAGTCTCCCTAATATTACCTAAAATGATTTTTAGTGAGAGAGATTTATGTGTCATTAATAAATAAGAAATAATTTTATTTTGATTTAAAATACTTTAAATGTTTATATTCTAAATTTTACTTAATAGTGGCTTACCTTTATATAATTTTTTTATTATTACTTTTGATAGTTTCATGGTATATTTATATCCTATATACCAGGTCTATCATTTATTAGGACAGACCCCTTCATTACATACACACTGCACACCTGGATCTTGGTGCTAATTTATTTCAAAGTTTTTTTTTAAGCTTATGAAAGGGCATATTTAATATATATTCAAAAGGTTTTGCGGGGAAGTGTATTTCAGGATTGCTTTTATTTATTTTTGCCATAACTCCCCTGAAGGAAAAAGAAAAATCCAATTTTGCTTTCTAAACTAGAAATTCAGTTTGATGGCAAGGAACACAGAGCCTCGGCAAGTTCCTGGAAACACGAACACCAGAAATAAAGAAAATAGAGAAGCAGGACTTTTAATTTTACTCACTCCATTGACCATCAGGAGCACAAGACCATTGTCAGCCGGTGTTCGGACTTCTATGTCAAAGCGAGTCACCTGACCAAACTTCCCTCTCCTTGTGATGTTCCTCACCACAGCGTAACTGGAGCCATCGAAGAAGTAACTGGCAGCGCGACTCTGTGTGAAGGCCAGCTTATCTCTGAAGTGGAAATTCAGGATAAACAAACATTATAGTTTCAGTTATGCTTTTCACGCAAGATTCCCTTAACTCATGACAGAGCATCTTCCAATGACCTCTAATATTTAAGTGAAGTCCTGTTGTTTGTATAAAAAATGAAGTGCTTATAAGTAAGTTAAATGATTTTTTACATCAGTTTGGTGTGTGTGTATGTGTGTTACGCACTCTGAGTGTGCAGATGCGTGTGCCCTGTGTGCACATATGCAGAGGCCAGAGGACATCAGGTGCCCTCCTCTATCATTCTTCCACCTTATTTCCTTGAGGCAAGGCCTCTCACTGAACCCAGAGCTGCTCTGCTGTTTTCCATTGGACTAGCTAACCAGGCAGCCCCAGAGACCCTTCTGTCTCTCTGCCCTGCTCTGTCCTGGGGTTACAGGTGTTTGAACCACATCTCGCTTTTGACATGGGTGCTGGGGATTGAACTCAGGTCCTTACGCTTGTGTAGCAAGTGAGCATCTCACCAGCCCCCGATGAATTCTTTTCACTGGACTTTCTTCTGTGAGAATAGTGGGTCTCTGGGGAAACCCTGGCTCGGGAACACTAAACTAGAGCCCTAAACAAATGAACACTTGAATCAAGCTGGCCACGCTCACCAGTGGCAGAGGCGTGGTGACAGCGCAATTTCACAACTGTTTTCCTCAGAGAAGAGGTTGAGAGCCTGCAGAGTGAGTGACTCACACTTGTCTTGTCAGATGTCCTTCCCTGACTACCAAAGTCCTCTTAACTGTCACTCACCTGGCACAGGGCACCAACTTGGAGGGATCCAGATTATAGATGTGCTTAAAGTTGTACAAGCTGACCACATCACTGTTTAGAGTGGCCAGCTCTAGGCAGCCTACGTAGCCAGGCAGGTTTAGGCTGGCAGGGAGCTGTGCAACACAAGAAATAAAGCTAATTAGCCCATGGTCACATTTCATCCAGACACTGCAGCACAGGAAGTGAAGCTAACTACAAGTCAAGGGCCATCTTTCCAGACCAGAGTGTCCATCAGCTCTGCCAAACCGCTTAAACAAGCAGTGCCTTGTCAGGGGGTGTTTGCTGAGCGTAGACTATATACATACACTATTATATGCCAAACAATGAATTCATGGGAAAAAAATCGCAATCCTCATGTTCAAGTCTAGAGAAAGTGCGAGAGTAATTCTCAGAGAATATTAAATAATGTGCCCATAGCTGGTAAGCAATAGTCCTGGAATGGAAACTGAGGATTGACTTTTCTCTCTGAGGTTTCACATTCTCCCCAGGGTCCTACCCACTCTCACCTCAGACACTTTATATGCACCTATGTTAGTTGAGATAATGGTTTTTGATATTGCTATGTGCAACGTGAAGCTGGTTATCTTTTGTAGCAGGTAACAATTATTACTCGTGGCATATTAATTATCTTTGCACTTATCTGAATGAGGTTAGTTGATCTTCGATGGTTAGCTATTATTTGAATAGATCTGATGCTAAAAATATTGGTAGGAGAGACCAGAGTTAGGTCTAGAGTTCTTCAAATGAGATCGGGGCCTCCCCACAAGTCATTGTACATGTATAGATTTAGAAGACAATCACTACATATTTACACGAAGCCAAAATAAAGCTGAATAGCTTACTTTGAAGTTTGCAGGTACTCCACCAACGTAAAGCACAGTGTCCTCGGGGTCCAGGTCCAGCAAGGAGTCATCTCCCGAAAACTCTCCCTTTTTAATGAACTTCTCTTCTGCTGTGCTGCTGAGACTCGGGACTGTCAAAAACACCTTTCCATGTTTCCCTACCCTGGTGAGACAAAGGGTTTACACTCTCTCAGCCTGACAATTTGTAGAAAATAATGTCATAAGGTCCAAACGCTAATGTCCCTTCATTATAAAATTGGTAATTTGATTTTATCACACTAATTAGCACTTACGGAAAGTCAGCTATTAAAACGATGGGGAAAAGGAGATCTTTTCATTTTATTTTAAAATAATTTTTAAAATGTTTTATTTTGTTTATTAGAGAAAGAGGGAGACAGAGAGAGAAGGGATCTTTTTAAACTAAAATTCCATTTAAAAAAAAAAATTAACTCATGAATTGCCTGGGGGGGGGAAAAACTATTCTATCAGATTGCTATTTGGAAATGACTGTTTTTCTTTTCTTTCTTTAAAAAATATTTTATTTATTTGAGAGAGAGAGAGACAGAGAGAGAGAGAGAAGATGGAATGAGTGTGCCGGGGCCTCTAGCCACTGCAAATGAACTCCCAATGTATGTGCTTCCGTCTCCCACCGTCCGTCCACTGAACTCACTCCTCTTTCCAACATGTCCCTCTTCTGTGGGAAATTTCCTTTTGCAGAAGGTGTAGCTAGTGGGGCAAACTCAAGACTCACCAAAGTGCTGAGAAGAACTGACAGCTACGTGCTTAGCACCAAATGAGACAATATTTAGTAAGTGTTTTTCTTTTTTCTTTTGCATGTTGTGTGCATACACGTATGTACGCATATCTGTATGCACGTGGAGGCACTCATACACACGAGTGCATGTGAGTGTGGAGGCAAGAAGCCAACACTGGCGAGGGGTTCTCCCACTCTTTCTCCACCTTACTCTTTGTCACGGCAGGGTCTCTCACTTGAATCTGGAGCTCACGCATTTAGGAGACTAGCTAGCCACTAAGCTCTAGGGCTCTGCCTGTTGCTGGAACTGAAAGTGTGTGCCACCATGCTCTGCATCTCACTTGGGTGCTGGGCATCCGAACCAGGTCCTCTATGCTTGCATGGCAAGTGCTTTACCCAGAGTTGTCTCCTCAGCCCAGAAATTCCCTTCTTTTTTCTTACTGTTTTCTTCTCCACTCAGGTATTTGGGAATGTAATATAGTGATAATTGAAGAAGGAACATGATTAAAAGGAAGAAAATGCTATTTATAACATCCACTTGAGTACTCTGCGTGTGTGTGTGTGTGTGTCCAGTGAATGTCTTACGAGACGTGTCCAGAAGCTGTGCACCACCGACTCCCTTTACCTTTCGATCTTGACAATGCTGAAGTAAGCGGGCCAGGAACTGACGGGCTTGGAGTCCAGGGGAATCTCCACATCCTTGGTTCCCAAGTTATAAATGTACACCAGGTTGTCATTTTTGATTGCAAGACCCATGTACTCTTTTTTGGCCTAAAAATGTCAAGAAGTCACTCAAATAAAGTTCGTATCAATGAGCAGCATCTATTTTTATTCCTTTGAAGCATAATCACCAATCCAAATGCTGGGGACACATTAGCAGTTTGGGCCTGAACCCAAAGCAGCTGCTGGACTGCGCATGGGCTCTTGCTGTCCAGCACCCTTGTGGCTGCATCCCTCCGCTGCCCCGTGTGTGCTCTAAGTGCCTCCCTAACGCTGCCAGGCTAGCCTACAGGCACAATGTACCCTGACAAACCAATCCTTGTGCATCTTCAAGGCGGATTCAGCATCAAATATAAACAGGCTGTTGTTTATTATACATAATATATTAATATAATATATTATATTATATAGGCCTTTCAAATGTGTTGCTCAGACTCATCAAAGTTAGCAATGGGGCTTCTTTCTAGAAAGCAGTCAAAGAAATATTCCACACAGAGGAGGAGTCGTCTCTTTCCCTCAAATCACGACTTTCTTCTTGCCATTAAAATGATTCCCAGCCTTCAGTTATCAGAATGGGAACTACTTTTCCCTAAGTAGCTTTGGTTAAGGCAGAGGAAAAGTAGCCACCCTTTTTCAATACCATCTCCCCTTTAAGCACGGTGCTCTTACATTTTTGCTTCCGAGGTAGAGGACAAACTGATCTGTGGTCTCTGGCCGCTCTGGCTGCTTCACAGGAGGCTTCATGTACAGACTGAGGGATGTGAAGGCCTTCAGGTCATCCACGCTGGTTTTGTGATGCACTTCAACGGCAGACTGGCCATCGAACATCATGGAGACTTGGATCTGGAGTTACACAAAGTTGTTCCGTTAACAATGCTCGGCTGAGAGGGGCAGAATACGTTCCCACAGTTCTCAACACTCTCCCTCCATTCCTGAGAGGGACCTCTGAGCATCACTTGCCTTCAGTGCTTTATCATTTAGTTATTTACTTATGCATCCCCACTTTGTTGGAGAAATGACTCAAGGCAAGTTACAGCACAATAGTTTACAATGGGGCAGAACAAAACTAAAGTTTACAGGGTTATGAAGTAGGTCCAGGGAGGATAAACGTGAGTTCAAAATGAGCTATCTACTTAGGCTGAGTTAAATAAACAACCCAAAGGGACGCCTGGTCAAGGCATATGATTCACAGTGCCTGTGAAATATATAAAAGAATTCATTGCTCAGAATAACTATAACTCCTCTTGAGTGCTAATACAGCTGAAACTTTCTCCTCAAACAGTATAGGACGAGGCTGTGAGCAACGTCCTGACCATGCCCACAGTCAGGGGTCTCAGCACAGCTTTGCGGCTTTGAAACCTGGCTGTGCCACTTAATAACTAGGTACCTGTGAGCAATCAACTCAGCTTTTAGTCTCTGCTTCTGTAAAACGAGCAAATAAATAGGCCGTCTGAATGAACATGTTTCCCAGTCCCTGGCACTAATGTCGCAATAATTGTAATAAGAATGTCCTTAAGATGCTTCCCGTGGGCTAGGGAGAGGGCTCAGTGGGTAAGGGGCTACAGTGCACGGATGGGGACCAGAGCTTGTATGCTTCCATGCTGTGGGGGTTTGAGTGAGGTGTCCCCATAAACTTAGGTGTTCTGAATGCTGGGTTCCCAGCTTATGGAGATTTGGGAATTAACGCCTCCTGTGGAGGCAATGTATTGTTGGGGGCGGGCTTATGGGTATTACAGCCAGTGTCCCCTTGCCAGTGCCTGGCACACACTCCTGTCACTATGATCCACCTTATATTGGCTAGGGGGTGATGTCCACCCTCTGCTCATTCCATCAGTTTTTCCTGCCATCGTGGAGCTTCCCCATCGAGCCAAAATAAACCTCTTTTTTTTCCCCACAAGCTGCTCTTGGTTGGGTGATTTCTACCAGCAATGCGAACCTGACTGCAACACATACTCATAGAAAAACAAGGTGTCGTGGCATTCCTACAGTCTTAGCACTGGGACAGTAGAGACAAGGAATCCCTGAGGCTTATTGGTTGGCTAGTCTTATCAAATTGGTGAGCTCTAGATTTAGCGAGAAAGGCTTTGTCTAAAAGAATAAGGTGGAGAGCAACAGAGGAAGACACTTGGCAGCAGACTCTGGCCTCTACACAAGTGCACCACATGCATGCACACACCATACAAATACACATGCAAAAAAAGATGTTTCTTGAAATTATTCTCACAAAAGCATCATAGCAAAGCACAATTTCAACACTATCCTGGAGGCCCAGTGAGGTATGCTGACTGGATCTGACTCATGGGGGACTTTGAAGGTATTCAGTAGTGTGTATACCCATGCTGTCTATACAAGCCTTCCTGAATAATTAGATACATTTACATCCATTACTGTTGATCTGGCTATGTGGACAATCAGGAAGCTCAAGATTCTACTCTCCAGTTCTTAGAGCACAACTCTCCTCTGCAGTCAGATGAGTAGAGATCACTGCACCTCAGTAAACACACAAGCAGTGTGCGGGACTAGAGTTTCTGCAGAAATTCAGAGTGAGAAGAACACAGGTCTGCATGAAAAGCACCTCATTTGGGGGAGTTGAATGAGATCAAAAGTAGGGTACAGTCTCTTTTTAGAAAATGCCTTTTTGATTGGCACCCCCTGTGTTATATACTCCATACAAATACTGTCATAAGAAAGTATCTCAGAAACCTGGCTTTTACAATACCCCCTGAACCTCCTCTTTTTGAGATATGGAGTCTCACTCCATGGCCAGGTTGTCCTTAAACTCCCTCTGTAACTTGGGATGGCCTTGAACTCACAATCCTGCCTCAGCCTCCCAAGTGCATGGATTATAGTATGTGCCACACACCCAGCTTAAAATGCTATTTTTCTTTTTTATTTTTTTAATTAAATTTTTTTATTAACAACTTCCATCATTATAAAAAATACCCCATGGTAATACCCTCCCTCCCCCATTTACCCCTTTGAAACTCCATTCTCCATCATAACCCCTCCCCATCTCAATCAGTCTCTCTTTTACTTTTGATGTCTTGATCTTTTCCTCCTCTGATGATGGTCTTATGCAGGTAGTGTCAGGCACTGTGAGGTCATGGATATCCAGGCCATTTTGTGTCTGGAGGGAGCATGTTGTATGGAGTCCTGCCCTAAAATGCTATTTTTCAGTGTGCCTTCACTGAGGTATCCAAATCAGATAGGATCAATTATGACATATCACTAAAAAGTTAGCTATATTTACCAAGAATAACCACCATCATTACAAAATAGTTGATATTTTTATTGTCCCTTTTTTTTTTTTTGTTTGTTTGTTTTGGTTTTTCAAGGTAGGGTCTCACTATAGTCCAGACTGACCTGGAATTCACTATGTAATCTTTAGAGTGGCCTCGAACTCAACGGTGATCCTCTTACCTCAGCTTCCTGAGTGCTGGGATTAAAGGCGTGTGTCACCACGCCCGGCCCTAATTTCTTGCTGTTCTATCAGTACCTAGGACCGATCCTTTGCTCAGGGCAATTCTTTGTTATTTCTTATTTTTGTAGTACAAGGGATCAAACCCAGGACCTCCCTCATGCTAAGCAAGTGCACTCCCACTGAGCTATATATTCCTAGCCCTGTTCAGGGCAATTCTTAAATTGAGAAAATAAAACTACATGATTTGGTTGTGAAAAATGAGGCTGGTCTATAAATCAATTTGCAGAGAGATCCAGGAAGAAGCCCTTCTCTGTTGTGCTGAAAATGTTAGTAACCGTGCCAGGGCATGTTTCAGCCAACTCTGGCTCTGGGCATCTTGCTGCTAGGTTGTTTCTGTGACAGAATCTCAGAACAGGGTGTCTGTTTAGCCTGTGACTCCTCAGTTAGGCCTACAGAGAAAAGCTCCACATAATGCATGCTGTAAGGGAGAACCACCTGAAGAGGTGGGACAGAAGGGAAATGCTATTCCACATAGCACACATACTAACACAGCTGCTAAAATTGAGTGATTACGATATTGAGCTCAGTCTTTTGTTTGTTTGTTTGTTTGTTTGAGAGCGACAGACAGAGCGAGAAAGAGGCAGAGAGGGAGGGAGAGAGAGAGAGAGAGAGAGAATGGGCACGACAGGGCCTCCGGCCACTGCAAATGAACTCCAGATGCATGCGCCCCCTTGTGCATCTGGCTAACGTGGGTCCTGGGGAATCGAGCCTCGAACCAGGGTCCTTAGGCTTCACAGGCAAGCTCTTAACCACTAAGCCATCTCTCCAGCCCTGAGCTCACCTTCTTAGTGGGGCTAGAGGATTTATTTTGCTTAGGAGCTTTGTTGAGTAGAGTTCCATGGTTCTTAATCATGAAGAGCTTAAAAAAATGACAGGTGTTGAACCTTTTATTGCTCTGAGGTTGGGACCAGGAGTTGGTTTTGTTTAAATTTATTTATTCATTCATTCTTTTGTTGGTTCATTTTGAGACAAGTGTCTTGTGATGAGGCCCTGGAATCCACTATGCAGATGCCGTTTCTCAGACTTGCTATGATCCTCCTGACTCTACCTTCAAGTTCTGGGACTGCAGGCAAGCACCTGCTGGTCTAATTTTCAAAGCTGCCCACGTGACTCTAATGAACGACACAGGAGGAAGTTCCCAGGTTCCAGAAGCTGCTGAGGCTTTGGAACTCAGCGTCATGATCTCATCATTCCCAAGTGCCTGCTGACACCTCTGACCACATACCTTGCTGGCGACACTTCTGGTCTGCGCGATGAGCTCCCGGATCCTCTGGATGCTGGCGGAAACGTTGCTCGCTGGCCGCTTCTGCTCAACAGTGCGAAGCTGATCCAGGAGCTGGGGTACGACTTCTGTGAGATTTCTTACTGCAATAAGAAATGAGTGGCTTCAATAAGTGTCTCAAAGCAAAGCAAATGTCAAGAACAAATGAGACAGCAGGTCACTATTATCTCTGGTAGAACTACAAGACATCATTTTTTTGTATTTTTTTTTTTTAATGAGAGAGAATTGGTATGTCCAGCCACTGCAGTCGAACTCCAGACTCCTGTGCCATCTTGTGCGCATGTGTGACCTTGCGTGCTCGCGTCATCTTGTGTGTCTGGCTTGTGTGGGCTCTGGAGAGTCGAACATGGGTCCTTAGGCTTCACAGGTAAGCGCCTTAACCACTAGGTCATCTCTCCAGCCCTAGGCATCAATTTAATCCTACAAAACTAATAGTGAAAGACAAAGTATAATCTATTCCTATCTGGTGACATTTAGTTACAAATCAATTACACACTGATTTATAACTGGAATGTGCAACACACCAACTTCTAATGGACATTTGTGAAGGGCTGGCTCCATGACCAGCACGCGGATGTTCCTTTAATCGTACGGATGTGTTTGCACTTGCATTGCTAATATGAACGGCTCTAGCAGGGGGAAGCGGCTTTCACTGGGTGAATGGAGGTGCAAGAGCTGCTTTCCAGGATGTCTCTGTGTGTTCCGCACTGCTGACGCTGCTCCTGCTGGCACGGTGGGAGCAGAGTTCGATGAAAGAATCCAGTAACCCCCAGGAAGGTGGCAGGTGTACGGCAGTGAGAATGGGTAGCCTTGGGTGATGGGCCCAGTCAAGGGTGATGATGCTTCAAGCATTTTCATTTTTAGATCTGGACCTCTTTCTGGAGAACAAAACCTATGGGTGGTTAGGAGATGATGGGGGCAGGGGACAGAATAAGAGGAAGGGCCTGGGGCCAGGCACATACGCCTCCTCATCCAGCCCAGTGCACGCTCTCCCGGGCTTGTGACTGAGTGATTTGTATTGTTTGTTTTGTGTTTTTAGGAATATGTGAGGTACACATAGGGAAGAGCACAAGTGAAGGGGATACAGTTTGATGAGAGAACCTCAAATGATGGCATGACTTTCTCCAAAGTTTCATGGACTGTACAGCGCTTCTTGAAGCATGGTCCCCAGGCCAACAGGATCAGCTTCCCAGGGAACATATTGGAAATGCACATTCTTTGGCCCATCCCAAACCTACTGCATGAGAAATTCTGGGAGTGAGCTCCAGCCATCTGTTGAATAAAGCCTTCCAGGGCACTCTGCTACACAGGAAGGTTTGAGAATCACTGGTCCAGAGAATGAATATCTTTTGGGCAGGACCTTGTCACTGAGCATTAACAGTTGGGCCACAGCAAGGCTCCTCCAAGAGCCAAACTAAACTCAGGCTCATCCTAACGTTGTGGGGATACAGCTCTGCATTTGGAAACAAGGTATTCCTCCAAGACAATGGCTACCCTTCAGTACGAGACCTATCGCTACTGCATTGCCTGACACGGAGGTACATGTTGTTGGGATCACTGATCCAGAAGGCATGTGATAGGCTAACAGTCACTGAAGATGAACGGTAACCTCAAGCACAGAGGGAGCAAACTGCTTCCCATCAAAACCCATGTAGTGTTTCATGGCAATTTTCCAGCTATGCAAATTACGAAGTTTCCACGCGATACCTGCATCTCGAGCAGAGTCCACTGCAGTGTGATACGCAGAAGAGTCAAAACTCTGAAGGTTCTGTGACCAGTTGCTGAGATTATCAGCCATCGGGGCGGTGACCTGCTGGACCTCCAAGGTCGTCTTGTTAGCCTCTCCAATGACCAGCTTGGACTGCTGCAGGCGCTGATGAGCGTCCCCTGTGCACAGAGCAGAGGGACGGTCATTCCGCAGAGCAGCAGAACCCTTACTGGAGCACATCGCCTCCATTTAATGCCCAGAACCCATCACACCTCGAATTCTGTTATGTTAAAGAAAATGAAGACCATCAGATATATGATAACTGCGATGTAATCGAATATTCTCAAAGATTATAAACAGTATTTACAAATGAGCTTGTAAGACTCCGCAGTCTCATTAAAACCTAGTATTTTACTTAAAACATTTTAAAGGATAAATTACAAAAGATAAAAATATCTCTTCCTTTAAGAACATGGAACAAACACTTTTGCCAAAGAAGTGATGCTACCTTAGCACAGAAATAAATTAATAAGAAAAGGTAGTTTTGCAAAAGAAAAGCGTTTTTTTCAGAAAAATTTCAATATTAAAATCTCCTTGGTTCTTGTTCAAGAATTATTAAATTTGGGCTGGAGAGATGGCTTAGCAGTTAAGGCGCTTGCCTGCAAAGCCAAAGGAGCCAGGTTCGACTCCAAGTAAGCCAGATGCACAAAGGGGTGCACGGCATCTGGAGTTCATTTGCAGTGGCTGGAGTCCCTGGCATGCCCATTCTCTCTCTCTCTACCTGCCTATTTCTGTATATCTCACTCTCTTAAATAAATAAAATATTAAAAAAGAATCATTAAATTTAAAATACAGATAAATTCACAACAAGAAATTTTGTCTGGGTGATGAGAATATTGTTGACTTTTTCTCTTTTATCTGTTTTCACATTTTTCTATAAGGGTCGTGTATTATTTCTATGATTAAGATGTAATTAGAAATCACGTAGATCACTGTGATATAACATCAGGGATTTTTGTGTAATATGTGTGTATGTGATATGCAGGTTTGTATGTGCGCATGTTTGTACATGTGTGAGCACGTGTGTGTGCAGGTGCATGTACATTTGGGCGTAGAGGCCAGAAGTTGACATTAGGTGTCTTCTTCAGTCTCTCTTATTTTCAGGGGACAGGGTCTCCCACTGAACTTGGAGCTCATCTATTAGCTAAACTACTAAAATACTAGCCAGTGAACCTCAGGGATCCTCCTGCCTCAGCGTCTCTAACACAGGGTACAGGCATGTGCCATCACACACAGCTTTTATGTGGGTGCTGGGGATGAGAACTCAGGAACAAGCACTTTACACACTGAGCCATTTCCCCCAGCCCCTAACTTCAAGTTTTTAAAGTGAAGAAACATTTCATTTAACCTTCCATGCTCAGGACTCTGATGAATGGGGATTGAGTTCTAGATCTCCTTCCCAGACCAGCCCAGCCCCAGGGTTCAGTGACTCCCCCCGCCCCTCCGCCCTCGCCCAGGTTTGCTGCCCAGAGCCCAGCAGGCAGCGTCCCTCATCAGTACTTCTGACAAGGCTTGTCAGTGCATGCCCACGCCTGGCCAGCGCTTGAATACTGTGGCACCGGAGCCAAGAACTGCTCATCTCTGCACAGCATCCACATGCAGCCTCGGTGCCTTAGCTGTTGTGATGCCCAGGGAGGCCCGTCTACTTCCAGTCACAGCTTTGTAAGACAACTCGAGAGTCCCACCTTAGGCAAGGCGCACACTCTTGCTTCTCTGTTTGGTTTGTTGATCTCCCTGCTTCTATGATAAGAATAACTTGATGGATAACAGTGGGAAGCTGTTTGTGAAGAAGGCCCACAGAAACCCAACAACCAAATTAGAGTACACTGTTAGCAAGGATGGGTATTCATGAAAGCGGGTTAGCAAGCGGTATAAACAGCACGGTCCCATTACAACACATGTGCACACAGACACAGAAGAAAGACGGGAAGAAAATGCTCTTAGATTTAAAGCTTACTTCTGGGTAATATGATGACAGCCTTTTCATTTACCTTTTGGTTTGTAGAACAAATTTGGGATCGTGACAAACGTTATTATGCCATCATAAAATAAATACTAATTTATGGAAAGATTGACAAGAGTCGCCTAATTCTTCCTCCCAGTCAACACACACACACAAGAGACTAAGTTCTCTGTGGGAGCCTTACCTCGCTCTGCTGCCTGGAGTCGCTTAACAGCCTCATTCAGTCTGTTTCTCAGGGCTCCCTTCCTGGCGAGGGCTCCACCCACACGTCTGCTGGTGTCAGCCATGGCTTCACCGTCGCCTGTGGGGAAACAGCAGAGAATGGCACCCAGTGCCTGAAAGCAAGTTCCTATCTCAACCAAGAGAGGTTCTGACTTCTGTCATGGCATGTCCTGAGTGCTCTGAACACAGACCTGGACCACACAGGTTTGCAGACAACATGTGACATAGCACAGGAGTGACCTGCAATGGCATGATGCTAACTTCTTTAAGAACCATAATAATTTCTTTATTAAGCAGGGCTGTTATTACTAGTGGCACCCAGCAGCTCAGCTGGTAAAGAGCTGAAAATATTTGTCTGTTTATAAGATGCTGACCAGGCACACAAGAGTATCCTTTTCTTAGTTCTCTCAATAAAATTTTAACAAACATTAGTATGTATCTAGAGAGACACAAGCTTGATGAATTTCCCCACAGGGAGCACAAAATACAGCTTCGCCCAAGTCATGAAAACAAGACAGTAGTAGTACTCGCACAGCTCCCCAGGACCCCTGTGACTACCCAAAGATGACCACACAGCTCCCTAGGACCCCTGTGACTACCCAAAGATGACCACACAGCTCCCCAGGACCCCTGTGACTACCCAAAGATGACCACACAGCTCCCCGGGACCCCTGTGACTACCCAAAGATGACCACACAGCTCCCCGGGACCCCTGTGACTACCCAAAGATGACCACACAGCTCCCCGGGACCCCTGTGACTACCCAAAGATGACCACACAGCTCCTCAGGACCCCTGCAATCACCCAAAGATGACCACACAGCTCCCCAGGACCCCTGTGACTACCCAAAGATGACCACACAGCTCTCAGGACCCCTGTGACTACCCAAAGATGACCACACAGCTCCCCAGGACCCCTGTGACTACCCAAAGATGACCACACAGCTCCCCAGGACCCCTGTGACTACCCAAAGATGACCACACAGCTCCCCAGGACCCCTGTGACTACCCAAAGATGACCACACGGCTCCCCAGGATCCCTGTGACTACCCAAAGATGACCACACAGCTCCTCAGGACCCCTGCAATCACCCAAAGATGATCACACAGCTCCTCAAGACCCCCGTGACTACCCAAAGATGACCACACAGCTCCCCAGGACCCCTGCAATCACCCAAAGATGACCACACAGCTCCTCAAGACCCCCGTGACTACCCAAAGATGACCACACAGCTCTCCAGGACCCCTGCAATCACCCAAAGATGACCACACAGCTCCCTGGGAACCCTCTGGATTAGCCTAAAATGACCACTATTCTGAGTTGTGTCTCCATCTGCTGTTATCTAGTTTTGGTCTTCATTGAAAAGACATGACTGGGCTGGAGAGATGGCTTAGCGGTTAAGCGCTTGCCTGTGAAGCCTACGGACCCCGGTTCGAGGCTCGATTCCCCAGGACCCATGGTAGCCAGATGCACAAGGGGGCGCACGCATCTGGAGTTCGTTTACAGTTGCTGGAGGCCCTGTCGCGCCCATTCTCTCTCTCTTTCTCTCTCTCTGTCTGCCTCTTTCTCTGTCACTTTCAAATAAATAAAAATAAACAAAAAAAAAAAAAAGAAAAAAAAGAAAAGACACGACAAAGCACTGGAATCTTTTTCACCGTTTAGATATTGACAGCTATAATAAATCTTGCTGTCTCACAGTTTACATCCTTTACCTTTGTTCTTATTCTTTAAGATTGTTTTGGCTATTGGCATTTTGCTGTTCTCAAGGAAATCCCAGAACTGGACTATCTACACACACACACACACACACACACACACACACACACACTCACACACGCTATGTATTATAGCTGGCTTGCATTGCACCACTAGATCTGTCTGTCAGAATTGCCAATTTTACAAAGTTCCGTCTCTCCGTGGATATGGTACTTATTTTTCCTTTAAATGTAAGCTCCTACTTAAATCTTTTTTTATTTAGATCTATTTGTTAGCATATATTAAATTGTACAAAATAATTTCAGCAGTGTACTGTAGTCTTATACATAGGAATCTTAGTATTATTTGTATTGCAAATGGTGTTTTAAAATGTGAATTTTCGGGGTTTTGTTTTGTTTTGAGAAAGAGAGATACAGGCAGAAAGAGAGAGAGAATGAATGGGTGTCCCAGGGCTTTCAGCTGCTGCAAATGAACTCCAGACATGTGCGCCCCCTTGTGGCACATGTCCGACATTGCGTGCTTGCATCACTGTGTGTCTGGCTATGTGCGACCTGGAGATTGGAACATGAGTTCTTAGGCTTCACAGGCAAGCACCTTAACCACTAAGCAATCTCTCCAGCCATTTTATTTAATTGAACTGGATTTGGGAGATGGCTCAATAAGGTAAAGTGAATGCCATGCAAGCATGATGACCCAAATTCAGATCTCAGTACCCACAAAACCAGGAATGTCGGTGTGTGCCTGTAAAGCCAGTGCTGAGGAAGTGGAGACAGGCAGGTAGATACCTGGGGCTTGCCGGCAAGCTAGTCTAGGCAGTGAGCTCTCGATTCAGTGTGAGTTGCTGTCTCAAAAAAAAATAAGGTGGAGCATAACTGAGAAAGAAACCTGACAGCATCAATCTCTTGTTTCCACATGAATGCACACCCTCACACATGTATGCTTCACACAAATAAACATGCATACCCCCACACACATGCCTATCACACACATATGGACATACAGAAAAATGAAGCTGGATTTTTAATCGCTGAGCCATCTCTCTAGCCCCTTATGCTAGATTTTTACCAACTGAATTGGTAATGGGGATATCCTTACTTTGTTTATGGTCTCAGTGGAAAGGCTTTTAGCACTTATTACTAATAAAGTAATAAAATTTCAGAATGTCATTTTATTATTTATGAGATTGTGGAAATTTACTTTAGTTTGCTAAGTGATTTTTTTTTCTTTTTTTTTTTTTTTTTTTTTTAATTTTATTTTTTTTTCTCCATTTTTATTAATATTTTCCATGATAACAAAAAAAATCCCATGGTATTACCCTCCCCCCTTTCCCCTTTGAAATTCCATTCTCCATCATATCCCCTCCCCATCTCAATCTTTCTACTTACATATATACAATACCAACCTAATAAAAGCCCTCCTCCCTTTCTTTCTCTTCCCTTTCTATCTCCTTTTTTAACTTACTGGACTCTGCTACTGAGTTTTTTCCTTCTCACACAGAAGCCCAATCATCTCTAGCTAAGATCCACATATGAGGGAGAACATGTGGCGCTTGGCTTTCTGGGCCTGGGTTACCTCACTTAGTATAATTCTTTCCAGATCCATCCACTTTTCTGCAAATTTCATAACTTCATTTCTCTTTACTGCTGAGTAAAACTCCATTGTATAAATGTGCCACATCTTCATTATCCACTCATCAGTTGAGGGACATCTAGGCTGGTTCCATTTCCCAGCTATTATAAATTGAGCAGCAATAAACATGGTTGAGCAAGTATCTCTAAGGTAATGAGATGAGTCCTTAGGATATATGCCTAGGAGAGCTATAGCTGGGTCATATGGTAGATCAATCTTTAGCTGTTTTAGGAACCTCCACACTGATTTCCACAATGGCTGGACCAGATTGCATTCCCACCAACAATGTAGAAGGGTTCCTCTTTTTCCACATGCCCGCCAACATTTATGATCATTTGTTTTCATGATGGTAGCCAATCTGACAGGAGTGAGATGGAATCTCAATGTAGTCTTAATCTGCATTTCCCTGATGACTAGGGATGTAGAACATTTTTTTAGATGCGTATATGCCATTCGTATTTCTTCCTTTGAGAATTCTCTATTTAGCTCCATTTCCCATTTTTTGATTGGTTTGTTTGATTCCTTATTATTTAACTTCTTGAGTTCTTTGTATATCTTAGATATTAATCCTCTATCAGATGTATAGCTGGTGAAGATTTTTTCCCATTCTGTAGGTTGCCTCTTTGCTTTCTTCACCGTGTCCTTTGCAGTGCAGAATCTTTGTATTTTCATGAGGTCCCAGTGGTTAATCTGTGGTTTTATTGCCTGAGCAATTGGGGTTGTATTCAGAAAGTCTTTGCCAAGACCAATATGTTGAAGGGTTTCCCCTACTTTTTCCTCTAGCAGTTTCAGAGTTTCAGGTCTGATGTTAAGGTCCTTAATCCATTTGGACTTAATTCTTGTGCACGGAGAAAGAGAAGAATCTATTTTCATCCTTCTACAGATATATATCCAGTTTTCCCAACACCATTTGCTGAAGAGGCTGTCTTTTCTCCAATGAGTATTTTTGGCATTTTTATCAAATATCAGGTGGCTATAACTACATGGGGTTACATTTGGGTCCTCTATTCTGTTCCATTGATCTACAAGTCTGCTTTTGTGCCAGTACCATGCTGTTTTTGTTACTATGGCTCTGTAGTATAGGTTAAAATCAGGTATGGTGATACCACCAGCCTTACTTTTGTTGCTCAGTATTATTTTAGATATTCGAGGTTTTTTGTGATTCCAAATGAATTTTTGGATTGTTTTTTCTATTTCCGTGAAGAATGCCTTTGGAATTTTGATGGGGATTGCGTTAAATGTGTAGATTGCTTTTGGTAAGATTGCCATTTTCACAATATTGATTCTTCCAATCCAGGAACAAGGGATGTTTTTCCACTTCCTAGTGTCTTCTGCAATTTCTCGCTTGAGTGTTTTAAAGTTCTCATTGTATAGATTCTTTACTTCCTTAGTAAGGTTTATTCCAAGGTACTTTATTTTTTTTGATGCAATTGTGAATGGGAGTGATTCTCTGATCTCATCCTCTGTGTGTTTGTTGTTAGCATATATGAAGGCTACTGATTTCTGTGTATTTATTTTGTATCCTGCTACATGACTGTAGGTTTTTATCAGCTCTAACAGTTTGCTAGTAGAGTCTTTAGGGTCCTTTATATATAGAATCATGTCATCTGCAAATAATGATAACTTGACCTCTTCCTTTCCGATTTGTATCCCTTTTATGCATGTCTCTTGCCTTATTGCTATGGCTAAGACTTCCAGAACTATATTAAATAAAAGTGGGGGACAGTGGACACCCTTGTCTTGTTCCTGATTTTAGTGGAAAAGCATCCAGTTTTTCCCCATTTAGTAATATGTTGGCTGTAGGCTTATCATAAATAGCCTTTATTATATTGAGATATGTTCCTTCTATTCCCAGTCTCTGTAGGACTTTTATCATGAAGGGATGTTGGATTTTGTCGAATGCTTTCTCTGCGTCTAATGAGATGATCATGTGATTTTTGTCCTTCAACCCATTTATATAATGTATAACATTTATAGATTTGCGTATGTTGAACCATCCCTGCATCTCTGGGATAAAGCCTACTTGGTCAGGGTGAATGATCTTTCTAATGTATTCTTGTATTCTGTTTGCCAATATTTTGTTGAGAATTTTTGCATCTATGTTCATGAGGGAGATTGGTCTGTAATTTTCCTTTTTTGTTCTATCTTTGCCTGGTTTTGGTATCAGAGTGATGCTGGCTTCATAGAAGGAGTTTGGTAGAATTCCTTCTTTTTCTATTTCATGGAAAAGCTTAAGAAGCAATGGTGTTAGCTCTTCCCTGAAGGTCTGGTAAAATTCAGCAGTGAATCCATCTGGGCCTGGGCTTTTTTTAGTTGGGAGATTTTTGATAACTGTTAGGATCTCCATGCTTGTTATAGGTCTATTTAAGTGATTAATCTCATCTTGATTTAATTTAGGTAGGTCATATAAATCAAGGAAATCATCCATTTCTTTCAGATTTTCATACTTTGTGGAGTATATGTTTTTATAATATGTCCCTATGATTTTTTGAATTTCTCTGGCATCTGTCGTGATGTTACCTTTTTCATCTCTAATTTTATTAATTTGTGTCTCTTCTCTCTTTCTTTTGGTCAGATTTGCTAAGGGTTTATCAATCTTGTTTATCCTTTCAAAGAACCAACTCTTTGTTTCATTAATTCTTTGTATTGTTTTTTTGGTTTCTATTTCATTAATTTCTGCCCTAATCTTTATTATTTCTTCCCGTCTACTGATTTTTGGTTTGCCTTGTTCTTCTTTTTCCAAGGCTTTAAGGTGAAGCATTAGGTCATTTATTTGCGACCTTTCTAATTTCTTAATATAGGCACTTAAAGCTATAAATTTACCTCTTAGAACTGCCTTCATTGTGTCCCAGAGATTTTGGTATGTTGTGTTCTCATTATTGTTTGACTCTATAAATTTTTTGATTTCCTTCTTGATTTCTTCATTGACCCATTCATCATTTAGTAATGTATTGTTTAGTTTCCATGATTTTGTGTATGCTCTATATCCTTTCTTGCTATTGATTTGTAGTTTGATTCCATTGTGGTCAGATAGAATGCAAGGAATTATTTCAATTTTCCTGAATTTGTTAAGATTTGCTTTGTGTCCTAATATATGGTCTATTTTAGAGAATGATCCATGTGCTGCTGAAAAGAATGTATATTCTGCAGCATTTGGATGAAATGTCCTGTATATGTCTGTTAGGTCCATTCCTTCTATGACCTCGTTTAGTCCAGATGCCTCTCTGTTTATTTTTTCCCGGGATGACCTGTCAATTGATGAGAGTGGGGTGTTAAAGTCACCAACTACCACTGTGTTTGGTGTTATCTGTGACCTTAGTTCTAACAGTGTTTGTTTGATGAATTTGGGAGCCCCCATGTTAGGTGCATATATGTTTAGGATTGTAATGTCCTCCTGTTGGAGTGTGCCCTTAATCAATATAAAGTGACCTTCCTTATCTTTCTTGACTAATGTTGGAGTGAAGTCTGCCTTGTCAGCTATTAGGATAGCAACCCCTGCTTGCTTTCTGGGTCCATTTGCTTGAAACACCGTTTTCCAACCTTTCACCCTAAGATAATGTCCATCCTTTGTAGAAAGGTGAGTTTCTTGGAGACAACAAATTGTAGGGTCCTGCTTTTTAACCCAGTCTGCAAATCTATGTCTTTTGGTTGGAGCATTGAGGCCATTGATATTAAGAGATATTATTGAAAGATGTGTATTTATGCTTGCCATTTTTTTTTTTTTTTTGTGGTTCTGGTTCTACCTTTGCTCTCTTATATTAACTAGTATTTGAGTGTTGTTTGCTGTTTTCCAGGTTCCTTATATGTGTGTTTTTCTTTCTCTTCGGCATGGAGGATTCTTTCAAGTATTTGTGTAGAGCTGGTTTTGTCTTCAAATACTCCTTTAGCCTGCTTTTGTCATGGAATGTCCTTATTTCTCCATCTATTTGAATGGATAGTTTTGCAGGATAAAGTAGTCTTGGTTGACAGTTGTTATCTTTCAGAGTTTGGAATACTTCACTCCAAGCCCTTCTGGCTTTGAAAGTTTGTGTTGAGTAATCTGCTGTGATCCTGATGGGCTTGCCTTTGTAGGTAACTTGATTTTTCTCTCTAACTGCTTTCAATATTTTTTCTTTGGATTGTGTGTTTGGTAGTTTGATTATAATATGGCGAGGAGAGGTTCTTTCCAGGTTTTGTCTGGCTGGTGTTCTAAATGCTTCCTGTATCTGCATTGGCACCTCTTTCCCAATTTGGGGGAAGTTTTCTTCTATGATTTTGTTGAAGATGCCTACTATACCTTTGGATTGAAATTCTTCTCCTTCTACTATACCCTGAATTCTTATATTTGATCTTTTCATAGTGTCCCGAATATCTTGAAATTCCCATTCATACTTTTCTATTAGTTTGTCTTTCTCTTTGTTGGATTGTATTAGATCTGCCACCTGGTCTTCTAGCTTAGATATTCTGTCCTCTCCTTCATCCATTCTACTGGTGAGATTTTCTACAGAGTTTTTTATTTCATTAACTGTGTTCTTCATTGCTAGTAATTCTGACTGGTTTTTCTTCATTATTTCTATTTCCTTATTTATGTCTTGTATTGATTTCTTTATTTCGTTAAATTGGTGTCCTGTATCTTCTCTGATTCCTTTGATTTCTTCTTTGAGTTCATTGAACATATTTACAATCATTCTTTTGAAATCTTTCTCAGGCATTTTCTCTAACTCGTTTTCACTAGAGGTCATTTCTGAAGCATTGATGCTTTTTGGTGGATTTATATTACCTTGGTTTTTGGTGTTTCTTGTGTTATAATGTATATATTTTTGCATCTTGGATTAAGTTACTGCTTAGATTTTTCCAGTTAGCTGGGTATCCTTTGCTGTATCTATTGATCTGATATTGTATATCTTCTATGTAGGAGATTAAGATGTTAGGTGTGGCTCTTACCACTCTCAGAGTATCTAGACACGTGGTCCTAGGGGTTAAGTTTGCCTGCTATGGGGGTATTCAAATAGGTTGAGTGGAATAAAATACAGGTATATTCTAAAATTTAGCTAAACCCTATACACATTCAGTCAAGAACAGCACCGAGCATTTATGCAAGATTAGGTATTATAAAAACCAGATCCTCTATCAACAAAGAAGTTAAGATTTCTGGTCTGTTGAGGGATCCAAGTCAGCTTGTGACCAGGTGAGACCCTTCCCTGGTTCAATCCCAGTTACCTTTTGGATGCTTTTGGTCTCAGTCAAGTTGCTGGCTGGGATGTTGGGCCACTGTTCTGCTTTCTGGAACTGGGTACTGGCTTTTCCTGTGGGGCAAACCAAGCCTGGCAACTGTGGCCCTGCAGATTGGCGCCCCTGATGCTGGATCCCCGCTGCTGCCGCTGGAGCTGCCGCTGCTGGGACCACTGCTGCTGGATCCGCCACTGGAGATGCCGCTGCTGGGTCTGCCCCTGCTGATCCGCTGGAGCTGCCGCTGCTGGGTCCTCCGCCTCTGATCCGCTGGTGCTGCCGCTGCGGGATCCGCCTCTGCCGCTGAAGCCGCTGGAGCCTCCGCTGCTGGATTTGCTGCCCTGAAGCCGCTGTGGCCGGTACCGGAGCAGCTGATGGTGTTTTTGGGGCTGGAGTCACGGCTTCCACCGCCGCTTCCGGCTTCCAACCGCCGCTTCCGCTGCCGGGGGTCTGAGCCGCCGCTGTTGGATCCCGAGTCGCCACTGCCGGAGCCCGTGATGCAGCTGCCGGTGCCCGTGCTGCCGCTGCCGCTGCCAGAGTCTGAATCGCCGCTACCGGGTCCCGAGGTGCCGCTGCCGGAGCCCAAGTCGCCGCTACCCCGGGCCGAGCTGCCGCTACCGGAAACCCCGCTGCCCCTAGGGTCCCGAGTGCCATGCGGAGTGCTTCGGCCTGCCCCTTGGGTCTGGATATCTCCCACTTCTCGTGCTGTTTTTAATTTTTTATAACCCCTTGGTATTTTGCTGGGTTTTCTTTGGCTTTTTTCCCCCAGGGGTTAGGGGGGTTTTTTGCCCCCATCTTGACCCGGGTCCCCCGATTTTTTTTTTTTTTAAAACTTTGATGGGTATTGTTTTATGAATGATTTTCTGCAGATAGTGGGGAAGTTTTTAAAATTTTCCTTTTTCTGTAAATGTGGTAATTTCAATGATTTTTTTTAAAATTTTTTTTTTTTATTTATTTATTGCAAGCGAAAGCAATAAAAAGAAAGAGAGACAGACAGAGAGAATGGGGGTGCCAGGGGCCCCAGTGCGCAAAAAAACTCCATACACATGTACCACATTGTGCAGCTGGCCTTTTGTGGGTATGGGGAATTGAACTTGGGTATTAGGTTACGGCTGTGCTTTAACCATAAACAATTCTCCAGCCCCAAACTGACATTAATGTTAAATCTTTGAAATTTGGAATAAATACAAGTTGCTCTCATATTTCTTTTTTATGTGTGTTTTATTTACAAATAATAACACTTGTTGCAATGTCAGGCACAGCACACTTATTTTTAAAGGGTGGCCCTTTAATAAGGTGAGCCTCCCGCCTCAGCTCCCAGTGCTGTGATAATGTTTTGAGCATTTTGCGTGGTGGTTTTTTAATATCCCGATGACAATTTTTATTGTTGTAAGAGTATTGAAAGTATAGTTTCCCTTTTGATAGTGCTTTTCCAGCCTTGGTTTAATTTTGATGCAATTGTGAATGGGAGTGATTCTCTGATCTCATCCTCTGTGTGTTTGTTGTTAGCATATATGAAGGCTACTGATTTCTGTGTATTTATTTTGTATCCTGCTACATGACTGTAGGTTTTTATCAGCTCTAACAGTTTGCTAGTAGAGTCTTTAGGGTCCTTTATATATAGAATCATGTCATCTGCAAATAATGATAACTTGACCTCTTCCTTTCCGATTTGTATCCCTTTTATGCATGTCTCTTGCCTTATTGCTATGGCTAAGACTTCCAGAACTATATTAAATAAAAGTGGGGACAGTGGACACCCTTGTCTTGTTCCTGATTTTAGTGGAAAAGCATCCAGTTTTTCCCCATTTAGTAATATGTTGGCTGTAGGCTTATCATAAATAGCCTTTATTATATTGAGATATGTTCCTTCTATTCCCAGTCTCTGTAGGACTTTTATCATGAAGGGATGTTGGATTTTGTCGAATGCTTTCTCTGCGTCTAATGAGATGATCATGTGATTTTTGTCCTTCAACCCATTTATATAATGTATAACATTTATAGATTTGCGTATGTTGAACCATCCCTGCATCTCTGGGATAAAGCCTACTTGGTCAGGGTGAATGATCTTTCTAATGTATTCTTGTATTCTGTTTGCCAATATTTTGTTGAGAATTTTTGCATCTATGTTCATGAGGGAGATTGGTCTGTAATTTTCCTTTTTTGTTCTATCTTTGCCTGGTTTTGGTATCAGAGTGATGCTGGCTTCATAGAAGGAGTTTGGTAGAATTCCTTCTTTTTCTATTTCATGGAAAAGCTTAAGAAGCAATGGTGTTAGCTCTTCCCTGAAGGTCTGGTAAAATTCAGCAGTGAATCCATCTGGGCCTGGGCTTTTTTTAGTTGGGAGATTTTTGATAACTGTTAGGATCTCCATGCTTGTTATAGGTCTATTTAAGTGATTAATCTCATCTTGATTTAATTTAGGTAGGTCATATAAATCAAGGAAATCATCCATTTCTTTCAGATTTTCATACTTTGTGGAGTATATGTTTTTATAATATGTCCCTATGATTTTTTGAATTTCTCTGGCATCTGTCGTGATGTTACCTTTTTCATCTCTAATTTTATTAATTTGTGTCTCTTCTCTCTTTCTTTTGGTCAGATTTGCTAAGGGTTTATCAATCTTGTTTATCCTTTCAAAGAACCAACTCTTTGTTTCATTAATTCTTTGTATTGTTTTTTTGGTTTCTATTTCATTAATTTCTGCCCTAATCTTTATTATTTCTTCCCGTCTACTGATTTTTGGTTTGCCTTGTTCTTCTTTTTCCAAGGCTTTAAGGTGAAGCATTAGGTCATTTATTTGCGACCTTTCTAATTTCTTAATATAGGCACTTAAAGCTATAAATTTACCTCTTAGAACTGCCTTCATTGTGTCCCAGAGATTTTGGTATGTTGTGTTCTCATTATTGTTTGACTCTATAAATTTTTTGATTTCCTTCTTGATTTCTTCATTGACCCATTCATCATTTAGTAATGTATTGTTTAGTTTCCATGATTTTGTGTATGCTCTATATCCTTTCTTGCTATTGATTTGTAGTTTGATTCCATTGTGGTCAGATAGAATGCAAGGAATTATTTCAATTTTCCTGAATTTGTTAAGATTTGCTTTGTGTCCTAATATATGGTCTATTTTAGAGAATGATCCATGTGCTGCTGAAAAGAATGTATATTCTGCAGCATTTGGATGAAATGTCCTGTATATGTCTGTTAGGTCCATTCCTTCTATGACCTCGTTTAGTCCAGATGCCTCTCTGTTTATTTTTTCCCGGGATGACCTGTCAATTGATGAGAGTGGGGTGTTAAAGTCACCAACTACCACTGTGTTTGGTGTTATCTGTGACCTTAGTTCTAACAGTGTTTGTTTGATGAATTTGGGAGCCCCCATGTTAGGTGCATATATGTTTAGGATTGTAATGTCCTCCTGTTGGAGTGTGCCCTTAATCAATATAAAGTGACCTTCCTTATCTTTCTTGACTAATGTTGGAGTGAAGTCTGCCTTGTCAGCTATTAGGATAGCAACCCCTGCTTGCTTTCTGGGTCCATTTGCTTGAAACACCGTTTTCCAACCTTTCACCCTAAGATAATGTCCATCCTTTGTAGAAAGGTGAGTTTCTTGGAGACAACAAATTGTAGGGTCCTGCTTTTTAACCCAGTCTGCAAATCTATGTCTTTTGGTTGGAGCATTGAGGCCATTGATATTAAGAGATATTATTGAAAGATGTGTATTTATGCTTGCCATTTTTTTTTTTTTTTTTTGTGGTTCTGGTTCTACCTTTGCTCTCTTATATTAACTAGTATTTGAGTGTTGTTTGCTGTTTTCCAGGTTCCTTATATGTGTGTTTTTCTTTCTCTTCGGCATGGAGGATTCTTTCAAGTATTTTGTGTAGAGCTGGTTTTGTCTTCAAATACTCCTTTAGCCTGCTTTTGTCATGGAATGTCCTTATTTCTCCATCTATTTGAATGGATAGTTTTGCAGGATAAAGTAGTCTTGGTTGACAGTTGTTATCTTTCAGAGTTTGGAATACTTCACTCCAAGCCCTTCTGGCTTTGAAAGTTTGTGTTGAGTAATCTGCTGTGATCCTGATGGGCTTGCCTTTGTAGGTAACTTGATTTTTCTCTCTAACTGCTTTCAATATTTTTTCTTTGGATTGTGTGTTTGGTAGTTTGATTATAATATGGCGAGGAGAGGTTCTTTCCAGGTTTTGTCTGGCTGGTGTTCTAAATGCTTCCTGTATCTGCATTGGCACCTCTTTCCCAATTTGGGGGAAGTTTTCTTCTATGATTTTGTTGAAGATGCCTACTATACCTTTGGATTGAAATTCTTCTCCTTCTACTATACCCTGAATTCTTATATTTGATCTTTTCATAGTGTCCCGAATATCTTGAAATTCCCATTCATACTTTTCTATTAGTTTGTCTTTCTCTTTGTTGGATTGTATTAGATCTGCCACCTGGTCTTCTAGCTTAGATATTCTGTCCTCTCCTTCATCCATTCTACTGGTGAGATTTTCTACAGAGTTTTTTATTTCATTAACTGTGTTCTTCATTGCTAGTAATTCTGACTGGTTTTTCTTCATTATTTCTATTTCCTTATTTATGTCTTGTATTGATTTCTTTATTTCGTTAAATTGGTGTCCTGTATCTTCTCTGATTCCTTTGATTTCTTCTTTGAGTTCATTGAACATATTTACAATCATTCTTTTGAAATCTTTCTCAGGCATTTTCTCTAACTCGTTTTCACTAGAGGTCATTTCTGAAGCATTGATGCTTTTTGGTGGATTTATATTACCTTGGTTTTTGGTGTTTCTTGTGTTATAATGTATATATTTTTGCATCTTGGATTAAGTTACTGCTTAGATTTTCCAGTTAGCTGGGTATCCTTTGCTGTATCTATTGATCTGATATTGTATATCTTCTATGTAGGAGATTAAGATGTTAGGTGTGGCTCTTACCACTCTCAGAGTATCTAGACACGTGGTCCTAGGGGTTAAGTTTGCCTGCTATGGGGGTATTCAAATAGGTTGAGTGGAATAAAATACAGGTATATTCTAAAATTTAGCTAAACCCTATACACATTCAGTCAAGAACAGCACCGAGCATTTATGCAAGATTAGGTATTATAAAAACCAGATCCTCTATCAACAAAGAAGTTAAGATTTCTGGTCTGTTGAGGGATCCAAGTCAGCTTGTGACCAGGTGAGACCCTTCCCTGGTTCAATCCCAGTTACCTTTTTGGATGCTTTTGGTCTCAGTCAAGTTGCTGGCTGGGATGTTGGGCCACTGTTCTGCTTTCTGGAACTGGGTACTGGCTTTTCCTGTGGGGCAAACCAAGCCTGGCAACTGTGGCCCTGCAGATTGGCGCCCCTGATGCTGGATCCCCGCTGCTGCCGCTGGAGCTGCCGCTGCTGGGACCACTGCTGCTGGATCCGCCACTGGAGATGCCGCTGCTGGGTCTGCCCCTGCTGATCCGCTGGAGCTGCCGCTGCTGGGTCCTCCGCCTCTGATCCGCTGGTGCTGCCGCTGCGGGATCCGCCTCTGCCGCTGAAGCCGCTGGAGCCTCCGCTGCTGGATTTGCTGCCCTGAAGCCGCTGTGGCCGGTACCGGAGCAGCTGATGGTGTTTTTGGGGCTGGAGTCACGGCTTCCACCGCCGCTTCCGGCTTCCACCGCCGCTTCCGCTGCCGGGGTCTGAGCCGCCGCTGTTGGATCCCGAGTCGCCACTGCCGGAGCCCGTGATGCAGCTGCCGGTGCCCGTGCTGCCGCTGCCGCTGCCAGAGTCTGAATCGCCGCTACCGGGTCCCGAGGTGCCGCTGCCGGAGCCCAAGTCGCCGCTACCGGGTCCCGAGCTGCCGCTACCGGAACCCAAGCTGCCGCTACCGGGTCCCGAGCTGCCACTGCCGGAGCTGCTTCGGCCTGCCCGTGTGGGCTCTGGATATCTCCTACTTCTCCGCTGCTGTTTTAATCTCTTATACACCTCCCTTGTGTATTTTGCTGGGTTTTCTTTGGCTTTTTCTCCCCTAGGCTGCTTAGGCGTGGTTCCTATGCCGCCATCTTGACCGGAAGTCCCGCCGATTTTTTTTTTCTTAAACTTTAGATGGGTATTGTTTTATGAAATGATTTTCCTGCAGATAGTGAGACGTTCTTATAAAATTTCTCCTGTATACTGTAAATGTGGTAAACTACAACTGATTTTTTAATATTTTTATTTATTTATTTATTTGCAAGCAGAAAGCAATAAAGAGAAGAGAGACAGACAGAGAGAATGGGTGTGCCAGGGCCTCAGCTGCTGCAAACAAACTCCATACACATGTACCACATTGTGCAGCTGGCCTTTATGTGGGTACTGGGGAATTGAACTTGGGTCATTAGGCTTCACAGGCTAGTGCTTTAACCATAAGCAATCTCTCCAGCCCACAACTGACATTAAATGTTAAATCTTTGAAATCTTGGAATAAATACAAGTTGCTCATCATATTATCATTTCTATGTGCTAGATTTGATTCACAAATACATAACACATATGTGTGCACATGCTCAGGCACATGCACACACATTATTCAAGGCTGGCCTTGAACTCAAGGTGAGCCTCCTGCCTCAGCCTCCCAGTGCTGTGATAATAGATGTGAGCCATTATGCGTGGCTGGTTTTTTAATATCCTGATGTACAATTTTTCTATCTGCTTGTAAGAGTATTGAAAGTATAGTTTCCCTTTTTGATATGTGCTTTTCCAGCCTTGGTATCTAATTTTGCTACAGAACAAATGGGAGAGTATCTGCTATTTCTCTATTTTCTGAGTTTGAATAAGCGTAGTGCCATTTGTTCTTTAAATATGTGAAAGAATTCACTAGGGAACCTGTAGGTTTCTTCAAGGGAAAGTTTAATTACTGATTCTTTTCTTATTTTTTTTTTACACATCTGCATGTGCATTCAGTTCCATCAGATCTTATGCTCTTTGTGTATACACTTTGATGCTTTTTTCTTATAAATTATTCTTGGGCTGGAGAGATGGCTCAGCCATTAAAGGCACTTGCTTGCAAAGCCTGACAGCCCAGGTTTGATACCCCAGTACACACCTAAGCCAGATGCACAAAGTGGCACATGCATTTGGAGTTTGTTTGCAGTGACAGGAGGCCCTGGCATAACCATTCTTTCTCTCTTTCTGTATACATGTATATCTCAAATAAGTAAGCAAGTAAATTATTTAAAAAGGCTGGAGAGAGCCGAGTGTGGTGGCGCATGCCTTTAATCCCAGCAGATCACCATGAGTTCGAGGCCACCTGGAGACTACATAGTGAATTCCAGGCCAGCCTGAGCTAGAGTGAGACCCTACCTCAAAAAAAAAAAAAAAAAAAAAAAAAAAAAAAAGAGAAAAGAAAAAAAAAGGCTGGAGAGATGGCTCAGCAGTTAAGGCATTTTCCTGCAAAGCCTAACCATCCAGGTTTGATTCCCCAGTACCTACATAAAATCCAGATTACAAAGCATTATATTCATCTGGAGTTCATTTGCAATGGCTAGAGGCCCTAGTGTGCCCATTCTCTCTCCACCCCCTCTCCCCCTTGCAAATAAAAAAATAAAAAATATTTTAAAAATTAAAAAATATTTTTGAAAGTGTGCTTGGATTGGAAGAATCCATATTGTGAAAATGGTAATCTTACCAAAAGCAATCTACACATTTAATGCAATCCTCATCAAAATTCCAATAGCATTCTTCATGGAAATAGAAAAAACAACCCTAAAATTCATTTGGAAGCATAAGAAACCTCAAATATCTAAAACAATTATAAGCAACAAAAAAAAGTCTGGTGGTATCATCATACCTGATTTTAACCTATACTACAGAGCCATAGTAACAACAAACAGCATGGTACTGGCACAAAAACAGACTTGTAGATCAATGGAACAGAATAGAGGACCCAGATGTAAGTCTGGGATGCTATAGCCCTGATCTTTGACAAAAATGTTAAAAATACTCACTGGAGAAAAGACAGCCTCTTCAGCAAATGGTGCTGGAAAAATTGGATATGTATCTGTAGAAGGATGACAATAGATCCTTATCTCTCTGCATGTATAAGAATTATGTCCAAATGGATCAAAGACCTTAATATCAGACCTGAAACTCTGAAACTGCTGGAGGAAAAAGTAGGGGAAACTATTCAACACATTGGTTGTGGCAAAGACTTCCTGAATATAACCCCAGTTGCTCATGACATAAAACCACTAATCAACCGCTGAGACCTCATGAAATTACAAAGCCTTTGTACAGCACAGGACACTATGAATAGAGCAAAGAGACAGCCTACAGAATGGGAGAAAATCAGAGCTACACGTTGGGTCATGATACACAGAGACATTGCCTCCTACTCATAACTGATGGCTGACCCCACAAAACACTACCCATATTCCACAACAAGGAGGGTCCCTGGGAGGGGGCAGTCAGGGAAGAGGCTAACAATGGTACCAACTTGACTGTATTCACTGAGTACAAAACTAACAACAACAACAACAAAAAATAAAAGAATGGGAGAAAATTTTTGCCAACAATTCATCTGACAGAGGATTAATATCCAGGATATACAAAGAGCTCAAAGAAACTAAATAATACGAAATCAAACAACCCAATTAAAAATGGGCTATGGAACTAAAATAGAGAGTTCTCAAAAGAAGAAATACAGATGGCACATAAACATCTAAAAAAAGTTCAACATCCCTAGCCATTAGAGAAATGCAAATTAAAACTACTTTGAGATTCCATCTCACTCCTGTCAGAATGGCTACCATCATGAAAA
This sequence comes from Dipus sagitta, assembly GCA_036346955.1. Lineage (NCBI taxonomy): Eukaryota > Metazoa > Chordata > Mammalia > Rodentia > Dipodidae > Dipus > Dipus sagitta. Next base: position 34,760,481 of record CM070775.1, on the reverse strand, counting down.
CAAATGATAATAAATGCTGGTGAGGATGGGGAAAAAGAGGAACCCTTCTACACTGTTGGTGGGAATGCAATCTGGTCTAGCCATTGTGGAAATCATTGTGGAGGTTCCTGAGACAGCTAAAAATATATCTACCATACGACCCAGCTATACCACTCCTAGGCTTACACCCTAAGGACTCATCTCACTTCCTTAGAGATATTTTCTCAACCACGTTTATTGCCACTCTATTCACAATAGCTAGGAAATGGAGTCAGCCTAGATGTCCCTCAACTGATGAGTGGATAATGAAGATGTGGCAATTTATACAATGGAGTTCTACTCAGTGGTAAAGAAAAATGAAATCTGTAGGAAAATGGATGGATCTGGAAAGGATTATACTTAGTGAGGTAACCCAGGCCCAGAAAGCCAAACATCGTATGTTCTCTTCATATGTGGATTCTAGTTACAAATACTTGGACTTCTACGTGAGTAGGAATAAAACTCAGTAGAAGAGGCCAGTAAGCTAGAAAGGGGATATAAAGGGAATAGAAAGGGAGGGAGGGGGACTTAATAGGATGGTACTGTATATATGTAAGCAGAAGACCAGGTTAATGCGGGTGGAAAGGCCTAAGTGAGGTCAGGGGAAGAGATTGAGTAAAGGAAAGGTGGAGGGAGGGCTAATCAAAATCTAACAGGGTATGAATAAGTCATATGAAAACCTACTGTTTTGGACAATGGAACACTCAGGAGCCATAGATTGTTACTAGAAAATTTTCAGTGCCAGGGATGGGATACCTTCCAGTGAGTTGTTGGCCAGGGAGGTCCCTGATGCCCCCAAAACATTACAGCCCATTGCCAAGGCTCCTGGTTTCCCATCAGGAATAGATGGTAAGACCCTATTGCTGAAGACTCCACATACTTGGGCTGCAAGGTCACTGAGAAATCCTGCTGGAACTGAGCTGAAAACCTCTTCTGTGTATACCAGCTGACAGAAAGCTGAAAAAAGCTATGCTGCATGCATTTAATGGGAGAGAGAGAAATCAACAGTGGCGATACTCAATAGTGGACACTGCAAGCCTAAATTTGGCCAGCCAAGCCAAACAAGCCAATGGCTACAATAATGGCATGTCTGTTATGGGAGAAACCAACTGTTCTCTAATTGGAATGGAGAACTGCTCCTTGGGAGGGAACACATGCCTGGTACTGTAAACCTACAATAGGGGTAGTCATGAGCCCTAGAGGTGTAACACCTGCTGGTATCTGGCTAAATGTATATACTATGCTCACCACACTGCCCGGGAAGCACTTTTCTTATTATTCATACCCATGTATTAAAGCTACTCTCACTTTTGGTTAGAGAAGCTTCTCTTTTCAGATGGTTGTGACCTTGGGATGACTCAGAAGGCAGCATAGTGCTGAGAAGAAGTGACAGAGGAGTGCTCAGCACTGAAACATCTCTATCATACCTTCCAAGGCTTAGGGTCCATTGCAGAAGAGGTGTCAAAAATAATGTAAGTGCCAAAGGAAGGGTAGGACTCCTTACAACGTGTTCCTTCACACACAAAATGGCCTGGATATCCATGACCTCGCAGTGCCTGACACTACCTACACAAGACCATCATAATAGGATGAAAAGATGCTGACATCAAAATAAAAGAGAGACTGATTGAGGGGGAAGAGAATATGATGGAGTGTGGAGTTGCAAAGGGGAAAGTGGGGGAGGGAGGGAATTACCATGGGATATTTTTTATAATTATGGAAGTTGTCAATAAAAAAGTGTGCTTGGGTCACAGTTCCTAACCAGAGGTCATCTTTGAGCAAACCCCAGCAGGTCATGATGTTGTATTTCTATCTGAACTTAAGGATCAGTTTTCCCAGTAATGTAACTACCTTTGTATTCTGTTTATTTCCAAAGCATCAGAAAATTCACTCCTACTTGACAAACAGTGAAATACTTGTCACATTTCTCTATTCTCTTTCTTCCTCGCCAGTGGGCTTGTGAATGTGTGCTCACTTTTCCACATCCAGGAGGCGACTTTCTCTTTCTGTTTTACATTCTTTTTTTTTTTTTTTTTTGGTTTTTCGAGGTAGGGTCTCACTCTAGCTCAGGCTGACCTGGAATTCACTAGGTAGCCTCAGGGTGGCCTTGAATTCGTGGTGATACTCCTACCTCTGCCTCCCGAGTGCTGGGACTGAAGGCAGTGCACCACCACACCTGGCTATGGTGTTTCACGTTCTTTACTGTTGTATTTTGTGCTTTGTGAATTCTTGTTTAGAATGGACACATGCCAGGTGGTATTTAGTTGACTCTGACATCAAGTACAGTGTATGTGACCTGGAGCAAGTATGTATTTATCGTCCCCAGGATCCAGAGAATTTCCCAGAAGTTCTCAACGCAGAGTACTAGCTACTACAGGATGACAGTGAATTTCCCAGAATTCAAAGGATGACTTACACATAGTTTTTATTTGTATTGGGCTTCCTCTTCCTCTTTTTATTTATTTATTTATTTATTAAATTTTATTTATTTATTTGCAAGCAGAGAGAGACAGAAAGAGAGAAGAGAGACAGACACAGAGAGAATGGGCACGCCAGAGCCTCTAGCCACTGCAAACAAACTCCAGATGCATGTGCCCCTTGTGTATCTGGCTTACGTGGGTCCTAGGGAATCAAACCTAGGTCCTATAGCTTCACAGGCAAACACCTTAACTGCTAAGCCATCTCTCCAGCCCTGTCTTTTTATTTATTTTTGGATATTTTTATTTATTTGTGAGGAGATATGAGAGTGAGAGAGAGAGAGAGAGAGATAACTCGAAGGACAGTAAGAGAATGGATGTGTCAGAGCCTTTTGCTACAAATAAACTCCATGAGTATGTGCCACCTTGTGCATCTGGCTTTATATAAGTGCTGGGGAACTGAGCCTGGATTGGTAGACTTTGGAAGGAAGTGCCTTTAACTACTAAGCTATCTATCCAGCCTATCTTCCCCTTTTTAGTTTCTGTTTTCATATGGTGATATAAAAATGTTTTCAGCTCCTGTTTTTGGGCCACTGACTACTTAAAGGATTGCTTTATTTATTTTTGTCAAGAGTTTGGAATTCTTGATAAAAATGAGAGGAACAGAATCTGTTCTGTGATGGATATTTATAAGAAGAAATGTTTCATTACAAGTTTTCTTCTGGGGCTGTAGAGCTGGCTTAGTGGTTAAGGCGCTTGCCTGCAAAGCCTAAGGACCCATGTTCCACTTTCCAGATCCCACATAAGCCAGACACACAATGGTGAGGACAAGTGCAAGTTCGCACGTGCCCACTAGGTGGCACAAGGGTCTGGAGTTTGACTGCAGTGGTTGAGGTCCTGGCGTGCCAATTCACTCTGTCTCTCTCTCTCTCTCTAAAATAATAAAAAAAAAAAGTGCTTTCTGTTGGGAGCTATTGTCTTACATAAACATTTTTAGTAGATTCTTTTAAACAGTAGTTTCTTGAGTTTATTAAAGACTTTCAACTCTTTGGTATAGCTAATAAAAGAGAAATAAAGCTGAAATGTACAGACTATTCATCTCAGAAGGTCAATTTGAAATGAAGACATAGTAATCTGAAGTAACAATATTACTCAGTAGATGACAATGGTTTAATTTGAAAAGTTGGGGCTTGGGAGAGAGTTCAGAAATTAAAGTGCTTGCTTGAAAACATAAAGACTTGAGTTCCATCTAACCCTAATTCTTTATTGCTAGTAACTTGCAAGAAAATATGTCCAGGATTAGATTTATAGGATAAATTAAGAGTACAGAAACTTAACAGCATTTTAAGTTCCTTTGTTTACTTAGAAAATAAGAGTTGCTTTGGGAATTAGTTAGGCATTCAGAATATGAAAAACTAAAGGCTTTCATTTTCTCTGTACAGAAGCTCTTTGCAAAAGAGAAAAAATGCACGGTTGACTTGAGATTAATTGCTTTGATAAAATTTCAGGAAGTTTTCAGTTTCAAAGCAAGCCTTTGTTTTTAGGTGTTTAGAAGTAGACAATGAATTTCCAACTCATTAGTCAATGCTCAAATGCCTAGAAATGAGTTTGCTCCTTCACGGGTGAGCACTATTTAATGAAATTGTCTGTCCATTCAGTCTTTTTAAGAGTAACTCTTGCAATTTTAAGTGAGCTACAGCGACTTCACTTTCCCCTTTCCCATCCCATTATTAGATGTGCTTCACTTAGCAACTGTAAACCTTGCGTTTGGAAATGCTTCTTTCCATATGGTCATTTAGTTTGTCCCCATAACCTTTGTCTATAAAACATGAGCTACGGGGCTGGGGAGATGGCTTACTGGTTAAAACGCTTGCTTGTGAAGCCTAAGGACCTAGGTTTGATTCTCCAGATCCCATGTAAGCCAGATGCACAAGGTGGCACATGCGTCTGGAGCTTGTTTGCAGTGGCTAGAGGCCCTGGCACGCATATTCATTCTCTTTCTTTCTCTCTCTCTCTCTTTCCCTCCCTCGCTTTGTTTCTAATAAATAAATTAAAAAAAAGTATAATAATAAATAATAATAATAAATATATATATATATATATATATAATATATATAATAAATATAATAATAAATAAATTTAAAAAAAAGTATAGGCAGAAGCCGCATAGTGGGCGCCCTGTCTATCTAACCGGCTGACAGGGGAGATCCACTCCTCCAGAGAACCATGGAGAGGGATTTCTGAGTTGCTCAAGAGAAGTTAAAATATGTACAGCGTAGTTTTAGTGTTGCCTACTTTATGATCTTACCTCCTTAAATATTGGTACAATGATGTTCCTATTAATTAATCAAGCTATTGATTAGCAAGAATATCCACCTTACGTTGGATAAATACATTCCCACAGTATTACTACATGGAACTTTTTTTTTTTTTGAGAGCGACAGAGAGAAGGAGGCAGAGAGAGAGAGAGAATGGGCGCGCCAGAGCTTCCAGCCTCTGTAAACGAACTCCAGATGCGTGCGCCCCCTTGTGCATCTGGCTAACGTGGGTCCTGGAGAATTGAGCCTCAAACTGGGCTCCTTAGGCTTCACAGGCAAGCGCTTAACTGCTAAGCCATCTCTCCAGCCCGGAAGTTGTTTTTAAACTACAATTTCAGTTCACTTTTTGCTGTTTTATGACTTAATCCTAAGTTACTGATGGTGATGTTATTTATTTTATGTTTCAATTTTAGAAATGTCCATCTACATCAATAAAAGGAGGGAGGCGGCTGCCCATCAGGAGGAAGGGAGGAAGGAGAGACATGTCCATCTACATCAATGAAAGGAGGGAGGCGGCTGCCCATCAGGAGGAGGGGAGGCAGGAGAGACATGTCCATCTACATCAATGAAAGGAGGGAGGTGGCTACCCATCAGGAGGAAGGGAGGAAGGAGAGACAAGCCCATCTACATCAATGAAAGGAGGGAGGCAGCTGCCCATCAGGAGGAAGAGAGGAAGGAGAGACATATCCGTCTACATCTATGAAAAGGAAAGGAGGGAGGCGGCTGCCCGTCAGGAGGAAGGGAGGAAGGGGAGACACATCTGTCTTCATCTATGAAGGGGTGAAGTGGATACCTATGAAGAAGGAGAGGCACGTCTGTCTATATCTATGAAAGGAGGGAGGCGGTTACCCATCAGCAGGAGGGAGGAAGGAGATATTTACTAGAAGCTGCCTTCGCCTGGAGCTCTCTGGCTTGGTGGAGAAGGTTGTCGCTTTCGTCCTTGTGGTAAATGATCTGAGTATCAATCCCACTCACAGCCTGCAAGGCAAGAGGGAGGAGAGCATGAGGGTGACAGTGGAGGACACGCCAGCTTCTGGTGGCTGTAGGATGCAAATGACACTGTCTATTTGGTAGGGCACCAAGTAAAATTCACATAGACTCATTTTCATAGCTCTTTGTCAAGGTCAAATGTGGACTTGAGAAATGATGGCTTTGGCATTTTCAAGGTTAAGTTTTGTTTGTTTGTTTTTTTTTTCTGGAAAATTAAGCAAAGCTAGAATAGGGCTCTGCCAAAGGCCCCAAAAAGTGCTTGTCACTTAAGAAGCTACTCGGTAAATAACCTTGGGTTGAAACAAATCTAAATGCATGCATAAGACATCATCTCTATTAGTAGAAAATAGTTATAAATTGTTTTCTTCAGGGACTTTGCCTCTACCCTGGGGGCGACCACCCCTGCCTCCAGAACAAAGAGCAAATGGACAGACTTGCCAAAGGCATCCCCATTTGCTGACCAGGTGCCACACTGTCTGGAGGAACTGCAAACTGAAATCTGCATGGTACTTTTTTTTCACTCAGTTCCCCTGGTCTCTTTGATATTTTAAAAAATATATTTAATTAATTAATTAGTTTGATACAGAGAAAGAGAGAGAATGGGTGCTCCAGGGTCTCCAGCCACTGCAAACGAACTCCAGACACATGTGCCCCCTTGTGCATCTGGCTTATGTGGGTCATGGAGAATAGAACCAGGGTCCTTTGGATTTTCAGGCAAATGCCTTAACTGCTAAGCTATCTCTCCAGTCCCCTTTTTGATATTTTTATTTTTCATTAAAAAGTCAATGGATAACATTAAAAAATAGGACAGTCATTGACTATATATATATATATACACATGTATGTACCGTCATATGTATATGTGACAGGAAAACAAAAAGGGACTTTCTAAAGGAAGGAAAGGGACCAATGTGGAGAGCAGAAGGAAGAAGGATGGAGCACACTGGTAGAGAATACAAGTAAGAGCATGGTACACTGACATATTACGTCTTTAAAAATGTGTAAAGTAGGATGAGGCAATATATAAATGAACCTTAAGACAAAGCAATACTCACATCGCCGATTCGGTCAGTGATATTCAAAGCGAGTTCTGCCGTCTCATTGGCTTCACTGACAAAATTGGCAATATTTTCATAGACGTTTGACGCATCCAGGGCCTTCTGCACCAGACCATTCATATCTGAACTATGTAAATTCCTGTTAACAGACAAATGGGTCATTTCTCTTCACTTCATTGGGAAATGGGACTATTTTTAGGGTGGGACATGGATGCTTCTGGCATCATGGGTGCCTCCTTCCCATCATTCAAAGCCCCTGTCCCAGAAGGTCCTCTATATAGCTCTTCCTATGCTGCACCCGGGCTCCATCCACTTTGGCTGGTCCATAGCTGTGGCTGCCTGGCAGAAGCTGCAGAGAGGACTTCGCATTTTAAAATAGCCCTCCTCTCCCCACAAGTACTAGTCATTTCCCAGGAGCACTGTGACTCCTGTTCAGTTACAGAAGTGAGGCTCACAGGGATGCAGAGCTTACCAGGCCATGCATTGGTGCGTTAGGTTTTGCATCATTCCTCAGACAGCCCTAGCTCAGCCTACCCCAACACTGCCCTTCCATACCATGATGTCACCTATACCGTTTGATCTCACCTCTGCCCTTCACACCATGACCTCACCTCTGCCCTTCACACCACGATCTTACCTCTGCCCTTCACACCATGACCTCACCTCTGCCCTTCGCACCATGACCTCACCTCTGCCCTTCGCACCATGACCTCACCTCTGCCCTTCATGCCATGATCTCACCTCTGCCCTTCATGCCATGATCTCACCTCTGCCCTTCATGCCATGATCTCACCTCTGCCCTTCATGGCATGATCTCACCTCTGCCCATCATATCATGATCTCATCTCTGCCCTTCACACCATGATCTCACCTCTGCCCTTCACACCATGATCTCACCTCTGCCCTTCACACCATGATCTTACCTCTGCCCTTCATGCCATGTTCTCACCTCTGCCCTTCACAACATGATCTCACCTCTGCCCTTCATATCACAATCTCACCAATGCTCTTCATTCCATGCACTTGGCTTTGCTTTTTCTGGCCTGGGTTAGGTTCAGTGAACATTTATCCATCATTGTGTGTTACTCTCACATACAGGGGCTAATGCTGCATGTCCTCCAACGATTCATATGAGGGATAACAAAGATGAAGTATGTGAATGTTTGGCCTGACATCTTCTAAGCTTCAGATTTATTATTATACTTAAACTATTTCCTGAATTGGAATTGTAAACTGGATGGTGCACTCCACATCATTTGTTGATAAATAATTCTTTTTCCTCTGGGGCTTAAGCTCTATCTCCATTTCCATATTCAAAATTCATTTGTCTTTTGTTTTATTCACTTTCAAGTCTAATAGCTCCCTATTTTTCTCTCTGTCCTGAACAATGAGGGCTAGAATCCTTTATGCCTCAAGTGTGGCACAGTATACACCCACAAATTACTTTTATTTTAATTTTTTTTAAAGCAGATGAAAAATGAGGATAACAATCTAGTCGTGAGATAGCTTTATTTCATGCAGAAAGGGATCAGTCATGGGAAAATTCATAATGAAGTCTTGCCCTGGAGAGGCAATTCTAATTCAAAGGCTTCCTATTTGTTCCTCCCTGAATCTGAAGAGGGCAAATGAAGGAATGTTCTAAATGAAAAGGAATGTCATGCTTGTAATCTCAGTTCTCAGGAGGTTGAGGCAGGTTATAAGGAGTTCAAGGTCAGTATGGACTATATAGTGAGTTTCAGGCCAGCCTGGGCTACAGAGTGAGACCCTGAGACCCTGTCTCAACCTACTTCCTCAGGAAAAAGGGGAGAAAAAGAATAAAAGGAAAAGGTCATGTATGTTAATATTTTAAGATTTTTTTATTAGAGTGGTGGACATACCAAAGAGCTGGAACAAAACCTTTAGTGCTGTAGTTCATTACTGGACAAAAACAGGTACTCTCAGTGTTTTTAAAAAGTGCTTTTGAAATGGAAGCTTCTAGATAAATTGTATCTGTCCTTGAGCACAACATGGAAATCATCATGCACCAGAAATGTTGAGGAGTCTTCATATTCTGGCGGTGTGTGTGTGTGTGTGTGTGTGTGTGTGTGTGTGTCTATAAATGTGAACATTTCCAGGAATGAGTTCAGTCAGAAAACTTCCAAACTAAAATTCAATCACTTCTAGGGTGACTGACATTGTGGTCACATTCAAGAGAAAACATGCAGTATCTTTCTTAGAATCTTACTGGAACACTGCAGCGTGGTGCTAAGAGAAGGTGTGCGTTATAGAATCGGTTCCCACAATGACAAAGCAATGATGAAAGCAGCCACGCAATGGTTCTAAACACCGACGATCAATGAATACACCATGTTACCACAGCCCATTTTATTGCTTTCATCAAGAGCACATTTCCTGGGCTGGAGAGATGAGTTAGTGGCTAAGGCACTTGCCTGCAAAGCCTTAGAACCCAAGTTCAATTCCCCAATATCCATGTAAAGCCAGATGCACAAAGCGGCATGCATCTGGAGTTGTTTGTAGTGGCCAGAGGCCCCGTCATGCCCACCCCACCCCCCGCTTGCGAATAAATACATAAAATAAAAAACTAATGCTGGAGAGATGGCTTAGCAGGTGCATGCCTGAGAAGCCTAAGGACCCAGGTTTGATTCTCCTGGTCCCACATAAGCCAGATGCCCAAGGTGACGCAAGCATCTGGAGTTCTTTTGCAGTGGCTGGAGGCCCTGGAAACGCCCATTCTCTCTTTCCCTCTCTCCCTGTCTCAAATAAAAATAAAAAAGAGAATTCAAGCAAGTATAGACAATCCTGCCTGTCTTTGAAAATAGACAAATAAGTAAATAAAATATTTAAAAATATACTTAATAAGTAAATAATTACATTATTTAAAAAGTACATTTCCTGAGTTCACAACAAAGAACTGGATGTGTATTAGCTACACACCAAGATTTTATTCTCTCTTTTTCTCTCCTTCCCCGTTTCTTTTTTTCTTTCTCTCTTCCCCACCACCTCACCTCTGGGAGGTTCGGACATATATTTGAAAATTTTCGCCCACAGGGATAAAAAGGTGGTGTGTGCTTTGAACTGAAGTTAATCTTGCTTCTTACTTCACTCATGGCCTTTCCTGGTGCTTGTTTCCGGCAGCCAGGTCTGTAGTTTTTCCCTGTAATGATCTCATTATTTACCTACTTCAGGGTCATGAATTCAATTCCAATCTTTCAGTACCTTTCAATTAACATTAACTGAGTACCCCAGGGGTGTGTGGTTCTCTTCTAGGTGCTGTGAGGAAAATTGTCAATCAATTTTTCTCTTAACAAGTGCTGAAATCAAACACTTCCTGCTGGGCACTGCAGAAAGTTGAGTATTTACAGGAAGTCAGTCCTTTCGCTAACTCCCAACTAGCTTTACCATAGATACCTGGGTGTAAAAAGTAAATGTTGCCCATGACATAAACATGTGATGATGGCTGAATTAGACCTTGTGAAGTGATATGACTCACTGCTTCTAATTACCCTATCAATAATTGTGGGACAGGCTCTACCTGCACCACTACCCAGCGTACAGGCCTTTAGTCCCAGACTTTTTCTTTTGTGTAAAAAAAAAAATTTGTTTTCTAATTTTAGAGAGAGCAAGAGGGAGAACGAGAGCGAGAGTGAGAGTGAGAGAGAGAGAGAGAGAGAGAGAGAGAGAGAATTGATGCACCAGGGCCTTAGCCACTGACACTGAACTCCAGACACTTGCACCACCTAGTGGGCATGTGCAACCTTGTGCTTATTTCACCTTTGTGCATGTGACTCATGTGGGATCTGGAGAGTTGAACATGGGTCCTTAGGCTTCTCAGGCAAATGCCTTAGCCACTTAGGCATCTCTCCAGCCTTTTTCTTTTTTAAAGAATTTTTAAAAATTATTTGTTTATTTGAGAGAGAGAGAGAAATTGGCAGAGGGGAGAGAGAGAGAGACAGAGAAAGAGGGAGAGAGGGAGAATGGGCACACCAGAGTCTCCAGATACTGCAAACTCCAGATGCATGTGCTCCCTTGTGCATCTGGCTTATGTGGGTCCTAGGGAATCGAACCTGGGTCCTTTGGCTTTGCAGGCAAGCACCTTAACTGCTAAGCCATCTCTCCATCCCCCTTTTCTTTTTTAATAAATAAAAAACATGTTGCCCAAAAGCAATTGCAAAAAAAAAAAAAATGATGATTGCCTCTTATACAGGAAACACTCACTTACAAATCAGAAAATAAGCAACCCCAGCCCTAATTGACTTGCTAACACTACATCCCAGCAACTCTGGTACAGAACTGAACCCACATATTATTGAGCCCATGTGGATATTTGCGTTTCTAAAACTAGGATGTTACCGGCTCAGCTCTTCTGCTTCTTGCTGAAGGTTGTGTGCATGATCAATAGCTTCCTGAACTAAATCATGGCTGAGGTGACTCAGGTTGGATAATTTTCCTTGTAGCTCATTTTTGGCTCCATCTATTTCTGCATAAATTCCTGATGCATTCTAAAGAAAAAATGGAAATAAAAATAAAATTAAGACAGCTGAATTTAGAGTAACTTAAAACATATTCCTTAGAGAACACAAAAAAGTAATCTGTTTTCTTTCTCATTATGGGATTCATATATTTCAGGCCTTAAAATACTTACAGAGGTGAGTGGTACTTCTCCTGTTCCATCACCTCCTTCTCTACTGAATGCTTCCTTGTAATTTAGACATGTTCTATTTCTTTTCTAAAAATAACACTAAACAAAAACTTTCCACTATTTGCATATCTTTTCCTTGCTGCTATCTTTCTATTCCTCTCATAGCAACATCTTTGCATGGGGGCATGGAGTGCCTACCAATAAGTAGCTCTCCTTTCAAAAACCCCATTTCGGAGGTGGGAGATGGCTTAGCAGTTAAGGTGCTTGAATACAAAGCCTAATAACCTGGATTTGATTCCCCAGTACCCATGTAAAGCCCGATGCATGAAGTGGCCCATATACCTGAAGGTCATTACAGTAGTTAGAGGGAGGCCCTGGCATGTCCATTCTCTCTCCCCCATCTCTTTGCAAGTAGATAAATAAATAAAAATATTTTTGAAAAAAGAATCCAAGTTCTAAACAAGTTGAAAAAGAATTAAAATAGTAACCATGGAGACCAAAAAATGTCACCTTTTTTCTCATGTGGATAAGTTGAGAGCATGCCCTTAGGTCTCAGTCAACTGATAAATGGTGCTCAGTACCCAGAACTTGACTGTCTTGACACTGAACTGCTCCCCCAGTTTGCTACAATTCAACCCTGAACAGCTCAGGTAAGTCCTCACCTTTATGATGTCATCCAGTTCCTCGAGAGTCAGGCGAGGGGTCATCAGAGAATCTGCAGACATGCTCAGAGAAGAGTTCACCACCTCCATCTGTTCCCTCACCCTCTCGTGTTGTTTCTGCAGGAAGGAAGAACAAGGGATTAAGTGAGCCTCAGGGTGTGTCTTCACAGCAAGCATCAAGGAGAGTGACTATGTCAGCCTGCTGTCTGCACTGAGGTAAATACTGGTTCATATCCCAGCTCTATCATTTACTGCTGTTCACCTATGAGGAATGCTACCTGTCTGTTGCTGCTGTTTTCTCACTTAAACTATAGGGATTTTAAATATTCTGCAGCTTGGGAGATTTGAAGCTGCTTATTATGCCTATCACTTATAATATCATGTCAGAGCTAGCACCTCAGAGAGGGTGTTCTCTCCTCTAGAATGTAAGGTGGGATTGTAGACTCAGGATCCAATTAAGATTTTATGTTTGTCATACTTGGAAAATTATTTAATTTTAAAAGTACTTATCCTGTGCCAGCTTTGGGCCTGGCACAAATAGTGCATTTGGACAGGTACAATGTATAAAAATATAATCACAGTGTCCTTTTGAAAAGTACAAATGGCTCAACAATGAAGGCAGGAAATGATCTTGCTTCATACCACTGTAAGCTCTTTATGGTAGATGCTCAGAATTTTTAAGATGGGGAATTACTAAAAAAGTTTTTTGATGAGTGTTCTAATTTCCACTTTTGTGTTATAGAAGTAGAGCATTGTGATTCTCAAGAAATACTGGGCACTATATGAGTCCATACTCTGAAGGCAACACAAATGAAACTCTGGGTGGAAAAGTAAAAGATTCACTGTACAATCTGAGTAAAAAGTGAGTTAAAGTTACTTTAGAAATAGTAATTTAAGTTTATATTAAATGTATATTAAGGTATAATCTAGAATAGCCCCTAACTAATTATAGAAGCCTAGACATTGAACAAAATATTCAAAACTTTCTCTAGTTTTCCCTGATTTAGTGAAAGAGTGGAAGCCATCCTCTTCAAACATAGTGCTACAGGGATAGACATGGGTGCAGAGATAGAAAGAAATCACATTTCACATTCATCAAGGTAAGAACATTAGTAGAGTCCATGTTCCTCAATAACCATTAAGCCTTACACAGTGTGACTTTCTACTATCTGGGGCCAGTGATTCTTATATCCTAAAGGAGAGGTCATTATTCAACTCTACACAAAAGCAATAGTGCAGTGTGTGTGTGTGTGTGTGTGTGTGTGTGTGTGTGTGTGTGTGTGTAGTGGTGAAACGGGCACCATTATTTAACTGTCACTGTGCTGGTTTTCTTTTATGGGGCCCAAATTCTGACCCCTTCCATAAAACCCTGTACTGGGTCGCTGTAAGAGAAACTTCACAGCTGTGTTACCAGAGCTACATGATGAGCTTATTTTCAGTATCTGGAAAATGATATGCTTCAAATGCAAGATCTCCAGTCATCATATAGAGCACTAGAGAGGGAGGAAGAAAGTTAACTTTGAAACAGATAAAGATATTCCCGTGGAAAGGTGGTCAACTTGAGCAAAAGAACATCTAAAGAACGAATAATGATGAAAGTAACACAAGTGTCACTACGTATTGCAGGTTTCGGTATCCATTTCACATAAGCAAAGCGAAAGAAATAATTCCTGATCCCAACAGAGGAACTAATCCTGGGAGGTAGAGCTTTGGTTTATGGGGGATGCCCTAAACAGTGCTCCCCCATTTTTTTTTTTTTTTTGGTCTTTTTGAGGTAGGGAGGGTCTCCTTCTAGCCCAGGCTGACTTGGAACTCTCTCTGTGCCACCATGCCTAGATTTCTAAACAGTGCCTTTAAAAAAAATACTTCTACAAGCTAAAAATATAGACTCTTCTGGTCTATCTGCATGCTAATTTTTATGATTCTATTATTCTTTGGGTTAGGAGAAAGATGACAGCATAATGTTAACTATTACCTGTGTGTGAGAACATTTTGTACATGTCAGTGTTTAAACTATGTGGGTAGTTTTGGGTTTTGTGTAAAGACTGAAATTTTATGTGTTATTCTTTTTCACCCATTTTGTTGGGTTTTATAGTGAAATGTGAAATTAAAACTCCTAAATTGAGGGCTGGAGATATAGCTCAAGGCTAAGGCACTTGCTTAGCATGTGCAAGGCCATGAGTTTGATCCCCAGAACAACTTAATTATTTAATCAATTCAATAAAATTGAACAGTATAATTTATCCTCAGAAAATTAAAACAAAAAATTCTTGAGTCTGTGTTCTACAGCACTGAATAAAATTCCCATAAGGTCAGACCTATGCAAACCAATTTGCTATAAGAAGAACTCTATATAAATGTTTTAAATTCTGTTGGAAGAAATTAAAGTTTCATGGAATTCAAGTATATAAAAGTAAGATAAAGTATGTTAATAGAGTATTTACTAATTCGAAGGTCCAAGTTCACAGGGTAAGAATATTTATAACCAAGAGTAATCAATATATGAAACTCAAGTCTGGATTACCTGGGGATACTCCACACCCTTGTGTACTCATTTGTTCATCAAGAAAGACGACACATGCAAGGCAGCATGTTAGATGCTAGGAATACATGACTTATACAAAGCAGGAGTGCTACCCTTTGGATGCTTACGATCTAGCGGGACTAGACTAAATATGTACTACCTGCCCATAAGTGCACACAAACACACATGACACACAGTTACACATCCAACCGTTAATGATGCCTCCTAAACTGTAGCATAGAATAGATGCCAAGTGTTGGTTACACACCAGCACTACGTGATAAAATGCTACTGTCGTAGACGCCACAGGCTGTGGTCACTGGACATCGAGAGATCATGCTGGCAATGAGATGGAAGCCAATCCCCTGCTGGCTACGCTTACAGTGCTTGACAGTGCTGTGTAAGCTGCTGGGGGGTAAAGGTCTCAAACAATGTGAACAAGCAGTGGATCTTGAAAGCTACCAAATCAACCATCCAGGAAAGATGTTCCCACCAATGCAATGGTGGCACATAGGTAATGGAGTAATCAACTGCTCTCTAATTGGTCAGGGGCCCATTCACTGGGACAGAATCTGGTATGTTCTTTAGCTAAAAGGAGAAGTTATGTCTGTCAAAAAGTCTTCTAAGTGTCTGTTTATTCCCTTTGATCCATGCTGCTCTTACTCTTGACTAGAGTGTCTCTTTTTCTACAGATGGAAAAAATAGCAATATTCAAAAGCCATCAGAATGCCAAGAAAAGCAAGTTGACATGAGACAAGCTATCTCTATCACATCTGCCAGGGCCTAGGAGACATTACAAAGGAAACGGTGGATTAAACCTGACAGCTCCCTCACTGACAGCCTGAGAACCTCCTCCAGAGAGATCGTTGTAGACACTGAGGAGACTTAAAACTCATCAAAGCAGAAAAACAGAGGCTGCTGAGGGTTTAACACTAAAGGAGATTTTTTTTTTGTTTTTGTTTTTTTTTATTTTTATTTATTTGAGAGCGACAGAGAGAAGGAGGCAGAAAGAGAGAGAGAGAGAGAATGGGCGTGGCAGGGCTTCCAGCCATTGCAAATGAACTCCAGACGTGTGTGCCCCCTTGTGCATCTGGCTAACATGGGTCCTGGGGAATTGAGCCTCGAACCTGGGTCCTTAGGCTTCACAGGCAAGTGCTTAACTGCTAAGCCATCTCTCTAGCCCAGGGAGATTTCTAACATACCTTCAAAGCTTAGGGAACATTGCAGAACGGAGGGGTGGCAGAAAGACTGTAAGAGCCACAAGGTGGGAAGGTATACTCTAAGACATTTTCTCCTCCTCCCTCCACCTCAGAGACTGACTGATTCATGACCCCACAGTGATTACCAATAACCCCGGCTGAGGAGGGCCCTCAGTGGAATGGGGTTGGGGAAGAGGGGACCTAAGAGTATGACCTGATGGGGATATGACCAGTTTGAAATATGTTCATATATTAAAGTTCTCAATAAACAATGTTTTAAAAATGTAGTCTGCCTATAAGATTGAAGCATACATCAAACCTCATTGTGTCCATCCATGGAGTGACATTCCTCTTTGAAATGCAAGAATTTAGAAATATAAGCATCAAACATAGTGGGAAGGAGATATAGGCCAGCATCCCAGGCAGTAAACAAACAGTCAATGACTGAGACATGGGGGCAGGAGCTAACTCCTGCTCACAGGAGCACTGAGGAAAGACAGCTGACCTTGAACCTTGGGACTCAGTAAGGAGCAGAGTGGCTTCAACAGGAATGAAGAACTAGGCTTGGAGAAGTAATAAGAACAAAGGATTTTAGCAGGTGACAGCAGGGGGTGTCCATGTGGCTACTGCAGACCGACCCCCCTGAGAAAGATGTGTTGTGGGCTAAGGGGTGAGGATGCAGCCCCACATCTCCCCCAGGATGGAAGCAGTGAGATGGAGTAGTCACTGAGGAAGGGCACCAGGGCAAAATGGGTGGGGCTCTGTCTAATGCCAACTGCACAGTTAGGAAGAGGAAGAAACGGGACTGCCGGCTTTGAAATGCCATGTGCTTCGCTGTTCTCTTCCTGCTCATCTGTACTCAGTAGAAAGGATTTGTTTAACAAAGCTAAAAGGAGGCCTACCATCTGCTCAAAATCATGAAGACGCCAAATTCCTGGTATCCACATGCACGCGGTTTTAAAAAAAATGTTCTTAAGAACAGTTTAATTAAGAGCTATTTTGGCATGTTTACTTTCAGAACTGAAGAAGTATTATGTTCATATGGGCAACGCTGTCCACTTACTAGTTATGAGCCTTACAAAGTCCTCTGCCCTGATGCATACCCACTGAGATTTGCCAAGCACTGGAGAATCAGCTGGTGCACACCTTTGTACATATAATTGTTCTCAGTTCATCATGCATCCCTCTTACCTACTAAGGGCGTTATAAAGTCCTAAAAATAAGCCATGGGAGACCTGAGCGCACTAGCACACAACATACTTGCATGTGTAAAGGACTGGTGTAAATCTAAGCACAGGACAAAGAACTAGATGAGGCTGACTAGTACCCACTACAATGAGAACCACACAAGAGTTTTCCAGTACTCATAATGATGAATCCTAATTTTTTTTTCTCTGTAATGTAACCTTAATTCTGGTGGCTAAGTGGACAGTCTGAGGTCTCCTGCCTGTTGGCACTTGTCCTTGTCCATCAGGGAGTGGGCAGGATTGGCAGATCCACTATTCCCCTCACGGCTCTCAGTATTGAACACAATTTGAGGTGAACTATGAGAATTTTTGCATGAGTTTGCAATGCTAGTCCATCTTACATAAATGCTTGGAGTCCTTCTCTAACAGGATTATCCTACAGGTTAGAGATATGAGTTTAAATCTTACCAAGGAAGATCATTTAGGTTTTTTTGTTTGTTTGTTTTCCAAGGTAGGGTCTCACCCTGGTCCAGGCTGACCTGGAATTTCCTATGTAGTCTCAGGGTGGCCTTGAACTCATGGCGATTCTCCTACCTCTGCCTCCCGAGTGCTGGGATTAAAGGTGTACGCCACCACGCCCAGGCATTTAGGTTTTTAAAAATATTATTTATTTGGAAGGAGAGAGAGAGAAGGAGGGAAAGAAAATGAGGACAGCAGGGCCTCTTGCCATCGCAAACGAACTCCAGATGAATGTACCACTTTGTGCACCTGGCTTTATGTTGGTACTGGGGAAATGAACCCAGGCCAGCAGGCTTTGCTAGCTGATTTGCAGCCCTATTACTTATAAATGCAAATATATCCTTAATAAACCTGGGCACAATTGGAGAAAATGACAGTACCATATTTGGAAAGTCCTTCCGTATTTTTCCTCAAATCATCCAGTGTTTACTGAGCAGCAAGTTTGTGTCACATGTTGTGACAGATGCCTTAGGACCCAAAATGAAAATCATGCAATTCCACAATAGGGTGGAGCCTTTAGTTCTGGTTCCCTTGCTTTTTCTTTTATTTATTATTTATTTTATTATTTTATTTTAGAGAGACAGAGAGAGACAGAGGGAGACAGAGAGAACTGGCATGCCTGGGCCTCAGTCACTGCAATAGAACTCCAGATGCTTTTGCCACCTACTGGGCATGTGCAACCTTGTGCTTGCCTCACCTTTGTGTGTCTGGCTTACGTGGGATCTGGAGAGTTGAACATGGGTCCTTAGGCTTCGCAGGCAAGCACCTTAACCACTAAGCAATCTCTGCAGCCCTGCTTTTGCTTTTGAAATATTTTTTATTTGCTGGGAGACAGAGATGAGAGAGAGAGAAGAGAGAGAGAGAGAGACAGAGAGAGCGGAGAATTGGATGCACTAGGGTCTTTTGCTGCTGTAAAGAAACTCCAGGTGCATGTGCCACTTTGTATATCTGGCTTTACATGGGTGCTGGGGAATGGAACCTGAATGAGCAGGCTTTCCAAGGAAGTACTTTAAGCCCTGAGCCATCTCTCAGGCCCCTCTCTTTCTGCTTATGGATGCTATGTGACCAGCCAGCCTCCTGTCCCTGTTATCATGCTGTATCATGCCGTATCCACGATGGACTGTATTCCCTGGAACTCTAAGTAGAAGTGAACCCTTCCTTCTTTCCTTAAACTGCTTCTTGTCAGAATTTGGTCACAGCAATGAGTCAGGTAACTAATACACATGAATTGGTGTGACCTGGATTCCTGATCTCTATAGCTGCTGGCCACAGCCCGTGAGATTTGTGTATGATGCCGTAATGCACCTTTCCAAAAAACGTGCACCTATTGAGAACATATAATTCTGGGTGGTTGGTGTTCTGACACTTTCAGTATAAAAAAACGTTTTCCGTAAGAAAGGAGGAGCATCCTTCACCCACTACAACAGCGGCAGAGCCAGATGGCTGGACATGACCATTGGAACAGTGGAACTCCTCCCCAAGCGAGCACCAAACAACGGTCACCGTTCAACTTGATCATTAGTAACTCACAGTAGTAAAAGTGCAATCATATTCAACAATGTGGATCTTTAACTATATTAGTATTTAAAATATTTTGTAGCAACTGTCCCCATCTTCCTGTAATTCATATCGTCTGTGGCGGATGTACATTCACAGTCACCGTCACTGTACCTCGTGGTCCCGCTGCCTGGAGGCTGTGGCCCTGTTCATGTCTTCAGTATCCCCGACGCGGTCAAGGGCCTGGGTGAGTGACTCCTGGAGGTCTGACAACTTGGCATTGTAGTCATCCAACTGCTCCAGGACGATGGGGAACAAAGAGCGGGTGTCATTGTGCAGCCGCTCCCAGTTCTCAGCCTGGTTCAGCACTGGAAAATAAGGGAGTCAGAAGTTCAGTGTGGGTTTCCCACGTCCACCCACCCCACCCTCCTCCTCCCGTCCCTGCAGCATTTAACTAAGTGGCCAAACTTGCAGATCCTGCCTTCAGCAATGGAGACTGAAACTGCTGCTGTTCACACAACTCGTCCCACATTTTATATCTGAAGGAAGAAATGTGATCTTGTTGGAAGTAGGAGCCCTTTGACAAGTCATTTAGAAGAGGGGTCTAGTTTTCCCATAAAGATTATATTTTGTGTTGAAACCATATCATTGTGATTTTCACTACCGAGATTATTAGTAATTTTATTTTACAAAAGGGAAATTGGATACAGTATGTCTTTTACTATTAGAAATAGAATTTTCTTGTCGGTGATAGACAAAAAGTTATGATGTTCATAACTATCCTTTTTTTTTTTTTGTACTTTCTCCAGCCCACTGTTTCCAGTTAGCTGCTCAGGTCAAATACAAACTGAGATTTTGGGGTGGAATAAAGGTTAAGTGGCAATGAAACAATATTCATAAATTCTATTTGCATGTGTCCTTTATTCTCAGCCCAAAGGCACATGTGTCATATGCCTTAATTTTTATTATTAATTATGTACTTTACTGTATGCACAAATCATGTCTTGGTCTTCTTCCCCTCTTTTTCCTCCCCCATTCCACTGAGAGCCCTTCTCTATGGAGTTATTAGATTCCCTATTGGCTTATGAATGCAGCAGCAAGTCTACACGTGAGTGTGTGTTGGGGGGATGTGCCTTAATTCTATTTTTGTTCAAGGAATATCAATGTCTTGTTGAGGTTTTAATTTCCTTTCATCACTGTGAAGAGAAGACACAAATTCATGATTGAATAAAGAAAGAAGTTGAAAATGCATTCATTACATGGAAATAGTGAAAGAGAGAGAGAGAGAGAGAGAGAGAGAGAGACTGAGAGAGAGAGAAACTGGTTTCCTTCCCTGGGGACAGCTGGGAATTTTGAATTCCACCATAGACAAGGAATTTGGGAACATCTGGATGTGACATCACAGTTCCAGCTTCCCTGGCTCAGAACTGGGCCAGGAATTCTTTGGTTCTCTCTGATTCTAAGAGTTTACATATTATCCGAACAAACCTTATATTTAAACCAACAATTTCCTTCTGTGATCTCTGCAATCATTAGCAGAGGTTAGTGGAGGACATGTGGGGAGATGACGTGTGCCCGCTAGCCTCTTACTTTCATTGATTCCTTCAGAATCTATTGAAGCCTTCAAGTTCCTTCTTACAGATGCTTTAAAATGTATAAGACAAAATATATAAAATTTATAATACGTAATAAAAAAGAAGGTAACATAATACATGTTCTTCTCAGTTCAGTTGAAGAACATGACCTAGAGGCGGATCTAATAGCTGTTATACTTTGGAGGTACCCACGAATTGAAACAGTGTTGTGAGGTATCAGCAACAGCTGAGATACAATAGGAAAAGCTGTAATTTCTTTTGTTAATTATGTTAATTCTTTGAAACTCTTTTCATCAAGAGCTTAATCTCTCTCCCGATCCTTTGAATCTGTGCTGGTTTTGCCTAACGGAATAGATGTGACATGGTTGAGTCCCAAGCCTGGGCCTGAAGAGCCTTGCACTTTCCATTCTTGCCCTCTTTAAAGGCTCCCCTGCAATATGCAAAAGCCCAGTTGGCATCCTTAGGTAGGACTCCACATGGAAGGAGAGGCCTGGTCTCCTAGCTAGCCTCAGACACGTGAGGGCGCTTAGTCTGTACCACACAGAACAGATGTGAATGGAACAGGATGAAGTAAGCTTGAAGAGCCAACTCATGGAATCAGGAACAAACACATGGTTTTTGGTTTCAACTGAACACGTTTCAGGCATTTTGGTAGATAGCAATTGGTAACCAACAGAGTGACCAAGTCAGGGGTTCAATCATACTACTGTGGTTACTGCCCACATTTACCTTGAAATGAAATAATGTTCCTATTGTAGGTTGTTAAAACCTTCCAAAGCCCTCTGAACATGAACATTACTAGCATTTCCAACAAATTTTCTCTTTCTATAGATAAGGGAATTGGAGGCTCTTAGCCAATTTTCTCTTAGTTTTATATGTTTTTACCAACTTCTAAGTCCCTGCTTCTTCTCCGGAAGAGTAAAATGGTCTGTAGATTCCCTGCGGAATCTCTGCAATTTCTCAAAGGCTCAAAATTGGGCCTGGATCTAAAATGTCTCCTGTTCTGGATGATCCCATGGTACCATGTGTAAATTCTGCACAGCTCTGAAGATTGAGACTTAGTTGCTTGACCACATGACACCTGCGGCCTGGTGTCTTTTATCCGCCGCAAAGCAGGCAGGGAAAGGCAAGCAGAAGACTTACGCTCATGGGCCTCGTCGGCCTCCTCATCCACGAGCTCGCGCTGGGTGAGGAAGGGAGGTCGGCTTCGAATCTCCTCGAGCATCTGCTGGGCCAACACCAGCTTCTGGGCGATTTCTTCAGGGCCAAGTTCCTGGTTCTCCCCATAGAAGAGCATTTTGTGGTTGATCTCTGAAGGGAAGATGAAACAGGAGCAGGGAGGGAGGGAGGGTGCACAACGGATGAAGCCTGGTGGCTGATGTTGCAGTGAGAAAAGAGGCTCATCCCCAGGCAGGCCTGGGGGCGGCATGAGAGCTCGTCATGAGAGGAGCCACACTTTGGAAACCACTTCACTTCCTGTGAGGTGTCTTCAGAACGGGGACAGGCTGTGACAGAGCCTGCCCTGCTTCTGGCCTCATCTGGTTTCCATGGTGAATTGAGCATGCTAAATTTTAAGGCATAATAATCTGAGGTCTTTGATCAACCTTTTAGAGAAATACTTGACTTGGGGAGCTGGGGGATTGCTCAGTCAGTAAAGTGCTTGCCTCAAAAGCACGAGGACCTGAGTTCGACCCCTAGCACCCATGTAAAAATGCTGAGCATGGTGCCACGTGTTTATAAATAGTCCCAGTGTTGAGAAGGCAGAGATAAGCTGATTCTTGGGGCTCTCTGGCCAGTCAGTCTCGCTTAATGGTGAGCTCCAGATCAATGAGAGACCCTGTCTCAAAAAAAAAAAAAAAAGGTGTCCTGAGGCGGGACATGTGAGGTTATCCTCTGGTCTCTACACTCAATGCACATATGCACACACATGTGTATATGTGCTCACACAGACACACATATGTGAATAAAAATACTTAACTTGGAGAAAATGTTTAGAAGTATTTCTTGTCACATGTGGGATGCACTGGAGGTATTAATTGCATGTTAGCCAATAACTTAATAAAACAGATCTCAGAGTCACAATGAGATCATATTGATAATTGTCCAAATGAGCCTTTCATTATAATGATTATAGAGTTTCTTTTCTTTTATTTACTTACTCATTTTGGTGTGTGTGGTATAGTATGTGGTGAGTGTACTGATGCAGACACTCAGTGGAGGCCAGAGCTGCCTGACCAGAAAGCCTCAGCATTCCTCCTACCTCTGCCCCTCTCAGCGCTGCGGTTACACATGTGCACAGCTATGCCTGACATTTACGTGGCTACTGGGGATTGAACTCAGGTCCTAATGATTGCACAGCAAGTGCTCTTAACCACTGCATCGTCTCCCCAACCCCTCATAATTTATTGTTTTGAACTTAAAATGTTTTTAAATTTATTTTTATTTATTTAAGAAAGAGAAAGAGGCAGGTAGAGAGAAAGAGAGAGAATGGGAGCACCAGGGCTGCTAGCCACTGCAAATGAACTCCAGATACATGTGCCGCCTTGTGTATCTGGCTTACGTGGTACTTGGGAATCGACTCTGGGTGCTTAGGCTTCATAGGCAAGCGCCTTAACTGCTAAGCCCTCTCTCCAGCCTGTTTTGGGAATTTTTTTTTTTTTTTTACAAGGTAGGGTCTCACTCTAGCTCAGGCTGGCCTGGAATTCACTATGTAGTCTCAGGGTGGCCTTGAACTCATGGCGACCCTCCTATCTCTGTCTCCCAAGTGCTGGGATTAAAGGCGTGCCCCACTATGGCCGGCTGAAAATTTTATTTGCCTTCTGTGGTGACAGTTTTCAAGGCTGGACCATTTTTGTCTTTGGTTTTTCTGTCCAACTCTGTTTGCAGGTGGAGGATTTAAGAAGCCAAGGGACCACTGAAGCTCAGGGGCATGAGGTAACTTGTGTAAGCAGCAGCTGCCTGCAGGCTGGCGCAGTGTCTCGCTCCCTCATTCTTAGAGGGCTGTAACCACTCCCTTGTCCTATGGAAGCTCAGGAAGAATGAAATTGTGTGTCTACGGTTTACCATGGTCTATGTGGTTGGCCAGATAAGATGGGTAAACATATCTCACTGGCACATAAATCACACATGGATAAGGGGTCATATTTTATGTGGTAACAGCTTGAAGATCACCGGCAGCTGTTTTAGAGATGGTTGGGAATGAGGAATGACACACTATTGGTGCTGTACAGAATTCCTGAACTCTGAAAGAAGGGAGACAAATGGGGGAGGGTTAATGCTATAAATATTACTGAGAGAGACATAGGGAAATTAAGATATGCTAAAAAAACCAACTATCAAGGCTTTAAACATTTACTTTTTAAGCGGAGCCTAAATATTAACTCTTGGAATAAACTAAACATCAATATTAAATAACGTAAACATAGTTTGTTTTCTATATTCTAGCATGCATAATACTGAATTCTTTGGCATTTTGGGCTGTTTATAACTATGTCTGGCATAGATTAGGAAAAAGAAATATAGACAATGCTTTAAGGGCAAAGACCTAGCACTCTTGCCTTTGGTCTTTGGAGACTATTCATACATTATTTTTAAGATTAAAAACTGATAAAAGTTACTATTTCCTACTTATATTTCTTTCACATTTTTTTCATCCTTTCCCATGATGAAAGGTCAAACAGGAAGGTTGGATTCTTTTCAAGTAAAATACCTTAGAGTCAAAATCTAGCTTATAAAACAGCAGACGTATTATTTTCTCTGAATGGCTTAGTAGGGTCCCGGCTTTATCTGCTGCCTAAAGGGGCATTTACTTCTTAATTGGATGAGGTCATCTAATCTTCTAGGTTCCGTCTCACTGCTTGAACAAATCAATAGTGACTCTAAAATGCTTTAGGAAAAGAATATTTTATCCGTAAATGCAAACACAAGAACTCGTGAGGATGGGATGGGGCATTTTGAAAAATGTGTGCCATTTGTTTCTGCCTTGCATTATAGGTGCCAAAGGAAATGCAGCAAATGATTAATCTTGGCTTTATATGTCCCTTTTGCCTGGAATCCACTCCAGATACCTCAGTGTAAAGATATGAATCTCTCACTCTGGGTCCCTTTACTGTCATTGCACCCCCAGATGCAGTTGGTGTTGTCATCAAACCCTTAATATGTAGCATAATAAACAAACAACTATGGAAACACAAATACTAGATCTTAGCAGACTCTAATCCAAGAAAAGTCTCTTTATTCTCGTACAGATGCATCTATTTCTGTTAGAAATTGAAGGCAGCTTTCTGGGCATGGGTAGGATGGTGCCCAGATGAATAAACCCTGGGGGGTAAGGCAGAATCTGTCACGCTGCTTTAGGGCAAAGAAATCTCACACAGCCCCTCTGCCCTCTCCTTCTGGATTGCAGAGCTGAGCACTTGCCAGCCTGGGACTTCAGAAACTGCTGATCAAACTGCTGGATTGCTTACTACCACCCTAAAGGCCTAAAGTTTTGGTTACAAATAGCTGAATTGATGTGTGATAGCTACTAAACTCTCATTCACATACCATACCATGTGATTCCACTGTTGGAAAGGTATCTTAGCATTAAGCTTCAGCGAAATGCCTGAAAAGGCAATGATCTCCTACAGTTATTCTGAAACATCAACAGATAATAAGTAGGAATGAGCGTTCAGAAATCCCTGACAAACTTGAATCCCTTACCTATGATAAAACCTGTAACAGGGGCTAGGGAGATTGCTCAGTGGTAAAAGGCATTTGAATGCAAAGCCTGACGGCCCCAGTTTCATTCCCTAGCATCCACGTAAAGCCAGATACACAAAGTGACACATGCATTTGGAGTTCGTCTGCAGTGGCAAGAGGCTCCGGTGTGCCCATACTCACTCATTCTCTCTCTTTGTTTGCAAATAAATAAAATATTTTAAATATGTATAAAAGAAACTTGTAACACTTAGAACATATTTCCGACACATAAATCACTGATAATAGTCATTATTTTATTGTTATGAGTATAGTGTATGTCTCCTTGATATGAAGGTAATCAGAAGTGAAGATGTTTACCTTGGATTTTCTCTCTCATGTCGTGGGCTTGCTCCACAAGCTCAGTTGCGTGGTCGATGGTATCCATGCTTTCCTTCTGAACCAGCTGCCCCTTTCTTGAGGCTTGGCTTCCCTACAAATAATCCAAATGAACACGGTTAAGTTTATGAGAAAGGAACGCTGTGTGTGTACATGTAGGGGTGGGGAGGCATAATGAATTCATTCCACAAACATAAATTTTCCTGGCATGTCAAAGTTCTGTAACACAAAGGACAGTCCCAGAAGTCACGCATGAAGGCTGAGTGACGACCCGTTCCAGAATTCTAGAACACTGTAAAAATCAGATGCTAAACCTAGGCCATAAGTCACAGCTCAGTTCAAACCCACCACCTGTCATATGTCATTTATCACATGAATTTTTATTGTCTCTCAAGATGCCAGACTAGGAAAAGACCCATGTCTGTGGATCACTTTGACACTGCCCACCCGCGCCTGGAGAGTTAAAGCTTCAGAGAGGAAATTATCTAGAAAGAAGGGGATCTCCAAATGGTCCATGTATCCAGTGGCTCCTGGGTGGTCCAATTACTGCCGAAGCTAAAGGCTGGACGCGGCACTCACTGGGCTAACAGCTGCTTTCAGAGCTTCATCCCATTGCCTGGCGGTGCTGATGCTATTCATGTCCAAATTAACTCTCAGCCAGATGTGGCATGGAGTGAATAAACCTTCACCCAGGGAGCGAATGCTTCTCAATATGAAGCTTATACTCAAAGCTCCTGCATCATATGGGTTGAGATTAAATCCCAACTGTCCTGTGGTTTTGGAAGGACGGGAACGTGTGTCACGTGTGTGTGTCTCAGTGTGTGGTCAAGGGCAGGAGCTGATCTAAAGGCATGGTCATAGTTCAAGGCCAGGACATTGCCTTGTGTAAGCAGCATGGGGGATGTATACTTCCTTTTTGGCATTAGAAAGAAGGACTTCTGAGCAATAGTTAGGAGGAGGTTATTCAGCCTGGCATTGATAAGTGCCCGCTGGCCTTGTGTGTGTCCTTGGTCCAGCTCTTTAACCAAGTACTGTGATGACCATGTGGACACAGGCTGGCCTGCCACGTGGAGGGCTGGGAGGCCTCCAAGCAGTTCTTCCAGGTATGGAGAGGTAGCTGGACCAACCTTATCTGCTGCCACGCCGTGTTATACCTACAGAACTGTGGCATGATCTCAGCTGGAATGATTTCATTCTTTCCAGGTATAACCCAGCAAGCGGCCCTCTATGATGGTCAGGAAGAGATTGGTATGGTGGCCAACACATGTCTAGAGGCCTTTTATCAGCAAGTCAGTCATACTCCACGCACAAAGCAGGGCTGCTGGAGTCGTGAAGCCCCCATGCAGAGCCTATGCGGTCATCAGTCCCTTGACAAGTCTTGAATTCCCTCAGTGGGCACTGTCTTCCCAGCCACCCCATTCCTTCTCCCACCCAATTCCAGTCTCCTTAGCTTACTCTATACCTCCTGGAGAAACAATATCCACGATCATTTAAAATTAAATGATTCATAAAATAAAATGAAGCATAAGCCTTGATACCACCTCTCACTGCTTTTTAAACATGTGGACACGCACACATACAAGCATATAATATGTTAAAATGTTTCAACAAGCTCATAGATGGTCATATATAAGCAGAGTTATATTTACAAATCACAACACATATTTTTTACTCTGGCTTAATCCTTCAAAGGAATGGTCCATTGGTATTTCTCTGCATATATATTTGTCATACTTTTTAATATTTATTTATTTAAGACAGAGAAAGAGAGAGCATGCCAGGGCCTCTAGCCACTGCAAATGAACTCCAGATGCATGCGCTCCCTTTTGCATCTGGCTTACGTGGGTCCTGGGGAATCGAACCTGAGTCCTATGGCTTTGCAGGCAGGTGTCTTCACCACTAAGCCATCCCTCCAGCCCCTTGTCATACTTATTTTTGACATGGAAACTGAAAGGAGGAAAAAGGTAGGCTAGGATGCCACACCTATAAGAAAACTGCTATCTGATAACCACCAGAGGGCGTTGTAAGACACACAGATGGCTAGATATAGATGCATAGTTACCTGCATTCACAAATATATGGAGAAAATAGGCCTAATAAGTAAAAAAGATCAACATTTATTAGTTTCAATTGATAAAAATACTAGGTATAATACAGTATGTAGGGACTATCTTATTTGAATGTTTAAATTTTTCTGTAACTTTGCTCATGAAAGAATATAATGAAAAACAGGTGTGCCTCCCTTTAACAAAAGCTACAGTTGGGCTGGAGTGATGGCTCAGTGGTTAGTTAAGGTACATGACTGCCAAGCCTAACGACCTGGGTTTGATTCTCCAGTGCCCATGTAAAGCCAGACACACAGAGTGGCACATGCATCTGGAGTTCATTTGCAAGGACTAAAGGCCCTGATGTTCCAAGTTCATTCATTCCCATTCTCTCTCTCTCTCTCTTGTGTCTCCTTGCAAATAAATAAAACAATAATTTTCAAAGCTACAGTTAAAAGATTACCTCATAAACATAAACTGGTTGATGACTTTCATTATTACAAAGGATTAATTATTTGCTCACTTACCAGTGAAGCCTCTTTGTACTTATTTGATACAAAAGCAAGGATTTTAGAGTTATATGGTGCATAGCCAAAGACATCAACTGGATTAAGCGAGGAGAATTAGCACATGTTTTATGAAATTAGAATTCTTTTGTGATTGAAAGGTGAGTTTTCGTTATTATTCTGGGACATAAATGGAAATGAAGTCAGTCCTGGACTGACAAGGCGCAGGGACACTGGTGTGCTTTTCCAGAACCTGAGCGGTGATGTCTGCTTGTGCGGGTCTACCTTCCTCTGAAACATTAATGATGCCCAAACCCCTGTGCATCCCAAGTCTATCCCAATCTGCAGAGATTCGTCTCTAATTGTTTTTGAGAGTCAAAATATCCCTCACTCTTAAAGTAAGAGTAACCCACTCTGCATTTTTAGTCTTAGCTACCCATTTCTTCCAGACAAAACTTCCCACTTTACCCTCGTCACTTCTGATGGTCACAAAGCCTATTTTATTCCACTGGCCCTCTTGCTCCTCTTCCTCTCCTTACACATCCACAGTGTCACCCCATTCCTGCTCACTGCAAATCCTCTTCAAGTGAAGGCACGGTAGCAGCCACCCTATCCTTGGCCATGTCTAGGCGGCAGGCTCCCAACTGTGTTCTAGTCCTCAGTCTTCACTGGCTAGCCTGTCACCCGTACTGTAGAGGAATGTTTCTGAAAGGCAAATCCGGTCAGCTCTTCCGGGTTATGAGTTTAGTGACTCCCACAGTTGAGAGCCACACGTTCCTGAGCATGCTGGGTAAGAGTCATCATGATCTAGCCCCTGAGCATGCTGGGTAAGTCCTCATGATCTAGCCCCCAACAACTTTCAGTTGATATCAGATATCTTTCTGTTTTGTCTTACAATTTAATATTCTACTAGACCAAGGTCAAAATTCTTGCAGTAACAAGAATATACCATGTTTTCACATCCTTTGCACTGTGGTACATTCCCCTTGATTGGAAGTCCTCTGATGAACTCCTAGTCATTCTAAGTGCATTAAGTCCATAGTCACCTTTTTGGGGGAAGCCTTCCCTAGTGGAAAGAATCCACTAGTTATTCCCTAGTCACCCTTTAACCTGAACCAGATCTCCAGTACTAAACAGTGTGCCATTTTGTAGAATGTATCTCTTTCCTACCAGACTGTAAGCATCTCAAGAGCAGGGTCTTACATTCACTTTAGGGCTCTGAGCTCCTGGCAGAGTAACTGTTACATGCATGATATCTTTGCATGAACTCATATGCAGGGGATTATGCATGGCTGAAGGACTAGGGAAGTTAGCAGAGATGCAGGAGAGGGAGAGTCAGAGGGTGTGGTGCAGTACCTCGTAAGTCACACTCATAGATGGGCTCTGTGGACCTTCCAGATCCAGACAGACCCAGTCTATGAAGAACACTGAGACTGGGAGAGAGCTTCCATTTCCACCTCTGCCTGAAGCCCAGCGCCACTCTACCTTGAGTATGGTGATTTGGGGAGCATGTGACAATAGGAACTGAATATTTTCCTTACAAATGTGATTCGCAGTGGCATTAAGGATACCTTTTGAGTTCTTTATGAAATCCGATGCATGGGAAGCAAATGGTAAGGATTTTCAAGGGGCACCTGGAGGACTTGGATGTGGATGTTGGCAAAAACAAAAGAAGCAAACCTAGTAACTTGAAAAGGATATGACCTGTAAAATCTGGAATACATGGGCCCAGGGGATAGAAAATTCACACAGACATTGCTTGTCAAATTCAGACCACATTAGTGTGATCTTTATCACTGTGGGAACATACAATGGAATTTTTCACTCTACTTAAAGCTAAACATTCATTACTCTCTTAATAGAATAATTTCTAAGGCAAAATTGTCCTTACTTCCTTGTGAGAATCAATCATGGTTAAGACACTTGCCTGCAAAACCAAAGGACCCAGGTTCAATTCCCCAGTACCCACATAAAGTTAGATGCACAATGTGGCACATGTATATGGAGTTGGTTTGCAGCAGCTGGAGGCCCTGGTGCACCCATTCTCTCTGTCTCTTTTCCCCTCTCTCTCTCTCTCTCTCTCTTTCTCTCTCTCTTTCTCTCTCTGCTTGCAAATATATATATATATATACATATATATATTGGTTTTCCAAGGTAGGGTCTCACTCTACCTCAGGCTGACCTGGAATTCACTATGTAGTCTCAGGGTGGCCATGAACTCATGGCAATCCTCCTACCTCTGCCTCCTGAGTGCTGGGATTAAAGGGGTGTGCCACCATGCTCAGCTAAAATACTTTATTTCTATTTATTTATTAGTGAGAGAGAGAATGGGCACAACCAGGGCCTCTAGCCGCTGCAAAGGAACTCCAGATGCACGTACCACCTTCTGCATCTTTGTCCTGAGGAATCAAACCTGGGTCCTTTGCCTTTGTAGGCAAGTGCCTTAACTGCTGAGCCATCTTTCCAGCCCAGTAAATAAATAAATATTTTTAAAAATATCAATGGTGGCTCACGCCTTTAATCCCAGCGCTTGGGAGGCAGAGATAAGAGGATCACCGTGAGTTCAAGGCCACCCTGAGACTACACAGTGAATTCCAGGTCAGTGTGGGTTAGAGTGAGACCCAATCTCAAAAAAAAAAAAAGAAGAAAGAAAGAAAAGAAAGCTACATCAAACAGTGGGCTGGTATGAATTCTGATGTCTTAAGCTACCTGTATTGTTTATAAAAATATCTGTTGTTGTGTTTGAAGTCCATGACTTGGAGAAAACAAAGTTTCTGAAGCTTTGATATAAAAAGCCCTTCACAGTTTCTTTTCAACTGTCTACCTCTGACTTATTTCTGAGTGCCATTGGAAGAAACAGAGCATGTGTGTGGGTTTATGTGTGTGTTGGGGGGGGGAGTCTGGAAAAATGAGAGGGAACAAGCGTGAGGAGAAAGGTAGGGAAGAGAAAAAAGACAAAGAAGAAGGTTTCTAAAGAAACTCTTCAAACCCTTGTAACTTGAGGCTAAGTTCTAACAGGTTTGTGGTAATCTTGTGACTAAGCACCGTGGAACTTCACAAAGGCAGAGTGTTTCCTTTGCTTAATGGTTCTGTATGGAGATACAGTCTTTTTGTTAGTTATTTCATTTTCCATAGTCATTTGTAGCTGGCAGCTCTTGATTGAGGCTGAAGCTCATGGATCCAATGAACTTTCTTTCCATCATTTCCCATGAACCTGCACATTCTATATGTGAGACGTAAAGGTCCAGCAGTGTGTCATACAGCCAGGGGACCCTGGGAAAGCAGAGCAGCGGAAACACGGCCCTGGACATACCTTGAGGAGGTAGATGGTGGCGTTCATGTCAGTCACGTGCCGATGGGCAGCCGCCCCCGAGGACACGCTCAGTAGCCCGGATTTGCTTTCCTCCATGGACAGCGCCGCCAACCGCAGGTCATCCGTCAGGTCCCAGATGCACTTGTCACAGCCTGGAGGTGAAACAGGCCCGTCATTTCTGCAGAACCGGAAGTCAGCCTGGAAGCATACTGCTTTAAGTAGATAGGGATGTTCACCTCCTGGGTAAATACTGTTTATTTTCATTTCCTGAGGAGCTGCCCTGGGCCTCAGAAGTACTCCTGATACACAAGCCAGACTGTATGTCCAGCACGACTCCCACTTATATAACACAATGATAAGCAGGCAGCAGGGACCGTGGGTTAACAGGAACAGGAAGTGCTGGCTTGAACAAGGAAGTAAACACAAAGGCAAGCCCCCCAGTGAGGGGTAGCTAGTAGCTCCCCTCAGGGCCCAGGAGGAGCAGGTCTGCAGGGCACCACTGTTTGCTAATGTCCAGTCCTGATCTCCGGAGATGGTGTTTATAGGCTGAATATGACCCAGAGAGACATGGGCCTGGTTTCTCATTGCTCCTGCTCACGTGATCACCTCCAGGCCCCAGTGGCCCTTCTCGGATACAATCAAAAGGAATCCCCATCGTGTTTGGAACTTTGCCTTGACCTCCCTCCTACCTGGCTGGTTCCCAATCTCTTTCCCTCAGGTAGTACTCTCCTCTGGAGGGCTGGTAAGCAGAGACTAAAGGGTTAATGCATATTAATATGTTAATTTGTTATGGAAAGGCAACGTGGCATTGCCTATAAGCTCTCTCAGACTGCTTGGGGAGATGCTTAAGCCTGGCCAGGGGCAGGCTATTGGATCATTGTGCAAAGTCTGCCCTGTGTATATCTCACATCCTGGCCATCTTCTAAGATGTGGCATAATGGTGGTATCAACCTCTTCTGTTCAGAGAGACTGACACAAACGACCTTGGGTTTGAGGAAGGGGCTGGTTGATGTTAAAACACTCTGCAAGCCCAAAGCTTTGCTTCTGATGTGGCTGCTCAAGCTTCAGTGATCAGGGGCAAGGACGATCCAAGAAGGCAGCTCTGTTTCGTTCATGTCTAAATATGTTATTTATGGTCACACTTCAGATCTGAAGTGACGTGGAGGAAAGCTACTTAAGCCTCCTGGTGTCTCAGTGTCAGCAGGTGCTAACCGCATTATCATCTGAGGACCTCGAGAGACAATGCAGACACAGGGGAATGAGCCCTGGCCCCTGGGAGTCGAGTCAGAGGTTGCCTTTACCCACTGGGCACGAGGCAGAATGTGAAGACGGGATAAGGGAGCTTTCTGTCATAGTGGTATGTCAGTGTCAACCATTTAATTGCTGAATGGGGTCAAGAAGACCACCAGGGTGCTTTGTGCAGGGTTCATTAGTCTGGGATACAGGCAGGGGCAAGTCTAGGGCTGGGACTGAAGTAGTTTGTAGAGAGAGTGATATCACATGGCTCTTAATCCCACACCTGCAGCACATTAGAGAAAGTGGGGTTAGTCATTCATGTACTGTTATTTTTACTTATGGTTGGGCAGTCCATGCCTGTAGGGAGTTCAAAACCTTCTTCCAAGCACTGGCCGGTTACGCTGTCACATGGGCCGCCCCCACAATTGCACACTACGGGGAAACAAAAACAAGAGATTAAGGAGTCATCTTTTAACACTCAGAACAGGGCAGTGTTTTCATTGTTTCCAGAAGTATTGGCTATCAGTGTGTACTTTGTCAGTGGGGAGTAATTATATTTGTTCTTAAGACTGTGGAGCCTGAGGTAATCACTCTCCTCACCCAGTTCAGCTCAAGGGAAGTGTTTGAAAGTCACATTAAGGCAACACAGAATCAGAATTTCCTGATTTCTCTCCCAACTTTTGAGGACTTTACCATCCATGACTCTGCAAGTGCTTTAGTCCAAGAAGACCCGGGAAAATTTCACAAGGACCTCAATGGCCGTGGAGCTCCCACATTCAGCTTGGAAGGCCTTCTTTCCTCACAGTCTCCAGTTTAATTCAGTATCAGGGCTGGTCCCTGGCAGGTGGGAGGAGAAAAGCTCCAGAAGAGAGATTCAGGAGGCCCAGGAGCTATTCTTGGTTTACAAACATTTGACCCTTGGCAAGACAAGACTCCAAATCTCCAAATGAGAGCTATCAATGGGATGGGTAAGAATAATGTAATGGCCCTGGAACAGTAGGACCATGTTAACATGAGTTTAAAAGCATGCGAACACATTACTCATCTACTGCTCATTTTTAATAATGTTTTTGTTTTTGGTTTTTCAAAGTAGGATCTCACTCTAGCCCAGGCTGACCTGGAATTCACTATGGAGTCTCAGGGTGGCTTCAAAATGCTTTTTGTGTGTGTGTATATATGTTTAAGGTTTTTAATTATTATTTTATTATTATTATGTACAAAGTACAGCCATGATGGTACCATCATTAGCCCCTCCCCGTTCTCCCCCCTCCGCAGGGAACCTCCTCATTGGGGAATGTGGGTCATGCATTGTATGGTTAGCCATCATTATGGGTAAGAGTCAATGTCTCTGCATAATGTCCCAACATGTGTCTGTAACAATCTTTCCACCCCCCTCTTCTGCGAATTTCCCTAAGCCATGTTGGGTTCATTTTAGGTCTACTTCAGTGATGAGGTCTAGGGAGCCTCTGTGTCTCTGGATATCTGGTTTGGTAGGAGTTGAATGTTCTCTGGGTCTATCTCCTTCACCCTTGTTTTAAATGAAACAAAACAAATCCCCAATCTAATCAGACTGTTCATTTTTCAGTCTTGGGAGGGATGGGGAATTGAACCCAGGGCCTTGCAAATGCTAAGCATATGTCCTATCACCACAGTTCAGAGTCTTCACTGAATGTTTTGTTGATATTCATTTGTAATGCTTAAAGAGGAATTCACAAGTTATCTCTGATAGCTCACTTCATAACCTAGGAGAGAATTAGGAGTTTTCTCCACCTCTTAACTGTTTTTGCAGAACAATCATAAAAAATTAGCTCCAAGTGGGAAAGCCACTTATAACATTTCAGCTATGCAGTGTTCCACTTGTTTTCATATATTAAATCCTTCAGCAAGGTTGTGCACTATTGTTTTCCACATGAATTTCTCTTCTGAGAGTGCTCTGGGGCTGGAGAGATGGCTTAGCCATTAAGGAGCTTGCCTGTGAAGTCCAAGGACCCAGGTTCAATTCCCCACGATGGACAAGGCGGTGCATGTGTCTGGAGTTCATTTGCAGTGGCTAGAGGCCCTGATGCACACGCTCTGTCTCTCCCCTGCCTCTCTCTCAAATAAATAGATATTTTTAAAAAAATTTAGAAAAAAAAAGAGTTCTGCAGCTTTCTTATGTAAACATAAGATTGGCAGACGTTTGAGAAGAAGGGCGCCAACCTGTTCGGCATTGCTCTTGTGTCTGTGATTTCCGATGGCCTGTCTCTAGTCAGGACACAGCGTTCCGTCCTGCTGCTGTCGTTCCTGGGGTCATGGGCCTGGGAGGACTGCCGGTTGTGTAGGCATGTTTTATTTCACTGTGACTTGTGCAGGCCTTAACAACCTTCCTTGGTGCTAAACCTTCATTCTATAATTCCTTGTGAGACTATTTCAGCCCAGGGATATCTCCCAATGCATGCCTGTACAAGTACACTACCTCTCCTCTCTCCCTTCCTTCCTCAAAGTCACTTAGGAGTAAGAAACAACTCAGCCTCAGCCCTTTCGACTCCTCACTTCTGAAGGGCTCCACTCTATGTATCAAGTGGATTGGAGAACTTGTGAATAAAATGTGTGCATTTCAATCTGCATGACTTCTAACCGGGAAGATTTCTTACACCATCCCTGAAGTCTTTACTCTGACAATCTGAGGCAATGTGGAGGGGCCATGCGATTGCTAATTTACTTTGCTGACACATCAGTTTTACTCAGCGTAACTGAAATAGGAGGCATAGCTTCCAAAACAGGGAAACCAATTTGAACCATACAAGATTTCACTTAGTCTTTTGGTGAATGACAGGTAATTCATCAAGGTCTGATTTATTTCTTCAGTCAAAACTAGAAAGGTGAAATAAGACAAGGTCATCTGTGTTAGTATCTCTTGGTTCTACCCATGGGCTTAGATTGGTTGCCTTGATAAAAATGTCTAACCCTGGTAAATATGGGGTGCACATATTCTCTGTGTTACCCTAGAAAAAAGTGGCAAAAAGACATTTGTAGTGTTTCTCTAAGATAAATCATTCATCTAAATTCAGAGAGCCGTGCTGGCCGCACAGCTGGCTGAGGATTGGTGTTCTCATACCTGCACAGTTCTTGGCTGTCCTGGCATCCCCATAGTAACCAGGAGCGCAGCGTTCACACTTGAACCCCGTGGTGTTGCGCAGGCAGTTCCTGCACTGGCCAGTCACTTCATCGCAATCTTCAAAGATCAGGTTGGGATCCGAATTTCCACTGCAGTCACATTTCTTACAAGTGCTTCCAACAAGTAAGGGGTTTCCATAGTAACCAGGAGCACATCTGAAAGGTGTTAAACATATTAAACAACTTAGCATGCCTAACTGTTATTCCATTGTTTTAAAAACCTTTCCTATATAGAAGAAATACATAGTAGATGAGTAAGCCCAGGATCTTCTTGTTCCATTACTTATGCATTTACGTATGTATTTGTGTGTAGCATGCTCACATATGTGTATGCGTGTTCATATGTACAAGGGCACACATGTGTGCTGGTGCTCATGTATGTGTGTGTACAGGTGAAGGCCACAGGCCGATGCTTGAGGTCTTCCTTAGTCACTCTCTGTTGCAGTCACCTTCTTGCTGCAGGGACAAATATGCAACCAGACACAGCTTATGGGAGGAAAGGGATTGTTCCAGGATTCCAGATTCCAGGGGAAGCTTCTTCATGGCAGAGGAAGATGGCTCACTTCATCCACCGCAGAGAGACAATAAGAGCCAGAAACGCCAGCTGACGGAACACACACCTAGGGCTAGCCACCCCAGTGACATACACCTCCTCCAGTAGGGACCGACTTGCTTGAGACTTAAGTAGGAAACTTAATCTATCAAAAATACCTGGGGTTATGGGGTATTCCATTCAAAACCCACCACACTTCTCCATCTTATTCTTTGAGTCAGGGTCTCTCACTGAACCTAGAGCTCACTGATTCAGTTAAACATAGCTGCCTAGCAAACCCTAATAGTATTCCTGTCTCTGCTTCTTCAGCTCTAGGCTACAGGCATGCCACTATGCCTGGCATTTTAGTGAGGGCTGGGGATTTGACGTTGACCCGCAAGCACTTTACTGAGCCGCCTCCCCAGCCAATTTTGTTTATTTTTGAGACATTATCTCACTATATAGCCCAGTCTGGTCTTGAACTCATGATCAATTCTCCTGCCTTAGCCTCCCAAGGGCTGGCATTAGAGGCGTTTGCCTCCAAGTCTGGCGGCAGATTGCTTTTTTAATGAACCAACCCCTTTCCACTGTGCTGTAGACCATTCTGTTCAGCCATACTCCAGATGCAGGCATGTCTGGATGAAATTGGCATGGGGGGGCATTGTTGGTAATACCAGTGTGCACATCTGGTATGTGATGGGTGTGGTCAGATTTGCTCAGTGTACTGCAATGAGATGCATCAGTAGGGTACAGCTGAGGAACTTCCTGGACAAGATGTTAGTAAAGCCTCTACTGAGAAGCACTGGCCTCAGTCACCATCTGTCTTGTCAGCATGAATAATTCAAGAACCAAACATGAGCAAGTCAGTGTGGAGCATTCTGCTCAGCCACAGAGATTGGCATTGGCTTAGGGGTGAGTGCATGGAGCTCATGCTCACTCTTGTCTGAAGGTTACAGAGAGGCATGCTCTCTCTCTCTCTCTCTCTCTCTCTCTCTCTCTTGTCTTTGGGTTAGTGAAGACTCATCAGGCCATGCTCTTGGCTGCTGGCTGCCATCTTGTGACTGGACAAAAGCAGATGGCAGGGCTGAGACCACTAGACACAGAGCGAAACTGGACTGCGGTGCTTCTGGGTAAGTACTACTTCGACCAATCACGTACCTGCACTGCTTGTGGGAGAAGAGCCAGGGACTGTGTCGGTGTGTTGGGCCTGGCACAAAGTCACCCAGCCAAGTGGGGCAGTGGAGACTGAAATCTGCCCAGCCCTCGCTCGCCTGGCTGAGCTGTGCAGCCATGGTCCCTGGGAGGAGCTGCCTCTGCCGGGAAGATGTCCCCTTCCTCCACTACTCTCAGAGAGGGACAGTGCCAGCAGAGGTCTTGCTGACCCTAACCAAGCATGTCCTGCCAGTCTGCCAGTAGGCTCCAGTCAGTTGTGACCAGGCTTTATAGGATAAAGGACTAGGACTGGCAGATCTGCCTAATTTTGAAGAAAAAAAATGAGCAAATTCAAATTTTTATGCAGAATTACATTTTTACTAATGGGCCCAAACTTTGAAATACTGTGCAGGCTAAAACACATGCCAACTGATGGCATAGGGGGAAGCTCCTCTGTTGTGCATAGAGCCTTGGCCTGTGTGGAAGATGGCCAAGGGTTGCTGCAGGCAGAAGCTGGAAGGGACGTGTGGTCATCGTGCAACTTGAGCGGAAGATCCAGGCGGAAGAATGAGTTCTCGTGTGGAAGAAAGGAAAAGGAAGGCAATGAAGAGGTCTGGATGTGATGAAAGAGAAGTCAAAGGAAGCCAGGGCTGGCTTCACAGTGCACAGTGGTCTCTAGAGTGGAACAGGGAGACCAGGGCGGAATGTGGTGGGCGTGGGTTAGGGCGCTGGCCTTGGGAGTGGAAAGAACGATTTTCCAAGGAAATCAACAGGCCCCAGCCAGTAATAATAAAACACTTGATTTTTTTCAAGAGTTCCCTTTAAACTTTAAAGTAAGAGAACCAAGGATTCAGAACATTTGAAAATACAGATTTCAGAAAATAGAAAACAACTCGCACCCTGAATCCCTAACCAAATGACTCCCCAACATTCTGTGCATGTTCTCTCAGCCTTCTCCTGATGTCTGGGTTTCTTGGTCAAGTTGTATCGATGGTGCACGGTCGGTCCTCACGCCTCGGTTTGCACTGCAACTCACAGCTTCTGTGTGACATTAGTGGGACCCTGGAGACACCTGGGAAATGGGTGGCAAAGGCCCGGCGTTCTGAGGCTGAGAGGCCACTACAGTTTTCCTGGATCACATGGTTAGGATGTCACAGTTCAAGGCCCAGACCTTCCAACCCCCACATTCCTTCCTTTGCTCCGCCCTGGACCACACTGTTGCCACCGTGAATGAATGAGCAAATTTTCATCCAACAGGGGGACAATTCATGTCTGTTTTATGGAAAGCACAGAGAGTGACGGGGAGGGGGAAAACACATAGTCTATGTTCTGAAAGAACAGGAAAGGCATTAAACATAATATACTGAACTCTACAAATCAAAGTCAAGTCTGTGAACAGGAGGAGAGTGGTGGCAAATTCTCCATATTCTACAAAGCAAACACCCCAAGAGGCAACGTTCCGTGAGTTTGATTATTCATATTTCCTCATGTTTTATATCTCCAATTTATGGGACATTTTGGTCCCCAAACCAGCACAAACCATTCACTTAGGGCATGTGACTAGACTGAATTTCTGTTCTTTACTGCATGAAGTTCACCAAACAAGGCATTAGGCTCACTGAGGCAGGACGTGTATCTGCCTCCTCCGTGTGTGGCTGGGAATCTTGAAGTCTGGGGATGAAAGGCTCTTGCCCACGCTCATGGAGGATGGGCATCAGTTTGTTTTCCTCCAGTTGATCCCAGTGCATTCGATCAGCATAGGTTGTGTCCTGGTCTCCCACAAGAAGAAAACCAAGCCTTTGATTCTGTGAATTGGAATCTCAGCCACAATGAAAACCTGTGAGTTTCAAGAGCATCTCTGGTGGTGAGTTCAGAGGCAACTCGGGAGCTGTGGTTTAAACTTCCTGCCTTGCAGAGTTTCCCAGACAGAGCATACAAAGGTTTACTCTGGATTGCCCGGAAAGCCCTACATTTGTAGGTGAGGAAGTTGGCACAGGGCAAACTCCATAGCCCGTTTGCTGCTGCAGGGCTCAGCCATCGTGCGGGGCTCTAGGGTTAATGCTCTTTCCAATG
This sequence comes from Dipus sagitta, assembly GCA_036346955.1. Classification (NCBI taxonomy): domain Eukaryota; kingdom Metazoa; phylum Chordata; class Mammalia; order Rodentia; family Dipodidae; genus Dipus; species Dipus sagitta. The sequence continues at coordinate 34,720,769 of CM070775.1, read as the reverse complement.
CAGGAGAGCGGTGCTAATGAGTTATCCTATTAGTGGATTCATGATGATAACAGTTGAATAATCAAATATTCTTTATGCGCCAAGTCTATTACCCCCAAAAGACATGATAAACAAAGGAAAGAATCAGCAGCTGACTTCAGAGTCATTTGTTAGTCCTGGCTCCTAAAAGCCTGGTCCCATGCATATTTGTTCAGTCTCCTTTCTAGGTCTGTTAGTAACTTGATCTCCCCCAGAAAATAAAGTGGATAATTAAAAAAAATCTTTGTGTGTGTGTGTGTGTGTACATGGGCACACATGCAGGGGCATGCTGTGATGCACACATGGACGTCAGAAGACATCCTTGGGTGTCCTGACCTCATCCCCCAATTTATTTGAGGCAGGTCTCTTGTTTGCTGCTGCATGAACCAGTCCAGCTGTCCTGAGAGTTTCCAGAGATCCTCCTGTCGCGTCTCCTATCTTGCTTGAAGAGTGCTGGGATCCCTGAGGTGTGCACTGTGTCTAGTTTTTCATGGACTCTTGGCATCTGATCTCGGGTCATCATGCTGGCGCCATATTCCTTGCCCAGTAGCACAAACTAATAGTCTAAACAGAAGAACTATGGCATGTGAACCTTGTCACTTCAGTTAATTATTGTATTATTTAGGCAAAGTGTAAAACTAAAAAAATATATTATTTGGAAAAGAAGACACTTTAAAATTTGAGACAAGGTGACTATGAAGCCAAGGATGATCCTGAATTCCTGATCCTTATGCCTCCCCCTACCTTCACCCCTGCAAGGACTGTGATTATAGCCATGCCTCATTATAGCTAGCCTTAAATAAAAGGCAATTCTGACCAAAAGCCATTGTTTGGAGGTGTTGGATGCTCTTCTTCTCTCCCCTCTTTTTAGTTTATCCTCAAAGAGCTGCATAGCTGTCGGTGAAAATCTTTTTCAAGGGAGCCCAGGATCCCTGTCTGGGAAGCTCAGAAATTTATCTGGGAAGGGTCACTCTGGTGCCATCCTTGAGTTTCAATGAGAAGAGAGAAAACAAGAACCCGTTACAAAGTGTGCATCATCTGAATGCTCTCCACTACTTCCCAGATACTTACAAATCAGGCTAGGAGAGTGCAGGCAGCCTGTTTGGCCAGAAATCAGGAGTTCACAGAGAGCAGGCACTGGAAGAACTTCTTGCAGAGAGCAGACTTGAGCTTGTTCCAAAGGGTTGGTGCTCTCATTGAGAATGTGACTAAATTTGTGCATCATAGAAAGTTAGCCTAACTGTTGGTGCTTTTGCCCATTTCCCCACTCTTCTTTTCTGTCACCGAGGCCACCATCAACATCTACATCATCATCTGATGACACGATGTCTGCTACTCCTAAAAGGGTTTCACGGTCATCCGGCTCTGTCCCTCATCCTCCAGAAGCAGGACTATGTCCCGAGTCAGCACACAGTCTAGCAGGCTTCTCAATCCACCACGAGACTGGAAGGACGCAAGCGTGTGATTAAAGGCCCCCTAGAACGCTGAAGCACTGAGATCCCAACAGTTTATGAACTGAAAACTGGACTCACACCAAGGGCCCTTGGTTTTGGTTTTGGATTTATCAGGAAACAACTGTGTGACCGTAGCCTAAGACTCCTCATGGCTCTAAGCCTCGGGCTTGTCATCGTTCAGAAGTACTTCTTGTGGAGCGCAGGTCACACTGGGCTGTGATGGAGAACAGCACCCGTCTTCCACAAGGCTGTGCTGTGTCTCAGCTTCTGGCCTGATAGCAACGACTTGATTTAGCTGATTCGAGAACACCCTTTTCCATTTTCCTGGGATCGCATGGCTGATTTTTGTTATGTCACCTTTTTTTTTTTTTTTCAAAAAGGGACATTCAATTGCTGCTGTGATTTTTTTTTTAGATTTTCACTTTAACAGTTTATAGTATGTGATTTTGAGCAAAGTGACTTAACTTCTCTGGGTCTATGTCCCAGTCTTCCTCTGCAAACAAGGCTGCAATGATGCCTTACAGTGTTAGTTTTGAGGCTTCCCTATGGCGAAGTACTTATAACAGTGACACAGAGAAGGCACTTGACAAATGTTAGTATCATCTTTGCCATTGCAATCATAGCCTTAGCATGAGACAGTGTCAGAAGTTCTCCCCATGATCTGGTGTGCATGACAGTGGGTACAGGCTGTGAAACTAGACAGGAGACCTCTAGAGGGGAACGAGGGAGGGGGTAGAGTAAAAGGACCCAAATGACACGAAAGCAGAAAGGAAGCTACAGAGGTAGGGTTGGGGTGGGGACAAGGGTAGGAAGGCGGAACACAAACTGTGTTCGAGAAGTGCCTCAATGAAACCTAATTCTCTGAATGTTAATAAAGAAAAGCGAGCGCTGTCTGGCTAGCTTGCTCAGCCTTTCCACAGCGTGCCCTGTGCCACCCTAGAACCTTTCAGTCCTACCATTAGGAGGCTCTTCCCAGACTCATCTCGTCAGCCTCGGATTTCTCACTCTCCAGACCCATGAGAAGTGAAATTTCCTCTCTTTATAAATCATCCAGCGTCTGACATTTAGTCATGGCAACGGAAAATAGGACAAATCCCCAGCCAATGGAGTCATCTCCAAGTACAGAGAAGTGCTCTTGGATTGGCTCAGTTTTACTTTTGTTTGACACAGACATCCATACAAACCAGCTGGAGAGCTGGCGTCGAGGTTCAAGTTTACCAACATATAGAAAGCATAGATTAGGTGAAGCTTAACTCTGAACAACTTAGAACGTGGCTGTTTAAAACAGGAAAGGTCTGTTCAGTTCCAAGGTCAAACACAAATCTACGGCAGCCAAGGCCTCCTGGATGATGCAGCCTTCCACTACAGAGGGGCTATTCTTGTGGTTAGAAATCTCTCATTTCATTTTTAAAGAGACAGTGTCTTCCTTTCCTGCCCAGGGTGGTCCTCATCTTTCTATTTAGCTGTTACTTGTTTAATTCTTTACAGAGACAGTATCTGTTTTGTTGCCCAGGCTTGCCCTGAACTGGGCTCATAGGATCCTTCTGCCTCAGTCTCCTGGAAAGTTGAGACTACAAGCATGAGCCACTGCATCCGGCTTTAGCCTTTACTTTTCTCTGCTTAGTGCTTTTCGGGTCTGTTTCCTCCTCTAGCTTTGATGTGCCTTGACAACAAGAGACTGTGTCTTAGATGAATGGTACCTGCACTCCTCTACCCTGGATGGTGAGATCAGTTTTGGATGTAAAAGGTCTCAGTATATTCCCTCTGGGAGGGGTGGGGAGGGAGAGGTATGGGTGAGAGGGAGGGAGGAGTGAAGAGCAGAGCGAGTTGAGCAAGCGCTCACACTGACCCTCCCAGATGGGAAACTCACTTCCAGCCCTCAGTGGATGTAGTCCCCATTCATGGGCTCTAACAAGTCAGCAAGGGTCCCTTGCATCTCAGAAGCTCACCTAAATGATTGTCAAAAAAGCTTCCCAATAGAAGACTGCATAATAAGGCATTAGGAAAAATCAGTGTAAAGACAGGGCAAAGAATGTAGATGCTCACTCAGAGTGTTCAAATCCTGTGTTTCCCACTTAGCAGTGATATGGCTTCAGAAAGTCTCAGTGTCCTCAACAACAAAATGACAAGATGGGACCTCTCTTGTGGCGGTTATAAGGCTGACAAATGAGGAATGTGCAGAGGGAGGACTGAGCAGACTGTTGACAGACGACACTATTTAGTTCAAAGTTACAATTTCTAGCTAAGGAAACTGAGATTCAGGAAGATGAACAAACTCGTCTCAGGCGCACATTACGCCAGTGGTGGAAATGAGACAATGACTCATCTTCATCAGCTAGTTCTCACGGAACATTTACTCAGCGCCAGATGCCACCCAGCCTGACCAGATAGATCACCTCGCAACAGTGCATGAGGTGGAGGCTTTGTTTCTGGGTACTGACATTTGCAGAAATCAAATAACTCGCCCCAGAGGCTCACCAAGTGGTCAAGTTAAGATAGACACTGACTCTCTCTAACACTCAACCTCAGTTCCCAGACTATAGTTCTATTTAAAAAAAAAAAATGAAAAGCTAAATTAGGTGCCTCATTGTTTCTGTGGCCCCCTACTGAGGAAATGCAGAATGTCACAAGCCTATCTGATCACCTTTGTTAGGCCACCCCTGAGGGATGACTCTCACATGGTCCCTCGGCATTCAGTTTTCCTCTAACATGTCAACAGATTGGAAAAATTCCACTCACGAGGTAGAATTGCCTACATTTTTCACTTGTAATAAAAGAGATAACAAGGTAGATTTGGTTCTGTACCACAGAATGTCTGGGTTTTTTCCCTTCCTTCCTTCCTTCCTCCCTCCCTCCTCCCTCCCTCCCTCCCTCCCTCCCTCCCTCCTTCCTTCCTTCCTTCCTTCCTTTCTTTCTCTTTCTCTCCCCTCCCCTTTCTCTTTTTGAATCCTAGAACTACTCTTTGAGAGATGCAGGGTCTTTTCTTTGGAGGCACGTTGATTGCAATCAAGGGTGTGCTCTTTAAACCACCAGCTGAGATTCCGAGTCCCCCTGCAGGAGGGCGACTGCCCTGGGTGTGCTGCCTGTCACCTCTTGCCCCACTCCCTGTCTTTAGGGAACTACACCCCTGAGCTGCCTCAGTCAATGGTGAGGCCAATGTTAATGGGTCTCAGTTACAAACATGAAGACCATTCTGCAAGACTCTTTCAGTGAAAGACACTTTATCTTAAAAAGTTGTGAGTGCCAACAGGTGGAATGAATGGTGGCTATTTATAAGGAAGTAATTCAGCAGGAATCCTCACATGCTGAATTGCCAAAGTCTTTCTTATTTGAGCAAAGCTAGCAGCAATTGAAAGGGGCACTTTGTGTAAACACCAAACAGGGATTCAGAAAATGCAGACTCCCCTGGACCAGAAGGTGATTTAAGAGTGTTTAAATAATAGATTGGTGGCTTTATTTTTAAACTATGAATATAGTTACACATTCTCAATTTGATTGAAATATTTATATTCAGTGAAACATAAAACTAGATCATTGGCTGTGCTGCTACATTTAAGTTGCTTAAATAACTGAAGAAACCCAAAATTGGGCTGGAGAGATGGCTTAGTGGTTAAGGCGCAGGCCTGAGGAGCCTAAGGACACAGGTTCGATTCTCCAGGTCCCATGCAAGCCAGTTGCACATGATGGAGTTTGTATGTAGTGGCTAGAGGTCCTGGCATGCCCATTCTCTCTCTCTCTCTGTCTCTCTCTCTCTAATAAATAAATAAACTTAAAATCTTAAAAAAAAGAAGACCAAAATTACTGCAGAAAACTATTCTATAACAGTGAAAGAGTACACAATGATAAGAATCACAGCTATGACAAAATTAATATTTCTTTTTATATTCCATATACCCACAAGTGAAATTTTATTTTGCTTACAAGAATAACTTAGCAAAGATGATGCATGTGCTTTAATAACTATGACTTCCTCATTACCCCATTACTATTTTAAATATGTCTTGACTATTGTTTTCAAGGTGAAAAACAAACTTGAACTAGTGAGACATACTTCATAAATAGGAATGAGAACTTGCTCAGTGGGAGAGAACTCAAACCTGGTACTGAGAACCAGGTCAGAATCCTATGGACACAATGGCCATAAACTCCAGAGAGAAGCAAGCTCCCATTAGCCTTTTGGCCGAAAAGAATGGCTATACCTATCAAAACATCTCCTAATCAGCTATGCTTATCCCCCTTAATCCATGCTGCTTTCACTCATGTTTGGAGAACGTTTATTTATTTATTTATTTATTTATAACAGGTGGCAGCAGAAGCCAGGGAGAACCAAGCCTTAGCACATGTGCTGGGGCCCAGCAGACAGTACAGAAAAATGTCCATTTAAGCATGAGTGCTGCTCTCATTGCTGGCCTGACAACCAGCTTCAGGAAAATGGCAAAAGACACTGAGGACAACGCTCAAAATTGATAAACCACTGGCCAATTTGAGCAAAAGAAAAAAAGAGAAGACTCAAATCAGCAAGATTAGAAATGAAAACGGATGCATCACAAGTGACACAGATGGAATTAGAAGAATTATCAGGACATATTTTAAAACTATATTCCACAAAATTGGAAAACCTGGTTGGCAGAAGTGGATTGGTGGCTTTTTAAACATTCACTACTCTATAGAGCAGCAGAAAATTCATGATATAGGACTTACCTTCTACTTACCCAGGAGCCCTCATACTTTTTCTGGGAGTGAATTATAGAATGAGGTTTTTAATGAGAGAGGAGAGAGAGAGAGGAAGGAGGAGAGATTGCTAAAATCATTTAGAATACTATATTTCCAGTTCACCCAGATTCAGTTTCCTCTTTCTTTTTTATCCTGAGAAGTGGTAGGGCATGGACCCCAAGGAGACATAGAGCCAGAGCTGTATTGGGACCTAGGCCTGGGGACAGTTCCTCCATGAGGTGCTGTGGTGTTTCCTCATCCCCATCTCAAGTACCCACCTCAAAACCGACCCAAGAGAAACATGGCAAAGCTGATGGTCAGAGAAGCAAAAAGTTTCTGTTGAACCCACAGAACATGGAGAATCTATCCACCTACCTCTCACAGTTAGGTCCAGCATAGTTTTCTTTACAAATGCACCGGACAGCCCCATTTTTCCTGTAGCAGGATTCTGCAAAACTAGAATTGGAAGCAAGTGATAGAAGCTATTCCACATATTATTGAAAAGGCTGTCTTATGATTAGATTATTTCAACTTGGCCCCTCTTCAGTGAATGGGGTGTGATTATTTTACTTGTTTATTTAAATTAAATCCTTACCTCTTAGGAACGTTTGGATCATCAAACCCAGACAGGAAATACCACTCCCTTAGTGGGATATTTCCCATGTTCACTTTATTTCTCCATAGAAGAATTTCTACCATACTAGATTATTTGTGCATATAATATTTGCATATAAAACAAGTTCAAAATGCATACCCCAAAAGCCATAAATATTCAAAATTCAACTGTACCTTTAGATTTATTTAAAAGCTTCCATATATTGTCATCACTTTCTGCATATACATTTCAGAGTTTCTTCATAGTTTTCTGCACTAGTCCTCTTTTTTCAAAGTTGAACTTAATTTTGATTTTCTTTTTGAAAATTTCATACATGTATATAATGCACTGTGATCATATTCACACTCCATTACCTTATGTCCTTCCAACCTTGCAAAACCCTTTCTTCTTCCCAACTAGTCCCTTCCAACTTTCAAGTCTCTATTTCTCTCTCTCGTTTTGACCAGTCCTAAGCAAGATAACCTTCATAGAGCATCACTATCTCTCACTTTGTACCTAAACTGTTGGGGCCAAGGGTGAAGGAATTAACTGAAGCAGATCAGAGTAACAAAAACAAGTCTCAAGCAAGACACAGGAACCATAATAAAATGGTTCTTTCTCCTCTTTCTTTCTTTTTTTTTCCTTAAACTAATAAAAATCTATACATAAGACAGAAAGCTAATAAAAACCTTGGCCCAGCATAATAAATAGCTGCCTTAATTATTAAGGCAGGAGAGATAGAGTATTGCTTGCCACATGTATGAGAAACTCTACACCGACACACAACTGTGTAGAGTGAGGGGTGTGTGTGTGTTCGCACATGAGTGTATAAATATTTAAAGACTTTTAAATTAGTTTGGACGTATGTACTGTGCAGCCAATGCAGTGTGGCCTCCTTTTCTCATGTTCTTGTCTGTATCATCAATTTTGCCCCAAAATGATCATCGAAGGAAGGCAGATGGATTTGTTTGCTTTGAAGGCATTTATACAATGCATCAGAAAACAGTGTGCTTCTGATTGAAAGGCAATACCCACCATGTATTTTCTGTAACAGTTTGGTGAAAACCTTTCAATGAAGTTACATTCCCTTGACCCTTTATGCCCTCGCTGAAGGAACCTGAAGGAACGTTGCCAGCTGCATCCCAAACATGAACTCATGCATCTTTCTTTGCAGGGTCTCATACCCTTGCAACCAGCCAGCCCTCAGCTTAACGGCGAAACATTCACCTGCGGCGTCTGGAGTAGTGTGCCTCTAGCTGATGTCCCACTGTTTCAAATGGATGACATTTGCCTCAACAGGAGTGATTTCTGTAACTATGAGGCAACATGGAGGATGCCTGACTAACCTCAGAATAAGTAAGAGGACTCTGGGAACGGACCCCAGAAACAACTGTGTGACCGTTGGTCTCTGTGCGGCAGGTTCTGTGGCAGAGCAGTATCAGCCATGGAGGGTCCTTTGTGTTTTTCTTCCATCGGAATTAATTGTTTGTGCTTTCTAAAGGAAGTCACTATTATTGGATAGTAAAATGAAAACCCTATGCCTTTCTCAGGCTACTCCAACCTCGATGGTCCCCTCTGCAAATGCTTTTTGCTCTTGAAAAACCACTAGAGAATTTAAAGGAAAACAGACTCAGTCCTTTGCTGGCTTGCTTAGTTCTATCCCTCCAGCACGATTTCCTCGCTTTTCTTATTGGTAGCTGGAAAAGTTAAGTCCTGAGTATTTCCACCAAACCTGCTGAGTGTAATTAAGACTCCATATCAGGTGACTGTGTGACACATCCAGACATTTATCTTTGTGGAAAGTAGCAAAATGAGTATTTTTAATATTTATTTATTTATTTGGAAAGAGAGAAAGAGAAAGGGAGGGGGGGGAATATAGGTGTTCCAGGGTCTCTTGCTGTTTGCAAATGAACTTCAGATGCATGTGCTACCTTTTGCATCTGGCTTTAGGTGGGTAATAGGGAATTGAACCCTGGCCATTAGGCTTTGCAAGCAAGTGCCTTTAACTGCTTAGTCATCTCTCCATACATGAGTTGGTTTTTTTTTTAAGACATGTGACTTTTTAGGCATGTGACTTTTGGTAAGTTGTCTGATTAATATTCTGAGATTAGTTAATTAAGTGAATAATAAGACTAGATCAAAGATTAGACCTTTATAGGATCCAGCCATTTCTATGACCACCGAATCCCCTCTCCCTGACCCTTTGAAGCCAGTTTTTCTCTAACAGAAGAGTAATTACCACTACAGAGAAAAATGTGTAACATGTAAGAGAAGGTCTCATACCCTTGCCAAGTCTTCCCACTCCTACAAGATGTTTACTTGCAGGTAACATATTTTGTTTTTGTTTTAGTTTGCAGCAGTTTCTTCAAATCAGGTCTGTACCACAGGGCACCATCAGTCTTCATCTGTGTGTATACCCTCAATTTGGGAACACATTCCTGATGTCCCTCAGCAGCTGAGCTGGACCCAGAACTACTCTCATGCACAGAGCATGGATGGACGTGGCGGTGGAGCTTGATGCGTTTGGAAACTGCTTTTTAGCCAAGGGCAGGAGACTCATTACCCAGTTGGCCAGTTTCTGCTTCTTGTTTCAGGAAAAGCTAACAGTGGTTCTTGCTCAACTAAAATACCAGATTAACTGACTCAAAAGAGGTAAAGAGTCATTTGCTGTAAGAGCAAAAACAAAAGTTGCTATACTTTGAGCTAACTGAAGATAAGACTTTTTGGCTGCTTTAAACACTGCTGTGAAGTGTTCAAGAAATACGAGTTTTATATTTTCATGTAAGGAGTGTCCCAGAAGGATTTTGCCTGATCTCATGTAGACAAGGCTTTGTGGTCTCTAAGGAATGACACCCTGAAGATCTGACTCCTTATGCCACTGGTGCTCGATAATTAGGATGAGGAAATCTTGTCATGCGATAGGGCAGAAGTGCAAAAGCAAGTCAATGCAGTTAGAAGGAACCATTTAATATAGTCTCCTAACTCAAGTTACTGTCTTAAGAAACTGAAGCTCAAAGCGTATAAGATCTTTTCTGAGTAAATCATGGTGTACAGTGTCTTTATATGGCTGAATGAGTGAAACTGGCTCTTGGGATGTTAGAAGTAAATATATTTAACAAAATGTACCATGGCAAGAAGTGTGGTAAATGTCTCATCAGATGTGGTTAGGATTAATGTTGAGAGGAGAATTTTAATGAGCAATTAAGGATTCTACCCAGCAGGGGCACAGGGAGCTCATGAATCAGGACATTCCTGGGTGAAAATCACAGTGTTTAATGTTTATGCTTTCCACTCTCCCCCTCAGGACCATCCATCTTGCACACACTGCTAATACTACTGGACATGAAAAATCACAGGGAAAGGTTTGAGGCAGTTCAGTGGTTTCTAAGCTGTGAAAGTTCTGCCCTAGCTGACTGTCAGGCATGGCACAGGATTTGAAGACGGGTATTATCTGAAGTGTTGGTCAATACTGGCAGTTCAATTAAGGGAAAACAACCAAGGGGAATTCTTATTGCCATTTTCTTGTTCCTCTCTCTCTCTCTTTCTCCCTCTCTTTAGAGACAGTTACTTGGATTCTTTTAAGCTATGCTATGTTTGTTATTTAATTTAATCTTTGCAATTTCTATCAGTTATATAAATATTGCATGCAAGCACTTGGCTTGGAACAGTGCCTGGCACAGAGTAAATAACATGCAAGTATTTTATAAAACATTATGTTCTACGTGCAGTGAAGCCAGTGCCTGCTTCATAATAAATGGATAAGCCACCCAGAGGTTCTAAGATGTTATCCTGGCCCAATCACAACTCCGTGACACACATCTTTATACCTTAGTTTGATTTTGTTTACTTACTGACAAAGCTAATATCTAGAGCAGGTTAAAGAGAGAGAGAGAGAGAGAGAGAGAGAGAGAGAGAGAGAGAGACTGGGCGCCAAAATTTGAAGCTAGTCTCACAGGCACCGTGTTTTACAAGGTAACCTGCCTGAGATTACACAGGTATTGTGTGTCAAAACAGAACTATGAAGTTGGCTGGCTACTCTTTCTACTTGTTGATAGAAATAACACATTTCGTTCTTCCTGTGATTTCTAGCATAGACCTTCTTTCTCTAGCCTTTGAGTTTCCTGAGTGAAAAACCGACCTTTCTTAGTGCTTAACAAGTCTCTTTCAACAATACCTGAATATATGCTAGTGAGGAGATTCGCTGGCCCTAGATGGCTTCAGTATGGCAGCTAGTCACCAGAGGAAACACTATGTGACAAAAGGGTTGAAACTTTAAACCCTCCTCACTCAAGCGCCAGGGAGGGAGAGGAGGCCAAAGATTTGATCAATCAGGCCTTGGAAAGGAGACCTGAGTAGGAACTTGGGTTTTTGTTTGTTTTTAAACAAATGGCATGAAGATTATGGCACTTGTTATTTTAAAAAAAATTATTTGTGGGCTGGAGAGATGGTTTAGTGGTTAAGGTGCTTTCCTGTAAAGCCAAAGGATGGCGCTGCAATTCCCCAGGACCCATGTTGGCCAGATGCACAAGGTGGCGCATGTGTCTAGAGTTTCTTTGTAGCCACTAGAGGCCCTGGCAGGCCCGTTCTCTCTCTCTCTCTCTCTCTCTCTCTCTCTCTCTCTCTCTGCTTCTCAATCTCTCTCCAACCAATAAAGTCAGTAACTTAAAAAGTATTTAGTTATTTATTTGAGAGAAAGAGAGAGAGAGAATGGGTGTACCAGGGCCTCTTGCTACTGCACACAAACTCCAGGTGCATGTGGCTTTTAATTAATTAATTTATTTATTTTGAGGTAGGGTCTCACTCTGGCTCAGGCTGACCTGGAATTCACTATGTAGTCTCAGGATGGCCTCGAACTCACAGTGACCCTCCTGCCTCTGCCTCCCAGCATGTGGCTTTTTTAAAAACATATTTTATTTTATTATTTTTTTATTTATTAGAGACAGAAAGAGGGAGATAGATAGATAGAGAGAGAGAGAGAGAGAATGGGCACACCAGAGCTTCTCTCCACTGCAAAGGAACTCCAGATGCATTCGCCACCTTGTGCATCTGGCTTATGTAGGACCTGGAGAATTGAACCTGGATCCTTAGGCTTCACAAGCAAGTGCCTTAACTGCTAAGCCATCTCTCCAGCCTGCACCTGGCTTTATGTAAGAACTGGGAATCAAACCTAGGCCCACAGGCTTTGCAAGCAAATACCTTTAACCACTTAACCATCTCCCAGCCCTTGGGTATGAACTCTTGAACGAGGAAACTTGAGGAGTTTCCTGGTTTCGAACATGTGAATACTGAGAGTGTGGGATTATGATCACGTTCCTTTCATCTCCATGTCTCTTACTTACTGACTTACCTACATTTTGTCCCTCACTCCTTTGGATGCCCCTGTGCTGTTTTAGAACAGATTGATGACCACAAGTACAGGACTGCTACTAGTTGCTTAAGAGAATTCTACTATCTTTTTACCAATACCTAATATATATCTAATAAGTGTATGTTTAGTCTCTTTAGCTTCTCATCAAGTCAAAATAGGCGAAAAGTGAGAATTAGTTTTCTTAGAGATATTTGAGCTAACTGGCTTTAAACATGCATTTTGCATGACCTCACACTGGCTGATGCTGCTTACACAACACGTGACCTCACACTGGCCAATGCTACTTCTATAATACATGGCCTCACAGTGGTCAATGTTATTTATACAATACATGACCTCACAGTGGCTGATGATACTTATAAACCTGCACAATATGAAGGCAAAGAAAAATGATGACATCAAAATAGAAGAGAACTATCTGGAAAGAAGAAGGCGTCACAAGATCCAATAATAAGACAGAAAGATTGCCAATGGCTCACCACAAGACGTGCCACCTCTACTACATCTGCCAGGGCCCCACAGAATTTGCAGAGGCAGTGGCAATATGAATACTGGTCTTATTGCTACCCTGACAACCAGTACCAGGGCAATGGTGACAGACACAGAGATCAATCAAAACCTATCAAAGCAGAAATCCAGAGGCTACAGAGAAAACACTAAATCAGACTGCCAACAGGCCTGCCATGTCTCAGGGAACATTATAGAAGAGGGGTTGTAAGATTGTAAGAGTCACAAAGTGCGTAGCAGTACCCTGAAGCATGGTATCCACCTCCTCCACCCCACTGGACTTGCTGAGGTCTTCCTGACCCTACAGTGAGTACCACAACCCCACTGAGGGTCCTCAGAGTAACGGGAACTGGATCAAGGGGATAAAAGAGAGTGTAACTGGGCTGGAGAGATATAAGGTATTTGCCTGTGAAGTATAAGGACCCAGGTTCAACTCCCCAGAACCTACATTAGCCAGAAGCACATATGATGCCTGCACACAAAGTCACACATGTGCACAAAGTGGCACATGCATCTGGAATTTGACTGCAGTGGCTAGAGGCCCTGGCATGTCAATTCTCTCTCTCTCTCTCATAAAAAATATAAGAGTAAAACCTGTTATAATATATATATATATATATATATATTTAAAAATAAATTTAAAAGAAGGGGTTCATTGGAGGGGTTTATGGCAGGGGACAAAAGAGAATGGTGGGGAGAGGATTATGATCAAAGTACTACATTGTACACATACATGGAGGTTGTCAATAAAAATTTTAGAAAAAGAACATAGGACTGGAGAGATGGCTTAGTGGTTAAGGCACTTGCTTGCAAAGTCTAATGACCGGGGTTTGATTCCCCAGTATGCATGTAAAGCCAGATGCAGTGGCTCATGCATCTAGAGTTCATTTGCAGTGGCTGGAGGCCCTAGCATGCCCATTCTCTCTCTTTCTCTCGCTCTCTCTCTCTCTCTCTCTCTCTGTGCATGTGTGTGTGTCTGTCCCTCTTCTCTCTATCTCTCTATGCTTACAAATAAATAAATTAAAAGGAAAGAAAATAATATGTATTCTTTATGTCTATTTTAATTTTGCTATAAAAGCATATTTTTTATTATTTATTTTGAGAGCAACAGACAGCAAGAGAAAGAGGCAGACAGAGAGACAGAGAGAGAGAGAGAGAGAGAGAGAGAGAGAGAGGATGAGTGCACCAGGGCCTCCGGCCACTGCAAACAAACTCCAGACGCATGCACCCCCTTGTGCATCTGGCTTACGTGGGTCTTGGGGAATCAAGCCTCAAACAAGGGTCCTTAGGCTTCACAGGCAAGCGCTTAATCGCTAAGCCATCTCTCCAGCCCCAAAAAGCATATTTGACTGCTGCATGTAGGCAGATGTGTAGTCTGTGAGCATCTTAAGAGGCAGTGAATCTGAAGACACTATACTTGGGTATGGCACATCTGCCAGTGTTGGTAGTTGTGACCTCTCTAGGTTGAGGGACAGCTAAGAAAAGATGAGACTTGCCTTGCTTATGAAACTTGGGAGAATTTCATTGACTTTCTGATCTACTCCAATACTCTGGGAACACTCATCACCTGTAAGTACTTAAGTTTCCTCTGAAATAAATGTAGACTAGAAAGCTTTCTTATACTTTTTTTTTAAAAAAGTATGTTATTTATTTATTTATTTGAGAGGGAAAAGGAGAGGGAAGGAGGCAGATAAGAGAGTGCACCAGGGAATCTAGCCACTGCAAATGAACTCCAGATGCATGCGCCACCTTATGCTGCTGGCTTACGTGGGTCCTGGGGAATCGAACCTGGGTCCTTAGGCTTTGCAGGCAAGCACCTTAACCACTAAGCAATCTCTCCATCTCTCTTATACCTTTTATCTCAACACAAGACATTTAGTTTTGGCTGTGAAAAACCTGCAGAGCTCTGAATGCAGTAAGAAATAATTACAGGGATAAGCAATGGAAGTGACCATTTTCTTTTAAGACTTACTTGGCCAGGTGGGGCAAAGGACAGGGGCACGGCTGGCAGAACCGGGGTGCTCCTCTGATGGAGTCTCCAATGTAGCCATCCAGACATTTTTCACAGTGCTCCCCTGTTGTGTTCCGCTGGCAGTTCTGTGAGATAAAAGGTAGGAAAATTGAAATGCACGTAGAAGAAATTTTATAGACAGTAAACGTAACATCCAAGCAATACTTCAAACAGAGGGACATCAGGCCTGACAGAAGAGACGGTGTGCAGCAGCACAAAGGAGCCGTGTCATTCTCAGTCAGGGGTACACAGTGCAGGTGAATGCACCCTGGACGCCTGTGTGTGCACACGAGGAGGCTGGGGACTCCCTGCGGAATTTGTGTGCAGAGGGGACTACGCATCGGTCACCCATCTCAACTCTGAAAGATAATTAGGAACACCACACTCAGGGTGGTCAGAAGCTTTAGCTTACTGACGTGGAATGGACATGAAATGAACACACAAACAGTATCCCCATGGTGCTTACCAATGACAATGGAAACATGGAGGATTCAGGGCAGGGAAGAGCAAGATACATCAGGCTGTGGTACAAATGGAGTAGCCAGTAGATAAAGAGCATTCTAACAGCTTGCTAGCCTGGCTAATGACACAGACAAATGTCTTCCATTTGTGGTTAAGCATAACAATTAGAAGAAAAGCACAAAATGAGCTGATCCTTCTGTCTGGAATGTCTAGGCCTCATTCAAGATCTGTAGAAGGTTTCAAAATCTCCAGAATGTCTTTCCTGATTCTTCCCTCCAAAGTTCCACCCGAGTCCCACTACCCACACTGCACTGTCTGCTCTTGGCTTTGGCAGCCCCATCCCAACACACGGCACCTTTCAGTTCTGCACTGCCATCAGCGTGCTGCAGGATGTCCTCAGTAGCCACCCAGATGATGGGTTAACTTCCATAAGAGACAGTGCTGCTACAATTTCCTGTGGGGTTGGGCAGGTTGGACAGGCAATGCCGTGGACACACTGCTTTCAAATTTATGTCCAAAATGTGTAAAGGTTGAATTGGGTCTTCAGTGAAAATCACAAGGCCAGAATTAAAATGGCATCAGAGAAGCACCTTCCTATTTGAGAAGTTTCTTTTAAAGATATTTTATTTACTTACTTATTTTGAGAAAGAGAGATTGACAGAGAAAGTAAGAGAGAATGGGCACACCAGGGCCTCTAGCCACTGCAAACGAACTCCAGACACATGCACCACCTTGTGCATCTGGCTTTACATGGGTACTGGGGAATCGAACCTGGGTCCTTAACCGCTGAGCCATCTCTCCGACCCCCTTGAGCAGTTTCTTTAGAATGGTTGGGTGTGCATCAGAAGTGAGATGGCAGAGCAGTTTTCCCCCAAGCAGCATGGAGTAGCAGTAGTTTGAACTTTGTTTTGTTCCTACTTGTGGTTCGGAATACAATAACAGTGATGGCCTGCTCTGAACATTTCACATGGATTGACAAACTGAAGTCTCATTACAATGCTGGGAGAGGTTCTTATTTTCCTCTTATTTTACATAGGAACAGGAAGAAGCACACACAATTTGTTTTTCCAGTTCCAGCAATCCAACCCAGGGTCCCAGGCATCCTAGGCAAAATCTAGTGAAAATACAGAAATGGTTTAGACCACAGTGGGCTCAGTGTAGCCAGGTGTGGAAACTCTTGGAGGACCTTAAACAGTGGGAGTCCTTGATTTGGTTAGAGTTTTTTAAACTTTTTTATTTTTATTTTATGATTTATTTATTTGAGAGAGGGAAAGAGGCAGACAGGGAGAGAGATAGAGAGAGAAAATGGGCACACCAGGGCCTCCAGCCACTGCAAACAAACTCCAGATGCATGCACCCCCTTGTGCATCTGGCTTACATGGGTCCTGGGGAATTGAAATGAGGTCCGTTGGCTTTGCAGGCAAGTACCTTAACCGACCAGCAATTCCTCTAGCCCTAGAGGTATTTTTTTAAATATTTCATTTACTTATGAGAGAGAAAGGGAATGGATGCACGAGAGCCTCTAGCCATTGCAAATGAAGTCCAGATGCATGCACCACCATGTGCTTCTGGCTTACATGGGTTTTGGGGAATAGAACCCGGGTCCTTAGGCTTCACAGGCAAACGCCTTAGCCACTCAGCCATCTCTCCAGCCCTGGTTAGGGTTTTGAAAGACATCTCTATTGCTGCCAGGAGACAGGTTAGAGGAAGGATAGCATCTGGTTGGGAAGCTAGGGCAATGATCACAGAGAGGTGCTGTGGTCCAAAATTGAGGCAGCAGTTTAGTAGGGCATAGACAACATGTGCTGTCTCGTAGTTTTAACTGGTGGGATTGGAGGCCAAAGTCAATGTTGGGAAAAAAAAAGTAAGTCAATGAATCATCTAGGGCCTCTGATATCAGCAACTTACAGAGTGATGCTGTCATTAACTGTGGTGGGGAGCATGTGAGGAGGACCAAGTTCAGGTTGCAAGGTTTCAGGATGAACATTGTAGAGAGAATCTACCATCTGTGTCCTGTTCCTGTATCGTTCTGTGCTGATGGACAGAAAACAGCAGGGGAGTCCATCAAGCTATCCATCCTTCACATTCTTTACAACTGAGACTCTGACTTGTTTTAGAACTCTGGCTCTCATGGAATCAAACATCACCATGTTCAGAAGAGCAGATTGTTTTCATTTGCAATAGGTTAAAAATTGCCAGTACTTTAAAGTAAGGATCATTACTTGACCCGGACATCAGTTTTGGAATTAAAAGTAAAATAGGGGCTGGAGGGATGGCTTAGCAGTTAAGGCGTTTGCCTGCAAAGCCAAAGGACCCAAGTTCGATTCCCCAGTTCCCATGTTAGTCAGATGCACAAGGTGGCACATGTGTCTGGAATTCATTTGCAGTGGCTGGAAGCCCTGGTGGATCCATTCTCTCTCTCTCTCTCCCCCCTTCCCTTCCTTCCTCTTTCTCTCTGTCAAATAAACAAATAAACAAACAAATAAACAAGTAAAATAGGAAGTATCTATGGTCTTCATCCTCTTGGCCTGGGTCACCAAATGAGTGTTCTCATTTACAGATGACACTCAGTCTTATAGGGACTTAGGTAGTTGATTTCTGCCCTACATGTGTAATAGAGGAGAGTAAAGAAAATCATGAAAAAAAAAATCCCATTATCTTCAGAAATTACAGACAGAACAGCCTTTTCTTTTCTTTTCTTTCCTTTTCTTTCCTTTTCTTTTCTTTTCTTTTCTTTTCTTTTCTTTTCTTTTCTTTTCTTTTCTTTTCTTTTCTTTTCTTTTCCTTCCCTTCCCTTCCCTTCCCTTCCCTTCCCTTCCCTTCCCTTCCCTTCCCTTCCCTTCCCTTCCCTTCCCTTCCTTTCCTTTCCTTTCCTTTTATTTATTTGAGAGAGAGGGAGAGAGAGAGGGAGAGAATGGGCATGCTAGAGACTTTAGCTGCTGCAAACGAACTCCAGAAGCATGCACTACCATGTGCATCTGGCTTACGTGGGTCCTGGAGAATCAAACCTGGGTCCTTTGGCTTTGCAGGCTAGTGCCTTAAACACTAAGCCATTCCTCTAGCCCTTAAAGTTACTGCATTTTTTCCCTTTTTTAAAAAATTTTATTTTATTACTTTTCTTAACAAGGCTTTAATTAGGTTTGGAAACTAATAATAAAATCCATTAGCCTTCAATATATTAGATTACTTCCCCTCTCTATTGTGTTTAAAGTGATTTAAAACTCAATTTGGAAATTAATATGATTTTAATTATAAAATTACTACAGGCAGCTTCAGAAAAAATGAAATAGGTATGCAGAACTTGAAAGTGAAAAGAAGACAGTAAAATCACCAGACAGATGTAAATACATAAGTGTTTGAAAGACTCCTGCTAATGTCCAATTATATTTTATACCTTTTTTGATGGTTTCAGATATGAATAATGGATTCATATTTTCTACTTTTTTCTAGAGTAGGAACATTAAAGGAAACAGAACAAAAAAATGAGTTTGATTTCATTGTGGCTCCATAGCCTTAATACATTTGCCAATGAAATGGTAAGACATTATTTCTGTATTTGGAAGCTTTTCCTGCTACTTTACTTACATTTAATTAAATACAAATTATAGCTGTTTTAAAAAATCAAACTTACAAGACTAAGGATATCTGTACCTCAGGAAAACGGAAAAAGCATCAGATACTTATTGTTGCTTTTTTTTTTGCACTAAGCATAATTTACTTTAATCAGAGAAAGAGGCATATTTCTCTCTGGATAGGGTGTGATGGAGGCACTGCCATTAAAATGAATGGAATGGATATATTTTTTGTATAAGTTTTCTGTCTTGCAACAAAGTGACTGTAGGAAAATTGGCAATTTGCATATGTTCTGGGTACCCGTGTGACTGTTTAACAGTCTAGCCCACACTCAAACATTTATTGGAACTCTGTACATCCAGATTTGGGGAGGAATCCTATGGTGATGTTCCTTCTCAGGGGCTCATGTCTAGGTCAAAGATAAAGCCATGACTGTTCTTTTCCTGACCATGCTGTTGCAAGGAGGGGCTTATCCACTGCTCTTGATGGACAACAGCAGAAGGGACTTTCCCTCTTTCACTTACTTTACTTAATTTATTCCAGTCTTTCATCTTGCCAGTTGCCTAACGGCAGCTGATGGGCTTGATGGTCTGTAAATATTATAGTTTAATAAACTAGACAACAAAAAGCCTCTCAGTGGTCAAATGATCAGTTATGTACATTATTAGTTCAAGTGTATGCAAGGGATTTTCCCCCAAATGTCACTGGGATTAAAATAACAGGAAACCGGAGATGGAAGCATTATAAAGGGGTACACTTGGCAGCTGTGTGTCCTACAGGCGTGTGGGAACATCCTGGATGTGATGGTTATTTAAGACCATGGGGGGAGGGGAAACAAATATCAGGGTTAATTTAAACCCTAAGGAGATGGCAACAGTCACCGTTTTACCACTTCATCCTCCAGAAAAGTGACAACTTCTAGGTTTCTAATAAGTGAAAGTGCTCTAATTTGCATCTTAATGTAAAGTATGAGTCAAAATAGCACCTTCGGGGATAGACGTCAGAGGCCACTTATAATCCAAATTATCTGTTTAATAGGGACAATTATGTTTAGGTAAGTGTTCTTGTAGCTTAAGCAAAACTACCCTTGCAGCTTTGGAAATGCTCTCTTGACGTGGAAGACCGTGGAGACCTGAATTTCCTTGCTGTACCCTATAACCGCTGAAGAACATATATGAGGACCTACATACCTAACAACGCCCCCATGGCTTCTACTGGAGCCAGCTGTCCCAGAGTTGTCAGTCACTGCAAATACACGATATGTGGCAAGAACTTTTTCTGCCAGCAGCCCTCATGTCTTCATCAGTACCGAGACTCACTAAAGAACAGTCTATCAGGGGAAGTCATCTTCGCTAAGGGGAAAAAAGTCTCTTCAAACACAAATTACAAAGACCAAAAGGGCAGAGTGTTCAACTTCATTGACTATGTGGTTGAAACAATTTTTTAAAACTAATTTTGGGCTGCAAAGATGGCTTAGTGGTTAAAGCGCTTCCCTGTGGAGCCTAAGGACCCACATTTGGCTCTCCGGATCCCATGTAAGCTGACGCACAAGGTGACGCAAGCGCACAGGATCGCGCATGTGCACAAGATGGTGCACGTGTCTGGAGTTCGAGTGCAGCACCTGGAGGCCCTGGTGCACGAATTCTCTCTCTCATTAAAAATAAAAAAAATAAAAAAAAACAGCTCTCCCTCTCACTCTCTTGCAGAAAAAAAAAAAAAAAGGGCCAATCTATTGGATTTGCCTCAAAAAAAAAAAAAAAACAACTAATTTTGATCTATAGACCTGATCATGTTGATTATGTGACATTCTACAATGGGCTGTGCAGCAACTGTCTTATTCTCCTGGTTATGTGGGACGAAGGTTCCATATGGCAACTATACTATTACAGAGGAATGTGGGTGGCTGTTTCTCTCCTCTGCTCTATAGCAGGAAGCCAGCTGCCAGGGTAGGGGAGGTAGGACCCTCCCGGAGCACATATGCACGTTCATGTAAAGCCTGGTGGCCACTTAAGCCCAGAGGACATTGACATGATGTGTTATGACACTGAAGGGTAGTTTGTTCTTGCCTGTCCCCAACTTACCAGACAGAAGCCAGAGCCGTCCAAGCACTCGTTGGAATTGCCATTACAGTCGCAAGGCGAACATTCTCCTGACAGTGTGCGAAAGAATCCCGGGTCACATCTCTGTAACAGATGAGCGCAAGAGCACTTTAGTCATTGCAAAGATCCACTCTGGCCAGCATTTTCTGAGAGAAGCAATAGGAGATGACCGCTGACTAAATGTCCTAATGTGAGCCACTGGTTCTACTGTGCAGTGAGAGGTGATGTCGTATACTCTCCACTACGGCACATTTTCTTCCCCCGTTCTCTCACTATGGAGAAGAGGACCTTTAACACTGCTCTATCACTGAAAGCAAGGACATGAAGACTGTAGATAAGAGCAAGAAAGAGATCAATTTTATAATATTTTTGTTCCAATCCAGAGCAAAAGAAAACAAAAAACAAACTATCCCCGAGTATTACTTATGTGTCATGCTCCCTATAAAGAAGGACTCTTGCTTCAGAATCGACTGACTGGCCTGACACCTTAGTGCTGTGTCCTTTACAAATGTGGGCTTTGAAGAAACTGTGCCTTCAGATTATCGCATTGTAAAGGAAGGTTAATGGTGATAGTTAACCTTGATTGTCAACTTGACGGGATGGAGAAACATCATGGAAACAAAACTCTGGGTATGTCTGGGAAAGAGTTTCTACTTTGGGTTTAATTGAGATTGAAAGACCACCCTAACTATGGGTGGTACTAGGCCATGGGCTGGAATTCCACACTAAATAAAAACGAGGAAGCCAGCCGAGCACTGGTTTTCATCTCTCTCTACTGTGCACACGGTGGGACAGGCCACCACGACTTTCCTGCCACCATGGACTGCATCACCTCAAGCAGTAAGCTGAAATAAACCTTTCCTTCCCTAAGTTGCTTTGTCAGGCAGTTTATCACAGCAATGAGAGAAGTTAATTAATACAGTAAGGAAGTTAATGTGCTCTTATCCCAGCCAGGTCCTGTGTGGGTCCACATCATGTTGCTCACTGGTTTTCATCAATGTCGTGAGAACACATGGTTTTCCCTCATTCTAGTGACGAGCTTGGGAAAGCTTGGGGCTTTGTGGGATGTCAACGGGTGCAATGTGCCAGCTCACCTGTGCACAATACTGAGTTGTTCTTCCCAGTGTTAACACAAACAGTGTCTCTCCAGTTGAGAAACTTCCTGAGATGGCTCCCTTGTTTAGGTGACTGGGCATATGCACGTTTATTCCATGTTTTGTTACTTTGGCATATCCGAGTGATGCAAAGCAAAAAAGGAGGGGCATTGATCCAGGCATGGTGGCACACGCCTTTAATCCCAGCACTGAAGAGGCTGAGGTAGAAGCATCATTATGAGTTCGAGGCCAGCCTGAGACAACATTGTAAATTCCAGGTCAGCCTGGGCGAAAGCTAGACCCTACCTCGGGGGTGGGTTGGGGGGAGGCCACTGAAGGCCTGGAAGCAGATTGACATCTAAAGAATTCCAGACTGATACAAATCTGGACTGTTCCACAGAGTTACAGAATTAGAGAACATTTCTCATCACACTCCATCTCCCATTGACCCATTGTAGTTTGTGCTGTCCAAGCTAACAGGAAATTTTTTCACTATATCTGGCTACAGTCCCTCTGACTGCTATGCAAACCCATTTCCTCTTGCTTTTTTTTTTCTCTGTAAATAAAGGAGTAGAAACCAATCACAATATTAAAAAAAATCATCAAGCCAGGTGTGGTGGCACATGCCTTTAATCCCAGCACTCGGGAGGCAGAGGTAGGAGGACTGCTGTGAGTTCGAGGCCACCCTGAGACTACATAGTGAATTCCAGGTCAGTCTGAGCTAGAGTGAGACCCTACCTTGAAAAACAAAACAAAACAAATCATCAATATGGACCCTAAAACTAAAATTTACTATGTTCACATGAAGGAAGTATAATAGAGGATGATGGTGTTTGACCGTGAAGAAAAGGCAAAGAAATTCCTCCAAAGTAAAAATCAGGCTGAGAGGAACCAATTAATAATGGAGAATTTGTGATTGACAGTAAGCTTTTTTTCTGTTTCTCCAAACTGAGAGGGAACAAGAGAGAAGGAAGGATACTAAAATGACAGCAAGAAGGATTTAACTTAGAGCACTGAAGTTCTCATATATTTGGTTCTAGACTCAAGTTAGAACATACATGTTTCATTGTGATGCAACACATAGATTAATATATCTAATCAAAATGTTCAGATCTCTAGGTTGTTGGTGATATAGCTGTGGCTATGTATATATGTATGTACATATGTATATACACACATATGTAGCTCAGAAAATAGATTAAAGAGAACTGGAGAGACGACTCAGTGGTTAAAGGGACTTGCTTACAAAGCCTGACAGACTGGGTTGAGCTCCCCAGTACCCTTCACAGGGTACTATGAAGACTAAGGACTCATGTTCGACTCTTCAGATCGCATGTAAGCCAGATGTACAAGGTGATAGAAGCACGCAAGGTTGCACATGCACACAAGGTGGCACACATGTCTGCAGTTCGATCGCTGTGGCTGGAGGCCCTGGCATGCCAATTCCCTCTCAGTCTCTCACATTAAAAAAAAGGCCAGCCTGTTGGGCTTGCCTCAAAAAAAATATGTTTTAAAGAGATTAATGAGGCAATAAGGAAACTCTCCATGTATTGTATATTTTAAATTTTACTACTTTATTTAAAAATATATACTAGCTGGACATGGTGGTGCACACCTTTAGTCCCAGCCCTAGGGAGACTGAGGTGGTGGGATCTCTGTTAGTCTGAGGTCAGCCCGGGGCTATAGACTGAGTGCCAGGTCAGTGTGGCAGGTCAGTGTGGGCTAGAGTGAGATCCTATCTTGAAAAATCAAAATATACATATTTGTTTGTATTTATATTTAATCTATATGTATTTATATTCATATTATATTTATCTGATTTATGTTTATATTATTTATATTTACTTATATATACTGTTCATGACCTACAAAAATTGACTTGATGTCACCTGAACATATTGTGGTATGCAACTTGCAGAGTCTTAATTATAAGAGGAGTGGACAGGAGTAGTGAAGGTCTCAATCCAGCCTTGAAGCAGAGGTCTCTGGAATCTCTAGTTGACCCTGTTATGGTCATCATGGAGTCTCTGATTCTGCTTTTCTGATGTGAAAGCCAAGGGATCTGTATTTTAATAAATAAAGTTTGCATTTTAAAATAACTAGATTTACATAAAAATCACAGAGCTGGGCATGGTGGCACACACCTTTAATTCCAGCACTCAAGAGGCAGAGGTAGGAAGATCACTGTCTGTGAGTTCAAGGCCAGCCTGAGATTAGATAGTGAATTCCATGTCAGCATGGACTAGAATGAGACCCTACCTCAAAAAATAAAAATAAAAATAAAAATAAAAATAAAGAAAGAAAGAAAAAGGAAAAGGAAAAGGAAACAAAAATCATGAAGGATCTGTATTTTGAAAAAGCTCCCCCATGGCTACAGAGATGGCTTAGTGGTTAAGATGCTTGTTTGTGAAGCCTAAGAACTCGTATTTGAATCTTCAGGTCCCACGTAAGCCAGACACAGTGACACAAGCATGCAATGTCATATACGTGCACAAGGGGCACACATGTTTGGAGTTCATTTGCAGTGGCTGAAGGCCATGGCACATCCATTTTTTTCTCTCTCTCCCTCTTTCTATCTCAAATAAAAATAAACAAATAAAAAAGTTCCCCCAAAGATTCTGAAGTTGGACTAGAGTTGGAAAGATCTATACACTTCCTTATGTGTTACTTGCTCAGTTAACACAGGTTGATTTGAGTGGTTTAGACCTGAAAAAGCACACATGGGGCATATGTGGTTTTGGAAACCCAGTGGCATACACACATTGCTAATCTGTCCCTCACCCTCTCCTAAGGCTAAATTGGTCTGGCGTCTTTCTCAATGGTCCATTAGCCACTGCCTAATTTGACTGTATCCAAGATAAAAATCTTTTATGTTGTGCCAGGTCTAAGAGAAGATTTCAATCCGAGTGTCTGTCACTATCCATTTATCTGTCCCCCGGCTGAGGCTATAACCTTGGATGAAGAATGACTGGGTTCTAGGATTGCATTGTAAGAGATAGGAAGAAAAAGGGAGGTGAGGTTAGGGCTGTCTTGGACAATCAGTTGGCCTCCTGCCAAGAGGACAGGGGAAGTCTGGCAAATTCCTTTCCGTTGGGTTATGTCTACCTGAAGGAATTATATATCCTAACTCCTCTTTTAGGCAAGGTGGCACTTTTTAAATGATAACCATAAGGCTGGGGAGGTGGCTCAGTGGATAAAGTGCCTGTCACCCAAGCTGGAGTACCTGAGTTCGATCCCTAGACCCCATGTAAGGAGCAGAAAGCCATGGCAGGCTTCTTTTCACCAGCATGCTGACATGGTGCAATGGAGAGTGCAGACAGGAGAATCTCCCAGAAGTTCAAGGTGAGCATAGCAAAAGGGCAACAGAGCCAGAATTCACAGCTACAAACCCTGCCTCAAATGACAGGTGAGCATGGACCTCTACGTTGTCCTCTGACTTCCACATGGGAGCTGAGGCACACACACACACACACACACACACACACACACACACACCCCAATGATAATAATAAATAAAAAGCTTAACAATTGCAACCATGAGTCAAACGGAAGCCAGAACACACTGGCGCCACCACTTCTGTGCAGGGTACCCTGGACCCTGTTACACAGCTTCAGAGACTCTCTGGGATGGAGCTGTGAAGTGGTGTCAGAGAAGTTTACTCTGAAAGAGGTCAAGTTTAAGGTTGTGTCATCAATACCCATATTTTATCATGGTTTCCTAGAGACATGCAGCCTTTTCCTGAATCTTGAAAATTCCATAGAAACTAGATAAATTGACCTTTTTGTGATATTAAAGGGCAGACATTTTCAAGAATAGAAGCAGGGCTGTATTTCTCAGTTTTTGTTCCTGGTTAGTAATTATTATCTGTTATGCCATTTTAGAGGCTTATGAAAAAGGAAATAACCTTTCCATGAATTACACTAGTGGAGGCTGGAAAGATGGCTCAGCAGATGCACAGCCTGCTGGCCTGGGTTCAATTCCCAACCCTTCCACATAAGACAGTAGCAAAAAGCGGCATAAGTGGGCTGGAGAGATGACTAAGTGATTAAGGCGCTTGTCTACAAAGCTTAAGGACCCATGTTCTACTCTCCAGATCCCACATTAGCCAGATGCACAAGTGAGGTAAGAACAAGATCGCACAGGCCCACTAGGTGGCACAAGCTTCTAGAGTTCTATTGCAGTGGCTGAGGCCCTGGCGAGCCAGTTCTCTCTCTCTCTCTCTAAAAAAATTTAATTAAATTAAAAAGTGGCACAAGTGTCTGGCATTCTTTTGCAATGGCAGAGGCCCTGGCATGCACGTATGCTCACACACATACGTGTGCAAATAAATAAACAAAAATTTTAAGAATAAGATTATTTAAATGAGTGCCTGTCTGGTTCCTTTTGGAAAAAATGGTGTTTCCATAGATACTTAGATGCCATATTGAACTCTCTCTCCCACGTAGAAGACTTTCCGACAGAGGACACTTGTGACAATGCCTGGGCGAGAACCTGTAGAACATTCAGAGAATTTTGCATCTTGCATGGGGTGATGGCCGTGGGAACGTAAGTGACAGCAAGGACAATGATGACAAGGCTGCTGGGAAGGGCAGTGGTCAGCTCCGCCCTTCCACTGTGTAAGAGGCTCCGACTGATCCAGTCTTACTCTTGTTCCCTATAGCATGTGGCTAGTTAATGAAATCGAGCATCTGATTAACTGGGCACAAATGGTTCTAGTGTTTAAGTCACTGTGTGGCTGACGTTGTGTAATCCTCTATCCCACAGTAGACTTATGAAGTTATCTTTATCTTCACTATCTTCATGTAACAGTATCTTCATTTTATAGAGACTTGGTAGTTGCCAGGGCTTCGTTAGCTAAACTAAGAAACAAAAGAAATGGCCAATTCAGAATTTAGAGTCTTTTGCTTTTCCTCTCAAGTTTGAGCTCTTATTGTACCTTTACCTTAATATAGTCAAATAAGCCTTCAATGTTGGATGATGTTCTTTCTAAAATTTTACCATTACAAAGTGGGTTGAAACGGACAACAAGTGTAATTTTTTTCCTTTATACCCAAGGGAAAAAAATATTTTAGAAATCAACACAATGTTTTGGACTGGTGAGATGGCTCAGATGCTAAAACCACTTGCTCTGCAAACCTGATGACTAGAGTTGGGGTTCTCAGAACACATGTAAAGCCAGACTCAAGTAGTTGTGATCCCAATGCCCCATGACAATGGGAGACAAGCAGGAGAACCCCGAAGCTCATGGACCAGTCAGTCTGTTGTTCACAATGGCAAGCCACAAGAAACCCTGTCTCACACAGAGTGAAAGACAAGGTCCCATGCCCCAAAGCTGTGCTCTGACCTCCACGACATGCTATGGCATGTGTGCATCCATGCACACACACACAACACACACACGGTTTAAAATGTATATGGTAATAATATGTAAAAATCTTTGAATAGAAAGCTATCCATTTTAAGCAGTTTATTTCAGTCAAATTGTTGTTTTGGCCAGTTATTCTCCACTAAATCATGTATAGACCTCTAATAGTTCTTGATTATTTAGTGGCCATTATTATATCTTGCCTACTGCTCAATTAAGATCGGAGTAGTCAATGCCATTTATTTCTTCCTGTGAAGCATAAGAGTAAGAATTCTCTCTGGCTTACTTTATTACCATTAGTTTGAGGTCTAGTTTGGAGTAACAAAACACACTGAGTATGTACTTGCCTAATTTTACCTTTATAAGAGTTGAAACTCGAAGGGTTGGGACTGGACAGATGGCTTGGTGGTTAAGGAGCTTGCCTGTGAAGCCTAAGGATTCTCCAGGTCACACATAAGCCAGACGCACAAGGTAGTGCATGCATCTGGAGTTCTTTTTCAGTGGCTAGAGGCCCTGGAGTGACCATTCTCTCTCTTTCTCTCTGTCTCTAATAAATAAACAAATAAAAATAAATCTTTAAAAAAAAAACTCGATGGGACTTTAGGATTAAACTAAGTGGGATACCCACATGTGCCACTCGTGTTTAAAGGAACTGGGATGTCACAATGTGCTGTGAGTGCAGGAGTCCATCACGGACTCATCTCAGTTATTTAATATGATGCAGTTATGCCGAATTAAGAGGGGTTAGCAAAGGGGATGACATTGATGTTTTCTGCATTTGAAGAAGTTCCCTTAACGACACCAGAGTCACACCAACAATAATGTCACTGAACAGAACAGTTTTGTAATTTTAAAATTATTTATTTATTTATTTACTTATTTGAGATAGAGAGGCAGACAGGCAGAGAGAACGGGCACACCGAGAACTCTAGCCATTGCAAACAAACTCCAGATGCATACGCCACCTTGTGCAGCTGGCTTATGTGAATACTGGAGAACTGAACCTAGATCCTTGGGCTTCTCAGGCAAGTGCCTTAACCACTAAGCAATCCTTCCAGCCCCATTTTTTTGGAAATTTTTTAAATCATGTTCTTTTGAAGGACAACCCCATCTGCATCCTCCAAGTGTGGTAAGTTTCTAAGTATTTGGAAGTACTAAGCAAAGCGGACACCAAGCTAAGTAATGCAATGTTAGTTAAAAACTTCCGTAGACTTCTTACTGTGTTTCTCAAATACTGTCAGAGGAGTGAGTGAGCTGAGCACACAAGCCACTACTTCTGCAAGGGTACTGAATTTCTGAGACCTTCAGAATTTCTAATGAAGAGTATGATTGACTAAGTGCTCTAATAACACCCTCTCAAAATCTAAGGTTCCTATCTGTGTTAAGTTCTTGTTGCTGGGACAAAATACCTGACCAGAAACAACTTATGGAAGGAAGATGGTTTAATCCAACTTCTGGTCTCAAGGGGACGTTTCCTCATAGCTGGGAAGGCATGGCAGGCCAGAGCAGGAAGCCTGTGGTGTCACAACTCAACAGAGTCAAGGAGCTGACAGAGAATGGCATGCGAGGTCAGGCTACAATACTTCAAGGCCCACCCCAGATGACACACTTCTTCCAGCAAGGCTCTATCTCCTAAAGGTTCTATAACCTTCCATAACAGTGCCACCAGCTGGGGATTTGATATTCAAACAAATGAGTCCATGTGGGACATTTTACATCCAAACCACCAAAGACAGCATCCTCTAGAAACCAAAGATCATCTGAAAATAGACAATGTCAAAATGGGTGGGATTTGGGGAACTCTGAAGAGGTCACCTGAGATTGGAAACATGTCCTGCAGTCTCCTGAGAAGAGATCAGATTGGCATCTCTAGCCACAGCAAATTACAGTGAATTACTTGTAGTAAAATTCTATCCCAAAGCATCCTCTACAGCTCTGGTGACTATTCTTGTAGCACCTGACCTACAATTGGAATAGATATTTGCATTAGATCTTCAACCAATGGCCTGTAAGCATTTTTACAAGTATCAACATAACTCACTTTCCTTTCTAAATTAGACTTGCAGAATTCTGATACACCAATTTTTGCTTTAATTAACAGAGGCTTAAAGTAGAAGTCTAAATTTATTCACTGGTATCCAGCCTTGCGGCTACCTTCCAAATTAGTATTTTTTTCAAATGTAACAACCCACATCAAACCATTTTTCTTCTTAGGTCTTTATACGCATATAATGAGTCTTCTCTTGTTCCCAGATAACGTATTTTTAGCTCTAATTTCAATGTTAATCAGCTCCATGTTCTGTTTTAGTAAATGAGTAAATCACCTTAAGATAGATAATAACACCAGCTCCAGAGGAAAAAACAAACAAACAAAAACAGTGAGCAAAAAATATTACTTTCACTTAGGGGTCAAAGTTCTGTGCCATTAGCCAAAGTCCATGAGTTCTGCACAACACTAATTTCCACCTGCTTAAAACTTGGGCAGATTTAGTAATATGATCATATTCAAAGTTTTTCTAATGGGGACCAACACAGTATTATCTGTTCACATCAATTTTAGCTTTGTTATGGAGGAATAACTTCTAAGAATACACAAATTCAGTAAATGAGATGACATTTTTGCTTCTAAACATAAAAGGTTAAACATTTATAATGGAAAATGACCCCAAGTTAAGCTACTGATAACTTTTGGCTCTATATTGTTTTCAGATAAGGCTTAGCATGTCTTTATTTTTCACATGTAAAACTCTAGTCGAAGCAGTAAAATGAGCTAAGTACATTGTGCAATGTGCTATGCAAGAAGCTGGCTTCTTGATAGATTCCACTTGAATTTTCAGTGCATTATCCTGGATCCTCCCTTGGGTATGTGTAAGCTCTTGTTTGCGTAATTGAAATTCCCCACATTTCAATAGGTGAAGTTAATTTTGAGATTTTGACAGTGATTTCACCATAGCTTGATTGGGAAAGTGGTTTCAACATGCCTTGGAGATTTCTCCAGTTCAAAGGTATTTCTTGGGATTGCCACAGTGGATCCAGGATTCCACCTGCACATGGACCTTGGTGGCTCTTGGTGCTTGCTGCTCAGGAACCACACCACCATGCCTTGTCACTAGTCACCAGTGGAATAGGGACAATGACTCACATGCTGAGGAGTTCTGAGAAGCACAGATTATCTTGACCTATCTTAAACCATGCCCTTTAGCAAGTGAAGAAAGGCAGTCTCCAAGATGTTTCTGATACATCTACGAGACCATCCCTCAGCACTTTAAATATATATATATATATATAATTTATTTATTTGAGACAGAGGAAGAGAGTGAGTGTGAGAGAGAGAAGGATGGAGGAGGGAGTATGGGCACTCCAGGGCCTCTATCCACTGCAAAGGAATTCCAGACCCATGTACCACTTCATGCATCAGGTCTTATCTACTGGGGAATTGAACCTAGGTCTTTGGCTTTGTAGCCAAGCGCCTTAACTGTTAATAGATATTCTCCTAGGTGGAAACCACTGGCCCACTCACAGATCTCAAAGAACTGTTTCTCAACTCTGTTCATCAATATTTATTTGGACTATAGATACTGATTGGCTTGAGGCCTATTGAGATGAATAGCCCTCTTTACTTGCAAACCTGAAAGGATTGAACAAGGACATTCAGAGCCACTAAAGCCTTACAGATCTTCCATTTGAGGTTCTAGGTTTAGGAGTGATTGTGTTCATTCATCCTGGTGAACAGTTCTTCAATTTTCCCTTTGGAAAGTGGCTGAAGGGCTGAAGAGATGGCTCAGTGGTTAAGGCGCTTGCCTGCAAAGCCTAATAACCCAGGTTTGATTCCTAGGTATCCACATAAAACCAGATGCATAAAGTGGTGCATGTATCTGGAGTTCATTTTCAGTGGCTACAGCCCCTGGCGCACCAACTGTCTGTCTCTCTTCTCTCTATCCCTTTCTGCTTGCAAATAAATTTAAAAAAATGTTTGAGCAAGCCCAACACACTGATATACTTTTTTTTTTTTTTTTATGAGAGAGAGAGTGAGAGAATTGGCATGCCAGAGCCTCCAGCCACCATAATCAAACTCCAGATGCACCTTGTGTGCATGTGTGACCTTGTGTGCTTATGTCCCCTTGTGCATCTGGCTTATGTGACACCTGGAGAGTTGAACATGAGTCCTTAGGCTTCACAGAAAAGCGCCTTAACCACTAAGCCATCTCTCCAGCCCAAATGAAAAAAAAATATATATATATATATATTTTTAAAAGTTACTTAAGGTATTAATTTTTAAGTTGCTAATTTGTAGTAGTAATTGCCACTTATGTTAGAGAATGAGACCAGTGGTGCTTAACCTCCTCCTTAAAATAAATCTGCTAAAATCTGGCTTTAAGCACTGGATTTTGCTCAAATTGCCTCCTGAAAAGGGCTTGTTCTTTTTACTCCTGGCCTTCTGAATCTCTGTTACACAACCTAGTCTCTGCCAGATTGTTTTAAATCTGAAAACTGACTCAGTGTTAATTTACTGGAGGCAACTGCCACGGACACATTTCCAAGAAAGGAAGAGACGCCGTCCTCAGGGCTAGCTATGAGAACAAGCAGGCAGATAGGAGATTTTGATCAGCCACTTAGAAGGAAGCCATGTTGCAAGATAACAAACCTCTCCTGCCTGCTTCAAGTAGATTGTAGTGACTAACAGCAGCTAATGTTTATTGACAGATGCCAGCATTGAGATGAGCACTTTTTAAATTGGATTATCCAACTTAATCATTACCATTCAATGGTCCACAGTCTTGAGAACATCTGTCTAAATTACCTTTTCTTTTCACAAGACATTTGGAGGTGGAATAGCCTATGAGTGGCTTGCTTCTCTTCCACACACAGGGAGGAAGCTACTTTACTCTGGCTGGGGGCTTCCTCAATTTCCATTGCCAGTAGATGAAACTGCTTTTTCTTAAGAACCCTGGGTTACTCAAGAGGTCAAGCAGAAAGGGACTCAGCAGGACAAGTCTTTCCTTTCTTGTCTTCTCTCACTTACAGATCACTCAAGAAGTGCTATTGTGGGTTTGTCTTGGAAGTAGTAATGCGTCTCAAATACCTCTGGAACCCATTTTCTCATTCGATCATCTTGCCTCTTAGAATAAAACACAGGGGTCATGGAGGGGGGAATCTCACTCTAGCTTTCTTTTCAAAATTCCCCATTTGTCTTGCTTCATCCTTGGGCTCTCTGCTCATCTCAGAAGAGGTAGTGTGTCCCCCCGCCCCCCATCACAGGGAAGAGAAGCCTGCCGCTCTGAGATCAACACATCGGAGGTGCTCAGACATTGCTCCACTCCCTCTCTTCCTCTATCTGTCCCTCCTCCCTCCCTCCCTGCCTTCCTCCCTCTTTCCCTGCCTTCTTCTCCTTCCTCCTTCCCCATCTGTGTTAGACAGATTGCATTACTATAACAAAAACAGCTGAAATAAGTCAATTTTCAAGGAGGAAAGTCTTATTTTGGCTCATGGTTTTAGACATTTTAGTTTATGGCTATTTGATGTATGGGGCACAGTTCATCACAGCAGAAGCAAGTGGCAGAAGAGGTCTAATTTACCTCTTGGCAAGCAGGAAGGGAGGAAGAGAGAGAGAGAGACAGAGAAGCACCTGAGGTACCAACCCCTTGTGTGGAATGTGGAACTCCCCCCGTCTCCCGTGACCTAACTTCCATCAGGTCCCACCTCTTGGCCTACACAATCTCACAACTAACATCATTGAATTTCCTCCCTGACATTCTCTCTTTTCTTGGTTATCAGGACAACTTTCTTTTCTGATTTTTTTTCAGGTGGAGTATCACTCTAGCCCAGGCTGACCCGGAATTTACCACGTAGTCTCAAGGTGGCCTCGAACCTATGATGATCCTTCTATCTCTGTCTCATGAGGTATTAAAGGCATGCACCACCACACTTGGCCCTTTCTCAGTTTTATTTTTAGATAGGCGTCAATGGGAGTGATCTTTCTTCCTCTACTACCCTTGTCCTGTTGGTGTTTTCCAAGGCACTCCCATTTTCCTCTTTTCTATTGACACAAGCATGCCAGAGGGTGGCAACTCCTCTCATAATTGCATCCTCTATTCATATTGTGCCAATTCTCAAGCCTCTTCACAGATCCTTATTTAGGTCTTTTATGTCAATCTCTTTTCTCTATGTTCATGTTATATGGGTCAATCTCTAGTTCTCCAGGCACACAGAATTTAATGTGTCCCATGCTAACATGACTACAGCCTTTCCAAAACCTATTTTTCTTTTCTTCATATTATATCTTAATGACAAAAATTATAGAACATAAAAAGAAAGTGGAATAAATTTGCTAAGTTACATTAGCCTATTTTTAAAAATACTTCCAAAAGAGTGAATTCAAGTGTCAGTATAGAAGTACCAAATATTTACGTGCTTTGTGCTCTGCTCTTCTTTTTCATAACCACTGTGCTATTAGTATTTACTTCGAATCCGTTGTCAATATAGCACATCTAACATATACACAGTAGAGCAGCATCCCAAGTCAACCAAACTCACACAATTGTGAAATGTTATAAATTTACACTCTAAACTTATTTAAACTGTATTGCGATGTATTGTAGAAAAAGAAGCTGTCCTTATTGATGTCTGTGTTGAACCCACTGTTTATTAAAGATTAAGCAATTGGAATGTGCTAATTTGAAGTCTGCTATCTTATTAAAACTCAGCTGTAACCACAGCAACAACTCAGAACTTAAGACAACAAAATTTTTTTCATGGAGCAGCGCCTTTTCCTGGACATTATTTATGGAAAAGTTGGCAGATGTTCACAATAAAAAGCAGACTAGATTTCAGTAAGTTTTAATTTTACATTCTCTAAACACAAACACCCCCTTATTAGATCACTTCCATCATCAAACATCCTTTGTACACTGATGCCTCATAGAATTCACATCCTAGTCCCAGAAGGACACCATGATGGTTCTTCATACCTAGTCCTGGAAGGATACCACAATGGTTCTTCATAGAATTCACATCCCAGTTCTGGAAGGACACCACAGTGGTTCTTCATAGAATCCACATCCCAGTTCTGGAAGGACACCACAGTGGTTCTTCATAGAATCCACATCCCAGTTCTGGAAGGACACCACAGTGGTTCTTCATAGAATCTACATCCCAGTTCTGGAAGGACACCACAGTGGTTCTTCATAGAATCCACATCCCAGTTCTGGAAGGACACCACAGTGGTTCTTCATAGAATCCACATCCCAGTTCTGGAAGGACACCACAGTGGTTCTTCATAGAATCCACATCCCAGTTCTGGAAGGACACCACAGTGGTTCTTCATAGAATCCACATCCCAGTTCTGGAAGGACATCACAATGGTTCTTCATAGAATTCACATCCCAGTCCTAGAAGGACACCACAGTGGTTCTTCATAGAATTCACCTCCCAGTTCTGAAAGGACATCACAGTGGTTCTTCATAGAATTCACATCCTAGTCCTAGAAGGACACCACAGTGGTTCTTCATAGAATTCACAGCCCAGTCCTAGAAGGACACCACAGTGGTTCTTCATAGAATTCACATCCCAGTCCTAGAAGGACACCACAGTGGTTCTTCATAGAATTCACATCCCAGTCCTAGAAGGACACCACAGTGGTTCTTCATAGAATTCACAGCCCAGTCCTAGAAGGACACCACAATGGCTCTTCCTCCCTGTTTCCAATACCACAGCTTAGTTCAGTCTCTGGGATATATGTCTCTCTCCTGTGCTATCATTCTTACTCTTTTTCTCCCTCCAACAGACTTTCTCTCTTCTAGTTGACTCTTCATATCAGAATTAACTGTAAAAAAATACTCACCAGGCTGGAGAGATGGCTTAGCAGTTAAGCGCTTGCCTGTGAAGCCTAAGGACCCAGGTTCGAGGCTCGATTCCCCAGGACCCACGTTATCCAGATGCACAAGGGGTCACGCATCTGGAGTTTGTTTACAGTGGCTGGAGCCCCTGGCGCACCCATTCTCTCTCTCCATCTGCCTCTTTCTCTCTCTCTGTCGCTCTCAAATAAATAAATAAAATTAAAAAAAAACTTACCATATTACTTTCTGACTCAATCTTCCCAGTGGCTCTTCATCCACTGAGTACAGGAGTAAATAAAATTCCTTAGCCTGATACCCATGTTGTTCTTTTAAAAAGCCCAACCTCTCTTTAGGGCCAACTTCAGCTCTCTAAGTTTGAAGTAAATCACATTTTCTGGCTCCCTCCCTATGTGGTATACTCCTGAGCTGCCACAGAGGCCAGGGGGTCTTTTCCTTCCCATCCCCTGGGAACTCTTTTCCCACGTCTCTCAGACTTGGTCACTTGTATAGCATTTTGCAGATACCTTATTCAAGTACATTACACATAATGCTGCAAATTTTAATTGACACTCCTGCCTGCCTGAGATGGCTGAGGGCTTCTGAGGACAGCAACAGGGTCTTATTCATCTTCACGTCCTAAGGGTCCTTCATAGTGATTGGCAGACAGCAAGAAGGTGCTGGGAACATGTCAGTGGGGAAAATACGTCAAGAATGAGCCAGCTGAGAGTAAATTGTACAAATACAATGGAAAGCAATCTGCCAAATCTCATAGTGAAGATAATTCTGGTTGTAAATGAATATTTTCAGTATAATGCTGAGAGAAAGGATATTGGCAGGAGACAGTGTGATTCTTACATTGCATTGAAAACATGCAAAGGAGTGCCATGCAAGGCCTTAAGTTAGGATACCCACGTAGAAAGAAAGGCAGGGGGAAATGAATGGGGCTCTAAGAAATCAGGCCCATTGAGGTAAAGGAAAGGAATGAGATTGAGTCAGGATAGATGGCCTCTGACTAATATCAGTAATATTTTATTTATTAAGCTACATGGAGAGTATGAAAATTGTTGGGAGAGAGTGAAAGGGAAGGAAAAAAATGAGGAGAGTAAGAAGAAAAATTTCTAGGTTGACTACGTGATGAATTTCCATGTCTACACCTGGTGAGGTCTCTAAAACATCATCACCTCTAGGAAGTGACTAACATGGCCTTGACAATGGATTCAGATGCATGTGCATAATTTCCCTGACTTCCTGGCTGTTCTCTTTATGTATTATTGTCATTATACCTACTTTAAAAATAAGCATAGGAACATTCCTTACTTGATTGTTCTTCCTTTGCTTTTTGCCCGCTCGCACGGCAGCCTGCCACAGTGACTTGCATGGGGAAAGAGTTCAGCAACGTCTAGGTTCTTGTGCGTGGCTGTTTTATTTGATTTTGAGTGACCAGTCCATCTTAACCAGCAGATCAGCCTGTCCTAAACTATTTGTGCAACCCAGAGGATGGTTAATAAGGTACCCATTTTTTCTGTTGTGCCTTGCTTAATTTTAGGTAAGGGGAAGGATTTTGAGGAAAATGCACTGAATCCCGTTTTCCAATTGACAAATTAAAATGTGGAGATCAAAGTAACAAGGGCCGCTGGTCAATCTTATGTCCTAAGTGGGGAGTTGGGGGCCAAATCTCAGAGAGTACTTTCTTTTCAGGGACCAAGACAGCTAATAATGAAGCCCCAGACCATCTGTGACTTTCAATTAACAGAACATGAAAAAATTAGGACTAAGGAGATTGCTCAGTCATTAAAGGTGCTTGCTTTTAAGTTGCCAGCTTGGTTTCAATTCCCTAGCCACCCACATACAGACATTTGACTGTAATGGCAAAAGACCCTGATTCCTCCCCACCACACACACACTTGCAATATTTTTATTTTCAAAAAACATGCAAAAAGCAACTAGGCTTAAAGTTACTCTCTGTAACTGGACTGGAGCTGAAGAGGGAATTAAGAAAAGATTTTGCAATAATTTGAACCAAGTAAAGCTAAACTGTGGTGTTTAAGATCATGTTCTCATAGTCTTGTTAATTTTTGGTATAACCTCTTTCATTACCCTTTGTATGAAGGTTTTAATAAATAGCAAATCAAAGCAGATGATTGAAGCAGGTAATTGTTGAAAGGTTTTTCTCCAGAAGCAAAGAAATGGAGAAAGTCACAGGGGCCTACCGGGAAAGAAAATTTACCACAGAGGGCTCACTGAGCAGAATGAAAAGAAAGACGTGGATGAGATCATCTGGATCGGCTCCAGCTCTACCAGTGAAGACCTTACCCAGGTGACTTAGTTCCCAGTGTCAGCTTCCCTTTCTGAAAGGTGGCAGTGAGCCGCCATGTTATCTTCTCGACAGGTTGTGAGAATCAACTCAAACTGTGCATTTAGGTCCCATAGAAAGGCATGGGGGGGGGGGTTCACTCATTAGCAGGATCCTCTCCTCCTTTTCCACTCATCTCTGTCAGAACTACCTGTTGTCACTGACAGCTTCTCGGTGGGCTGTGATTCTTCTCTGTATGGCAAATGGCTCAGCAATGACACTCAGGTTACTGGTCATTGTGTTCCTTCCTCAGAAGACTTCCCTTCTCAAGAGCAAAGATGTGTTTTCTGACTTGTCACCTCATTCTCAGTGCCTTCACAGCACAGGTGCTTTAACAAGTAGCACTGGAGGTACTTGACTGTGTCTTGACATCACAGAGTCACTAGGAAATGCCAGGGCTAGCAAGGACCTTGCTCCTTAAATTTGGGAAAACTGATACTTAGTGAAATAAAGGCCTTACCACAATGCCATATTTGGTGCTCTTTCCACTAAGCCACGCATATGAATAATGATAAAGGAAAAGAAAATGGCGATGAAAACCGGAGGCACTAGAGATAGAAGCTTGCTCTTCTCTGGGGCTGGCTGGCTGGTTCTCCACGAGATGTCTGGGAGGAAAGTCAGCTTTTCTCCTAAGCTGATGCTTATCAGAACTCTCACGAAAGACATGTTACTAATATGTCTACCTTGGTTCACAGGGGAGTACCACACCAACATCACACATCTTCATACCTCTCTTAGGCATCTTGGAGGGAGCTAAGAATGGTCAGAGTAGAGCAAACACCGTAGACAAACTCATATCTTACTCATGAGCATATGCCCCACCCCAGACAGGAAACATTGCCCTGTAATTATCTGGTTTATCACATGGCAATTGTACTTAATTTAAAGGTAATAATGTATATTTGGTGCTTTTGTTTTTAACTCATTTCATGTGTCATATAGAAAATGACTGGGAAGGAAATAATGTTGCTCACTTAGTCATGTCTTGTTGGGAGTTGGTTGTATGACCTCCAGCTGCTATCTTTGACACCTCCCTTGTTCCATCTGAGAGATGTGACAATGGGCCCTGGGAAAGGATGCCCTTGAGTAACATACTCTGGTGCGCATGCAGGTGTTTCCCCTCGCGAATTAGAACCAGCTGTCTGGTCAGGCGGAATATATGGCAGCTTTACATAGCCGGCTGCGCTTCACGGGAACACGATGGTCCATAAATTGTCCTAATAAACATCAACGCTGAAATTCTGACTGAACCATGAAATGCATACCTTTGTCTTTCAACATTAAGGAGAGCAAATCCCACACAGAGTAGGTGACTGGTTCCAAATTTAGAATGGTCTGCCATTGATAGATTTTATTAGATGTATAACCATGAGATTCTATTCTGAGTTCTTATTTGTGAAATGGCAGTAGCAGATTAATTTCACAAATAGTTTACATGTCTGCTATGTGGCAACCAAGAGGCTCAGGAGAATGGAATGGGCTTTCAGGTCAAGATCTCAGGACATGAGAACAATCATCGGTTTCGGAGCTCCAGAAATAGGACTACTTTCAAACAGAAATAAATATACTAAACAATAACTGCTTATGGAAGTATGAAAAACATATTACCATCATGGATATCACCTCCTTAATTTGGGGTGATAATGAAAAGCAAGAACTTTCCCAATAAAGAGCAAACAATTACTCATCAAAT
Source organism: Dipus sagitta (assembly GCA_036346955.1). Taxonomy (NCBI): domain Eukaryota; kingdom Metazoa; phylum Chordata; class Mammalia; order Rodentia; family Dipodidae; genus Dipus; species Dipus sagitta. The sequence continues at coordinate 34,681,628 of CM070775.1, read as the reverse complement.
TTTAACTGCAGTGTGATGAACTGCTTACAAACTACTTCTATTACTTCTAGAACATGAACAGTATTAAGAATTAATATAGCATTTATATATTTTCATTATATTTGAGGATTTATTTATTTTTTTTCCAAGGTAGGGTCTCACTATAGTCCAGGCTGACCTGAAATTAACTATGTAGCCTCAGGGTGTCCTCAAACTCTCAGCAATACTCCTACCTCTGCCTCCCAAGTGCTGGGGTTAAAGGCGTGCGCCACCACGCCCAGCTTATATTTGAGGATTTTTTTATGAGTCCATTTTGAAGTTTTTATGAAATGCCATCTAATGAAAAGTTTCCTTTCATTCAAATTCACTTTGTAAATAGTGTAAGTAATCTGCCCATTTTGAAGTAAAAATTCTAGAGGGTCACTTCAGAATCAATTTGTTAATGACCTGTTTGTCACTTTGTAGTTTTGCCCCTCAAATAACTGTTGTAATCCAGACAGTTATTCTGTGGTACATGTTGATAAATAACTGTTGTAATCTAGACATTGTTTCTGCGGCCCACGTTTGTAAAAGGGAAGATTAAAAAGCCTCCAGAGTACAGTGGAAAGCATGTGCCTGTGAGGCACCCCATCTCTAGTCCACACATAGCCGTTCCAACGGCAACCAAATGATACAGTTATGAAAGGAAAAGGGTGGTGAAGGCCAGGAGGGTTTGACTTGAAGCGATTCGGTTATCTGTTGAGGGAAAAATTGTACTGATTTCTAAAACAATACGTAAGTTACAGATGTTTCCAGACCCCTTCCCCGATCCAAGGAAACAAAATACCATTCAGTAACAAGCACAGATTAGAGATGGGGCTTGTTCCAATATAAACATTTCTCAGCTAGACCTTCTCTGTGGAAGTGCCTAGTCAATTTTTCCATATACAGTGGGAAAGACAACGCTTTTAGCTTAAAAGGCACTCTCTCTTGCCCCAGTGTGCCACTGCTGGCAGTGTGGAGCTTCTGGGATGGGTAGCTTAGGGATGCCACCACATGGTAAGTTGAACGTTGACTAACTCACCGGAATTACACACAAGAATTTTGTCATGGTGTGAACGCATCACAAACAGAAAACTGAGCTCCATACTTGATTTTGGTGTTCGGCACGGCCGTTTATTATCTTAGAGTGTTTCTGTTTCAAGTGCCACTGTTTATGCAGAGCTCAGCTTCGGGCTCGGAACTGTTATGCCCAGTTCTCAGCGCCCCCAGTGACCACCAAGGAGAACCAAACACGTATGCAAAGGCAAGGAGCTTTATTTCGGGCTTAGGCTCGGACTCTTGACTTCACCAGCGCAGTGGATCCATATGAGAGCCCTGAGCAGCAAGGGGCATGGTTACATGATTGGTAGATTTAAGCAGTAACTGCACTTGTATTCTTCTGATAGGCTTAGGATGCTGGTGGGCAAAGCTGGTGGGCAGGGGCTAGGGGAATTCCAAACAGATTAGGTAACCTTTATTGTGATTGCCTATGTGTGGTTGAGGAACTTAAGCAACTTATGTTAATGACTATAGAAATGTATGGCATAAGCAGTTTGTGATCTTTTTTCAGTAACTGTTAAATTCTTATTTAAACCTTGTCAGGAAACAGAAACTTAGGCCTACTAGTGACTCTGAAGCCTGTCATGGCATCCCTCTGGTTCCTGAGTCCTTCAGAACAAAGCAGGCATTCCACACCATATCGAAGATGCAAGAATGAGTGTTTTGCAAGGGGGAAGGAGATCAACACAGAGAAAAATCAACTCCTACCAAATCAGAGAGCCAGAGCCTCAGAGGCCCCCAACACCTCATCACTGAAGCAGACCAAAAATGAACCCAACATGGCTCAGGGAAATTTTGCGGAAGAGGGGGTGGAAAGAATGTCAGAGTCACATGTTGGGTCATGATATGCAGAGACATTTACCTTACCCATAACTGTGGGCTAACTCCACAATGCATGACCCGTATACCTCAACAAGGAGGGGTCAAGGGGGAGGGGGTAGGTCACGGATGAGCCTAATAATGGTACCAAACTTACTGTATTTGCTGAATACAAAATTAATTAATAAAAAAAAAAGAATGAGTGTTTCGGGCACCAGTTACACTGAAGGCACTTGTGGAGGAATCATGCACGATCCTGCCGCTCTGCACAAGCTCAGTGGGGGTAGCCAAGGTGTGGTCATCACTTGCTATGACATATGTGAGGCAAGAATCATAACATAGATAGCAAGGGAGGCATCTTCTCGTTCTTTTGTTGTTGTTTTGTTTTTGAGGCAGGGTCTCACTGCAGCCCAGGCTATCCTCTAATTCACGATGATCTTTCTACCTCTGCCTCCCAAGTGTTGGGACCAAAGGCATGAGGTACTATGTCCAGTGGCATGCTCTAATTTTTAAAATACATTATAGGCATATCTGGAAACCTAATTAATTCTTTGTGGCCACTAGGATCACCCAAGTTACTCTTTTTGAATATTTTATTTTAATTTATTTATTTGACAGAAAGAGGGAGAGAGAGAGAGAGAGAATGGGTGCACCAGGACCTCCAGCCATTGCAGACCTACTCCAGATACATGCGCCCCTTGTGCATCTGGCTAACGTGGGTCCTTGGGAATCGGACCAAGGTCCTTTGGCTTTGCAGGCCAATGCCTTAACCGCTAAGCCATCCCTCCAGTCCCCAAGTTACTCTTTTGTTGCTTAAAAGGAATTTTGGTACAGAGAAATACTGTCAGAATGAAGCAGCAGCAGAGGTTACTTTAACATGGAAGCTGGGGAACCAAAATAGTATTGATGGGAGGGGGATGACATTTGTGCAGGGTTTTTGAAAGGAGGAAGCTGAAGCTGGAAGACTGGACATCACAGGTCTGTATTAATTCATCTTGGAAAGCCAAGAGGCTCAAGCTTAGGTGCTTTCTGTTGCTCCATTGCTCACAGCAGGCATCGGTCACCTCTGGTAGTCTTCCTCCGTAAAGATGCAGGATAGCTTTACTCCTTTCTACTTGTTGGAACTTTCTTTGGAAAGGTTAATTTAACACAGACAATTAAGCTTGTGTGGATCTTCAGGAAACTTCTGGCTCACAGACAGTATACTCACATGGTTATACCACTCTTTCTTCACACATTGTAGATCATTTTGGAAGCATCCTCTAACTCCTAAAGTGAGTGTCAGGCATGCCTAAAAGCCCTGCTAATTCTTTGTGTGGCCATTAGGATCCCACATACTACTCTCAGGTGGCTTAAAAAGAATTTTGGAAGTGACAATAATTTTCAAATTATAAAATAAATAGGGATAATGTCATTTAACTCTAAAATGAGACTATTTTTGTTCTATTCTAGTTCATTCTACTCAAACTGAATAGAGAAAATTGGTTTTGAGGCCGAGTGCTGCAAGACTGAGTTAACTTGGAGCCTGTCAAGCAGTAAGGACCATGGTGCACTTGAGGCATTGTGGTGGTATGATTCAGGTGTCCCCATAAACTCAGGTGTTCTGAGTGCTAGGTTCCCAGCTGATGGAAATTTGGGAATTAACACCTGCTGGAGGCGGTGTATTGTTGGGGGCTGTCTTATGGATGTTATAGCCAGTTTCCCCTTGCCAATGTTTGGCACACTCTCCTGTTGTCCACCTGGTGTTGGCCAGGGGTTGATCTCCACCCTCTGCTCATGCCATCGTTTTCCCCCTGCCATCTGTGGAGCTTCCCCTCGAGTCTGTAAGTCAAAATAATCCTTTTAGTCCCCAACAGCTGCTCTTGGACAGGTGATTTCTGCCAGCAATGCAAACCTGACTGCAACAGGCATCAAGCAGTGAGGGACATGGTGCACTTGGGGCCCATCAAGCAGCCCAGACCATGGTGCCTTTGGGGTCCGTCAAGCATTGAGAACTATGGTGCACTTGGAGCCTGTCAGGCAGTGAGGACCATGTGCACTTGGCTTTCAACCCTCTGTTTTTATAAGCCAGTGTCTGGGGAGCTGAACTACAGCAACTAATTGTTCTCAGTGAAGCATAGCCTACAGTATTTCAAGGTTTTTTTCTTCCTTTCCTGAAATTTATAAACTTCTGAGGTGGTGAACTAAGCCCAAAGGAAATCTGTGCTGGTCTGTGACTTTGAGGGGAAAAAAAAAACAAAAACATTTTTTAGATGAATCTGACCTGATAGTAGCAGATTAAAAGAAATTGTAATCAAATGAAAGTCCACACAGTGTCTAGAACTGCAATAAAGATATTATGGCACACAGTTAGAACAGTTAAATAGTTTTCAAAGAAAGAGTAGACAAAAAGATATACACAGAAAAAAAAGGTTATTTCTGATGCACATTTGATAAAGCGCATATCCAAGAACACAGGCACAGAAAAGACGTGTGATGTCTGCCAAAACAATCACAGAGACTTTATGACTAGAGATGGCCCCAGCCCTTTAGTAAAATCCCAATTGTTTTAAGCACTTGTACAGATTATAATCATTCCTTTGTACAGACAACTACCCTGACCTCACAGCAATATTCATCTCACCTGAAATCAGTATAGGCCTTGCTGTAGAGAGTCCTCCTCACATGGGAAGATTGGGAGGAAGGGGCATGGCCATGCCTGCCATATTAAAAGTGACCTGTGCAGTGGGCTACAGGTTAGAGCTGTCCTGCCTCTTTAAAAACCTTTCACTTTGCTGACCACATGGGTATTGCACGAACCCTGTGCAATCAATCCCCTTTATTCTGTCTCCTATTATGCTCAAGGCACATTTGAGCAGATGCTGTTCACTTGCAAAGTTCTATCATTCTGTTGTGAATAGGCAGATTTTATTGGGATAAATAGATTACACACTTTCTTGCCGTAAGACAACTAGGGTGACTAAGCTTTAAGACCAGCCGTGGAAAAGCTCTCCAAATAAAAATGGAGATGGTGAAATTGTTATACAGCAGGTTGGGAAAGTCAGTGGGGTACAAATGGTAAAACAGACCACTTTGGTGCTATCACACATGAACTTTTTCATTAATTTCTCATGTTCCAATTTTGTTTTTGCAATAATAGGGAAATTCCTGAAAATCATGTGGAAACCTGACTGAAGACCGTGTACAAGGGGCATAGCAGACATGATGTGCTTTGGGAATTTCAAAGCCTCATTCAGTTGATTTGAAACAAAAGGGTTATTGTTCATTTTTGAAGTAGATCTTTCTTTCCTCCTTTTAGGATCAAAGATTTCATGTTTATTTTTATATGGCCATCAAGAAAACTTGAGCCAGAAATTCCTAAGTCATTTTATACCATCGCTTACTTTTTCAGTGTATGTGTGGAGAAGAACCTTATTTAAAGGGTTGATAGCCATTTGAGGCCATGGCTCAGTCCCTAAAATGAAAGAATGAGTGATGTCACTATAAATCAAATTTAAAATTCAGGTAAACATAATGACCCAAGACCAAGAGAACTTCTAATGTTTGATTAGTTAATTTCCTTATTCTAAGACATAGGTGGCTCCAGAAGATAACTGCAAGAAGGTAACTATGGCTGTGCTCTTGCCTGATACAGCTCATGTGATGTCCCACCACAGAGACCTTTGGAGCCTCTCATCCCCCCTCACGCAGGCTTTATTACAAAACCCCTGCTGTGTGATATACCAGGGGGCTGGAGGTGGCGCTCAGTGATAGCAGGTGTGAGCCCTGGTTTGAAGCCTCAGGCAAAAGCCCCATGATGTAGTTGGACAGGCAGACAGCACCCAAAGCTTCACTGTGGTCCTGTTTCTAAACTCCCTACCTGGGACCTTGGGAAGGTGCTCCAATTCTGGCTCCAGTATTTTCCTTTTCAACAACATTAACAACAGAATGATGGCCAGGCCCCTTCCCGTCCTCAGTGTAGAATACGCAAAGCTTCCTGCTCAACACCAAAGTTACATGTAGATGGCACCAAGCTTTTATAAATCAGATTAATAACCATGGTCTTGCATGGCCAGTAAGATGGTTGTAAAGGATAAAGGTAATGATATGTAGGAAAACACGTCGTAAACTACCAAGTTCTGTGAGTACTGATGCGACTTTTCAACTGAGCCAGTGGTCACTAGAAATCATCTGGTTTGGAAGTTGTAAACAGCACTTGTCCAATACTGGTAACTTTTTTTTTTTTTTTTTTTTTTTTACTGGTAACTTTTTGAAAACTGAACTCTTCAAGCTGTGGTTTGAAAGAAATATAGAAATGTTTCTAATCCATCAGATTAGTTCTTCCTAGGTATTTTGAATACATGCTATAAAGCAAAATGAAAAAAGTGACAGTTCTATTTTCATGACATTTGAAATGCTTAGAAGGCTATTTTTTAAAATTCAAGTGAAAAACTGAAAAGCAAAATTTCTAGTGGTTTTTTTTTTCCTGATTTTCTGTATAAAATGAAGTTATTTTGGTCTTTAGAGATTATGCAAATGGGTTTGGGTCCACAGATGTGTAAAACTGCTCTGAGGGAGGAGAGAGGAAGCCTGACAGTTATCTTTTTAGCTCTGCATGGATCATATCAATCCAAATGACCTGGTTTATATCAAAATGAAGTTGATATTTTAGGATAAGATGCTGTTAATTGTGGTGGAATAATTAGATTAGAAAAACAAAAACTGAATAAACATCTGGCTATTCCTACGGGGATCAAAAGATAGTGGTGACCACGTCTACTCAACACCACCCCATTCTCTCTCCAAAATTCCTTTGTTGTTTTCCTCAACACTCCCAGGTAATGACTGAGACAAAAGCGGAATTTCCTAGACAAGGACCAAAAATATCATCAGGAACAGGAAGCCCAGAAATATCTCTCAGGAGAGCACCGATTGTTTCAAGACTTGAGCTCATGCTTGGAGCTGCTACAGAGGCTCTCAGAGCATCTGCAGTTCCACACAGCCAGAGGCAGGTGTGTGTCCTGCTGGGAGACACCTTGGGTAACAGTTTGGAGATGTCATGAGTTAGAATATCAACTCACAAGGTCCCAGCACAGTAGTTTTCAGACATTTTAGAGCAGATAAAAAGTCCTAAAACAACAACAACAAAATCCATCGAAGTTCTATGAAGAATTAATGTACAACTCAGGGAAAAAGAAGATACTATGGCTGAAGGAGGCAGGGACCTGACTTCTTGCTGCTCGGCTGCACTAACCCTAAGTTATAGGAGATGCTTCCATGGTGAGAGCCAGTGACTTAGTAGGTCTATGTCAAAAGGCCCCTGCTCTGACCTCCACTTAAGCATGTTACTGTCAACAGCAGCAGTGCCTTTCACTTTTCCCTTTTCCTTGCTCTCCAAACCTATGACAAGCCATCTTGAAAAAACCTTGGCAATGACCCAAGCACCTGTTCTCCTTTCCAGAACATGGCCACCACACAAACCCAGGCCTTTCCTACTCTCCCATGGATAGTCACCAAACAGAGCCCAGTTTCTGGTTTTCTGCTGCCCCAGTCTTCCAGAGCCACTTTGACCAAGCTCGGCTCTCACTGGGTTTCTTCCCTGTCCTCTGAAATCTTCAGTGACTCTCTGTCATCTAGTCCAGCCAACGTGGTCTGTTGTTCTCTGTAGAAGAAACCCTGTGTCTTTGCTTTCACTCCTCCTGGACTGTATCATTTTTCTCAGTCTTAAAGCTCCAATTCGAAGATCACCACTCATGAGGCCACCCAGCAGCTTCCTACCAGAAATGATATCCTGGAACGGCTCGACCGGTCCTTAGCTTAAGGCAAGTGTTACGCTAACATCTCTCGCATCCTTTTTTTTTTTTAAGTCATTTTGTTTTTAGTTTTCTTTGTTTCTTTGGAGAGTTGGCTTTAGAAGATGTATGAGCATATCACCAGAAATAAGGCCTAAGTAAGATCAGAGGAAGAGACTGAGTGAAGGAAAGGTGGGGGGAGGGTTAATCAAAAACCTAAGAGGTATGAATAAGTCATACGGAATCTACATTTTTGGACAGTGGCACACCCAGAAGCGATAGACTGTTACTAGACAAATTTCAGTGTCAGAGATGGGATACCTTCCAGTGAGTTGTCGGCCAGGAAGATCCCTGATGCCCCTTAAAACATTACAAGCCATTGCCAAGGCTCTTGGTTTCCCTCCAGGAATAGATGGCAAGACCCTTTTCTGAATACTCTATATGCTTGGGCTGCAAGGTCACGGAGAAATCCTGATGGCGCTGAGCTGAAAACTTCCTCTGTGTGTACCAGCTGACAGAAAGCTAGCAAAACTATGCTGCACGCAGCTGTATGGGAGAGAGTGAATTCTCCAGTGGAGATAAAGAAAAGTGGACACCAAAAGCCTTAAATTTGGCCAGCCAGGCTAAATGAGCCAATGGGTACAACAGTGGCATGTCTGTTATGGGGGAAACCAACTGTTTTCTAATTGGTCTGGAGACCCCACTCCACAGGAGGGAATACATGCCTGACACTGAAAACCTAAGATGAAGCAAGTCATGAGCCCCAGGGGTGTAACACCTGCTGGTATCTGCCTAAATGTATATACTATGTTCACCAAACTGCCTGGTAAGTACTTCTCATAATGTTCATACCCATGTATTAATGCTACTCTCACTTTTGGTTAGAGAAGCTTCTCTTTTCAGATGGCAGTGACCTCTGGGATAACTCAGAAGTCACCATGGTGCTGAGAAGAAGTGACAGAGGAGTGCTCAGCACTGAAACATTTCTACATCTCTATCACACCTTCCAAGGATCAGGGCCCATTATGGAAAAGGTAGTGGAAAAAATGTAATAGCCAAAGGAACGGTAGGACTGCTTACAAAGCACTCCTTCAGACACAAAATGGCCTGGATATCCATGACTTCATAGTACCTGACACTACTTACACAAGATCATCGTAATAGGAGGAAAAAATGATGACATAAAAATAAAAGAGAGGGCTGGAGGGATGGCTTAGAGGTTAAGGCATTTGCCTGCAAAGCCAAAGGACCCAGGTTTGATTCCCCAGGACCCACGTTAGCCAGAAGCACAAGGAGGCCCACGTGTCTGGAGTTCATTTGCAGTGGCTGGAGGCCCTGGAGTGCCCATTCTCTCTCTCTCTCTCCCTCTCTCTCTGTCAAATAAATAAAAAAAATATATATATGAGAATGAGGGGGGAGGGGATATGATGGAGAGTAGAGTTGTGAAGGGGAAAGTGGGGGAATTACCATGGTTTGTTGTCTATAATTATGGAAGTTGTCAATTAAAAAATAAAATAAAATAAGAAGTTCCCAATAAACATTCAAATATGTTTTACTTAGATCTATGAAATATCACAATGATATTCTCACTTAAGAGTTGTGATAAGCTAAGCTTTAAATAAATTTTATTTTAGTTATTTGCAGGGGGTTGTGAAGAGACAGACAGAGGGAATGGGCGAGCCAGGGCCTCTAGCTGCTGCAAATGAACTCAAGATGCCTGCACCATTAGCATCTGGCTTCATGTGGGTACTGGGGGAATCAAACCCAGGTCTTTAAAGGGCTTTGCAGGCAAGTGCCTTAACCATCTCTATCCCCACTCTGAGCTCTTATAACAGAATTTAGTTGTTTATATTATTAGTATACTTGCTTTTACCTTGACTGTGTTTTACGCATATTTGTATGATACACACCATTATTGGGAGACGTTATAAGCACTTGAAGCCAGATTTCCAAGCTATGACCTTTAGCAGATGACTTCACGCTGAGTAAGAGTGAAGTTATGGCAGCTGATAGACAAATGTCTCTAGATGAGGAGTACGAGGTGGTCATACAGGGTTTAAATACTATGTTTTACATTTCATAATATCTAATTAGAGTTAATTATTCCAGGGGCTCTGGAGATGGCTCAGTAGTTAAAGGTGCTTGCTTGCAAAACCTGATGCCCTGGAGTTCAATTTCCTAGCCGCCCATGTAAAGCTGGATGGGTATTCATTTGCAATAGCAAGAGACCCTGGCACCCCCCTACATTCAAATAAATAGATAAAATTAAAAATTAATTTGCCATAATCATAAAAATGTACAACCAATAGGAAATGGCACATGTTTAGTTTGGAAAAGGTTGACATCCAGCAATGACAGGTATTATTTTATCTGAAGTTCTCTTTGGTCATTATAAATGACTCTCATCAAAAGGGAGATATTGCTTAACATTTCACGTCATAGATGCTGAGGGATGACCTGTATCCTCTTAAAAGTCATCTGACAGCTACTTGATCTTGGACTTCCAGCCTCCAGGACAGAAAAATATAATTCTGTTGTTTAAGCCACCCAAGCTGAGGGTTCTCCATATGAGACTCTTAGCAGACTAATAGCACAGGTGAAATGTGGTAAGACATGAGGTTAGAGGGCTGGAGATGGCTCAGTGGTTAAAGCACTTGCTTGTAGAGCCTGACATCCTGGGTCCAATTCCCCAGTACCCATGTAAACCCAGATCACAAAGTAGCGCTTATGTCTGGAGTTCCTTTGCAGTAGCAAAAGGCCCTGGTGTGTCCATCCCTCCTCCCCTCGCCCTTCTCTCTTTTTCTCTGTTCTCCTTTCTCTGCTATCAAATAAATAAATACATTTCTTTTAAAAATTAACAACAACAAAAAACAACCATAAGGAAAGGAAGAAAAGGGTAGAGATTCTTGGACATGTAAAGTATGGGACCATAGATTCCCCTCCAATGGACATTACCGATGACTTCTGCCACAGTCAATGTTCTCATGGGAGGAAGGCAGAGCCCACCTGGCTGTGAGCCTGACCCAGGCTTCCTGCAGTAGGCTCGTGCTCCTGGAGCGCTGAATGAAAGGCTTCACCTCTCTGATAACTTGTTCTATACGGGGCTTCTAGGAAGAGTGAGCCTGTTTCTCTTAGTTCTGACCTGAATCTTTTCTGTGGCTAAACTTCCCTGTCTTTTTGTTTTTGTTTTTGTTTTGTTTTGTTTTGTGTTTCTGAGGTAGGGTCTCACTCTAGCTCAGGCTGATCTGGAATTAACTACGCAGTCTCAAGGTGGCTTCGAACTCATGGAGACCCTCCTACCTCTGCCTCCTGAGTGCTGAGATCAAAGGCGTGCGCCACCACGCCCTGCTTCCCTGTCTTTTTCTACTGCCATTTCTAAAACTGAAAACAAACAAACAAACAAATGAGAAGAAGTAAAAAGTAAACTTTTTATGTTTCAACTCTGTTTCCCTATGATTGACTTGTGTAAGGCCTGAGGCCATGTTTTTGCATCCGTTTCAAGTTGTAGGTCCACTTAAGACTCCCCTGAAAGTTAACAGGCGGGTTGGAGAAGCGTGAACAGACACACATTCAGAAAGGATGTCACGTACAATGGGAGAAGGTCCTGCTGTGGCTGTGATGAGAGAGTGTGCTTGTTCCCTAACTGCGTTACAGCAACAACAAGATCCTAAACATTTTATTAATTCTAATGCTATTTATAGACTCAGCAACTGCTAAATGAACTGTGTCATTCCTGGATAGTACCCAGGACCTCTGTAAGCCGGACTATTGCTAAGATTTAGAAACACATATTAGAGGGCATTATACTGAGAAGATTGAGAACTTGGAGCCAGATTTCCCAGCCATGACCTTCCATTGCTGTGTGACCCCGTTTCCTTATCTGTCAGGTGGGGCTCACATCAACTCCTCGATGCCTTTCTTATAGGGCTGCTATGAGGACTAAATGGAGTAACAACGCACATAATGAGCTTAGAGCAGAATCAGGACACAGCAAGTGCTAGTCAAGTATTTCATAGTTAAAGCTAAGAGCATCTTAGAACTCAGCCGGGGGGCTGTCCAACCCAGGCCAAAGCACAGCTCCTGCTTAAGGCCATAGTAACATGTTCTCTGGGGACTGAGACTGCTTCAAGGAGACCCTGGTGTTTGCAGGGAGAGTGGGGCTATGTGCCTAATACAGCAGACACCCCGGGACTCCATGGTGCTTCCCTGCAGTTCTTAAGGCTGTAGAAAACCCGAAGGAGGAGTTGTCATAGCAACTTTTACTTGGCTGACCGGACTCTTCAGCATCTTGTAAATTCTCTTTCTAGCTCGGGACACAGACTGCTCATCACTCCCAGGAGACTCGTCCTGGGTCAGGATGGCTCCCTTGCTACCCAAGGAAAACATCACAGTCCCACCATTTCCTTGAGAGTCTGAGCAACACCCTATTTTCAGGCGGATTCCAGAAATCAATGCCTCCCTTGCTCTTCTCCCTGTGTCTCAAAACCATGTCAGCTCCGGCAGTCCCACTTGAGTGCAGGCTGAAAAACAGGGCAGGAAAAGAAAATCTTCCATGTCATTTTTATCTTTTCTCAAAAGCCACTTCCTCCTCCTCTTCTTTTCCCATTCTCCACATATTTTGTATGGATACATCATGTGTTGGTACCCTCTTTTCCCTCATCCCTGCCCCATTCCTGCTGGGAACCCTCCTCAGTGGGTTGCAGGTATCCCCTATGAGGTTGCGGTTTATGCACTGTGGGAGCAGCAGCCAGCTGTCTCTTTGGGGGAGGCAATGCCTCTGGGCATGATGTCTCAACCTGTGGCTCTTAACAATCTTTCTGCCCCCTCTTCTGCAAAATTCCCTGAGCTGTGGTGGGTGAGTTTTAAGTCTGCTTCAGTATGAGCTCTTAGGAGTCTGGATCTCTTCTGAGCACACTGTAGGCGTTGGTCCTGGTTTCAGAAGCAGCATTACCCATCTTCTCCCAGGGGCTGCAGAGCACCAGGGCACTCCCAGCTTTGTCCTTTATTACTTTAAAACTATTTTTCAAGGAAGGGTTTACTACATGGGTGAGCCTATCATCTTCACTCAGCTATGATTTCAATTAATATTTTTGGCCTATCCCCATAACTGTATCAAAAGAAAAATCTGCTGATTCACAATTTCCCCTGAGGCCATTCAAGATTCAAGCCCAGGGCATTTTAGATCTCTCTTCTCAATCTCTCTCTCATATCTTTCTGTTTAACTTCATCCCCAGGGTCTGAGTAGGGCAGCACACAAGACCTCTAGTATGGGGTTTGCTGACCACGCTAGGACACACCTTGTATGTACAGAGCTGTCTGCAGCTGATACTGTTTGAGATCACTCCTTGGGATGCCACTTTGGAAAGGCCCATGTCCTGACTTGCAGAAGCCCCAGGTCCACAGACAGAGACGGTGGGGAGCGAGGAAAGCACTCCATTAAAATGTCTGCTCTTAGCTCTTCCACTAGGTCAAGGCACTGCTTTCCGCAGGCTCTGGGCTCTTAGATCTTGGGGTTCTAACTGGGACAACAGCTGTGACTATGTGACCCTGTCCCTTCGGCGTGGTTCTTTTCAGCTGGTGTACACTGAAATCTATTTGTCAGAAGTTTTTTTTTTTTTTGATGGAAGAAACTTTTCAGTTTTCTTTTTCCTTTTCCTTCTCTTTCTTGCTTGCTTGCTTCTTCAGAAACCAAGGCCATGGTGGGGGGTAGTGAACAGACTTGCCCATGTTCCTTTATCTACCAAGGGTCATCTGCTTGATATTAACGGAGCCAATGATACAGGAACTAGGGTTCCTTGCCAATGCGTCAGCAAGCTATGCCAACCCACTTTTAATTTTGGGGTGTCTTGAGACTCTTGTCTTATGAATTCAAAGAATGGAACCCACAGAGGATAAAGTTCAGAAAGATTTCATTATAGCATAGAGTGTTAGGAGGAAGAGTTTTAAGAGAAGGGAGCTTAAGGTGAGGAAGGAAGACAGAGTTCTTGCCCAAGGAGGTAAGAGGAGTTTGAGAAGCCCACCTCGAGGCTCAGGTTGAGGTCTCTTATGAGCCGCCTGGATGGGCAGCTGGTCTAGTCATAGTCTAGTTCTGATGTCAGGTGTCTGGGATCAGGATTTCTGGGAAAGGGAAATCTTCCCAGAAATCTTAATTCTCTAGGAAAGGCCTTCTCAGAAGAGGTCAGAGATAAGGAAAGGTCATACATATCCTTCTGATGGGTGTGACCGATGCAAGTGTAATGACTTGTTTTCCTATAGGCCCAAGGACAAGTGCCATGTTCAGCCAAGAGAAAGCTACTCATTTTGGGGCCTTGTCACACCTAAGATGCCTTACCAATTTCTATGTCTTATTTTTCACCAAGAATCAGGGAAGATCATTGTAGACTTACAGGTCAGCCCTACTCAGCTCCACAAAGTCTCTTCCTGACAATTCAACACAAAGTACAAAGAAATGATCAAGAGTAAGTGCATTATGACATAACAGGAGGAAATAATTTTCCTTCCAATAGATGGCAAGACATGTTTATGCCATCATCTGTAGTTCTAACTCTGACACTGACTCCATTCACTGAAACATCAGAAGGAATCCAAGTGGGAAGACACAGTTCCCTGAATTGTTGCCAATGAGCTGCCCAGCTGCCCTCCCCCAATTTCATTCCCTTAGCTGCAAAGTGAGAGGCTTGGATCTTTGAACTTCCTCTCTAGATCAACCGTTGATTCCTTTGACTTTATGGTTCAAGACACACTAGAGCTTTGCATCCAGAAATAAGCTCACACTGACTCACACAAATCTCGAACACCCCGTAGCAAGTCTCCTTTATGCAGCGCCAGAGGCTTCGAGGCTTGTCTCTTATGAGTGGAATTTTGGGTGTCTGCTGGCATGGATCACAGCAGATGTCAATATCCAGGGAAGAGAACTGAATAAATCCATTGCTCAGGCACTACATACAGTCTGTGTCCAGGAGTTCCAGCTCGGCTTGGTCTTTAAACCCGTAACCTGGGACTTGATAGAAAATGGCCTGCCGTTCTGGGGTGCCTGGCACATCAGCAGGAAGAGTGGTGGCACTTGGGGCACACTTGCCTTGCCAAAGTGTGTCACTATTCACAGGGCAAGTACAGTCATCCTGAAGTTTGAAGAGTGCTGTGGAGCAGGCTTGGAGGCCTGGGACGTGGAATGCGTGCCACAGTGTTGCGTCATCACATGCATTAGGGAAAGGTTTCTGCTCTCTTCTCACCATTCTGCAGCCATTTTGACATTTCTAGTATGAGCGTCTCTGCAGCTCTGAGTCCTGGCATGCCAGGGTCCGAGAACCTCCGGCCATTTCTCTTGCTGTCCTGCATCCGTCCATGGGCAGTCCAAACACTAACATTTGGTTTATAGACTAGAGTTTAGAAGTGTCGCAGTGCGCTTTGTGCAGACAACAGTACTCTGGCAGCAGCCACGTCCTTAAGGCAAGTTTTACTCAACACTTATTTTTTTTTTAATCCCCAGTGTCTCTGATTTTCTTTAAAGCAATGACTCCCCGCCAACTCATGGAGCAAATAATTTCGAAACAAATATTAATACACAAAGTCTGGACCATGCTCTGGGGCCCCATAGATTACTTTTCTAATCGGCAAGAGACTTATTAGTGGCTGTGATGTTGTGGGATTTCTCCAGTTTAATAGTTCTCATGGAGTCATAAATGGAGACCCTTCATTCCATTTACGTAAGCATAAGATCTCGAGCTTTCACAAAACACAACATAAACTCGAAGGCGGTCCTGGAAGTGGAAAGTGTCATTTTGCATATTCCCGATCTCTCCCCCAGTTTTTAAAGAAGAACCCGTTTCTTTTCGTATTTTTATTTTATGCACAGTTTGGGGGTTTGAATATGAAAATTTTCCCACTACTATTCAGCCCCTCTCTTTTTTTTTTCTCTCTCCATGTTTCTCAGGATAAAAAGACTCAGATTGGGAAAAGCTGCTGGCAGCTGAAATTCATTAAGACTTTGATGGGAAAGGCAAGTTGGAATTACAAACATCTGTGGTTAAACTTCCCTTTAGTAAACCATTTCCCAGAACTTTACCACATGAGGAGCAAAAGAGAGAAACAGCTGAAAAGAACACACTACTCATTCGCTGAAAAGAAGAGATATTTAAATATTTGGCTATATGGTCACTATATCTCAATGACCTCACAGACTTCCTTATTTTAGAAAATAAGTAATTGTCTGAAAATACTAGTTTGGAACTCAAAGCATGTACTGGAAGTCTGAGTTGAGTGGCTTCTAACCCATCAAATGTCTCAAAGTAACATCTAGCCATCAATATATGTGTATGGTTACCAAAAGCAATCATATCCCCTAAAGGACAATGTTGTGGCATTATCCACAAAACTATGTCAAGTCAAATTTGAGAATTTGTAAAGAAAACAAAATGCTGTCTTTATCATTTTCAAAGGGTTTTTTTGCTTATTTGTTTTGTCTAGCTTTTTTTTTTTTTTCAGATTTAGAAACCCATTCATTTCTTTCAACGCTTCAGAGATACTATTGCTAGTGAAAAGGTATTTTAAAAAAAATTAAGGACTGGAGTGATTGCTCAGCAGTTAAGGCACTTGCCTGCAACACCCAATGACCCAGGTTCCATTCCCCAGACCTACCTAAAGCCAGAAGCATGAAGTGGTGCATGCATCTGGAGTTTGTTTACAGCATCTGGAGGCCCTGGCATACCCATTCCCTCTGTCTGTCTCTCTTTTCTCTCTGCTTGCAAATAAATAAAATTAAAACAATTAAAAGCTAAAGCTCTCGAGTGTTGCTCAAGTAACAAGTTTGTAAACAAAAGTTGAAAGTAATCAAATTTACTGAATCGAATTAAGATTTAGATAACAAAATACTTTTAGCAAGATACTAACCACAAAGTTAACTTGAGTCTAGATAGACAGTGGAAGAGAGAGAGAAAGTGAAAAAGTATAAGAGCTAAGCTAACTCTACATTAGACAGTCATATGTATGTGTGTGTGTGTGTGTGTGTATGTATATATATATTGAATATGAATATATATATATATATATATATTCACAGCCTTACAAGGCAAATGCATTTCTATTCATTTTAAAAAGAAAGAATAATCTCTGTAAGATGGACTAATTTGCACAAAGTCACAGGACTCCCAAGTCCTGGCACTGGATTCGTACATCTGTCTGGCCAAGGGCCGACATTCTGCCTTTGGTGAATTTCAAATACGGTAAAGTAGAGACTACAAATAAGTCACCCTTGGGCTGAATCTGGCCTTCAGAGACTTGTGCCCACAGAGCATCAAGAAATTGAGTCAGCAGTTTCACTTAAGAAGCCAGATTCTGTCTCCTCTTGAAAAAATAAATAAACAAACCAAACCCCAGAAAGTTGGCAAGCTGAGAGGTGGCTCCTCCCAGGGGGAGAATCCCCTGCCTGTGAATCAAGGCTGGTCACCACAGGCGGTGTGTCCTCACCATGCTGGCTCCACCCAGGTATTTTTGTTGTTGTTTTTGGCTTGGCCTCTGTAAGTATATAAATTTAAAAAATTTATTTGAACGGGCTGGAGAGATAGCTTAGTGGTTAAGGCGTTTGCCTGCCAAGCCAAAGGATCCCGGTTCAACTCTCCAGGACCCATGTAAGCCAGATGCACAACGGGGCACATGTGTCTGGAGTTCGTTTGCAGTGGCTGGAGGCCCTGGCATGCCCATTCTCTCTCTCTCTCTCTCTCTCTCTCTCTCTCAAATAAATAAAATACATTAAAGAAAAAACAGGAAATTTCTCAAAGAAAAATTCTTTGAACCGTAGGATCTCACAGTGCCACTTTTGGATATGTACTCAAAAGAACTGAAAGCAGAGACTCAAATAGACACTTGTATGCCAATGTTCATAACAGCATTCACAACACCAAAAGGTAGAAACAACGTGTTTTTCTATGGATGGATGAGTAGATGAAATGTTTTACACACACACACAGGGAGAGAGAGAGATTGAGAGAGATAGTCTGTGTCTACAGACTACCATTTATCTATATGTGTGTGCATCAACATGTGTATGCACACAGACTGCCCTCCAGGCTTCAAGAAATGAGACTCTGACACACATTACGACACGGATGAACTTCAAAGACATTATGCTAAGTAAAATATGCCAGGCACAAGGAATGTGCCCTATCTGATTCCACTTACATGAAGTATCTAGAGTAGCCAAACTCACACAGGTAGAAAGTCAAATGGTGATTGCCAGGAGCTGAGGGAAAGGGTTAACAATGGAGTGAGTATTTAAAAGGCTTTAGTTTAGGGCTGGAGAGATGGATTAGTGGTTAAGGTGCTTGCCAGCAAAGCCTACGGACTGAGGTTTGATCCTACAGGTCCCAGGTAAGCCATATGCACAAGGTGGCGCATGTATCTGGAGTTCGTTTGCAATGGCTGGAGGCCCTGGTGCACCCATTTTCTGTCTGTCTCTTTTCTATCTTTCTGCTTGCGAATAAATACATAAAATTATTAAAATAAAATAAGTAAAAAACACTTAAATTTATGGTATCAATATTCTATCACATTAAAAATGTCCCATGGTTAAACCAGAGAAATCTGGAACTAAAGGGAATAGAAGTCCTTATTTTCTAGTATTTTTAAATAATACATTCTATAGGATAGACTAGATGTTCCTGTAGCCAGTACAGTTTTTTAAAATTTTTTTGTTCAGTTTTATTTATTTATATGAGAGCAACAGACAGAGAAAGAGGCAGATAGAGAGAGAGAGAGAGAGAGAGAGAGAGAGAGACAATGGGTGTGCTAGGGCCTCTAGCCACTGCAAATGAACTCCAGATACATGTGCGCCCTTGTGCATCTGGCTAACGTGGGTCCTGGGGAATGGACCCTCGAACCAGGGTCCTTAGGCTTCACAGGCAAGCGCTTAACCGCTAAGCCATCTCTCCAGCCCCAGTACAGTTTTTGAATTTATTACCTTTTAATCAAAAGTTTTTAACTTACA
This sequence comes from Dipus sagitta, assembly GCA_036346955.1. Taxonomy (NCBI): domain Eukaryota; kingdom Metazoa; phylum Chordata; class Mammalia; order Rodentia; family Dipodidae; genus Dipus; species Dipus sagitta. The sequence goes on along the minus strand of CM070775.1, from coordinate 34,662,998 downwards.
CCATAGCATCATGTGGAGGAAACATGTTAGAATATATTTATGAAGGGAAAATGGGAGAGGAGACTATTATAGAGTTACATACACAAAGAGAGACATCCAGGAGACCCACTGGTAGAGGGAAAAGTGCATGGAATATTGAAACTTGGGGAAGACATGCTGTGGTTTCTCCACACATCAAGCTACTCATTTGCCGAATAGAATGGGTGTGATTTTCATGATCAAATGAAATGAACAATAATACACATAGGTTTATAGGGCAACATGGAAGTTAGTAAGTGTTAGGTTTTTTTTTTTTTTTTTTTTTTGTAGTTTAAAACTAGATACTGATGTGAGATGTAGTTAAGTGGTAGAATGTTTGTCCAACACTACAAACCAAATAAACACAAATTAAAAAGTAGTATCGAGCAAGGCTGGGAAGAGGAGCTACTCAAGTAGCTGGTAGCCTTCAATAGTTTGTTACTTTTTATAGTAATACTGTATACTGGCCTTTGAATGGCATCTCATAGTTCTTATTATTCATTTGTGTGTGTGTGTGTGTGTGTGTATGTGGAGGGGGCGGGGAGAGGGCACATTTGTGCCACACACATACCACTTTGTATGTGGCTCTACCTGGGTGCTGGGGAATTGAACCCAGGCTGACAGGCTTTGCAAACAAGTACCTTCAACCACTGAGCCATCATCCCTGCCCCATATATTTTCTCATTAAAAAAAAATCTCTGAAACATTAATAAATGGATCTCTACAGATGCTATTCATAATTCAACCACTTGTTTCTATATTTTCCTGCATGATTGCTTTTATAAAGTCTTCTGGAACTCTGCCACTTACCAGACGGAGGGCTAGGCCTCTCTGTTTGTCAAATGAGGTGGTAACTGTGCCACTCTGTTGATCTATCAAGAAGGTGAAAGGAAATGGCTTATGGGAAGTGTGTGAATGGATGTCTGCCATGTGGTAAGTACCTAGAGGGTCAGCTCTGCCCACCACTATCCTGTCCTTCTAAACTAACTTCTATAAAGCCTGCTTTGCTGTTTGGCAAGTAAAAAACTGTTCCCTAATGGTCTAACTCGCGAGTAATTTTTGTTTTTTTTGCCACATTGTCTCCAGGGAACTTAACTTTGTAGTCACTCTTACAAAACATCAATCCATTCTGCTGTGTAAAGGTTTGCTTCTTTTTTTTGTTTTCTTTCGTAAATTGCTTACTTCTTGAGGGTAAAAGCGAGATCCTGCCTGTTTTCAGCCCTTCAGCTATCCATTTTATTGCTCTGAACAGGATAAATCTCTCAATCTGTTTGTATGAATTAATTAAGGCAATGGAATAATGACTGAAAACTGGGATTCAAACAGGCTGATCTAGTTAGGAGAACAGCCTAGGAGGGTCGCCCAGGCCCGCGTCCTCCTGTGGAATCTCCTTCAAAGCAAAGGGCAAAGATAGGGAAAAGGAAAACAGATAGTGAGAGATACACGGCTTTGGGTAAACATTCTGCAACCCCTCAATGGCATAGAGCCTGACAATGCGTTGGGACATGAGATCACAAGTCAACACTGAAAAGAAAGAAGAGGGAAAGTCCCTCCGAATTAGTCTCCTTTATACACGTCTCCTTTGAAGCAAGTCCCTTCATCCAGAGTGGGAGGCACAAGGATTCATGGAGCATTGAAAAGGGAATTTAACCTAGTACTGATAGACCTGTTTCCCCCTGAGGGGAGTTTGCTAATTATTTTCAACGATCTTTACCAATTTAGGTATCAAAACCAGTAACAGTGCTGCCACCTGCCTCTACCATGCCCACCTGGCCCTTCCAGTCCTCCTTGTGGCCCTTGTAGTTTTCAGAGTGGTTTTCTGGGTGGTAGTTTTCTGGGTGGCTCCATAGTGTCAACCCCTAGCCTAGTGTTCTTGACCTTGTTTAACTCTTCCGATGACTCAATAGACAAGAATCTCACTTTCCCCAAGGATCCAGATACTGGCTCTTTGGAGGAGATGGGGGTGTCCCCTCTGCATTCTTGCCCCTGCCCCCCGATTGCTTGTATTTCCATATTGGCCAAGATTTCTGCTGAGTTTTATTTGCTACAATGTATACTGTGAAATGAAAAGATCTTTCTTTTTCTTCCTTCCTCCTTTTCCTCTCTCCTTCCCTCCCTCCTTCTCTCTCTCCCTCCCTCCCTTCCTTCCTTACCTCCCTTCTTTCCCTTTTCCTTCCCCTTCCTCTCTCTTTCTTTTCTTTCTCTTATTGTGAAGTGCTTGAATATTGAATGCTCTTTTTGAAGCCACTAGTCTCCCCCTTGCCCACCCTCACCTACTGAAAATGACTGCTGTCACCACACATTCAGCTATAATGGTCTCAGTGAATTGCTTGTCAAGAAGTAGAAGGTGGGGGAAACTCTCCCCACAATGACTATAGAGTTACCTCTGGGTGCTTCTCTTTTTATATTCTTTCCATCATGAGAAGCTCTTTATAAAGAAACTTCTTCCTTCCTGGCCAGCCAGGCCTCTTCATCCTTCCATCGTGTGCACTTTACTCTCCTATTTGCTCCCGGCTCACACTGAGCACCAGTGTGATGGGCGAGATGTGGGAGGACCACGGGGGATTCCAGCCAAGCACCTCCTACTGACCCATACTTGCCTTGGTACTGATTTTTCCTTCTCTTTGAAGGATAGTTGAGGAATCACCACCATTCACATAAATACAATTGGAATAAAGCGAACGTATTTTTAGAATACCCTCCCATCCACATTCTGAACCTCTCCCATGAATAAATGTGTCCATCTTCTCTTCTATGTAAACACGATCTCCTGACCCAATCCAGTCAAGTGGTTGTGCTATGTTATTAAGTCTCTGGAATGTATTTGGTTTAAGATTTGCTTACTGGCTATAAAGAGCATGGGAAATTTGATGGTGAAGCACTGGGCTCACCCTGGGACCACAGCAAACTGTGGGAACTTATTTGTCTCATCCTACCCCATCTACGCCATATATTTTGACCTTCCTGGGGATGACTAATATCTTCTTTCTAGTCTCTAACGCCCTCAATTGACATTGTGAACCTATTAGACTCTGACAGCACTGAATATATAACTTACTTTGGGATATTCTTTCTGATTGGAAGGATACAGACAAACATATACAACAATATTAATATACAATAATATGTGATAGTACCATGAAAATAAAGTTCTTAGAAACCAAAAAGCAGTCTCAATTTATCATAACAGCATCATGTATAAAGCATTTCAAACTATGCCCGATACTGTGCTAAACAGTAAATTTTATCCAACTTCATCACAATAACTCTACGAGATATAAAGTAGGTATCTAGTTTTCTTATCTGCAGTTAGGGCAACTCTAATTTGCCCAAGACATTTGCAATGTAAACATGGGACCATGGTCTGAAAGTCTGCCAATAGAACACTACTATGCCACCTTCCTATTTATTTCAATAAACGCGTGAACATATGAGAAATTATCCTAAGCTTCAATACTAATTTTACGGTCCTTCAACACTCAAATAATAATTTTCTTAAATTTCTATGGGATGCAAAAAGAGAATGCAAAAAGAAATGGTTGTGTGTGCTTATCCCTGTGGGCTTACCAGATACAAATACAGAAGACCTAGATAAATTGAAGTCCAGGTGCACAATAAACTTTTTTTTTTAAGCATAACTATGTTCTACACAATATCTGGTACATGACCAGAAGCGTATTCATTGTTTATCTTCAGTTCACATTTAAGGGAGCGTCTCAGAGTCCATCTGCCAGTCCTTTCATTCAGGGACTTTCCATGTTCAAAGCAACAGGTGGAGATAACACTGCCTGGGGTTATTTACAACAGTGCCAAGAAGCAAGGCATCAATGGAAACATTGATGGGGTTTCTCCTGGTCTGACCTGGCCTGGCCCGTGCTTGAGTGTGACTAGAAGGCAGGCCGTTTCTTTCTCATAGTTGTTATATTTTGCACAATGAGAGCTTGGTACACTGTAGCTCTACCTGCCTGCCCCCTGTCGGAGGAAGCATAGGCAGAGTTCACCAAGGACCAGTTTTGTATAACCTATTTTTTTTTTAAGGATTTTATTTTTATTTATTTGAGAGAGAAAAGGCAGATGAGAGAGACAGAGAGAGAGAGAGATTGAGAGAGAATGGGCGTGCCAGGGTCTCTAGCCATTGCAAATGAACTGTTCTGGCTAACGTGGATCCTGGGGAATCAAACTTCAGTCCTTAGGCTTCACAGGCAAGTGCCTTAACCGCTAAGCCATCTCTCTGGCCCTGCACCCTGCTTTGAATCCACAATTAGTATCTACAGCTGTACTACTGACGGGTAGAATAAAGACTCACCAGTAGTGCCAGTCTACATGTTTTAGCTGTGTGCCTGGGGTAGCCTGAGTATAGGGTGTGTTTTGTTAGGCTAATGGCTCTTTCCTTTCCCATGAACTTTGGTGACTTTGTTTTCCTCCCTCTTAGCATCTCCCCCGCAATGGACATGCTATTGTCTGTCTGGCTCTTAAATCACTCGGCTCTGGATTCACCCTCCCCCCGCCCCCCACTTCACCAGATACCTACACTTTGGTTATGCCTCTAACCTGAAAGTCATCTTCAGGTACTCAAAGAGAAGCTCTGTGAATAAACACTGATCAGTGGTGTGTCTGATCAGCTGTCCTTTGGCGACAGGCTTGATTTAATCTTGCTTCTGGATTAGAATGTCCATTTCTATCTAGACACTCTGCGCTCCCGTCCCTCACTCACTCCTCTCCACCCCACCTCTCCTTGCTTTTGTTTAACTTGCCACAAAGGGTTGGGTTCCCCAGTAGTAACCTTCCCATTGTCCATAAAGCCAAGAGGGAGGGGCAGGGAGCCGGAGGAGGACACAGGCTTACTGGTGACCACCAAGGCTTGGCAAAATGACTTGAAACACACAAGAAGAAAAGCTACTGAAGGCGGAGTTCTCAGGTGCGTCTTAACAGACCCTCTAGAGCATAAAGGACACAAGGCTCTTTACAGACATGTCCCAAAGCCTCAACTTTCAACCCACAACATCCAAACCCAACTGACAAAACTATTTCAAGCTTCTGAATGGACCCAGTCCAGGTGAAACTCTCAAGACCATGGGAAAGGGAGAAAGAGTAAGAGAGAGAGAGAGAGAGAGGGAGTCACACACAGAAAGAGATCTAGAGCGAGAGTGCAGAGAGTCACACAGAGGGGGGATTAGATGGAGGGAGGGAGGGAGAGTCACAGAGAGGAGAGAGAGAGAGAGAGAGAGAGAGAGAGAGAGAGAGAGGTGTACAGCCCAGGCGGGGGAACGGAGTTACCCAGCAGGGTGACCCCGGCCAGGGACTCGGTACCTGGGCATCCACAGCTGGCGGCAGGAGTCCGGCAGGCCCGCGGGGCTCGCTGATCTCGGGTGGGTCGGGCCTGCCCAGCGCCGAGCTCCCTTCGAAGTCATAGGCGCCGTGGTCCCCGGACGCCGCGTGGGCGCAGGCGGCCCAGAGCAGCCACAGAGGCAGCGCGGAGCCCCAGGCTGCGCTCAAAGCCATCTCTCCGGGGCTCGGGGGCGGGCGGGGGTCGCGGAGGGTCCCTCGGGGTAGTTTATTTCCTCTGGCCCTGCAGGGTCCAGATGTGGGCGATCCAGGGAGCCCAACCCTCAACTTCGTTTAAAAAAAAAAAAAGAGTCGGTTTGGGTGGGGGGAAGAGTCGGTCTAGTGTCTGCGCTCTCGTCCCTCCTCCTACCCGCTGGCACTTGGTCTCTGCCTCACCCCGCCGCCCCCGGCTGGGCTCCGGAACCTGAGGATGGATGGACAGATGGATGGATGGAGCCGGGATCCCCCGCGAGCGGCCAAGGGCAGCCCAGACGGCGAGGACCCGAGGACCGCAGGGCCACCGCCTCCTCTCCTTGGCGGCCTGGACCGAGGACGGCGCAGTTCTGGCTTCCTTCCCGCACTCATTCTCACCACTCCCTTTTCACCTTCCCCTTCCAGGCCCTCCCACTCCAAGTTGGCTTTTCCGACCCCGAGGTCGAGTCTTGCCTGGCCGCCTCCCCTCCCCCTCCCGGCTTGGAGCCCCTCCAAGGACTCCAGATGACGAGGCAGCGTTTTGTGATTTTGCTTCCCCACACCCGCTATTGATGGAGTCAAGGCGCCGGATGTCTCATCTATATTTATATAGATATATATATATTTTTTTTGGTGGCCCCCACTAGCTTGCAGGAAAGTGGGTGGAAAAGGGATTCCAGGGGCGGGAGGGAGCCAGAGGTAAATGACCAGGGCTGCAGAAGCCAGGGGCAGGGTGCCCACTTTCTGGAGCTGACTTCTCCTTTTCTGGAGATGGGTTCTGCAGCACTCTCTCCTCTGAGGCTCTCTGCCACCCCTCTGCTTCCTGAAAGTCCTCTCTCAGAGGGCTGGGGAGAAGAATATCTCTCACTGCAGTGTTGGAAAAATGACTTCATTACTCAAATGCATGAACTTTTATTTACAAAGAACATCTTGTTTTCCCCCTTAAAGAGGTGCTTTGTAAGGGACGCGGAACAAGGCTTGCAGTGTATGAGCCCTGTCAAGCACACTGCCTACAGCCCTACCGCTCCTCTAGGTCTGCGATCTCATGCCTTCTCCATATGTCTGTGTCATGTCACCTTGCCAAGATTTCCATGTGACATGGGCTACAGGTGATGCAAGAGGTGCTCCTGTGGAAGGGCCGGGTGGCTTTTGTAGGTTTCTTGGCCCAGCTTTATTATCTCTGCGAGGCAGCAAAGCCGTTTTACAAAGATCAGATGAAGTAACCAGAAAATGACACCTAGGCGAGTATCTAGGCACTTGAAATCACAGCCGTACATCAAATTTCTCGTGGACTCCACGAGTAGAATGAGCCTGCTTTATCCAAGGACGCACAATACGACCACTTATTCTGCAGTCACATGCCAGATACTTGGCATAGGTCATTTGGAAAAGCCACAAGGCCACTGCACAGTAGGGCTATGATTTGCCTCTTATAGACAGATAATAGAAGGTTCAGAGAGACTAGGACATTTTCCCAAGGCCACTCAGTAGAAAGCTGAACTGAAGTTTGAGTTGAAGCCTTCCTGTCCCAAAGCCCGCCCCACCCCTTCCATCTGCAACACACTAGAGCTCGCAGTGCAGAACTTGCATTTAGAAGCAGGGGATGTGGGCACTCCCACATTCCCAGTGATTTCTGTGTGTTAAAATTTGCATAGATTGTCTCACTTAACTTCGTCTTAATGATTATTCTAAGAAATAGGTCTCAGTATACACATTTGGCAAGAGTGAATGACACTGTAACCTAGGTAATGGACCAAGTCATAGAATGTCAACTTTCTTGCTCTTCAAAACTGCCCAAGGATTTCAGGATACAGTGTGGAGCCCTAGGACATGAACAGAAATGACTCTGAGAGTCTGGTGAGACCAGAAGTATCTCACCAGTGCAGCTGGGGAGATGAAAACAGGGCCTGAGGGGCCTAGATTAGAAGCGAAGGGGGGGGCTGGAGAGATGGCTTAGCGGTTAAGCGCTTGCCTGTGAAGCCTGAGGACCCCGGTTCGAGGCTCAACTCCCCAGGACCCACGTTAGCCAGATGCACGAGGGGGCGCACGTGTCTGGAGTTCGTTTGCAGTGGCTGGAGGCCCTGCCGTGCCCATTCTCTCTGTGTCTCTCTCTCTCTGCCTCTTTCTCACTCTGTCTGTCGCTCTCAAATAAATAAATAAATAAAATAAACAAAAAAAAAATTAGAAGCGAAGGGGATCTCCAATATTTATAGGATGGACCAGAAATGATTCCCAAGGTATCCCTGGACCTGTGTGCTGCTTTGTGTGGACTTAGCATCTCTGGACTTAGCATCTCGAGACACACTCGCTTCATGTCCCCTGCCAGGCCACTTAAATCCCTTCACCACTTGTTGATTGGGAGATGGACTTGAACTTACTCCTGACTCCTGATCAGTCCACTTTCAATAAAGCTGTTTTGGCAAAACAAACAAACAAACAAAATAGCATCAAAACCAACTAGTGCCAGAGTATTGGTTTCTGTGTGCTGGGCAGGGATCTCTTGCTCAATGATAGTAGGGTCCTCAATTTTAAATAATAAAGTTGTTTAATATGAAAGGACCAATACCAGGAGAGGCAAAAAGAGTTCTCATACATCCCAAGGTACCTGCCACATTTTCATCTAAAGATTTAAAAATCCTGTGGCTGGAGAGATGGCTCAGCTGTTAAAGGCACTTGCTTACAAAGCCCGATAGCCCAAGTTCAATTTCCCAATATCAATGTAAAACCAGGTGAACAAAGTGGCTCATGTGTCTGGAGTTAGTTTGCAGTGGCAGGAGGCCCTGGTGTGTCCATTCTGTCTGTCTGTCTGTCTGCCTGTTTGTCTGTCTCTCCCTCTCTCTCTTTCCAATAAATAAATAAATAATATTTTAAAAATAGCATAAATAAAAGTTGTATTGACAGGAATTTCTAGGTTAAATTGTGACCATCTTCTTGCCCATAAATTGGCTAACCTACTAAATTGAGTGAAAGGCCTTAAAACATATTTGGTTTGGATTATTCTTTAAGAAATGTCTATTAATGTGGCCAGACTCTGAGAAGGAACAATAATGCTAAATTATTTTTGCTCCATTATCTTTTTAAAAGAAATTTAATAAATAATTAGTTAATTTTTGAGGCAGTGTCTCACTCTAGTCTAGGCTGATCTGACTCACTATGAGGCTTAGGCTGGCTTTGAACACACAATGATCCTCCAACTTCAGTGTAGTGTTGGGATCAAAACTGTGTGCCACCACACCCAGCTTAGAGGAACTTTAAATAATGACATATCATGAACTACCACACAGTCTGACTTTAGAACTTGACAGCTTCAACACATAATGACTGTTTACATTTATTTTCTAAGGATTTCACTCATAAGCTATCAACCAATCATACATTTTTATATTTAACTTTTGACCTATACAAGAGGCCCAGCAATCAGTATGCAGGTTTTGCAGGAAGGCCTGAGCAGTGGGATAGGAGTGTATTTGTCCAAGACCTAAGCACTCTTTATTTTTGATTAAGTGTATGTTTGCCAAATTTTTCCCTTATCTTTCTGTAGGATTTGTCACTATTTTTTAGGAAAATGGCACAAATTATAAAATCATGGGTTTCTTTATGAAATAAAGCAGTTCAAATTGTGGGCATGTTCATAGAAATTCTAAGAGCTTGATACAAAACTTAGTTTCTTCACGAATTTGTGTATCATCCTTGCACAGGGGCCGTGCTAATCTTCTCTGTATCTTTCCAATTTTAGTATATGTGCTGCCGAAGTGGGCACCAAAACTTAGTTTCTTTAAATGTCAATTTCATAACCTGTAAAAATGGGGATAATGATGTAGTAAGTAATTAAGCCAGTAATGTAGACTGACACATATAAAGTCCATGCTCAGTAAATATAATTTAATTTTTACAATATTTTCAAGTGTTAAATCAGGACAGGACGACAATTTCTAAAGAAGCAAATCAGCAGTGATCTTGTGGCTTTGGTAACCGTCTATGGGCTGAGAATAGCCATGCCCATTTCTGGATGCTCCTGGGACCTGTCCTTTCCTAACTATTGAGTGAGGATGTCATGGATCACAGGAAGAGTGGGCAGACAGTGAGAGAGCCTGGGTGAGTCTTTTACAGCAAGCTAGAAGACAGTGCGGCAAAGGGCATGACCTCCTCACCACTCTCAGGCCATGCAAGGCCTAAGCATAGGGCACTCATTCCTGCTAGCATTTTCTGTGTGGCCACAATTTCTTGGAATTGGGGATGAGGATTCACCAAGTACATTCGTGACCATGGTGTCCTTTGGGGCCCCTACCTTCCTCATGATCATCTCTAGGCGTAGAAGACGGCATGAACATTCAGAGAAGCCTATTAGTGCTTAAATGGCTTGTCCAAGGACACCAGACCAGTAAATGCAAAATCCACACCTTCCAGCTTCTAGATCAATTGCTTTCCCAACTATACCAAGCTATTTTTAGTTCTGGCATTAGCAGATCTGGCGGTTTTGAGGCTTTATCAAAAGAAAGTTCTGGAATTCCCTTATGAGTCCCCCACTTGTCCCCAGTGCAGTTAGCAGCAGATAAATATCATGGCTGTCTGTCTCTTGGGCACTTGGCTATTGGGGCCTGTCTTCGGCATCCAGGGATCTAGTGAGGGTGTTGTTAACACATCCCATCTGCCCTTCTGGAAATAGAACGTTGTGTCAGCTGCTATTTTGGATGTGTAGGTGCTAATCTTGGCACAACCAGACAGAGGATTGTTGTGGGGACAGTGTAATGGAGACAATAACTTCATGATGACATTGGTCAGAGAAGCAAGTCGAATTGGGCTGCCCACTGCTGTAACGTCTCCAATCTTGTGGTAGGAATAACAAAGTGTAAATGATCTTTTTTCTTTGAACATTCCTCTATTCTCTGATTGAGATTCTCCCCCATGGACAACTGGTGAACATTCAGACCATATGAAGAGGACTGATAGCAAGAGAGCTAGAGATGGAGGAAGCCTTTTAAAAGCTGTCCTCCATGGGCTGGGAAGGGTGCTCAGTGGTTAAAGGTGCTTGCTTGTAAAGCCTGATGGCTCAGTATCCACATAAAGCCAGTTGAACAAAGTGGTGCCCGTGTCTAGAGGCCATATGCCCCATTTTTCCCTCCCCACCTCTAATAAATAAATAAATAAATTTTTTTAAACACATATCAGAAGTTTGTTCAGGAAGTGAAGGTCATGGTGTTATCTAACATCCTTTTCTGTTATGGCCTCATTTGGTTTTGAACATATATTAGCTGCATTCTTTACCATCACCCATTTTTCTATTTATTCAATCAACATTTATTGATCACCAACTTATGCAGGTTCTGACACTTGGGATAGTCATAGCATGATCCTCACTGTGCAGGAGTCTGAGACAGACAGACAGAGGTTAGCAGACCCTGGCAGGAAGGTAAAGCCATGACTGGGAGTCCAGAAAGGAAGTGCAGACAAACCTTTACAGAGGTGCCTCTAGGGGGAAGTCAGGGAAGGTTCTAGAAGAAAGGCACTGTGGTGAGTCTTCACAGATGCAGGGGAAGCAGATGCTCGCAGAGCGCAGAGGGACAGAGTGTCGGCCTAGGAGGATCAAGGAAAGCCTGTAAGGCTCATGAGCCCCAGCTCCTTGAAGTCCAGGTCCGGTGGGCAGCGGAGCATACTTCTGGATGTCAGTGTGACCACGACAGAGCTCCTCATAAGATTTATGGGCTGAACAAATCCCAAGAAAACCAGTGGGAGGAAGAGCAACCTGAAGAGGCTTCCGCCATCTCCCAGTGCTCCTGTCGGCCATTCCTCTTCATGTGCCTGAGCTTCCACCAGAGCCGCTCCTAGGGGAGAATCTGGGTCCGAGCAGACCAGGATATTAGCAGAAAAAGACTCCTCACCCTCCTGCCAGCGCTGTCTGTCTTCACAGTAAGGGCTCGTGCTTGTTTCCATGAGCTCATCTTAACATTGTTGCTTTTCTTCAGGTGAAGAAATTTAAGCCTAGGAATGACACAGCATGGTCATGTTGTCATTAGAGAATTTAAAATGCTCCAGGCAAAATAATTATAATAAAATTATAAATTAGAGATATTAAAACATGAAGAAGCAGTGGTCAGAGGAGAGATTACTTTGGGGCAATGAAAACACTGAAATTGTTCTTGATGGAAGTACCTTCAAGCTTTGCTCATACTCACGTTAGTGTATTTCATTTAGGTTTATGTTTTGTATATTGCAGTATATATTTTACATGTCTATTTTATGTCCATTTTGTATATTGCATCTGGTGTTTTGTTACACAAAAATAATCAATCTGCATACAACATTTTTTAAAGTTTAAAAAATGCTTTTATTTGTTTACAAGCAGAGAGTGACAGAGACAGATGAGAGACAGAGAGAGAGACAGACAGAGAGAGAATGGGTGCTGGGGCCTCTAGCCACTACAAACTCCAGATGCATGTGCCATTTTGTGCATCCAGCTTTATGTGGGTACTGAGGAATCAAACTTGGGTCATTGAACCAGGGTTGTTAGGTTTTGCAGGCAGCCATCTCTCCAGCCCAGCATATAATTTTTCTTTTGACAGCAAGCCCAACAGACTGCCTTTTTTTAAAATGCAAGAGTGAGAAGTGGAGAGAGAAGGGGGGGGGTGGAGTTGGCACACCAGGGCCTCCATCCACTACAATTGAATTCCAGACACCTGCGCCCCTTGTGCACACATGCAATCTTGCATGCTTGGGTCACTGTGCATGTGGCTTATGTGGGACCTGGAGAGTTGAACATGAGTCATTAGGCTTCTTAGGCAGGGTCCTTAACTGCTAAGCCATCCCTCCAACACACATATAACATTTTTTTGTTGTTGTTGCTTTGTTTTTTGAGATAAGTCTCACTTTGGTTCAGGCTGACCTGGAATTCACTATGTAGTTTCAGGGTGGCCTCGAACTCTTGGTGATCCTCCTACCTCTGCCTCCCGAGTGCTGGGATTAAAGGCGTGCGCCACCACGCCCAGGCTCACTCATATTATAAACATTTTAAATTATTTATTTGGAGGAGAGAGAAAGAGAGAATGGATAAGAATATGGGCACACGAGGGCTTTTGCCACTGCAAATGAACTCCAGATACATGTGCCATTTTATGCATCTGGCTTTACTTGGGTTCTGGAGAGTTGAACCCCAGCTGACAGGCTTTGCAAGCAAGCACCTTTAACCCCTGAGCTGTCTTCTCTGCCCTGCATATAACATGTTAAGCCTTTCCTCCATGCCCATGCGATTCCAGTATGTTACTGTGAAGAGCTCACCATGTTCACATTTCTATTGTGGGAGGGGCGTCCTTCAGTGATGAGGTCAGTTTTAAGACCAATTAGGAAGGCGAGGAGCCCTTTCTCCTCACAGAGGCCCTGAGGACAGAGACTGTACCTGAATCAAGAATGACAATAGGCCAGGTATGGTGGTGCACACCTTTAATCCCAGCACTTGGGAGGCAGAGGTAGGAGGATCGCCATGAGTTCGAGGCTACCCTGATACTACATAGTGAATTCCAGGTCAGCCTGGGCTAGCGTGAGACCCTACCTCAAAAAAAACAAAAAAAAAATCAAAAAAGAATGACAATAGTAACATGGATATCCTGATGCAAGTTGTTCCACTGAATGGACGCAACCCAGGTGACAGAGAATGTTCACTGACCTGCCTCTTCTCTGGTCATCATTTCTTTCTTTCTTCTCTCTCTCTCTTTCTTTTTTTTCTCAAGGTAGAGTCTCACTCTAGCCCAGGCTGACCTGGAATTCACTCTGTAGTCTCAGGGTGGCCTCGAACTCATGGCAGTCCTCCTACCTCTGCCTCCCAAGTGCTGGGATTAAAGGCGTGCGCCACCACGGCCCGCTGGGCATCATTTCTTAGTTGATAATATTTGCATCAGTACTAAAGGAGAGTGATTGATATTTCTATAGTGCACTCTATGGAGAGAATGGACATTAGAACTGATTAACTCAGCCAAAAGATTTTATTGGGACTCATTAAAATGATATAATTAAGAATTGGGGTCTGGAGAGATTGCTTAACAGTTAAGGCGCTTGTCTGCAAAGCCAAATGACCCAGGTTCAATTCCCCACACAAGCCAAATGCACAAGGTGGTACATGCATCTGGAGTTCGTCTGCAGCAGCTGGAGGCGCTAGCATGCCTATTCTCTCTTTCTCTCTCTCTCTCTCCATATATATATATATATATCTGCCTTTTTTCTCTCCCTACCTCGCTCAAATAAATAAATAATTTTTTTAATTAACAAAAAAGAATTGGGGGCTGGAGAGGTGGCTCAGCAGTTAAGGAACTTGCTTGCAATGCCTGACATCCTAGGTTTGATTCCCCAGTACCCATGTACCTAATGCATCTGGAGTACCAAGAGACCCTGGTGTGTCCATTCTTTCTCTGTCATTCTCCCTCTGCATCTTTGCAAATAGATAAATAAATATTTAAAAAATTAAAAAAAGAATCAGACAGCTATTTTTGTCCCCCACATTCCTAGTCACCAAGGGAACTAGCCACTAAGAGAAGGCTGTTGTCATCATAGTGGGTATATAAGTGGGACAGAAAGTTCAAGTCTGTTCTTATCCATCTCATTTGAAGAGCTACAGATGTCAGCTTCTAAGATTTTAACTAAAAAAAAAAAAAATTACCTGGATCGGTGTGCCTCACTTTACCCTCTAGAACATCAAAGTCGGACATGCTCACTTTAGAAAGAAATCAATTGACTTTAGAAAAAAAAAAATCTCAGAAATAGGAGGAAATCACCAAAAATAATGCCTTGAATTTTCACAGTGATTTAGTTTGGAAATGAAGGACAGTAACTGCTCTTCCCACAAGTGGGGGCCGGGCCGTGTCCGGCTCTGAAAGGCTGAAAGTATAGATTCAGCCGTCAGGGTGTTGTCCAGTCTGTCTCACTGCACCCTTTAGCCCTGAAGGAGGGGGAGCAGTGGGAGTGGGAGGGGAAGTTGCTGAGCACAGGAGGGGGGGGGGTTAGTTGTCTGCAGAACATCATCAGGAAAAGAACATCAACACATAAAAGATATTGATTTCCCCCCCTAACTCCATTAGTCAGTAGACATTTCTTAAAAGAGAAATTAGATGAGGTTGTGAAAAACTCAGCCTGTGAAAAATACACCAACCAGTCTGTGTACTCAGGCAGTCTGTGTTTCCAGCTTACTATTCTGCTTATCAGCTGGGTGATCCTTATGTTTGCATGTGTGTGTGCGCGCACACACTAGTGTGGTGGGCGGGCATGTGGAGGCCAGAGGACAACCTTGGGTGTCTTAGGAACTCTGTCCACATTTTCCGAGCTCACCAATTATGCTAGATTGGCTGGCCAGGGAGCTCCAGGGCTTCTCTTGTCTCCCAGGGTGGGATTACAAGTGCATGTCCCCACACCTGGATTCCGGGGATCCAACTCAGGTCCTCATGCTTGCTAGGCAAGCAATTCACTGACTGAGCGAGAGATCTCAGCCTGCACCTGTGTGATTTTGAAAATCTGTGCTTTTCTCACATCTTCGGTGGCTACGTCTTCAGTGAGAGCTTCCCAGTCTTACTGAAGATGTACATGGATTTCACTCTCCACAAAATAGTTTGCACCAGTCCCACAGAACTGCAAATAGGGTCTATATGTAAATTGTCCAGAATAAGGTCTGACATATGATGATGAGCCTTTTGTAGACTTTAGCTATGATTACTGCTACTGACAATGTTAATATTACTACTATTGTTGGATGCCTGATATGGTCTGGAGAAATCTAGAAGAAAGGTTGGTTGTGATGATAAACACAGAGTTTTCTGCTATCTGTAGTATGATACAGTTAGTATTGCTCAGTTTTATCAGTCATTTTACACATTTTATTTGTTTATTTATGAGAGAGTGAAAGCGAGAGAGAGAGAGAGAAAGAGAGAGAGACAGAGACAGAATGGGCACACCAGGCTCTCTAGCCCCTGCAAACAAACTCCAGACACACGTGCCATCTGTGCATCTGGCTAACGTGGGTTCTCGGGAGTTGAACCTGGGTCCTTAGGCTTTGCAGGCAAGCGCTTAACTGCTAAGTCATCTCTCCAGCCCCATTTTAGTATTTAAAAGCTGTAACTTAGCAATCATAAGTGTCTTATTATCAATGTGATATTTAATATGTTGACTGTTCTCATGAAAGCTGATCACCAGGCTATGATCTTGCTAGGCTTGACCTAAGACAACATCTAGCCCTGGTTTATAGGTCCCATCTTAATTCTTGGCACATGTAGATCATCTAAACTGTAGCCATTGTGCCATAATTACTTAGTTATTTCCATACAAGTGATCATTTATTTATTTATTTTGGTTTTGGTTTTTCGAGGTAGGGTCTCACTCTAGCTCAGGCTGACCTGGAATTCACTATATAGTCTTAGGGTGGTGTTGAACTCATGGCGATCCTCAAACCTCTGCCTCCCGAGTGCTGGGATTAAAGGTGTACACCACCACACCCGGCTCCATACAAGTGATTTTAATATGAATCTCTCCTTAATGAACTAAGTTCTCTCTCTTACTTTCCGTTTGTAGACTCAGACACAGTAAATCTCCCCAGGAATAAGTGGCTGAAGGTGAATGGACTTTTTAAAGCCCATTCATCATATTTTAGGGAACAATATCTTGTCTGATATTCTCAGGAACTCAGGTTGTTAGGCCTATGGCATTAAAAATTGGTTCTAACTGGATGTGGTGGCACACACCTTTAGTACTAGCACTCAGGAGGCAGATGTATGAGGATTGCTGTGAGTTCTAGGCCAGTTTAGGACTACAAAGTGAGCTCCAGGTTAGCCTGGGCTACAGTGAGATACTACCTCAAAAAAAAAAAAAAAAAAGCCCAAGAACGGAGGGCTCAAGAGATGGCTTAGCAGTTAAAGCACTTGCCTGCAAAGCCTAACAACTCAAGTTCAATTCCCCAGTACCACATAAAGCCAGGGGCACAATGGCACATGTATTTGGAGTATGTTTGCAGCTGCTGGAGGCTGTGGCATGCCCATTCTGTCTATATCTCTTCTATCTCTGTAAATAAATAAAAATATATTTTTAAATTGTTCTAAATTTTTATCATGCTGTCACCCACACGGTCCCAGATGATTCCTCTCCATGATATCTGGAATGACATCATCACCCATCACGAAGCTCAGAGACTGTGGAGCAGAAAAGAAGCCGGTGGCCAATCTTCAACTTTTCAGCTTGCAATGATTCTGACCCCGTTCTCTGTGGCTCCTGAAGAATCGACCTCTGATGGTTTTAACTTTATAACCCAGATGAAGAAAGGGCAATGTTCATCACATTTTGTTAAACAGCTCATCACTTCTCATTCTTTTAATTATTTATTCTCACATGCATATGTGTGTGTATAGGTGTGCCAGGGTCTCCTGACACTGCAAACAAACTCCAGAAGCTTGCACCACTTCGTGCATCTGGCTTTACGTGGGTACTGGGGAATTGAACCTGGGCCAACAGGCTTTGCAAGCAAGCATCTTTACCTGCTGATCCATCTCCCAGCCCTCTGACCATTCTTAAATTAATATCTACTAGAAAAATACTAATGAGAAGAGGTCAGTTATGATATAGAAGAGAAGGGGCATGGGGCCTGTACCCCTAAGTGACTGAATAAAAGTGAAAGCTGGTTTGGGCTCTATCTTTTATTAATTGGGAAATTAAAGATTAGGTTTACCACAGCTCAGTCTTATAGGGTAAAGATGTTTTGGGTGAATACAGCAAGTCCTCCTACCCCCTGAGCCATTGCCTCAGCCTCCAAAGATCTTTAAATAATCATTATCATTTTTGGATTGGGGTTATGGCTCAGCAGTTAAAGGCACTTGCTTGCAAAGCCTGACAGCCTAGGTTCAATTCCCCAGTCCCCTTGTAAAGCCAGACGTACAAAGTAGCAAGTACATCTGGAGTTTGTTTGCAGTAGCAAGAGGCCCCAGCATACCCTAGGTCTCTTTTTCTTTCAAATAAATAAATAAATATTAAAATAAAATGATAAATAGGCATTTTTTTTTCCTAGCCAGTTAGTAGAATGGGGCCTGTGGCATATCTGTGCTTAATAGAGCCAATAACCTCTGGGAGAGGTCCAGTGTGGTAGTTTCATTGAGATGTCCCCTATAAACTCATGTAGTTTGAATACTTGGATCCCAGCTGATGGCGGTTTGAGAGATGGAGCCTGGCCAGAGGCAGTGTGTCACTGGGGGTGAACCTTGAGGTTTATTATCCCCTGGCTTGCCTGTGTTAGTCAGCTCACTCCCTTGCTGTTGTTTTTTCACCCATTGTGGCAGAGGTGATGAACAACCTCTGCTCATGCCATGCTTTCTCCTGTCACTGCGAAGCTTCCCCTTGAGACTGCAAGCCAAAATAAAAACTTCCTCCCATCAGCTGCTTTAGGGCCAGCGCTTTATCCCAGCCACGAGAAGGGAAGCACAGCATCCAGCGTGCTTTCTAGCCTGACGCTAAGATGAGGCAAGGTAGCTGCGGCGTGGGGAGGGGCTGGGTAAGAACACAGGGACTAGGGGCTGGTGTTCTGAACCCACGACTTCCCCTCCATCATTTCAGCCTTGAGCTTGCCTCTTAAGCCCCCCTGGCCCTCATTTCCCCTTTTATAAAATGAAACGCGAGACATGATGAGCCCGAGGTCCCACTCAGCTCCAAAGCTCTGGTGTCTAGGGGAGGACCCGTCCCCAGATTGGACTGTTCTGGCTGTGCCGTGAGCAGCTGGACAGCTTAGAAAGCAGCACATAGAAGACTGTCCCATAGCCCTCTGCCCCAGAGAGTTAAACCCGGGCTCTGGTGATCTCTGCTTCAAGCTATGTTTTAGGTGCCTGAGGAAAGCCTGTGGAGAGTTTGTGCAATAGTCCAGTGAAACACAGGGAAGAGAAATATGAATTATAACTTCAAACCCTGCTGGAGTGAGAGCCATGGGCCAGAAAAGACGTAACACTGCATGAGACCACAAAAGGAAAAGAATTTGCAAATGACTACTGTCCCCGGCTCACCCCTCTATTAGACATCCCTTTACTGGCCTTATTTATGATGTGTGCCTCTGAAAACAATAGGAGATCAAATCTTGCAGCCCTGGCCATGGGAAAAAGAACAGACAGATTACAGGGGACACCGCGACCGGAAGTCATCATTCCACCAGAAACAGGTAGCTGCTCACCTGCACGGCTCTGCAAAAAGATAATCCAGTTACAATCGTGCAGTCAATTTGACTCCCTTTTTCATCGCGTGGCCTAGCTTGTTCTCATCCTGGATGTTTGTGAGGACTCTGAATTTATGATTACAAATAGTTCAAAGCCACTATGACAGAATGTACCCGAAGTCCCGAAGGCCAAGGCCCAGAGCAACCACATGTCTGGCTGAATTGTGTACAACAGGAGTGCCTGCTCCTGTGAGCATACAGAGGCCCATGAAGAGTAGTGTGTCTGTAGTTTTAACTGTGGACTTGAAACTCACTCATAGGTTGTTGTATAATCTACTACTTAAAAACTCAGTCTTGGGCTGGAGAGATGGCTTAGAGGTTAGGCGCTTGCCTGTGAAGCCTAAGGACCCCGGTTCGAGGCTCAATTCCCCAGGACCCACGTAAGCCAGGTGCACAAGGGGGCACACGTGTCTGGAGTTCGTTTGCAGTGGCTGCAGGCCCTGGTGAACCCATTCTCTCTCTCTCTATCTGCCTCTTTCTCTCTCTGTCTGTCACTCTCAAATAAATAAATAAAAATAAACAAAAATTAAAAAAAAAAACTCAGTCTTGGGCTGGGGAAATGGCTTAATAGTTAAGGCGTTTGCCTTCAAAGCCGAAGGACCCTGGTTCGATTCCCCAGGACCCATGTAAGCCAGATGCAAGGGAGCACATGCATCTGGAGTTTGTTTGCAGTGGCTAGAGGCCCTGGTGTGCCCATTCTCTCTTTCTTTCTATCTGCCTCTTCCTCTCTCTCTCAAATAAATAAATAAAATATTTAAAAAAAACCCTCAGTCTTCACTGAAAATGCTCTTGTCTTACCTTATGATGTAGCTATGAAACTCAGACCACTATGTAGCTTTGAGTACCACAACTGGCCCAAGTAGGAGACAGATGAACTCAACCCTTTTGGTATATATGGGAAACAGTTATGAGGACACACCATAAAAATAAAAGAAATTTAAAAAAACGTGCAAAGCCAGGAGCATGGAAAAGGCATTACTGAGATTGGAAGGACATCAGCTATGCCTTCTGATTCCACACTGTCTACCCTTTCAATAACTGAAACGGTGACTTCTGGTCCTCTCTTGGAGTGGTGAAGGATAACATATGTTGTGGTCAGACTCCCCGCTTTGTCCATTTCATTGCTACATTGTGGCTGGTTGTCAGCAACCTCCGGGGCAAGACCAGCTGGATCGGGACACGAAGCACAACACCAGCCATGTGTCCTGAAGGCTGAAGTGAGGCTGCTGGAGGTAATGAGCCTCAGCACAACTACCAGGATGTTTAACCTTAATCCACAGCTCTTCATGAAGAGCTGTCTGCTAGCTAGATATTCACAAAGTGACAGGCCAGAATCTAGACACTTCCCCTTCCCATTTCTTTCTTTTTTTCCTTCCTTCCTTCCTTCCTTCCTTCCTTCCTTCCTTCCTTCCTTCCTTCCTTCCTTCCTTCCTTCCTTCCTTCCTTCCTTTGTTGTAGTCTTATAACCCCTCTCCTCTAGTCTCACTTTCCCTAAAGGCTCTCCTCAGTAGGGTTATTGGTGTTCCCTGTTGGGTAAATATGGTCTCAGTCAGTCTTTGTGGGGGGTGTGCCTCAGGATATTTATACACACCCTTTGGATCTTACAATCTTCCCCCCTTCTTTAATGATTCCTGAGCCTTGGAGAGTGTGTTAACAGTCTGGTTTAGTGTTGAGTTCTCTGTCGCCTCTGAGTTTCTGATTCAACATGTTTTGATTTACCACAGTGTCTGTTGTCATTCCCTGGAGCTGGTTGTCAGGCTAGCAGTGGGAGCAGTACTCGTGCTACTGCTTACTCTACAATCTCTCTTGGGCCCTGGCAGATGTGATAGAGGTGGCAAGTTTTATGGTAGGCAGGTGGCTATCTTTTCTTGTCATACTGATGGATCTTGGATCTCCTGAATTTTCTCTACCATAGACCCTTATGGTTTTGGAGAAGGGGTTATTGTGCTGAATCTTGTCTCTATGTTCCCCTGGTGTTTTGGGCATGTCTCCTAGTCTGACATCTTAACTGAAAGTCCAATTGATATATTTTTAAAATGGATTTTTATGGCATTTTCATATCATTGTACTTTGTTTTTGTGTGCATTCGTCACTTTCCCTTGTCCCCTCTCTCCTTTACTATTTGTCCCCTGGCAAAATAATCTAAGTAGTTCCCTTTGTACTTTTACATCATACCCAGACACATACACATATGTGCATATACACACAAATAACTTAAATCTAGGTTCCTAATATGAAGTAGCACATGTAATATTTACCTTCCTTTTCCCTGCCTATTACCCCCTCTTGTTCCTCTTTCCTTTATTCCTTTAGACCCTGTGGTAGTTTGAATGTGCATCCCCCATAGACTCAGGTGTTTTATTAAAGCTTGTAACTTGGATCTCCAGCTGCCTGGCTGAAGGAGGTGTCACTGGGGACAGATCTGAATTCCAGCCAAAAGGCATGCAGAGAAGTCCGGGCTCTGGTGGGGTCCCTGCTGCCAGGTTTGTGCTTGCTGCTGTTGGTGTTTGCTGGCTGTTTTGTTGTTTCTCTCTGCTTGGATGTATGGAAAACTTCCCCCTTGCCAGAGCTCAGCTTACTCTCCTGCTGCTGTTTCCACCTGCTGTGGCAAAGGTGATGTCCAGCCTCTGCTCATGCCATGCTTTCCCCTGCCATCATGAAGCTTCCCCTCTAGTCTATAAACCAAAATAAACAACTTTCCTCCCATCAGCTGCCTTTGGCTAGGTGCTTTGTGCCAACAACACAAAGGCAACTACAACAGTTCCCTTGTCTTTTCTTTTTGTCTGTAACTTCATTATTCACAGTAGCGCTGGCTTTCAGGGGGCAATGCTTGACCTTTGCCAGTGCTGACCCGTCCTGCTGCGCTGACCCATTTTACTTCCTCCTCCTCCTCCTCCAGTGATGCCTTGTATTCTGTTGACATTAAAATTAGAAAAAAATATTCTTGTTAAAACTTAATCATAAAGTAACTAAAATAATAGTGAATGTGCTTCTCTTATTCTACCTTCTATCCAATTCTACTCTGCACTACTTTGACCTGTTAGCTATTCTTCCAGAACAAACATATGCAATGTAAACGGAGATATTTATACATGATGGACACAAACCATGCATCACTTGTTCTTCTTCAACTTGTGTTTAAAGCTCAACATTGTTCCTTCAGTGAGTGCTTGTGGAATACTTACTCACTGTAGCTCAACTTCTATACTTGAGGCTGGGTATACACAAATAAGGTAGAATACACATTTCCCACCCCAGTGGAGCTTAGGGTAGTAATCACCTTTCTGTCACTGTGACAAAATACTTGAGAGAAGGAGGAGAAGTTTTTATTTGGCTTATGGTTTTAGTCAAGCCTATTGCTTTTGGTGAGGCGTTGCTTATGGCAAGGTAGGAGAGAGGGAAGGAGGAAGAAGGGGAAATAGGAAGGAAGAGACAGAGAAGAGAGAGGGAGACCCTAATGACCAAATTTTCTTCCACTAGGCTCCACCTCCTAAAGATTCTGCCTCAAGAAGCTGGGGAGCTTCAACAAATAGACCCTTAGGGGACATTTATGATCCAGAGCATAGCCTTTCCAGTGTAGGGCAAAGGATGCCTTGTGCTTCATCCTGCTTCAGCATCTCCATGATTTGCTCATTGTGTTTAACAGCCACACGCTGTTCTGTTTAACAGGTCTACCATCATTTCTTTAATCAGTCATTTATTAAAGGACATTTAAGTTCTATTTTATTTTTTGCTTTTACAACTAATGTTATAGTGAATATTCTTGTCTGCTTGCATTAGTTTTTCTGTGAGACAGAAGAGTAGAAAATTGCCAAGTCATGTAGGTATTTTTAAAAATTGGATATTGTTATGTTGCTCCCTAAAAAGGCTGAGGCAGTGTATCCCTTACCATCAGCGACCAGACCCTGACCTCAGTTGCCCTAGCCTCTTTGAAACTTTATTTACTTTCTCCTTTTTATTTGCATCTGTTACCATTCCTTGTGCTTATAACGAAAGTTAGGCTATCCTCTTGCCTGTGAAAATGTGAATATCCACTTAATTCCGCTTTTCTTGTTACTTATTCTGGTCAGCGCAGACTTACGAGGTCTGAGCGCCTTGCCATGGTCGCTTCCTCTGTGCTCCCTCAAGTCATAAACCTCCCCATATGGTCCTCATCACAGTGGCACAATGCTGCTAGCAGGTCCCCAGGTTTCACAGGCGCTGCATTCAATGGCCTTATCCAAAGTGTTGTCAAATTACCTCTGCATAGAATTTTCTTCTTCTCCTGAGCGTCTTCATCTAGTTTCTACCAGACACACAGAGGCAGCTCTCTAAATTTAGGGAGGCAGTCTGCCTTTCACATTCTTTCCTCTCTCTTCATTGTTTCTTTACTGATTCAGCCTGTTGCTCTGGTTTTCATGATCACTTTTTTTTGTTGTCGTTGTTTGTTTTGTTTTTGAGGTAGGGTCTCACTCTAGCCCAAGCTGACCTGAAACTTGCTCTGTAGTCCCAGGCTGGCCTCGAACTCACAGCCATCCTCCTACCTCAGCCTCCGAGTGCTGGGATTAAAGGTGTGTGCCACCATGCCTGGTGCTCATGATCACTTTTGTATGTGACTGAAATTGGCATCTCTAGTCAGGACTGTTGTAACAAATTCTACACCTGAATTTACAATGGCTTTTGTACCTTCAAAAGGATCTTTATATTAATCTCTGAAATCCCTGAAACCTTCCTTTCGCCTGTCAACAGAATTGCCATTCTTCCAGTCATCGGTGCTCAGAATGTCAGTGAATTTTCATTTCTTTTTCTTGAACTTCATCTCCCATCCACTGCCAAGTCAATAGATTCTACTGCAGCACCCTTTCCTAAACATGCGTCTTGATGACTAATGGGTTAAACAAAGTTATACACGAAACTGCAACACTTAGGGCTTTGCATTGTGGGATTCTAAGTGGAAAGCTCTATTTCTCTACTTTGTAGGATAAAGAACACTTTCATTTAGACAAGACACCTCTCGCGGCTTCTTAGGGGGCCAGTGAAATATATTTTGGCAAAGGAAAACATTTCATTCTGCAATGAAAGCATTTGGATGAACCATTTCACTGAATCTCTTCAGGTGTGGGTGATAGAAGAGGGCCCAGTTTGGTGACCGCCTGTGTAGAGCACAGAGCGGCTCTTGCATGACCTTCTCCCTGACACCAGAAAGTAAACATCTAGTCAGTTTATTGCAGGCAGGTTGCGTAACCAGTGTGAAAACAGTCTCAAATGGATAGACACTTAAAACATGAGCTCAAGAAGTTTTATGTCCACGCATTGTTATTCTGGCTCAAAACTCTTTGAAGTGATCACCAGACATCTATCTCACTTTGCCTCTAAATTTGGTCCTGCTTCAGTCTGTAAAAGTTGTCTTTTAAGTGATATCTTTTTAATTTGGTTGAAAGCTACTTTTCTGCATATCAGTGAGTAGAAAAACTATGACAGGGCTGGCCAGATGGCTTTGCGGTTAAGGTGTTTGCCTGCGAAGCCAAAAGACCCAGGTTCCATTCCCCATGACCCACGTAAGCCAGATGCACAAGGGGCACATGCCTCTGGAGTTCGTTTGCAATGGCTAGAGGCCCTGGTGTGCCCATTCTCTTTCTGTCTCTCTCTCTTCTCTCTCTCTCTCTTTCTGCTTGCAAATAAATAAATTAATTAATTTAAAAAAAAAAGAAAAACTAGGGCTGGAGAAATGGCTTAGCGGTTAAGCGCTTGCCGGTGAAGCCTAACGACCCCCTTTCGAGGCTTGATTCCCCAGGACCCACGGTAGCTAGATGCACAAGGGGGCGCACTCATCTGGAGTTCGTTTGCAGTGGCTGGAGGCCCTGGTGCGCCCATTCTCTCTCTCTCTCTCTCTCTCTCTCTCTCTCTCTGCGTCCTTCTCTCTGTCACTCTCAAATAAATAAATAAAATAAAAAAAAGAAAAACTATGCTGTAAGATTACTAGAACACACTGCTAAATTTTGCTCCTTTAAAAGGCAACACCAATAATCACATACAGTACACTTTCTTTTAAGTCTTAGAACTTTGATTTTATCTACTCTAAACCACATGCAGCTGTAGAATTAGGGACTTTTCTATTTTCACTGCTACAACAATCTTTTATCTTATGGTTCTTTTCACATCGAATAATATTTACAGAATATAATGTGGTCAAAACGTATGAAAAATAGAAAATGAATGCTTCATTTATTTTCATTTCTCTAAAAAACAAAGAGATACTTTTTATGCAAGGACTATAAAATGTTCATGACCAGAAATACATTTCTAGTACCCACTTAGAACGCCTTATTGTAAAAGGAGTAACCAAGAAAGACAAAAGTAGCAGTTGGGGTTCCAGAAACTGTAAACTAACGCTGGCACCCCCCCAAAAAAAAACACCGATGCAAGTCTCCCATATAAACAGGCTCAGGAAGATGTTTATATGGGTTCAGGGTGAGAGGGCTCCAAAGGTTTCATTCTAGGCTGGGAGCAAACATCAACACTGGGCACCACAGCCAGACTTGACATTTTCTCGGAACAGAGAATGATCTGACCCTCCAATAGATCAGCTTTCAGAGTCACTCATCAAATGAGGTCAAGAATGTTTCTGATCAATTATTAGTGTATTACCAATTATGTGTAGACAGTGATGCCTTCAAGATATGTCCAACCTATTGGTGTTGTGACAAGACATTGCTATCTACAAATGTCTCATAGCCATTCTGGGACACATGTAGTCTGTGGGCAACAGACTGGATGTTGGCACTCCAGAACCAAAAGTGACAAGATAATACACACTAATCAGACTTAAAGGAGATTAGGTCAAGGTCCTCGAACGGCTAATTTGCATACAGCCAGTAAGAAAGGATAGGGAATGGATGGAGCAGTTGTCTAGGATGGAATAACAAAGTACCCAGATCATCAATGGTGCTTAAAACAACCACCACTGATTCTGCTCATGATTCCGGCGTTACAGCAGCTCTTCTGGAGAGTAACTTGAATGTGTATGTCTCTCCATGTGTCTGAAGTCAGCTATGGGCTGCCTTGTGGCTCAGTGTCTGAGGTTAAGCTGACCATTCATGTGAGCCTCCGGTTCTTTGGAAGGGTGATCATTCTGTAGAAGGCTTGTCAGGGTTTTCCTGCTTGATGTAGGCAAGTTCCAAGGAAAAGAGGGAGGAACCCCAGCGCACACAGGCAAGTTCAGCATCTGCTTGTGCCAAGTCTGTTAACATCCCATTGACCAGAACAGGATTCAAGATCCATGACTATCCTCGATTAAAAAGACAGGAAACCACCCCCTTCCTTCCTCTGCCTCCTCCTTCTTTTCTTTATTTTGCCTATGGTGTATGTTAGAACCAGATTGTCCCTGTTTTGGAACTGTTAGCCATTTTACAATGCTTGCGTTTTTGATTCTCAGAAGTACCCCAGGTCTCCTCTCATTTGCACATCAATTTATGATTTGCTGTTTCCCAGCAATGGTCCAAGTTAACTGTCTAATTGCCACTTCCCTGAAGTGGCCCAGGCCTCTGCAGCAGAATGTCCTGCAACAAAATTCCAGTGACCCCCACCTTCCCTCTAAGAACCCCCTAGTCTGGAAGGAAAGCTGCTCTCTACCTGCCTGGCCAGAGCCCATCTCAGCTCTTCTGGAATAGTTTGTTTCTGTGGTTGAGCAGAGGTTGTTTTTTTTTTTCCTCGTTTCATTCTTCATCTGTTCCCAGCTTATTGAACAGTTCACACGCATGTGTGTATGCATGCACGCATACATGTGTAGTATGTGTGTGGTGGCGTATTGTGTGTTGTGTATGCCACTGTGTATACAGAAGGGCACACACCATGTGCATGTGTGTGGAAGCCAGAGAACACCAGGGTGTTCTCTTATCAGTCATCTGTGTATTTCCTTGAGGCACGGTTTCTCCCTCAACCAGGACATCCAGGATTTTCCAGTCCCATTCACCCCACCCCCACGCTACGGACTGGGGTTACAGATGCGTGTGGCCATGCTCAGTTTGGGGAGCTTGGCAGACTCTGTCCCTCATGCTTAAGCCACAAGTGCTCTTAACCACTGAGCCACATCTCCAACCCCTTAGTTCTTTCTTTTGAGATGGCATCTTTCTATGTAGCTGAGGTTGAACTAAAACTCATGATCCTCCTGCCCTAGGGTTCTGGGATCATAGACATGTACCACTCACTGTACCTAACTTTATTTTCCATTTACTGAAAAATGTAGAGGATTTTCTGGCCACATTTTCCATGTATCTCACTGAGTTTGCCATTATCTGCTGTTGTGTAGCAGATTTCTCCAAACTGGAATATTCCTTCCAGATGAGAGAAATGAGACCTAGAGATTTCAGGAAGTCAAGTCTGGAGACTGGAAACTTAAAAGGTCACATGACCACGCCCCAAGGTTATAGGCATGACAACCAATCGTTAAAAAGCAGACTTTGACCAGTGTTAATTAGAAATTGAAACATTCCCTCTTGGGGGTTAGGAGGATGCTCAAGAGACTCAGGAAGTCATTAAGTCTGGGGTAAAGGTTGCAAGACCCCACCTATCTATCTATATAAAGGGAAGACAACTGCTTGGGGATGAGCTCTCTGATTGTGCTGAGACTCTGATTGAACCACCTGCAGGTCCAGGTGTGGGTCAAGCTTCAGAGATGGAGCTTCTGTGAGTCGCCACCTATGCAGAGGTGGACTATTCAGTGATGCAGTCACCCATGCTCTGTAAGTAAGCCCTCACCCTGAGACTGAGGGAAGAGGATCCAAGGAGGCATGGACACAGGGAGCCCGTCAAAGCAGTTATGGGGTAGTCATAAACCAGGATGTACTGAGACTTCTTCCTGGTGCAGCTGTTTTGGGGTCTCCATGCTCTGTAAGTAAGCCGTCACCAGAGGCAGGAGCAAGAGCATCTGGAGGCAATTCTGACATAGTGAGTGCCACCTGAGTGGCTGCAGGTAGGTTGTCATCCAGGGTGGGTGAGACTTCTGGGTGGTGTGGCAACTTTGGGGTCTCCCTTGGTACTGTAATCAACCCCTCACCCTGCTCTGGAAGTAACCTCAATAAACCTATTGGTTCACCAAACCTGGTTTGGGTGTAATTGTACTTAGGTCTGTTATCTGTGCCCTATCTGGGGTGAAGACGTGTTTGAGTCTCCTTAGCAAAAAAAGTTTCCCATATCTGCTTTGACACATTCTAATCAAAAACTATCAGAAAAAATAAATGCAGTGTTCTCTTTGTCTTTCCTTCATGCTACCTCACTTCAACAATAGTTTAGTTAACAGTCCAAACAAAACTTAGAAGAATTCTAGATAGCCAATATTGTTATTGAGAACTTTAATATGTGAGAACACAATAATTTGATAGTGCTCTCATCCTTTTATCTTATACTTGCTCCTCTATGTCATCCCCCCATCCCCTAAGGACCCTCTCACTTTCAAGGTGGTCCTTCATCTGTTTTGTTGTCTCATTCCTTTTGTCTTCCTTGATCCTCCATGTAAAAATGTGGGCTTAGAACAGTGCTGGTCTTGTAGGGGTATCAGTAACCACCATGGGGTCATGAATGGTTTATATCAGAAGGACAGTGCCCCAAAGTATGCCTGTGCATCCTTACATTATACCTATGTGGCTCTTACATTCTTTCTGTCTCTTCTTCTGCAATGTGTCTGAGTCTTGGAGAAATGGTAGAAATCTCCTTTGGTGTTCAGCTCTCGACAGACTATTATTTTTGTCCTTTGATGAAATTTGAGTCTCCACAGTGTCTATCACCATCTCCGTGGGGACATTGCTGTGGGTAGCAGTGACAGCAGCACTCATACTCTTTATGTGACTGCCTTTGCAATGTTCTGTGAGGCCTGGTGGATGCCATAGAGATAACTCCTCCAGTGCTAAGCCCGTGAGCCTTCTCATCTTGCCATATTGATAAGTCTTGTGTCTCCCCCAGTGTTCACTGCCATCTGTAAAAATAATGTTCTCTAACCAAAAGTAAAGTCTGGATTAATCAAATGACATAAAAATATACCCTATAAGACTTCATGATGGGCACAATGCCTCTGTTAAGCTAAAAGCAGTGGAGCTTCCCCCTGGGTCTGTAATCTTCAAAGCCATAGGTTTTTGACTCCATTCTCAGTAACAGGTGTGAGTTCCTTCCCACTGAGTTGGACCTGTTATCCAATCAGACAGTAGCTGGTTACCCCCGTAACTTATGTGCTATTGTTGCACTGGTGGGTATATCTTGTTTTGCTGGTTGATTTTGTAGCTTGCAGGATCCACTGCTTGGTCAGATTATAGATGGCCTTTTTTTAAATTATTTTTTATTTTAGAGAGCAAGAGAGTGACAGGGAGAGACAGAGAGAATTGGCGTGCCAGGGCCTCCACTACTGCAATCGAACTCCAGATGCTTGTGCCACCTAGTGGGCATGTGTGACATTGTGCTTGCCACACCTTTGTGTATCTGGCTAATGTTGGATCTGGAGAGCCCACCATGGGTCCTTAGGCTTTGCAGGCAAGTGCCTTAACTGCTAAGTCATCTCTCCAGCCCAGATTATAGATAACTTTTGTCCCCCAGTAGCTCACATTTTGAATTTTTTTCTCTTCAGGGATCTATCTACTTTAGCATCTGGCATGATATCTATCTATCCTATCTATCTATCTATCTATCTATCTATCTATCTATCTATCTATCTATCTATCTATCTGTATTTGTTTTGTTTTTTTGAGGTAGGGTCCTACTCTAGCACAGGCTGACTAGGAATTCACTCTGTATTCTGAGGGTGTCCTCGAACTCAATGGTGATCCTCCTACCTCTGCCTTCTGAGTGCTGGGATTAAAAAGCATGTGCCACCATGCCTGGCTCTGGCATGATATTTATTTTTACCAGAAGGAATGTTTGTTAAAGAAGCAGTACATTGACTAATGAAAGCCTTAGTAACTTGGAACTCTTTTCTGGAGATTTCCAAGCACAGGCCAACATGTTCTAAGGTAATTGTAATTGATTAGGACAAAGATGTATGTGACAAGGCCTTCCAGTGTAATATTGAGGTACATGGTAATGGCCCAGTGTTTCTATACGTGAAGAGAGTAGCTGGTTCATTGCAGCTGTATCAGCTGAGAGACGTGAAGGATGAGGCAGTTTGTGGCTTAGCCACTTAGCAATCAGATATCAGAGTTGAAACAGAGCCTGAATTGTGGTCTAAATCCTTTGTAGACTATTGTTTATTTATTGTAGTTAGAACTTGGGCAGGAAGTCAGCAAAGGAGGCATTTAATGCTAAAAAGTCACATTATGGGGGCTGGAGAGATTGCTTAGTGGTTAAGGCACTTGCCTGCAAAGCCTAAGGACCCAGGTTGAAGTCCCCAGTACCCATGTAAGCCAGATGAACAAAGTGGTGCATGTGTCTGGAGTTCCATTGCAGTGGTTAGAGGCCATGGCATGCTTATTCTCTATCTATCTGCCTCTTTCTCTCAAATAAATAAATAAGTAATTGTTTTTAAAGCTGAGTTTTGATGTCTTTGATGTTAACTTCATGTGGAAGAGAGCTTCTTTAGACTGTCTCGTAGAGTCCCCTTTACCCCCGTGTTACATGCTGCGACAGCGTGGGGTAAGGGTTTCTAAGCCCATGGTAGATTAGAAGAGAATTTCCGAGGGGAAAATGGGCCCCATTAAAAGGGAGAAGGAAATGTTAGTTATGACTCTGAGGAAGGAGACAGGAGAAAAGTCAACGATGAAATCAAAGGTTAAAAAGCACATAATTTTCTTTTCTTTGTGTGTATGGGTGCAGGCGTACGTGTGTGCGCATATATGTATGTATGCATGTGCATGTGGAGACCAGAAGACAACCTCACTTGTTGTTCTTCATGTGCCTTCCACCTTTTGTTAAAACAGGACCTTGCACTGACCTAGAACTTGCCAAGTAGGTAAGGTTGGCTTGCCCAGTGAGTCACAGAGACCCACCTCTCTCTGCCTTCCCAGCCCTGGGACTACCAGTGTGGACCAGCACCCCCAGCTTTTTCTACATAGGTCCTGGGGATTGAACTCAGATTCTCCTGCTTGAAAGGTTAACACTTTATCCAGACCCCAACTTTGCTGAACTTTCTTAAAAAATGGAAATAAGGGCTGGAGAGATGGCTTAGTGGTTAAGCACTTGTCTGTGAAGCCTAATGACCCTGGTTCAAGGCTCGATTCCCCAGGACCCACGTTAGCCAGATGCACATGGGGGCTCAAGTATCTGGAGTTCAGTTGCAGTGGCTGCAGGCCCTGGCATGCCCTCTCTCTCTCTCTCTCTCTCTCTCTCTCTCTCTCCCTCTTTCTCTCTCTGTCTATTGCCCTCAAATAAGTAAAAATGAACAAAAAATTTTTTAAAAATGGAAATAACTCTCTGTTTGGCTGGCAGGAGGCTATCACTATGACTGTGGGCTCATAAAGTACCCATGTAAAACTCTTTAAATAGTATAATAAATCCTGATGGCTCACTTCAGATACCAGAATTTTGTTAGACATGTTATTGTCCTCCACATCAACTCCCCAAGTCAAAGACTTACCAGAACAATGCTTGGAGATGCTTGTTAACTTGGGGACTCAGTCATCAATGAAAGAATTGAGAATGACTGAGCCTGTACTCAGAAGATTTTATGCAGTTTACCGAACAAGCAGCATAATCATAAAGTATACACCACAAACCCCAGATCTTTCTCAGCGTGGTTCTGATGTTAACTTTGAGCCCTTGCACCTCACAGTAGACAAAGCCCCAAGTGACCAGGACTTACCTCATGTGTCCTCCAGCGTGGTGTCTACACTGGCCTCTCAGTCATCTGCAGAGTAGGATGGGGTTTTGCACCCTTGCCTGTGGATTTTCAGTATTATGTTGCAAATTGATATCATCATGCTGTGTGTTACAGTTACTGTCTCATTACTGGGACAGAACACCCAGCCAGAAGCAGCTGATGGAAGCAAAAGGTGTCTTGGCTTATAGTCTTGAAGGGAAACTTCATCACGCCAGGTAAAGGCATGGCAGACTAGAGCCCAGGCGTTGCATCTTTCCAGAGTAGTAAAAGTGAGTAAGAGCTAGCTGCAGCAAGGATGCTTGGGCTATCACACCCTAGAGCCCATTCCAAGTGATGTACCTTCTCCAGCCAGACTCTGCCTCCCAAATTGCATTTGAGTACAAACACATGAAGCTATGGGGGGGCATTTCACATCCAAACTACCACACTTAGCCAGCTATTCCACCCTTAGGTGTATTTCCAGGGGAAACCCTGCCCCAGCACAACAGGACTCACAGGGGCAGTGTGTTGGCACACTGTGTGCACACCGTGTGCCCACAACAATGCCAACATGAACAGGCCTGTCAGTGGCAGATGATGAACACATTATAAGATGTAGATGAAGACAGATTAGAGTCTCAGCAAACTCACTCATTTCAGCTTTATGGTATTAAGTTAAAAACAATGCATCCTAAAATAATAACTATAGTATAATATTTTTCTTTTTAAAAATGTTTTCATTTACTTTTAATTTGTGAGCAGAAAAAGAGATAGGGCAGGGAGGGAGGGGGCAGAGAGAATGTGAACATAATGGAGCTGATGCAGATGAGCTCCAGGTGCATATATCATTTTGTGCATCTACCTTTATGTTGGTACTGAGAATTAAACCTAAGCCATCAGGCTTTGTAAGCACATGCCTTTATCCCCCAAGCTGTCTTACAAGTCCCATATTTTTTTTCTACAGTTAAGAACAAGTAAGATAAAAGTGACATTTTAGAATGTGTATAGATGTAATGAGACTAGGGTAGTGAGGTAGCTGGAGAATGAGGTGGAATCATGGAAGTAAATATGGGGCTTTTTTCAAAATTTAAGCTCTTCTGAGGTAGGGTGGTTTCACAGATTTAATAAGAACTTAAAGTGAGCAGTTCATTTATCAAGTTAAACAGCTAACTAGATAAGTAAAAGCAAGGCATATATATTTATATCAATGATGAGGGTAGGTAACACAGGGAACATGTGTCCCAGTGGTGAGAGTGTGGTTATATATAACACAGGGCATATATGAGCCAGTATGTCCCAAAGGTAAGAGTGTGTTATAGCTCAGGACACATACGAACCAGTAATGACAGTGTGTTAAAACACTGAACACATATGTCCCAGTGGTGAGAGTGTGTTATAACACAGGGCACATATGAACAAGTAATGACAGTATTTTATAACACAGAATTAGCATGACTCTGGTTCTTTGTGTCTGAAGGCCTGTGGAGGATAAGGGAAGAAACCCTAGAAAATTATTAGTCAAAGTCTCCAAAAATGGATTTGTAAGAGAGCTATTTCTCCACCCTACTGAAGGAGAGCAGAGATACGTTAGCAAGATTGTCTTCGGAGAGAAAGTGTGAGGAAGGGTGGGAGGTGGGATAAAGTGGTAAATTCCCAGCTATCCCCAATTGCGAGCTCCCCAGAAGACTAAACTGCGAGGCCAACAGATTTTCATTTGTTCTACTCTAAGCTGAAGTACACCAGCATCCACTCTGTGTGTGAGTGAAACTGTAAACACAATACTGTCCATGTGTAGTCCACCAGCATCCACTCTGTGTGTGAACCACTGGAAATACTGTACTGTAAGCCAGTGTCCATTCTGTGTGAGAATGACCAGAAACACTGTACTGTACACCCACCAGCATCCGCTCTGTGTGTGAACCACTGGAAACACTGTACTGTAAGCCAGTGTCCATTCTGTGTGAGAATGACCAGAAACACTGTACTGTACACCCACCAGCATCCACTCTGTGTGTGAACCACTGGAAACACTGTACTGTAAGCCAGTGTCCATTCTGTGTGAGAATGACCAGAAACACTGTACTGTACACCTGAAGTACACCAGTGGTCATTCTGTGTGTGAGAATGACCAGAAACACTGTACTGTACATCTGAAATACACCAGTGTCCATTCTGTGTGTGAGAATGACCAGAAACACTGTACTGTACATCTGAAGTACACCAGTGTCCACTCTGTGTGTGAGAACGACCAGAAACACTGTACTGTACATCTGAAGTACACCAGTGTCCACTCTGTGTGTGAGAACGACCAGAAACACTGTACTGTACATCTGAAGTACATCAGTGTCCACTCTGTGTGTTAGAATGACCAGAAACACTGTATGTACATCTGAAGTACACCAGTGTCCATTCTGTGTGTGAGAATGACCAGAAACACTGTACTGTACATCTGAAGTACACCAGTGTCCACTCTGTGTGTGAGAACTACCGGAAACACAGTACTGTACATTTGAAGTACACCAGTGTCCATTCTGTGAGAACGACTGGAAACATGGTACTGTACATCTGAAGTACACCAGCTTCCAGTGTGTGTGAGAACTACTGGAAACACTATGTTTGACATCTGCAGTACACCAGCATCCACTCTGTGTGTGAGCACCATGTGGAAATGCAGCCCATGTCACTGTCCTTTGGTGACCTCTCGGCTGCATGCAGGAATGAGAGGATGACATCATTGTACGAGTAGATCTCATTAGCGCTTGCCTTGAGACATTTTTTTTCCTTTGAGGATTAACAGGTTTACTGGCTTCAGAATAGTATCTTTAAATAATCCAAATTTTGAAGAAGGTCTTACTTTTTGAATAGTGTTCTAAATTAGTGGTCAGAGTAACCACTTTAGGGAAGCTTCTAAGAAGTAGGCATTTTGCACAGCGCATGGTAGAGAAGGTTAGTGTGTGAGATACGTTAGGAGAACCAGGGTAGCTCTGGAGACCCACTCCTGCCCAAACAGGTAGGCAAGGGACTCCAGGATGGATACAGTGAGAACATGGAATCACAACAGCCTAGTGGCATCCCTCCCCTGTCCCCACCTTGTGCTGCCCCATCCTTTAGGGGGGCCGTGAGAGCACGGCCTTGTCCCTTAGTGAGCTGGACGGTAGAGAGACGGCTGCTGTTCTCATGTAGCACATTTCACTTAGAAGATTTGGGACTGAACATTTTTTTTTTTTTTCTTTTTCCTTCTCCACCCAGATGAAATCATTTCCTCTCACCATCCTGCAACTTAATTCTTATGGAAGAGACGGGTTAGGGAGGAAAAGGAACAGCCAGCTTATAAACATGCCAGGTTTTTCTATGTCAGCTGCAGAGAAAGCACACGTTTGCAGAAAGACTGTGCTTAAAGGCCTGACTGGCTGCATTTGTGAGGACCAATCACTTCTTTTTATCTTTGCCAAGGAAGCCCCTGGAAATATACCTCGTTAAGGAACCCTGTTAATTAGCTGTGTTTTATACTTTCTTTATAGAGATTGCTAGGGCTTTACAATATCAAAATCTTGGCAGGAAATTTTAAGACAATTTTGAAAGACATGTTAAATCACAGGATGGGGAAAGTATACTCTGAGCCTCATAAACGTGCAAAAAGGGAAAGTAACAAGCTTTGCTTCTTATCTGTGGTATGTCGGATTTGAAAAACAGAGTAAAGACCAGATCTGGACTTCTTCTTTGCCCAAAAAACAGCATTGCAACTAAGTTGATGTGTGCATCCTCATATGCTAACATCTCTTTTAAAATGCGCTGTTTCCACAATATGTTTATTCGAATCACTTTCAGTATTCTTGCCTGCAACATTACAAGGGGGGAAAACTACTTTCAGGACAGAGGACAAAGTCTGGGGGTTGGGGTAGGAGAGAAAAAGGAAGTTGGAAACTTATTGTTCCACTTGCCTGTCCAAAGCGCTTTCCGAGATGAGCGAGGAGGAGACGCACAGAACAGGAGAGCTGGGGACGACCAGTTGCCCCAGTTTTGGTAGTGTTTGGGGGACATTTTTACATGTCCTGATATGAAATACTCTCTTAAGCTGTTGGGTGAACGTGGTTTGTTATGGTTTGTTAGTAGGAGAAAACAAAAAAAAAGCAACAACAACAAAACCCTTGCTACTCCCAAGCTGTGCCTGGGGGCGCGGGGGGGGGGGGAGTCTGGTAGTAGAAGGGGTGGCCTCTCTGGAGTCAACTTCCAAATATGACATCCATGAATGGAATCTATTGCTGTCTCAAGATACTTAATAAGGATGTATTAGAACTTCTCAATTGTTGGTTCCAGCTCTGATCAAGCCCTGTATAGCCCCGCCCCCTGCCCACACACACTTCCATTCTGGGTGAATTCTATTTTTACTTCTTTTTTAAAAAAATTTTTGGCTTATTTATTTATTTATTTGAGAGTGACAGACAGAGATAGAAAGAGGTAGAGAGAGAGAGAGAGGAGAGAGAGAGAGAGAGAGAGAGAGAGAGAGAGAGAATGGGCACGCCAGGGCCTCCAGACACTGCAAACAACCTCCAGATGCGTGCGCCCCCTTGTGCATCTGGCTAACGTGGGTCCTGGGGAATTGAGCCTCGAACTGGGGTCCTTAGGCTTCACAGGCAAGTGCTTAACCGCTAAGCCATCTCCAGCCCTATTTTTACTTCTTAAGTTGGTACAGGTGAGTAGCTTGAGAAATGAGCTTGTGGGACCTTTGAAATGTCCTTGAACTGTGAGCTAAAATAAACCCTTCCTCCCTTAAGTTGCTTTCCATGAGCTTTTTTTTTTTTTTTCACAGCAAACAAGGAAAGTAACTGATATGAACGGATGTCTGGGTTTGATTGTGCTCCGCTCTCCAGAGGAGGAAGAAACATCTTGCAAAAGCACCCAGCATAGAGCTAGAGAGATGCCTCAATAGTCAAGGTGCTTGCCTGCAGAGCCTAATGACCTGGGTTCAATTCCCCATCACCCACACAAAGCCAGAGGCGCATGCATCTGGCATTTGTTTGTAGCAGGAAGCCCTGGTGTGCCCATTCTCTCTGTCTCTGTTCTACGTCTCTCTGCTTGCAAATAAATAAATAAGGCACCCAGGATAATAATAAAATTGTAAAAAAAAAAAAAAAGTAAAATAGACTGCAGCATGGGCAAGGACCATACACATGTCTTATTTTCAGGAAATGATCCTTACCTCTTAAATTTAGCCAACATGTGAATGTAGGTGAATGATCCCTAAGTGAACTTGGAGGCGTTCTAGGGCAGCAAAGCTCCCCAGAGAGATGGGACTTGCTCTTTCCCTCAGCGAATCTTGAACACTTAATGTTACTTATCTTCTTGATGACTTTCTCAGCAGTTTGAAGGATCCGTCTCCTTTCTGTTCCAATGAAATACTGTAGCAATTTGAGCAATTGTAAGTACTTCAATTTTGACCTTACGTTTTAGTCCCTGCCAAGCCCTCTACAACCCCCCCTCTCCCTACCAGCTCTGGAGGGAAGTCTGCCAGGGTGACTGACTGAAGCAGCGGGACATCTGCCCTGGAAGCCACACAGCTGCCACGGATTTGAAAATGAAGTGCTCCCCGTGGAGGGAGAGCAGTGAGTTCTTCATCAGAGTCTCAAGTGCCTGCAGCACGCCTCTTGACCATGATGTTGAGGTTAACCACTCCTAGACGGGTTCAGAAGCTGGGGGGAAAAATGCTGTTAATAGACTTTAATGGGTGAGGACTATTTCTTACTGAGTTTTCAAAAGCCCTCCAAAGCTGCAATTAGCACTTTCTGTTTGCTTAAGACAAATGGCTGCACCCACGCAAAGCCATTGCTTCTAATTTATTGGGATTACTTTATAGGAGCACGTAGCAGTGACCTTTTTGTTGCTAGGACAAAACACCTAACCAGAAGCAGCTTTTGGAGGGATAGGGCTTATTTTGCCTTACAGTTTTGAGAAGAAATTTTTATTATGGCAGGGAAATCATGGCTGGGGTCTCATCCTTTTCCTCTTTATTATGAAGGGTTTTGGTAGGTGGATACTGCCAGACACTGCGAAGTCATGAATATCAAGTCCATTTAGTGTCTGGAAGATTTGCATTGTAAACAGTCCTACCCTTGCCTTTGGCTCTCACATTCTTTAAGCTACCTCTTGAACAATGGACCCTAAGCTTTGAAGGGTGTGACAGAGATGTCACAGTGCAGAACACTCCACTGTCACTTCTCAGCACCATGGTGGCTTTTGCATCACCCCAATGATCACTACCATCTGGAAACACTGGTTGAGGACCTCATATGTTCAGGGAACTGCAGAGAACAGCTATGGTACATCATGAAAGGTCCCATAAATAAGCAGAAGATTTTGAGGTTCATAAGGGGTCCCCCTAGGCCTTAATTTGGGGCCCCTTATCCTATCTTAACAAAGAATTAATGAAACACATTCAAGAAGCTTCTCTGACCAAAAGAGAGAGTAGCATTATGATATGGGTATGTACATTTTGAAAAGTGCTTACAGGGCAGTTTGGTGGGCATAACATATACATTTAGCCAGACAGCAGTAGGTATCAGGACCACCCTGGCTTTTGACTGGGTCCCAGTGTATAGGCCCCTCACCCGCCCTTTCCTTCACTATTTCTTAATCCTTTTTGGTCTTGTGTTTGAAGAGGATCTTTTGGTTCTTATGCCTTGCCATCCACCAGTGGTGTGCACATGCCTCCTCCAGAGTCCGTTTACTCCTGCAGAGTTTTCTGTGATGGAGATTCTCTCCACCTTCCCTCTCCCTTTCCAGCCAGGTAAGGAGAATTATCCTAGGCTTGAGTCCTTCAGCTAGCCTCCTCCCTGAATTTTTTAAAAAATTTAAAATTATTATTTATTTGAGAGAGAGAGGGAGAGGGAGAGAGAGAGAGAATGGGTGTGCCAGGGCCTTCAGCCACTGCAA
This sequence comes from Dipus sagitta, assembly GCA_036346955.1. NCBI lineage: Eukaryota > Metazoa > Chordata > Mammalia > Rodentia > Dipodidae > Dipus > Dipus sagitta. The sequence continues at coordinate 34,624,566 of CM070775.1, read as the reverse complement.
ATGAACTCCAGACATGTGTGCCCCCTTGTGCACATGTGTGACATTGCACACTTACGTCACTGTGTGTCTAACTTACGTGGGACCTGGAGATTCAAACATGACTCCTCAGGCTTTGGCAGGAAACCACCTTAACAACTAAGCCATGTCTCTAGCCCTACTCCCTGGATCCTAATTCCCCCAACAATAAACCTCATAATTCATATTTTTTCAACAAATAAACTTAATGATTCATAACTTACCCTTCTTGAATTTGTTTTATTAATTCTTTGTTAAGGTAGGATAAGGGACCCAAAATTTGGGCCTAGGGGGACCCCTGCTGGACCTCAAAATCTTCTGCTTGTTTATGGGACCTTCCATTATGTACCATAGCTGTTCTCTGCAGTCCCCTGAACACACGAGGTCCTCAACCAATGTTTGCTGGGTAAATGAATAAATAAGGAAGATAGGCTCTGAACAAATAATGACCACTTTTCAATTAGGGAGCAGAGTGACTTTCAAATGTTACTAGGTATGCATCAATTTTACTTGGAGGACTTTTGATAAAAATGCATATTTTCAAGCCTAATACAGGAATCTTACATGAAACATAATGGTGTTCAAGACATGCTACCAATAATTGATTGCTACGGTACTTAAAAATGGGACAGGAAGTGGAAGAGGATGAAGATGAAGTGATAAGTAAGGTTTGAGGAGACTGCTAATGGGTTTTATATGTAGTATATTGGTTATAAGAATCCAGCAAAGGGCTTTTAGTACAATCAGATTTCTGGTGCCTGTGTGGAATTTAGATTCAGTGCTGGCTCTTGTCCTTGACTGCACAGTGGAATTATATGAGAGACTTTAACAAGTTAGTCATGGTACCAGAGTCTACCCCAGAAACTTGGATTTAATTATTCTGAGGTGTGGCCTGGGTGTTGGAATGCCTTTCTAGCAACATCCATATTGAGAACTAACAGGACAGAAAAGAACACTTGTCCATCAGTTTAGAAATCCACTCTGTGGTGACTGCTCTTAAATTGTAGTTGTATGTCAGGGAAAAGCCAATTAAGACTACAACGATAATTTCCTATCATCCAGAAAGGATAGAATAAGGACCAGTGGGAGTATTAAATGCAGGTGAGAACACGGAGAAACTGTATCTTTCATACCCCACTGGTGGAGATGTATGGCTATTTCTTGCAAAACTAATCTTGACATTGTCATAGTATCTTGCAATCCAGGGCATTTGTCCCAAATAATGAAAAAAAAATTTATACATGAATGTTCATAACAGCCTTAAACTTGCTATGTAGCCAAGGATGCCCTTGAACTTTTGATTGTCTTCCCTCAACCTCCCAACTGCTGGGATTACAGGCATGTGCTATGACATTTGGTTCATGTGGCACTGGGGATTGAACCTAGGGCTCTGTGCAAGCTAGGCAAGCACTTTACCAACTGAGCTACGTCCCCAACCCCTAGCTTGAATGATGATATCCAAAAATTGGAAACAACTTCAATGTCCTTTCATAAATATATGGCTAAACAAATCATGGTATGTGCATATCATGGACCAGTACTCAGCAAAAACAATTCAACAACCATTGACACAAGCAACAATATAGATAGATATTTCCTATAATTATTTCAACTGTTTGTCTTTTTTAAAAAATATTTTATTTTTATTCTTATTTATTTGGGAGAGAGAGAGAGAGAGAGAGAGAGAGAGAGAGAAAGAGAGAGACAATGGGAGCATCAGGGTCTCCAACCTCTGTAAATGAACTCCAGACACCCATCTGGCTTACATGGGTCCTGGGGAACTGAACCTGGGTCCTTTGGCTTTGCAGGAGAGCACCTTAACCACTATGCCATCCCTCTAGCCCTAGATGGAGCTTAAGAGTAGTATAACTAGTGAAGAAGCCAATCTCAAAAGATTATATACTATATGATTCTATTTATAATAACATTTTAAAAAATGATAAAGAGGGCTGCAGAGATGGCTTAGCAGTGAAGGCACTTGCCTGAAAAGCCTAAGAACCCAGGTTTGATTCCCCAGAACCCACATAAGCCATATGCACAAGGTGGCTCATGCATCTGGAGTATGTTTGTAGTGGCTGAAGGCCCTGGTGTGCCCATTCTCGCTAATAAATAAACAAATAAATAAATATTTTTTTAAAAGACAAGTATACATAAATGGATAACAGATTAGTGGTTACCAGGGGATAGGTATGGGATGAGTATGACTACACAGGGGTAAGGTTAAGAGAGCTCCTTTGTGATGGACTAGTCCTATATTCTTTTAAAAATATTTTTATTGCCAGGTGTGGTGGTGCATGCCTTTAATCCCAAGCACTTGGGAGGCAGAGGTAGGAAGACTACAGTGAGTTCAAGGCCTCCCTGAGACTGCATAGTGAATTCCAGGTCAGCCTGGACTCGAAAAACCAGAAAAAAAATGCGTTTTTGTTATTTAGTTGGGAGAGAGAGATAAAGAGAGAGAGAATATGAGTGCTACCGCTGCCCTCCACGGCAAATGAGCTTCAGATGCATGTACCATATTGTACCTCTGGCTTTATGTGGGTGCTGGGGAATTGAACCTTAGGCCAGAAAGTTTGCAAGCAAGAGCCTTAACCTCTGAGCCATCTCCCAGCCCCTAGATTGGAGATTTGAATGTAGTGAAAATGTTTGACAATTGAACTAATGTGAGCCAATTCCACTGTTGAATTCATTTCAGCAAAAAGTGAATGGCCTTTGTCCTCTCACCCTTCATACAAGTATTGTCCATCCAGCCTAGCATGGTGACATACTTATACCGTTGATCTTCAAAACTGGTATCAGGGGCTGGAGAGATGTCTCAGCAGATAAAGGCGGTTGCTTGTAAAGCTGATGGCCCAGGTTTGATCCTCCAGTACCCTGGTAAAGCCAGATGCTCAAAGTGGCATATGCATCTGGAATTCGTTTACCGTTGCAGGAGGCCATGGTGTGCCCATACTCAGTCCCTCTCTCTGTCTCTTTCTTTCTATGCCTCTCTCTTAAGTAAATAAAAATTAAAATTAAAAAAATACTAGTATGTGACTGGCAATTTGCCTTACTAGTTTATTCATGGTGATGTGTGACTAATCTATTATTTACATAATGCTGCATCATCTTTATGTTGCTTTCTTTCTCTGAAAAGATAGACACATTTGTAAAGAAGATACATTTTCCTGCTAGAGTTTTATGCCATGGGATTAATGAAAGTATTTACGCATTTACTATTTTATGCTTTAGCTAACTGTGTGTCTTAGTATATTATTTTACATTAAAAGGACAAGATATATTTCTAAGCTTAAGATTGGGACAAAATATCTTAAGCAAATGTGTGTCTTAGTATATTATGCAAACTATTTTATGCTTTAGCTAAATGTGTGTCTTAGTATATTATTTTACATTAAAAGGACAAGATATATTTCTAAGCTTAAGATTGGGACAAAATATCTTAAGCAAATGGTATTCTTGATATATTTTTTAAATTACTTTTGCAGTAGGATGTGATGGTTTGAATGGATGCCCTCCAATGCATTCTGTAATCTAGGAGCTTTATTCAAGCTTGTAATTTAGCTCTCTAGCTGCCTGGCTGAAGGAGGTGTCACTGTGGGCGGTTCCTTAGGGTCTAGCCCCAAGGTGTGTTTGGGGGTGAGTCTGTTTCCAGCAAAAAAGATACACAGAGTACTTGAGCTCTGCCATTATGGGGATTCCTGGAATGTGCTTGCTTTGGGTGGTGCTAGTAGTGGTTCCTTTTCTCTCTGCTTGGACCTGTGAAAGGGGGCCAGCTTCTTCTGCCATTATGGAGTGTCCCCTCTATATGTAAACTTCAATAAGTCCCTTCCTCCCATCACTGTGCCTGGTTTAGAAGTTCATCACAGCAATTGAAGCTGACTATGACATTAGATCTCACTCTAGCCCAGGCTGACCTGGAATTCACTCTGTAGTCTCAGGATGATCTCAAACTCATGGCGATCCTCCTATTTCTGCCTCCCAAGTGCTGGGATTAAAGGAGTGTGCCACTATGCCTGGCTCTGATGTTATTTTAAACTATTTATTTATCTATGAGAGACAGACACAGGGAGAAAGAGAGTGGAAGAAAGAGAATGGGTGTGCCAGGGCCTCTAACCACTGCAAATGAACTCCAGGTGTATGCTGCACCTTGTGTATCTGACTTTACATGGGTACTGAAGAATTGAATCTGGGTCTTTTACTTTGCCAGCAAGCTCCTTAACTGCTAAGCCATCTCTCTAGCCTGACGTTCTTGATTTTTTTAAAAATAATTGCCAAGTAAATATGTGGTGAGGAGGAAAGCAATTTCCTGAATGTTTTCTTCTTGGCTCAACATTCCCAGATAGCAATTACGGCTAAATATCATTTCAGCTGCTGAGAAGTTCTCGTTTTCATGTACTGATTGGATTCACTACACACTGAGGTAAATCGGGAAACTCCTTGGGCTTATCTGGGTAATGATGAGCGACTGTGACAGGCTCATCCTCGCCCCATTCCATGTAATGCTGACGGAGCAGCACCCAAACAAGAACTCTCTTGTGAGTGTCATGAAATAGCACCGCAGCCCTTGAGGCAGTGTGTCCGAGAGAGCATCATAGGTAGCCTATGGGCAACCAAACTGTAGCTATAGATATAAGACTTGAACACTGCAGTTCAAATTTACTTCACTCAATGAGATACTTTTACATAAATACAAGGAGGGGCATCCATAGTAGAAATGTCCTTGTGCTGGGTGTGATGGCGCACACCTTTAATCCCAGCACTTGGGAAGCTGAGGTAGGAGGATCACCATGAGTTCAAGGCTACTTTGAGACTACATAGTGACTTCCAGGTCAGCCTGGGCTAGAGCAATAACCTACATCGAAAAACAAGAACAAAAAATAAAAACACCAAAACAAATCCTTGTTCCTTGTTTAGTCCACATGCCCTAAATGGCAAGGTTTTTTGTTTCTCCAACATAAATATTGCTTTACTGACATCAATAACTACGGGAGGAACACCCCATGTGTTTCTTAAATGCCATCTCAGTCGATCCTTTCAATAGCTTCATTTATGGATAAAGTTAAATTTAGGCTAGCCATATTAATTGTCCTAAGGAACACTTTGCATATATAAGCTGCATTGTGGTGGTGTCAAGGAGATGTCCCCCATAGCCTCCTGTGGTGTGAATGCTTGGTATCCAGCTGGTAGCTGTTTGAGAGGTGGAGCCATGCTGGAAGAAGTGTGCTGCTCAGAGTAGACCTTGAGTTTTATTAGCCCAGCTTCAAGCCCAGTATTTACACAACTTTCACCAAGATATGTAACAGCTTCCTACTCATGCTGTGCTTTCTCCACCGTAATGTAGCTTCCTCCCAAGACTGTGAACCAAAACAAGCCCTTCCTTCCCAGGCTCATCTATCCCCCCCCCCAAATTTACTCTTATGCTGGTGGGTAGATCAATAGAGCATGCTTTAAAGGGACACACAGAGAGGTTTTCTGGTGGGCTAGGCACTAGATCATTAGATATCTTCCCAGTTGCCAACTGGCTCGCTCACTAGGTGGATAGCTGACTAACCCTCCCTGGCTACCTCCATGCATGTTTGGCATGGCCTGCTTCTCCTGGGTGGTACCGCCACATTGTAGTGTGGGGGAGATACAGTGCTTAGGTCAAAGGGATTTATTTAGTGATAGAGGATGAATCTGCCATCCAAGCTGTTGATGAAGATTGAGTGTGTCAGTTGTGTTCTTCTCCTGGCTCTTCCTTACCCCATGGCTCTGCTTCTCCCCCTACCCCTCTGCCACCTCTTGGTCTCTTTGATTTGGGAACTGTCCTGGTTTTCATGTAGGACTTGAAGAGGCTTAGTAAGTAGTCATGAATCCCACAATCTGTCTCTCAAACTGTTTATTTTAGTTCTCTTGCCTTTTATTATGACAGCAATGAAGTACAGTAATACTTTAAGAAGGCAGAGTTGGGGCTGTAGAGAAGGCTTAGTGGTTAAGGCACTTGCCTGCCAAGCCTAACAACCTGGGTTTGATTCCCCAGTACCCACCTAAAGCCAGAAACACAAAGTGGTAGATGTGTCTGGAGTTAGTTTGCAGTGGCAAGAGGCCCTGGTACACCCATTCTCTCTCTCTCTCTCTCTTCTATCTCTGCTTACAAATAAAATAAAATTTTAAAAAGAAGACAGATTTATTTGGAGTCAGATGGACCTGGGTTCAAATCTCAGAACAGGTATTTTCTGACTCCCAGACACTCATCTTGATCAAGTCATTTAATTTCTGTGAGCCTTAGTATTCTCATCCGTAAAGGATAAGGATGACACAAATTTATTGGTTGTACAAATTAAATAAGATGATTCACAAAAAGCCAAATTAAGTTGTTTCCATGGTGCAATGGTCATCGAGCTCACCTAACAAGCCATATATAATTTTTATTTATTTATTTGAGAGAGAGAGAGAAAGAGAGTAAGGTGGAGAGAGGAGAGAGAGAGTAAGTAGGGACATGCCAGGGCCTCCTGTCACTGCAGACAAACTCCAGACACATTCACCATTTTGTGCATCTGGTTTTACATGGTTAATGGGAAATCAAACCCCTGCCATCAGGCATTGCAAGTAAGCACCTTTCACCCCTGAGCCATCTCTCCAGCCCAAAGCCAGACTTTTGACACAGCTGAAGTGCTCAAGTATTAATTATCCACACAATAGCAATAACTCATTTTGAGTCTTTTCAATCCATCCGTTTATTTCCTCATCCTCCCCATTGTTCAGCAGCAACGAGGCTTTTTAAAGCTTGCCTTGCTCTGTAGTCTAGCAGCCAGGCACCGTAATAAGCTGCTCTTTCTTCTTATTTTTTCTTTCCTTGCTGTTATTTAGCACCTGTGTAAACCTATGCGGCTGTGCACAGCGATGTATAAATGTTTGCTTATGTGCTTCTCCTGTATTTGTGTTTGCGATTCTGTGTACAGCCAATTACTCTATTAAAACCCAAGCGCCTCGGGCCAAAGACCACACTCTCTACTTTGGCAGCAAGTCTGGATATCCTTCCGAAGTCAGATTTCAAGAAGGTTGACGTTGAAATATACTTATTGCTTTAGCAAGATGTCGACGACAAGTTTTCAAACATTGCGTTCTGACAGAGGACATTGTTTCTCACAGCAATAGCACTTACAGCAGGCATTCTATAGAAACATTCAAGTTGGGGCCTTAGCAACTTTTCATGTTTAAAAAGTTAAAAGAGGGTTGGGAAGATGGCTCAGTGGTTAACGGTGTTTGTATGCAAAACCTGCCGGCCTAGGTTTGATTCTTCAGTACCCATGTAAAAGGCAGATGCACAGAGTAGAGCAAATATCTGGGTTTCCTGTGCAGTGGCAGGAGGCTCTGGTGTGCCCATTCTCTCTCAAATAACTAAAAAATATATTTCTAAAAATAGATCTTTAAGGAACTTAAAAATTAGAAGAACAGCCTGGCGTGGTGGCACGCATATTTAATCCTGATTCGGGGGCTGAGGTAGGAGGATTGCTGTGAGTTCAAGGACAGCCTGGGACTACGTAGTGAAAGCCAGGTCAGCCTGAGCTAGAGTGAGACCCTACCTCGAAAAAAGAAAGAAAGAGAATTAAAAGAACAATTAGAGAAACAAGCCAACAGGGAAAAAGGGTTTAGTAATTGTGAGTCTGAAGAAAACAATGGGGGACCACCTTTCCATTGACTTAAGTGACTGATAATCCAGTTAAGAAAATGTCAAGTGAGGCACAATGACAGTAAGGACAGCTGCCCTTTCAGAGCACTTAGTGGGTGCTGAGAGACTTAGTTGGAGCTCTCCAAGCTCTTTCAATCTTTCCATGCTCCAGTGAGGTAGGAGCCCTGGTTCTCCTGGTTGTATAGACAAGGAAACTGGAGTTCTGGAAGCCTTCCCATGGTCCCACATGCAGACAGAAAGTGATGGAGCCAGGCCCAGTGCTGCCCACGCTGGTCACTAAGCCATGCTGCCTCCACAGAAAACGAGTCTTACAGATGAGCTACAGTGATACTTCTAATACTCTCTTTTTCCCCCCCCCCCCCTATAATGGAGTCTTCTTTTCTCCCTTCAAAGAAAAGGAAATTCTATTAGTGTGTAGAATTTGCTTAGTGTAAATAAATAAAGATGACAACTGTAGGGGCCTGGGATCATTTGCAAGAAAAGCTAAAGAAAGACCTTCTCCAGAGTGGGTCACTGGGGCTCTCCCCAGGCCTGGCTCTCCACGTCCTCACGGTGAAGGCCTGGGGGCGCCTTTCCCTGTCAGAGGGACCAGGCCATTAGGGACAATCTCTCATTGCCTTTCAAGAGGATAGACAGGAAACCAGTCCGGTTTCCTCTTTTCCCCTTCTCTTCTCAGCTTTCCCTCCTGGCTATACTCTTTTGGAATAAGGAACAGTCAAGCTTCTCCCAGGCGCGGAAACTTGAGCCCTTTCGGGGAAGCTGGCTGTGCAGGGCCTCCGCGGGCAGCTGCGAGGGTCCTGTGCCGCCTCCCGACTCCGCAGGTCCCTCTGGAGCAGAGCTGGCCTTGGCCCGCACTGCATGGAAAGCAGGCTTTCATAATAAAAACATCCAGTCTGTCCCTTCCAACTTCCAGCATTTGGAGTCTCTCAGTTCTGAGTTGTAGGGGATCCAAGAAGGTCTCAGTGGAGTCGGAATTATGCTATAGCTAATTTGTAGAGTTTTTTTTTTTTTTTTTTTTTTTTTACCATTTTTTTCTTTTTTACAGCGAAGGTACTGAGAAGAGATCCCAATTCACAGCAGCACACTGCGTTCTGGAATGAGCTGGGGGAGATGAGAGGCCTCTAATGCTTCAGCTCCAGGCTTCTTTTTTTTTAAAAAAAATAATACTTAATTTATTTATTTCAGAGAGAGAGACAGAGTCTTCAGCCACTGCAAACGAACTCCAGATGCATGTGCCCCCTTGTGCATCTGGCTTACATGGGTCCTGGAGAATCGAACCAGGATCCTTTGGCTTTGCAGGGAAATGCTTTTAACCGCTAAGCCATCTCTCCAGCCCCTCCAGGCTTCTTAAATGCCTGTGTTCTGGAAGGCAAGGGTCCTGCTGCATACATAGTTTATAATTCTGTGCCCTTAAAAATGGCCTCCCAAATGGTATACTCTTCAGGCCACTTAAAGGCTGAGTCTGGCTCTGGTCAAGTGACTGAGCAGTCGTTCACTCCATACCATGTTTGACAATGCATTCCTTATTTGTAAGAAATTCAAACTTGTGAATATTAAATATTTGAAAGCAAGCACAAATGATTAAAAAGAGAGAGAAAGAGAGCTAACTTCTCTTTTTGTCTTTAAGTGTAGGAAGCATTTTTCTTATACTGACACATCCAGTCTTCACAATGGTGTTGAGCAGTTACATCTGTTATTAGTCCAATTTTCAGATAGGGATCCTGAGGTCAGGTAACTCTCTCCACTGCTCCAGCTGGTCAGTGATGAGGGTTGTATTTGAACTGAGGCTGTCTTCATGGGGTCTTTAATCACTCCACTGTGCTGGGGAGCTGAGGGTTTCTGTTTTATCTCATCTTTGCTCTTTTTTTTTTTTGGAAAAAAATATTTTTTATATATTTTTATTTATCTATTTGAGAGAGAAAGAGGGAGGGAGGGAGAGAGAGAATGAGAATGGGCGCACCAGGGCCTCCAGCCACTACAAACAAACTCCAGATGCATGCACCCCCTTGTGCATCTGGCTTACGTGGGTCCTGGAGAATCGAACCAGGATCCTTTGGCTTTGTAGGGAAATGCTTTTAACCGCTAAGCCATCTCTTGAGCCCATCCCCCCTTGCTCTTTTGTTGGACAAATCAATGAATTTCTTTCTGCCTGCCTAGCAGACGTCACCTCACCTCTCTGCTTCCCAGCTATGATAGTTGTCTTTACTGCAGGAGACTGAAGTCAAAGAATCTGCAAAATATATTCCATCTGAAATCCAGACAGGGAAGAGAACGGCCACTTGGCAGCTCTGCTGGGAGCAGCCGCTCTACAGAACACGCTCATGGCATTATAAGCACACAGCACAGTAGAACATAGTAAACAGAGCAGAATTTTCTAACTACAGTCAGGTAACATCTGATTTAAAGTAGCACTCTTAATTATTAAATATTGAAATTTCAGTAGTTCTTTCTGTGTTACTTACAATTATGCTCTGTACACATCAAAAGAAATTCCAGGTTGTGTTACAGAAGAGAATGGCAAATGTCTGTGAGTCATGTTATTATTTTTAAGAGAGCTATTCAATAAATAGCCCATATTTCAGTCCAGTGTTGTTTATGTTTTCAATACATTCTTCTATAAACGTAGCACAAATAAATAAGTCAGATGTGTTTGTTCAGACGAGTCTGAAAACATTTACTTTCAGACAAAGAATAAAATGTAGATTGTTCTTTTGATGTTTAGATGTTGTTCACGGTATTTGGTGGCGTTCCATCCATACGCAGCATCATTGTATATCTGCAAACTCAGGAAACACATTGCAGTATTGTTCTTGAACCCCTTAAGCATTATAAAGTGGCTGACTTCAAAAACCTTATCATGGATAAAAAGCACAAAATTGTGTCGCTGTGTTTTTCTCCTTAGCATATACAACTTTAGCTCTATGACAGCAGCTCTTCTAAATGTCAAATAACAAAAAAAATCTTTTTCTCTGAAGAACTTTTTTTTTGGGTTTTTCAAGGTAGGGCTCTCACTCTAGCCCAGGCTGACCTGGAATTCACTATGTCGTCTCCGGGTGGCCTCGAACTCACGGCAGTCCTCCTACCTCTGCCTCCCAAGTGCTGGACTAAAGGCATGCGCCACTACGCCCGGCAGAAGAACTTATTTTAATACTTCTTGTAAAAAGATTTTTATTTATGTATATGTGATAGAGAGAGAGAATTGGCATGCCAAGACCTCTTGCTGCTGCTGCAAATTAACTGGAGACTCGTGTACTACTTTGTGCATCTGCCTTTGGGTGGGTTCTGGGGAATCAAAGCCTGGGCTGGCAGGCTTTGCAGCAAGCACCTTTTACCACCTTTTACCACTGGGACATTTTCTTGGCACAACATCAGATATTTTATATATACGAACTTGATTTTCCCTTGTGTTCCTTGGGTGTAATTGCGAATGTTCTCAGTATTTCCTATCAGCTCTACCTTCACCTAACACACTAAGAATTTCTACCGTCTTTATTTTTTTTATTTCCAATAGCTCCTCTTCTTGGGTTTCGAGCCACAAAGGTAGCTTGCAGAGCAAAGCCCCCAACCAGCCTGCCCTTCGACCTCCAGCTCTTCATCTTGCCGGTCTCTGGGATCCAAATGAGATATGCATAAAAAATGGGAAATTTTATAAAAGCCTCTTTTCTGCCCTAACTTTTCCTCAAGGCAGCAAACTCAGTTTCTGGTTGGTGTTGGCTTTCACGTTCTTGGAAGCAGAGGTGGCCCATGTTCCCTTTGTCCTCCTCTGTTGGTCCCTGGGAATCTCCTCTTTTACGCTTGTGGTACTGACAGGGCTTGAACACGCCTTTCTCTGAACTCGACTAGTTTTACTTTCTACGTTCTGCTCACATGTGGATCTCTCCTGCTCTTTTTCTCTTCTGCCTCCTTAGGATCGAATCTTAAATGTTATCCAAATTCCCATCTGCACTTTTTGTTCTTTTCTTCAGCTTGCTGGTCACCCTGAGCGAGCTCTCCCAGCCCCTCGGTGGGAGCGCCGACATTTTCTGCACAATGTGTGGTCTTCCCCTCCAAGCATCAGGCACAAACCTCCAGCAGACTGTTACCCACGTCGTCCAGAAGATCTGAAGCATCTTAAACTCGACGTCTTCAAGAATCAAACCATTCTCTTGTCTCTGAAGCCTGCTGTTTGTTTTGTGAGAGCACTGGTGAATTTTATCACTGTTGATACCCATTCTGTCTTAAAACCCTGGGACTTGTCAACATTCCCCTCCTTCCCAAAATATCTGCCCAGCATTCTTCAAGTGTAAAAGTCATGAAAAAGAGAAGATTGTGAAACTTTCACACATGGGAGGAGACAGAATGCCATGTACCCTGGACTGGGTCCTAGGAAAGCAAAAGGGCCTTAGTGGGAAAGTGGTGAAGTCTGAGTGAAGCCTGTACTTGAGTGGACAGCACTGAACCCACAGCGACTGCTCAGCTCTCACTGTGGAAGGTTTTTTAGGGTAGGAGAAGCTGGGTGAGATGGAGACTCTCCACCCTTTCAGCAACTTTCCTGTAAATGCAAGATTATTCCCAAACAGCAAAGCATGCCTATGAAACACACTTCTCAACTTGTCTTGAAAAATCCCTCTGTGAGGCTTTTGAAAGCTACATGTCTGGTGGGAGACAGATTCAACTGGCCCTTGACCCAAGGAAGCTGTATAACCGTCAGGGGCCACAGGTGTCACAGCCACTCGTTTGTAGGAAAATAGAACCTGCTTATGACATTTTCTTTATATAGACTTTTGTTTTTTTAGTATATATATACACATTTTTTTGCAAGAGACATTTACTCAAAGACCATAGACAGAGAAGATTAACACTTACATTCATAATTGACAATGTGTTAACTGATAATGTATAAATGATACTGAGTATAAGGGATAGAAGTGATTCTTGGAATAGCTTTTCATGCAAAGAATTGCATGACCCTTGTGCATTTTATTTCTGAATATAATCCATTGTAACTTTGCCACCTAACAACAAGCAAAAAATTTTATTAATCTGGGCATGGTGGAACATGCCTCTAATCCCAGCACTCCGGAGGCAGAGGTAGAAGGATCACTGTGAGTTTGAGGCCAACCTGAAACTACATAGTGAATTATAAGTCAGCCTGGGCTACAGTGAACTGTAACTCAAGACACAACAATATATATGTTTGGACTGGAGAGATGGCTCAGCAGTTAAGGCACTTGACTGCAAAGCCTAATGACCGTAGTTCAATTCCTCAATACCCACATATAGCCAGATGCACAGGTGGGCGTGGTGGCATAGCCTTTAATCTCGACACTTGGGAGGCAGAGGTTGGAGGATCACTGGCTAGAGCAAGACCTTACCTCACAAGAAAAAAAAAAAGCCAGATGCACAAGGTGGCACATGCATCTGGAGTTTATTCATGTGGCTGGAGGACCTGATATGTCCATTCTCTTTGTCTGTGTCTCTCTTCTCTCTGTGCTTGCAAATAAATGAATAAATAAATAAAAGTATGAGTTTTTGAAGTTTATTAAATATGTAGCAGGAAATTATTTCCACATCTTCATTTCACATTCTATTTGAAGTGAAAATTTACATATGATATATACCCAGAAATTTTCATATGTTGTCTTATTCCTGAAAGTGTCTTTTGATACTAAACCATCCCAAAGTTATTGCAGCAAGTGGTAAAACAATGACAATAAAAATAAGGAGGAGAGGGGAGAGGGGAGGATTTAAGGGGAAGAAATCAAGCTGGGGCCGAGCTAGAAGCCCCTTACATGTTGACTAGCTGTCGGGATGCTAGAGGACTTATACAGCCTGTTGGGGGAGAATAGTCATTGGTGGTATTAACCAGCAGTGGACACTGCAAGTGCTACAGCTGGCCATCCAGGCAAAATGTAGCAACTGGTACAGCGGTAGCACGTCTGTTATGGGGGAAACCAACTGCTCTCTGGACTTGAGGCCCACTCCACAGGAGGGAATTCTTGCCTAGTACTGAAAACCTAGTCAAAAGCCTATGGCTGGGGAGGTCATAAGCCCTAGGGGGGAAACTATTACTGTTGTCTGGCTAAATGGATATATTATACCTACCAAACTGCCCTCTAAATGCTTATGTTTATGTCCATATATTAATGCTACTCTCACTGGTGGGTAGAAAATTTTCCATTTTTTGATGAACGCTAGGGAGAGCCACAACTCATCAAAGTGCTGAGAAGAAATAACAGTGGTATGTTCGGCGCTAAATGAGACATCTCTATCACACAAGGCTTCTGGATCATTGTGGAAGAGGTGGCAGAAAGAATTTAAGAGCCAAAGGAAGGAGAGGAGTGCTTATAATACCGTCTTCCAGACACAAGGTAGTCTTGATATTCATGACCTCACAGTGGCTGACACTACCTACATAGACCTGCATCGTAGGAGGGAAGAAGATGATGACATCAAAATAAAAGACTAGTTGGAAAGGAGAAGAGATTCAGTGGAGAAGGAAAATGGAAGGTGGTAGGAGGGGATTATGATCATGGTATATTGTGCATATGTATGACAGTTATCAATAAAAAGTTTTAAAAAATGTGCTGGTAACAGAAGATCTAAAGTAGAGAGGTGGTGGTGGTGGTTGTGTGGGTATGAAGCTTCTTATTCAAGTCCATAACTACCTAGAGATTCAGGTAAGGTGTCAGACGTTCCCTAAAGTCTCTGTAACTGAAAGGAAACACATGCATGCACATATTTTTGGAGATTTTCAATGAGAACCATTAATCACAAAGCATTAGGAAACACTGCCCTGAGAGTTTTTTTTTTTTTTTGAGAAGTAATAGCATAATGTTATGTGACCTAAATTGCATTTTAGAATTCTTTTTTAAAAATCATTTTCACTTTTTTTTGAGAGAGAGAGAGAGAATGGACCTGCCAGAACCTTCAGCCTGCTGCCTATGAACTCCAGACACGTGCGCCTCCTGGTGGTGCATGTGCTACATTGCGTGCTTGCATCACTGTATATCTGGCTCCGTGGGACCTGGAGATTTGCACATGAGTTATTAGGCTTTACACGCATTCTTAGGCTTTGCAGGCAAGTGCCCTAACCTCTAAGCCATCTCTCCAGCCCCTAAATTGCATTTTAAATCAAACAAAATATAGATGCATGTGTGGCCTGATTTATAACAAGGTCTACTGCAAACATAGAGCTTATTTATTTTTTCCCCACAGAATACTTGGGGAAAGTCTTAGGATAACAATGAACCTTCCCAGAAAGGATGGCTCAACTGAAACCTCCATCTCAGGGCAAGCCACTTGCTTTTCACATGTGCACACAACTCCTTCTCTGGGCCAGGTGAAGTTCCAGGGATTTGGAATGCATTTGTGGACAAAACACACTCACATCTGCCTCTGAGTTTGCATTCAGTTTTGGAGGATGGGACATAAACATAAACACAACAAGTCAGCTGCAAAGCACATTAGAGCATGTGGTGAAAATTCCGTGGTAAAGGGAAACATAGAGTAGGGTAAGAGGAGGTGAACCTACCAATCCGGGTAGGGGCAGTGGCATCTCAGGATGAGAGAGAGGGCAGCCCTCATTGAAGAGCTGAGACTGAAGACGTAAGGCAGTGGGGATGTGAGCCAAGTGGAACCTTGGGAGGACATTTGAGGCAGGAGAAACATGGGCAGCAGCCAAGTGGCTTCCATCAGGCACCAAGCAAGCAAGTTGCGAGGCTCCTGGGGAGGAAGTCAGAGAAGAAGCAGGGCATTGCAGTTGCTTCAAGGACCTGGGCTTCCCCTGCGAGCAGAACGGCAGCCCTTGCAGGTGTCTTTGTTTTGTTTTGATCCACAGGAATACACTTCGATATGCTTTTGACAAAAATGACAAGTCGATGCAGAATTTTCAGGGCCTGAGGGGTTTGATAAACACAATTGACAAGAGCCAGCTCTAAAGGGTACATGTAATTTATAACAGCACAGGAGTGGACGTAAATGTCATCTATGTATTCAGCCTCATAAAAATCTCAACACAAAGCTGGAGAGGTGGTGCAGTAGCTAAAGGAGCCTGCTTACAAAGCCTGGTGGACTGGGTTTGATTCCCCAGTACCCACATAAAAGCCAGGTGCACAAAGTGGAGCATGCGTCTGGAGTGTGTGTTTGCAGTGGAGGAGGCCCTGGAATGTCCTCTCTCTCTCTCTCTCTCTTTCTTAAATAAATAAATAAAATGCATAAATAAATCTTTTTTTTTAAATCTTCATTTTTATTTATTTATTTGAGAGAGAGAGGGAAAGAGGCAGAGAGAGGGAGAGCACGAATGGGCGTGCCAAGGCCTCTAGCCACTGCAAATGAACTCCGGACGCATGCACCGCCTTGTGCCTCTGGCTAACTTGGGTCCTGGGGACTTGAACCAAGGTCCTTTGGCTTTGTAGGCAAACGCCTTAACCACTAAGCCATTTCTCGAGCCCCCATACATAAATCTTTTTTAAAAAAATTCCGATATGCTCTAGAAAGAAAACAAACAGCATATTATCTCACAAGAGTACAACTTAAACGCACACCGACAAGAATAGAAATTTAAAATAAATGTATGCTTTTAGAAATTTTTGAAAACATTTGTTCAGGTAACTTTGATTTTGCAAGAACTGTAAAGTTGCAAACTATGGAAAAATTAAGGTCATTAACACCACTCTATATTAAAACCTGTTAATCAGGAGACATAGATCATTGCTAGAAAATTTTCAGTGCCACGGATGGGATACCTTCCAGTGAGTTGTTGGCCAGGGAGGTCCCTGATGCCCTCAAAACATTATAGGCCATTGCTGAGGCCCTTGGTTTCCCACCAGGAATAGATGGTAAGACCCTATTGCTGAAGACTCCACATACCTGGGCTGCAAGGCCACTGAGAAATCCTGCTGGAACTGAGCTGATAACCTCCTCCATATAGACCAGCTGACAGAAAGCTGGAAGAAGCCATTCTCTACATGCAGTTCAATGGGAGAAAGAGATACCACCAGTGAAGATACTCAACAGTCGACACTGCAAGCCTCATAATTGGCCAGCCAGGCCAAATGAGCCAACGGGTACAATAGTGGCACATCTATCATGGTGGAGACCAACTGCCCTGTAATTGGACTGGAGGCCTGCTCCATGGGAGGGAATACATCCCTGATACTGAAAACTTAAAACAGGGGTAGTCATGAGCCCTAGGGGTGTAACGTCTACTGCTGTCTGGATAAATGTATATACTATGCTTATCAAACTGCCCAGTAAGCACTTCTCTTAATATTCATACCCTTATATTAATGCTACTCTCACTTTGGCTAGAGAATCTTCTCTTTTCAGATGGCAGTGACCTTGGGACGACTCAGAAAGTATCATGGTGCTGGAAAGAAGTAACTAGAGTACTGAGTAATATCTTGATCACACCTTCCAAGGCTCAAGGTCTAATGTGGAAGAGGTGGCGGAAAGAATGTAAGAGCCAAAGGAAGGGTAGGACTCCTTACAACGTGCTCCCTCCAGACATAAAATGGCCTGGATATCCATGACCTCATAGTGCCTGACACTACCTACACAAGACCATCATAAGAGGAGGAAAAGATCATGACATCAAAATAAAAGAGAGACTGATTGAGATGGGGAGGGGATATGATGGAGAATGGAATTTCAAAGGGGAAAGTTGGGGGAGGGAGGGTATTACCATGGGATATTTTTTATAATCATGGAAAATGTTAATAAAAATTGAGAAAAAAAACCTGTTAAATGTAATCAGTATGGTACCCAGAAGCAGTAAGATGAATTCAAAACCTCTTGAGGGTGCTTATGTTAGAAAGGAGTGGACCCTGACAACTGGGATGATGACTATAATGCAGCTGTGGAAATCGAGACTCCAAATTTGGCTGAGTGCAGAGGCAGCTTCTTTTACTCTTAGTAGGAATCTAGTCTCTGTTAGCCGGAAGAACCTGCAATGAGCTCCCCTGGGGCAATTAACTGTCTTGCAGGATTTTAAACAGAGAAATAACATATGTGTTGTGTTTCGCATGGATTGCACTTGCAGTTGTATTGCAAAAGACACTAGGAGACATCTGGGATGCCAGGAGGCTAAGAAGCTGTTACCATTACTGTAGGAACTCTGGGGAGAGGGCAGTGGCCAGCGTGGGAGCAGAGAGGCGATGAGAATTTGTCTGAGTCTTGATAGATTCTGAAAGTGAAACCAGTATGTTGACCCAACTGGTGGTGAGGAGGCGGAGGGGGAAAGATTCAGAGATGATTCCACAGATTTTTTTTTTTTTTTGGCCTAAAGGAGTTGTCATCAACTTAGATGGAGGAGACGATGCATGGACCAGGTTCTGGTACCAGACAGTCAATGTCAGACCGATTACATTTGAGAGGTTGAACATCCAAGTGGAGGAGAGGGTTAACTACACGAACCTAGAATTTGGGAGAGGTCTGCACTGATCATATAAGTTTAGGAGTCACCAGCATGCACATATGAAGTCATGGGCATGAGGTGGGTAGTTGGAAAAGTAAAGCGTACAAGGACTGAGCCTGCAGCTTCCACGGGAAGTCACTAAGGAGAAGTCAAGGAACTGAACAAGAGACCGAGGAAGAGTGACCCGTGGGTAGGAAGGGAAAGAATAGCGTGTCATTCTGGAATGCACATAATGGAACCAGATTCAGGAAGAGCCTGTGCTCAGTCTTGCCATGTGCTGAGCTGACGGGTCAAGACCGGTAATTGATGAGCCCTGACCACTGGCTTCAATAACATGGAGTTTACCACGGATTTTGTCCACAACACTGCGGTGGAAGGACAGAAACCTGATTGAGGGGATTCAGGACAGAATGGAAGGACGGTTGTTTGCTACATAGGGAAGCAAAGAGGGGGACAGCAGTTGGTAGGAAAAGTGGGCTCAAAACAAGTACGTGAGGGCTTTGCTTCTGCTATTTAAGGTCAGGCAGATGAAGCATGGTTCAATTCTGATGGAATGAGCCTGCAGATAGATGGAGCCTGGAGGAGCTGTAAGACAAGAGGGATGGGATCTGATCTAACACACAAAGCAAGAAGCTGACAGGAGAGTGCAAATTTCATCTACCAAGAGGTTAGAACACTACAGGTATATACTTTGGTGGAAGCCTATTCAAGTTCTGGTCTAGTTGGTTCTATTTTCTCAGTGAAGTGAGGAGTGAGGTCTGCAGCTACGAGCACAAATAATCTGAATCTTCAATGGAGGTAGAAATATGCCAATCTCCCTGCTTTTGAACACCTTCTATTAAACTGTTTATTTTCCGGAGAGTCACTTGAGTAGAATCAATGGAGCACAGCTTTCTTTCTAGAAGAACCATCGTAACAAGATCGAGAACATCTGCAATGAGCTACTCATGTCTAACAGAGAACCAAATGAAACTCCAGAGCTCAGAATCCATGGAAGGAAATCCCAGGGCCTCCATCCCTTGGAGAACATTCTTAAGAGAGGAGTAACACGTAGCAACAGCACAAACTGCTCCCAGATGACTCACTCCTGAGTGGAAATAATGCAGACAGATTCATCTTGACCTCAGAGGTCCAACTCCACCCAGGGTTCAAGTTTCCTTCTTCTCCAGTCCCCCGTGACTTTCCTGAAGCAAATATTCATGTTCAGCTCCTATGCCTTTTCCTATTTAGCTGTCAGGTCTGTTTAGCTCTGCAAAGCCACTGTGTTCTCACTGCTTTAAAAAATTAACGTTTTCCCTCTGGCTTCCTCCTGAGAGTCCTCACAGTGGCGCTCCTTCGTGACCTTTGCGCATGCCTTCATGGTGAAGCTGTTGAGCAGAGACACAGCAGCACGCAGAGGAACACATGAGGAAAGTGACTTTATCCAGCCACTTAGCTGAACTGTCACACTTCTATTTAGAACTTTAGAATATATGAAGCATCCTTCTTGGGCATGCTTTTTTTCTCTTAAGAAAAAAAGGGGAATAAGGAGCGACCCAAGAGAATGAGGTCAGGAATGAGGGAAAAGAGGGTACCAATACATAATGTATTCATACAAAATATGCTGTTACTACTAATAATAAACATAATATTTTTAAAAAGTAGTAAAATCATTCCAAGAATTAGTAGCTCTGTAATTAAAAAATATATTTTATTTATTTATTTTTAAGCAGTGAGATACAGAGAGAGAGAGAACGACAGACAGACAGAGAGAGAGAAAATGGATGTGCCAGGGCCTCTAGCTGCAGCAATGGAACTCCAAATGCATGTGCCACTTTGTGCATCTGGATTTACAGGGGTACTGGGGAATCAAACCCAGATCATTAGGCTTTGCAGGCAGACATCTTAACTGCTGAATTATTTCTCTAGCTCAACTCTGCAATTTTTGTCTATGTCTTGGATAGTTAATCTAAAAGAGCAAGTTAATTTGTTACCATCTTATATTTATGCATACTTGTGAAAATCTGGGCAGATCTCATAATCGTTCACTCATTCTTATTATAGTTGCCTTCTCCATGTTGGGACAGATACCCAACCATGAGCAGCTTATGGGAGGAAAGGGTTAAAGTTCAGCCTTACAGATTCCAGGGGAAGCTTCATCATGGTGGAAGAAGCCAGCTCACTTTATCACACATCCACAGCAGAGAGAGAGAGAGAGAGAGAGAGAGAGAGAGAGAGAGAGAGAGAGAGAGAGGTCAGTCAGAGCTCCTCAGGCTAAACTCGAGATCTGCTCCCAATGATACACCTCCCCCAGAAGGGCTCTCCCTGCTGAAGACTAAGTAAGAAGCTTAATCTTAATCAAGAATACCTAAGGCTACGAGGCATTACGTTCAAATCATCATCACACTTGCATAATAGCAAACTCTGTATATTCTCTAATCTTAAAATATGGAGGCTGTGTTCAGTACAGTCCAAGGTATAACCAATGCTACAAACTCCATTTGAGGTGAAGTCTCTTTTCTCACTTCTCTTCTCCTGGAAGACGTCCTTTTGAAGGGTCAGGGTTTCGCTGCCTGTCCCCTCTTCCCCCAGTTTGCTGATTCTCCAGGGTGGAGGGAAGATCAAGAGAGCAGAGGTAGCAGTGACGTGTTGAGCTGTGGCTGCTGAGAGCGGGGAGCTTGAACTCAGTCATGGTGGGCGTATTGAAACCACAGAGGATGACCTTTTTGTTCCCCTCCCCACCTCTGAGCTGTTTTCCTGAAACACCATTGGGCTAGGGAATAGGAAATTCTCCCCAGGCTTTGCACTCTCTGGGTTGGGTAGACAGCTCTCTTGACTCCCCACTTTTGAGTTCTTGGAGTGAGTTCTTGTGATGTCAGCCATCACCAGTCTCTCTGTCTCTTCAGCCCCTGGCTGCCCTCACTCTGCAGTGGGCTTCTGGTTGTTGACGATCCCCACAAACTTCTGCTGATGGGGATCCCTCTGTGCTATGTGCAGGGTCCCCTTACATTGTTGCAGATCACCTTTCCTGCCATTTCACTTATTTTTATTTTAACTTTTATTTTTTTTTTTTGGTTTTTCGAGGTAGGGTCTCACTTTGGCCCAGGCTGACCTGGAATTCACTATGTAGTCTCAGGGTGGCCTTGAACTCACAGCAATCCTCCTACCTCTGCCTCCTGAGTGCTGGGATTAAAGGCATGCGCCACCACTCCTGGCTCACATTTCACTTATTTTTAATATGCTTTATTTATTTATTTGAGAGCGAGCGAGCAAGCGAGAGAGAGAGAGGGAGAGAGAGAGAGAGAGAGGGAGAGAGAGAGAGAGAATGAGAATGAATGGGCACACCAGGGCCTTTAGTCACTGCAAATAAATTCCAGACACATGTGCCACCCTGTGCATCTGGCTTTACATGGGTACTGGGGAATTGAACACGGGTTCTTAGGCTTTGTAGGCAAGTGCCTTAACCATTGACCAATCTCTCCAGCCCTTTTTCTTTCCTTCCTTCTTTCTTTCTTTTTTTATTTTTATTTATTTATTTGAGGGCGACAGAGAGAGAAAGAGAGAGAAGGAGAGAGAGAGAGGGAGAGGGAGAGAGAGAATGGGTGTACCAGGGCTTCCAGCCACTGCAAACGAACTCCAGATGCGTGTGCCCCCTTGTGTATCCGGTTAATGTGGGTCCTGGGGAATTGAGCCTTGAACTGGGTTCCTTAGGCTTCACAGGCCAGCGCTTAACTGCTAAGCCATCTCTCCAGCCCTCTTGTTTTTTTTTTTTTTTTTTTTTTTTTTTTTTAGGAAGGGTCTCCCTCTATCTCAGGCTGACTTGGAATTGACTATGTGGTTTCAGGCTGGGCTTGAGCTCACAGCAATCCTCTTACCTTAGCCTCCCAAGTGCTGGGATTAAAGGTGTGTGCCACCACCACCAAGAGAGGGTGGGGGGGGGAGAGTGAGAGAGAATGGGTACACCAGGGCCTCTAGCTACTGCAAACAAATTCTAGATGTATGTTCCACTTAGTGCATCTGGCTTTATACGGGTACTGGGGAGTTGAACTCTGCTCATTAGGCTTTGCAGGAAAATTCCTTACCAGCTGAGCCATCTCTCCAGCCCCATTTTACTTCTTTATTGTTACAAATTTAGTGGCTTAAAACAAGGCAAGGATAACATCTCCGTTTCTGAGGGTCAGAAGTATGGCCATGTCCTAGCAGATTCTTTTGTTCAGAGTCTCAACAGACTGTGAGGAGCTGCGTTCTTTCCTGGGCTTTGAGATGTTCTTCCAAGATCATGTGCTTTGAGTAATTCTAGTCTGGGCACTTACAGGATGAAGGCCCCTGCTTTCCTCTTGGAGGTCAGCTGAGGACTGCTCCAACAATGAGAGGCCACTTTCAGGTCTTTGCTATGTGACCCTCTCATAGGACTAACAATTATAACTTACTTTTTATTAAAATACTTTTATTTATGTATTTGTAAGGAGAGAGAGAAAAAAGAGAGACAGAGAATGGATGACAAAGAAGATAGGCATGCTAGGTCATAGTGTCACTGTAAATGAAATCCAGATGTATGTGCCACTTTGTGCATTTTGCTTTACGGGGAACTGGGGGAATCAAACCCAGGATGTTGGGCTTTGTAATCAAGTACATTTAACCACTGAGCCATCTCTCCAGCTCTTTGGCTTACTCTTTCAAAGACAGGAATTTCTATTCAGTTCACCAACTTGGAGTGTAATCACATATAATGTTATATTTAAGGAGTAGCTATCTGTATTAGTTACCGTCTTTTTTTTCTGGGACAAAATACCTGACAGAAATCAGTGTAAGGGAGGAAAGGTTTATTTCAGTTTGTAGTTGGAGGTTGCAGTCCACCACGGTGGCACAGGCAAGGCAGCAGGAGTTTGAAGCAGCTTGAGGCGGGTCCTCAGTGAGGAAGCAGTCAACTCCCATGACCAAGTTTACACATGAAGGGGGAATGTGGAAAGGAAAGATCTGAGGTTAGTTCTCTGGAGAAATTGATGCTGCGGCCCATGACATGGGGGCGTAGTAGACACATGATGAATTCATGCCCAGGAAATCAGAAAGATTAAGGCCAGCAGGGTGCTTTTGTGGCAAGACAGACTGAAACCTGAGACATGCTGGAGAGAAATTGTTTCCCTGAAATAGTGGGCTAAAATTCTGGAAAATTACCTGTGATAGGTAAGGTAACCTCCATTCAGTCATAATCATGTACAAGGCCCTCTTTGATAGATAGATAGATAGATAGATAGATAGATAGATAGATAGATAGATATAGATAGGCAGATAGATAGATGTATGTATGTAATTTGCAAACAGAGAGATAGAAGAGAGACAGACAAGAGAATGGGCATGCCAGGGCCTCCAGCCACTGCAAACGGATTCCACATGCATGTGCCACCTTGTGCATCTTATTTTATGTGGGTACTGGGGAGTGGAACTGTGGTTTTTAGGCTTTGCAGACAAGTGCCTAACACCTTAGCCACTGAGCCATCTCTCCAGACCTGGTAACTATTTTCACATAGTCTTTGTCTTTTCATACCCTGCCTTGTGAGTGGATACAGGAATTGTTATTCTACAGATCATTCGCCTGCCAGGTGAGCACAATCCTGCTTGAAGAATGAAGAGAGAAAATTCTTGAGAAAATGTTTTGAGACCTCGAAGGACATAGGCTTGTTGACATGTTCGTTGTGAGGAGCCAATTTAATATCACCAAACCGCTTCAACTTTGGGTCAGATATGTTTTAAGTTATTTTTCTTCTAAAAGGTGGTCATGCAGGTTTAGCTGAAAGGTGTTTGCTGAACTCAGGCTGCATTGATTGATAACTGGCATTTGACGTGTTGAATTGTTGATTTCAAGTCTATATTCTTGGAAGTCAAAGCTCACTTTAGCGAAATGCATTTTATCTTAGATATACATGAATTTCCCTCAGTATTATAATCTTTTTTTTTTTTTTTTCCAAGGTAGGGTCTCACTCTAGCCCAGGCTGACCTGGAATTCACCATGTATTCTCAGGCTGGCCTTGAACTCACAGCGATCCTCCTACCTCTGCCTCCCAAGTGCTGGGATTAAAGGCGTGTGCCACCACGCCCAGCAGTATTAGAATCTTTTACATCAACATTAAGAACCCAGTACTTAGAAGTACTGGGTATATAAGCTATGAAAGATAGGAAACCAAAGTAAATGATAAGATGCTGAAAGCCAATTTCATAGCCTGGAATCATTGGCCAGTGTTGTATGAGGTAGTCTATTTGGTGGCTACAGAAGTCAGGCTAAAGTCAACAGTAGATATGGCCCCTGAAGTCAGCAGTGGGAGTAGTCAGTGGTCACACTGGAGATGGCTAATGCCCAAGGGACTCTCTCTCTCTTTCTGTCTTTGAGGTAGGGTCTCACTCTAGCTCAGGCTGACCTGGAATTCACTCTGTAGTCCCAGGCTGACCTCAAGCTCACACCGATCCTCCAACCTCTGTCTCCCAAGTGCTGGGATTAGAGACCTGCGCCATCATGGTAGGGTGTTTGGTACTCTCTTTTGAGTTGCACTTTTCAACAGTTGAAAAGCAATTTTGAAAGTGGCAGCTTTCTGTTAAATTTGTTAAGTTTTCTGTATGGTGATGTGACCTAGGGCACTTAGGAAAGGCACAGGCACTCCTGAGCTGTGTTTGGTAGATGACAGGAGCTCCCAACTCATTCGGTGTGGGTGGAAGTGAGCTTCCCTTTCGCCAGCTTGACCTTGTTAGTGACTGCCTGGCTGGGGCTCTTCTAGCTCTTCTGGGATGGCAACCAGGACACTTCAAGGGTTGGGCTTCCTCTGAGCTTGTGCTCCTGGGAGGGGAGCTCTGCAGCAGGGAGCATGGGCAGCCTGCAGGTGGAGCCTTTCTCTCCCAGCTCTTGTCCAGGCACCTGGTACTGAGGCCCTCAGCTTGGCAGTGACCTCTCCTGGGTAGAGCTACCGCGTCAGGATTCCTCAGCCCTTGACCCCAGCCCATGTTGGTTTGCTATGGACATCTTCGTAATGGCAACTGTTCTCAGCCACTACCCCGCTGCCTCTGTCAGACCCCACTCCTCTCCTGGGGGCACTGTGAGTGTCAGGCAGGCAGCTGGGCCCCCGCTGCGTCTGCTGCTTGTCATTGCCGCCGAGGGGTGTCAGGGCTCCTTTCCGGCAGCTTGTAGAGGCTGGGCGGATCCTTGGACTCGGCCTCTGCTGCTTGTCAGGGCCAGGTGGTCCCTTCTGTTCCCCGGCATGTGGGGAGGCGTGCTGGGCATTCTCCACAGCTCGACCTCCTCTGTGGCTGTCCAAGCAGGCTGTCACTCCATTGCAGCACAAGAGTGAGCATCTGCTGACCCACGGTCACTCTGCTGCCACCACCACCCCTTCTGCTTTTGCTGCAGCCACTCCTTTCCCATGTCACCAGCCTGCACAGTCCATTCTATTAAAAGCAGGCAAGGAAGGGCTGGAGAGATGGCTAAGTGGTTAAGGTACTTGCCTAAGGACCCAGGTTCGATTCTCCAGGTCCCACATAAGCCAGATGCACAAGGCGGCACATATGTCCGGAGTTCATTTGCAGTGGCTGGGGGCACTGGAGCACCCATTTTATCTCTCTCTCTCTCTCTTTCTCTCTGTCTCAAGTAAAAACAAATAATAAATAAATAAATAAGCAGGCAAGGAAGATGCCTAAAGTGGGGCATGCATCTAGAGTTTGTTTGCAGTGGCAAGGGCTCTGGTTCACCCATTCTCTCTCTTGCTCTCTCTGTCTGCCTCTTTCTCTTTGTCTCAAGTAAATAAAACTTTTTTTAAAAAAAAATTTAATTTTTTATTTGAGACAGAGAGAGAGGGAATGGGCATGCCAGGGCCTCCAGCCAGTGCAAACAAACTGCAGATGCATGCACCACCTTGTGCATCTGGCTTATTTGGGACCTGGAAAATAGAGCCTGGGTCCTTAGGCTTCACAGGCAAGTGCCTTAACCACTAAACCATCTCTACAGCCCCCAAATTTTTTTTAAGGAAAGAAAAAAGGAGGCAAGGAAAGCTGGGAGTGGTGGCATGCACCTTTAATCTCAGCATTCAGGAGGTTGAGGTAGGAGGATAGCCATGAGTTCAAGGCCAAACTGGGTTACAGAGTGAATTCATCCATTTGGAGGAGAGTGAGACCTTGCCTCAAACTAAACTAAACTATGACAAAAACTAGGCAAGAAAAGAGCACTTGACAGTAACCTTTTTACCGGGACTGATGGTGCACCATCAGGGGTGACAGCGCAGGAGCAGGCCGTCTGGCGGGCACACAAATTTACCTGCACAGCCTTGTGTAGCCAGAGAAGAGGGGTTTGCACTAATTGCAGCTAACCTTTCATTGGTGTGGGAAGCGCTTCCCACCTGGCTTGGATGAGAATCGTTGTGGGGTCATGTGGAGTTCACCAAGGCTTGTGAGAGTTAAAAAAAAAATAAAAATACGGTGTAACTGTTTGAAACTCAGCAAGACTTGTGAGAGTAAAAAGTCCAGGGTAACTGTCTGAAACAACTGTAATTATAATTACTGGGTAGTTTCCTAAGGGTGCTGAGTCAGGGGCTTTGCACTGCTGGGCAAATTCCTCCCTCTGAGCCAAGTTCCCAGCCCCTCTATCTTTGGGGGGTTTAACCGTTTTTGCACAACAGGAGCTATTTACTGGAAGCAGACTCACTGATCGCTGGAGGGAGAGTCTGGTCACCCTGAGATCTGGCCTTGCTAGATTCACATTCTAGAGTTGGGAGTGCCCCCAAGCCATCTGTCCACCTAGCATGCATGTCATCAATTTGACTGGTGAATACCCATTTTTAATATTCATTCCCTAACCCCATTTCCCAGCCTCTGGTGCAGCTGTGTCGCTGAGGACTTGCGCTGACCTCTGTAGTGTGGGCTTGCCAACTAACCACGAAGTAAAGCCGCCCCCAAAATAGGAACCTCTGTTCAGGATGTCAGATAATAACAAGCTCTTCTTAAACTAACCCTCACTGTTTATGACGGGGTACGTTAAAGCTAAACATGGACAACGTAACAGGCACATTGGTTGGATTATATGCAGCTACATTTTCTTTATGTTGATTTTATTTATTTATTCATTCATTTATTTATTTATTTTCCTAGGTAGGGTCTCTCTCTAGCCTCAACTGACCTGGAATTCACTATGAAGTCTCAGGCTGGCCTTGAACTCACAGCGATCCTCCTACCTCTGCCTCCCGAGTGCTGAGATTAAAGGCGTGCGCCACCACGCCTGGTTTACAGCTACATTTTCTCCTAGATAGCAGTGGTCCCGGAGCAGGCAGGTCCATATTGGGCAACAGAACACTCCAGGGAATGATTCTCTCACAGAGCTTGTTTCTGCTGTGGGCCGAGCAGACTATAGGTTCTGTTGTTGCCGTTCATTTCTTCTCCACTTCTGAAATGCATTTGGCAATGTCTCCAGGCTCCCATCGCCACTAAGCTTGTCTCGATCCACGGCAGGCTCATTATCTTCTCTCAACGGCATTAGCGGATACCTCATAGGTGGCACTGGCTTGGGCATGATACCGTCTTCCAGACAGGGGCATGCCTGTGTCCCCACGACCCATCGATCTCTCTCTCTCTTTCCCCCTCCCTCCCTTTGGTCCTGTTCTATCTCACCACTGCTTGCCTTCATTCTCTCATTTTTTTTTATTTTTAAATCTACTATAGGACAATCCACAGATTGGCTTTTTGTTAAATTGCACTGAGCCACTTCTACAAAGGAAGCTGGTTGAATTTCCAACATTCTGCTATTGAAAGACCTTCTGGTCTTTTAAACCAACGCTGTGCTGTGAGGGTTTTCCACAGAACCCCCTCCCCCCCACTCCACCCAGTTACCCCTGGCCTCAGCACACCCACCCCTTGCCCACTGTCCTAGACCTCTTCCTGGCCTTGGTTTCCTCCCTCCTCTGTCATGGATCATTGGTCCCAGGGGCAGGAGCCAGAGCACTCAGCTTGTCTGGGGCATTATTCGACTTCCCATTCATCCGTGAAACGCGTACCGATCAGCCTTTCTCAGGAGGAAGAGCACAGACATAATGTGAGGGAATGCATCATGCAGCCACAGTGAAGCCCTTACTGGCTTTCTGACGGCGATGCTTGGACATTTCTACAAAATTAGCATCTTGGAGAATGGCAAGTGAATTCTCTTTCAAACAGCCAAGCGTGAAAACCCCAGGGCTAGAATTAACCTTCGCCTTCCTTTCTTTCCCCTCTCCTTTCCTTTTGAAGATATGGTGTGAGAACTGGACTGGAGGACTCAGGCGAGGCAAGAAGGGATGTCCCTGGTGGTACCTGCTCAGAATGAGTCACATCAAGAAAGGAAATGGGCTTCTCATCTGGAAAGCAGCAGAGAGCTCGGCCCGAGGCAGCATCACTCTCTGGGAAAACAGAGAGAGGCAAAACAGCGAGTTTGGGCCAAGTCCCCATATCTCTCTATTGTGTCTTCAGACCAAATGGAGAGAAAACATCTCCTTGGCTCAGACACTGAGAGAGGAAGTGCAGGTCCCCAGCAGCACAACGCTCCCTATAGAACAGGAGCTCAGTTAGCTCTTGCTTGCTAACGGAATTTTTGAGTGATTTGCCTCTAAAGTGCCTTCATCTGACCCCACAGTATTTATAGACTCCGTGGGCACAGCCTTACACCAGTTTTTTGGAGGTACAGTCTCCATACAGGCAAGCTCTGTAATGCCCGTGAAACAAAGGATGGCATGAATGTTCATTCAGTCACTTGGAAATTCAAACAACTAGTGTCCTACCTCTGACATATACCTGGAAATGATTTAAAAAAAATTTTGAGGCAAGTCCAACAGATTGGCCTTTTCTTATGACAGCGAGAGAGAGAGAGAGAGAGAGAGAGAGAGAGAGAGAACTGGCATCTCAGGGACTCCAGGCACTTCAGCCAAACTCCAGATACATCCACCACCTTGTGCCCATGTGCGACCTTGCACAGTTGCATCATCTTGTGCATCTGTCCGGTTTATGTGGGATTGGAAGAGTCGAGCATGGGTCCTTAGGCTTCACAGGCAAGTGCTTTAACCACTAAGCCATCTCTCCAGCCTTGCAAATGATTTTTGTTAGTTCCATGGAGATGAACTAAACACTTTGGTGAATGATATGATTTTCTCTTTCCCTTAGCTTTATAGACCTGTTCTAACTTAAAAAAAAAAAAGAAAGAAAACACATAGTTTTATTTATTTATTTATTTTAAAAAATTATTTATCTATTTGACAGAGAAAGAGGGAAGAGAGAAAGTGAGAGAGGGAGAGAGACTGGGCATTCCAGGACCTCTAGCCACCACAAACAAACTCTAGACGCATGCGCCCCCTTTTGCATCTGGCTAACATAGGTCCTGGGGAATCGAACCTGGGTCCTTTGGGTTTGCAGGCAAATGCCTTAACCACTAAGCCATTCCTCCAGCCCCTGTTCTAACTTTTTAAGAATCCTTGTTTAGTTCAGATAATCTGAAGCTGGGGCCTTTATGAAGGCACAGGTTGTTAGCTTAAATTTGGTTGCTCATGGTTATTGAAGGGTATGCCTTCGTGTAGGTGGGGCAGTGTTCCCAAAGTGACGTCCTTCTTTGTTCATGACTAGTTGAGACCATATGACTCTTAGAGTTGTCTCCATGTTCAGAAGTCAAAACTTGTGGTATAGTACAGACATTGGATGATGGCAAATGAATTTTACTCTTTTGCATTGAGATGGATGGTTGTAAGTGATGAGTGAGTTTGGCTCAGTATACAGCACTAGGACTGATCATTATCAACTTGTAAAAATCACATGGTGTTGTGGAAGCAGATTAATGTCTGTGTTTATGAAATGTGGCTCTTTCCTTTCATATTCTTGAAGGCATGCAGTTCAAAGCTTTCAGGTGTGGATAGCAAAAGTGACTTATGGGCTGAAGTGATGGCTTAGTAGTTAAGCCACTTGCCTGCAAAGTCTAAGGACCCATGTTTGATTCCTCAGGACTCATAAAAGCTAGATGCAGAAGGATGCACATTTGTCTGGAGTTCGTTTGCAGTGGCTGTAGGCCCTGATGTGCCCATTCTCTCTCTCTCTCTCTCTTCCTCTCTCTCTCCCTCCCTATCTGGCCCTCTCTCAAATAAATAAATAAATGTAAAATAAAAAAAGAAAGAGCCGGGTGTGTTGGCACATGCCTTTAATCCCAGCACTCGGGAAGCAAAGGTAGGAGGCTTGCCATGAGTTTGAGGTCACCCTGATACTACATAGTTAATTTCAGGTCAGCCTGAGCTAGAGTGAGACCCTACCTCAAAAAACCAATAAATAAATAAATAAATAAAAGTAAAAATAAATAAATAAATAAAAACAGAAACAGTGAGTTACCAAGAGCCAATGAGCAATGAGAGAATGATGTTGGTAGTCAAATTCCATATATATATATGTATATACATATATATGTATGTCTATATATATACATATATATGAAAGGAAAGATTTTATATATATAATCTTTCCTTTCTTAATAATGTCTTGTGACAGTGCGACATCAAAGGCTGAGGGAGATTCCTTCCTAGTTGCTGCAGTTAGGTTCAGCATTGCTGGTAGAAATCATTCAACCAAGAGCAGCTTCTGGGAAAAAGAGGTTTATTTTGGCTTACAGGCTAGAGGGAGAAGCTCCATTATGGCAGGGAAAACGACGGCATGAGCAGAGAGGGACATCACACCCTGGCCAACATATGGTGGACAACAAGGACAGGAAAGCGTGCCAAACACTGGCATGGGGAAACTGGCTACAACACCCATAAGCCCGCCCCCAACAATACACTGCCTCCAAGAGGCATTAATTCCCAAATCTCCATCAGCTGGGAATCTAGCATTCAGAACACCTAAGTTTATGGGGGACACCTTAATCAAACCACCACACTAGTGATACAGAATTGTAGTTAGACCCAAAGTGTAAAACGGCCAAGTTCTAAACTCAGAACCGCATCTACCAAGGTGGGCAATCTCCAGGTAAGGCCTGCTGAGGCGCATGCTGGTCAAGCGTCTCCGTGCTGAGGCGCGTTCTTGTTCTAGACTTATGCTTCCCACTCCACTGTCCTTCACTCCCACTCTGGATGGAGAAAACAGAGAAGAGAAGCCATTTGTGGGAGCAACATACTGATTTCTTCTCTTCAGTCCTTCTGTTGCTAAGGGAAAGAGATCCAAGAGATTGGTCCATAAGCCTAAATGTGGTTAAAAAAGAGTGACAAACACTTCATTCCATGTTTTTAAAAATTTATAGGTACTTAATTATTAATTTTCAAGGAGAGAGAGAGAGAGAGAGAGAGAGAGAGAGAGAAAGTTGCAGTTACTTTCTCATTTCTGTGACAAAAATCCAACCCAAAGCAGCTGATGGGGGGGAAAGGGTTTATTTTGGCTTCTAGTCTCAAGTGATGGTAGGGGAATGCATGGCATGAGCAGAGGTTGGACATCACCTGCTTTCCACAGCAGGTGGGAGAGTGAGTCCGGCGAACACTGACAAGCTGGGGCTAATAAATAAACCTCAAGGTTCACTCCCAGCAACTCACCTCCTCCAACAAGGGTCCACTTTCCAAGTTGCTGCCAGTTGGGGACCAGGCATTCAGAACACCTAAGTTTATGGGGGACACCTGATTCAAACCACTAGCACGTGTGAGAGAGGGATAATGGGCACACCAGGGCCTCTTGCCACCGCAAACAAACTCCAGACTCATTTGTACATCTGGCTTTACACGGGTACTGGGGAACTGAAACCAGGCTCTCAGGCGCCTGTAACCACTGAGGAATCTCTCCAGCCCCCTTTCCGTGTTTGAATGTTGGCTTTATCAAATTAGCAGAGCTGAAGATCTGTTGGGTGTGAGTGTGTATGTGTCAGTG
The DNA here is from genome assembly GCA_036346955.1 of Dipus sagitta. Lineage (NCBI taxonomy): Eukaryota > Metazoa > Chordata > Mammalia > Rodentia > Dipodidae > Dipus > Dipus sagitta. The sequence goes on along the minus strand of CM070775.1, from coordinate 34,592,629 downwards.
TGTACTCACAGAGGAGTGGGGAAAGCACTAGGAGATGTCACTGCTGCTCGCCCCACATCAACACACGCCCCCTTAGAGAGGCACTAACACGGGTGCCCTGTGAGCTTGTTGAAGACTTTGGAACAGGCCATGGAGATTAGCTGGGTTTGGGCGTATTCAGATGGGAGTCGAATGGGAGGCTGTGAGGCTGAGGTGGTTCTAATGCCCCCATAAGCAAACTGAAGCCTAAATCAGAATTTAAAAGAAAACAAAACTTTATTTCAGCCGATCACAGGCGGACAGCTGGGCAGGAGCTGCATTGTCTTGTCCCACCGGGATAGTGCAAATGAGACAATTTCTCAAATGGGAGCCAATCAGATAATTTATTTTCTGTGCTTTCACATTCAGCTATGAGAATTTTCTCTTTAAGTCCCTTTCTAAGAGAGAGAGATTGAGAGAGTCAAACTACTTCCGGCTTTCTCAAATCGTGAAATAAAATATATTCAAATAAACTCTTTAAAATGTTAATGCCCAAAGGGGTCAACTTTTTCTAGAGCAATCTTTCAGTGAGAGAGCAACAAATGTGACGAGAGAGCGCTTAGCCAGAAGTGCAGCCGCGGCTTGCAGAGCAGGGCTGGTGAAGGGAGCTGCTGACCGGAGTGAACGGTTGGCAGTGGGTCAGGGAGCCACACAAGCAGGTGGCGGCTGGGCAGAGGCTTTGCAGCCTTACACTGCCCCACCCAACTCACCGCAGCTCAGAGAAGACAGTGGAGAGGGGAACCGGCTGACGAAGAAGAAGAAAGAACACCCCTCTGGCTGGAGGAGGGAAAAGAAGGTGGAATTGTAGAATTATGTGTGATAAATTACACCCTAGGTGTTAGTGGGCTGGAGTGAACCAAAAGGAGAAAGCCAGCTGACCATAAGCACTGATCACTCTCTCTGCGTCCTGTTTTTGTGAGAGGGAGTCAGGTAGCTTTGTTAGGCAGTTAGGGTGACTGGGTCCCCGAAAGTAAGAAGCGGGAATGTCTTTAGGTCTATCCTTGCAGACTGCACTTTACTAGTTACCAAAGGATGATCTGACTCCTTATATCTTGCCTAAGGGAGATCTGTTTTTCCACAAACAACATGGGCTCCTCCTGGGAGGAAGGTCTTTCCTAGAATTTAAATCTAATCCTAACGTTGGGGTTGGTTAAGTTCAGCCCCCAGGACTTGGTGCCATGGGTAGCCTCTTCCTGAGACAACCCTTAGCCCACACCAGTCAGCTGTCTCCCTGGCTCACCTGAGCAGGAAGGTAGGGCCCATCACCATAAGGTTATAAATATGTTTGTGGGGGGGGGCAAACTTTCTGGGCTGTGTGACCACTGCTGAACCTCTAGCTTCTGGTGAGTTTGCCCAGCTGGGGAGAACCCGCTGACCCCTACTTCCACATGGGCTATCTAATCTTCTCCTGACCTCCACATGGCTGGAGCTCTTTTATTTTCTCTTCTGTCCTCTTACTCCATGGCTTTCCCAGGCCCACCACCTCGTAGCCCTCAGACCACGTGGGGGCAGTAATTTTCTTTTTCTTGGTTCTGTGCGTCCCTCAATAAAATTAGTAATTTAATAATTATCCTTCTCAGTCTTATTTTATTCAATTCTTTGGTTAAAGGTAGACATGAACCTAAGGTTTGGGGTTCAAGGATTTTCCTATATTGCTGACTCAGCCAGGACTAAAGAAGGAAATCATTATATCTAGAGAGGGAAATGGGACCGTTTGGACGCTTTCCATTTTTCCACCTGCCTATCTTTTAAATTCAAATTCTGCCTGAGGCTGCTGCATAGATGTTCCGCCCTCTTCCTGGATCTACCACTATTGCTATGAGAACTCAGAGACCGCCCCCCTCCCCCTCCCCCCCCCCCCCGACTCTTACCAAGGCTGAACTGACAGAGATGAGCAGGAGGGGCCTTGTGCACAGGTTGGTGCAGGACCCAAAGCTGGCTCTAGCCAGAGTGGCTTCTAGTGGTTTTTTTCTTTTTCTTTTTCTTTTTCTTTTTTTTTTTTACCTTTCCATTTTCCCATTACAAGCCACTGCGCCATAAGACACAAGGTTGGGCACTGTTGGGACCTCTGGCATTTGGTTGGCTGGGCTCCCCTCCGTCTAGACCTATCCACTGCACCAATGGCATCACGGACCAGGGAGTTACACTGGGGCTGCCAGCTACGCTCACTGAAGGTTGGGGCCTGCGGTCACCTGCTGCCCCAGGGCCTCCAGTCTGCACAGGTAGCGCTATCATCCCTTCTTGCCCTCAACCTTGGGGGATGAGAAGATTGGACATCGGAAGTGGGTTCTGATTTCTCCTCTGGGCTCCACCCCTCCCACTCTGGTGACAGTGGAGTCTGGCACTGCTCTGGGCTCCTTAGAGCTCGAACCCCTTTGCATGTAGGCACGGCCTATGGCCACTGGGGGAAAAAAAGAAAACAACAAAAAACAAAAACAAAAAACAAAACTTCAGTCTTCTTTTTCCTTTTTCTTTCTTTCTGACTTGGCTCATCACCTTCTTGGTGCTATGGGAAACTGAGCTGGGGATGTATGACCCAGGCCACCCAGGGGGTGCAGAGGCACAGCGGGGAAGGCTTTGCAGCGGGACGCCACATTTGAAAACCACGTGGCTTTTAAATTGCTTGGTAAAATTAAGTACATACTTTTCATTTGATGCTGTCTGGATTGTTTAATGGTTAGAGACAACTTGTTAGTAACTGTACCTAATATTTTCTCTTTCTCTTTCGTTTAGGCTTTAAACAAATAAGATTTTTTTTTTGAGACACACATACACACACACACACACACACACACACACACACACACACACACAGAGAGAGAGAGAGAGAGAGAGAGAGAGAGAGAGAGAGAGACAGAGAGAGAGAGAGAGAGAGACAGAGACAGAGACAGAGACAGAGAGAGAATGGGCACGCCAGAGGCTTTCAGGGGCTGTGAATGAACTCCAGACGTGTGCGCCCCCTTGTGTGCAGGTGCAACATTGCATGCTTGCGTCACTTTTGCGTCTGGCTGTAGGCGAGACCAGGAGATGCGAACAAATTTTCTTAGGCTTCATAGGCAAGCGCTTGAACCCCTCAGCCATTTCTCCAGCCCAAGATGTTCTTTATATATACCTTTTGGTGTCTTTATTATGTATGATAAATTACAGCATGACTTTCTTAATCTGAACAGTCCAACAGATTTCTCCTGAAGCTTTGTTTTGTTTTGTCTTTAAAAGTCAGATTTAACTGAGGCTTATAGTAAACTAAAATTTTATGTAAACCTGTTATAATTTGTTGAATGATATCATAAATATCATTAGTGAGTTTATGTTCTAGGTTAACCTGCAAAAAGGATTATTGGGAACAACAAAATTCTACCTGATGGTGGGTCATAATTTCCAGGTATTTTAAGAGATTATGGAATGACAGGATCCTGTTGGTTGTGATAGTCCTGTAACATGAAAGGAGGAGGTAATTGGCCTGAGTTCCAGGCCAGTCTGCCTCAAGACAAAAACAAAAATCTGCCTTAGCTACTCTTAATAAAATCTTTTATAGGTGTGTTAGAGGTATTGGTAAAGATGATCCCCAAAACAATTGTCATGTTTTGTCTGTATTCATAGGCTTATAACTTTAAAAATGCATTTCTTGGAGTTTATTAACAGAATCTATACTCTCTAAGTATATATAGTGGTATTATAAGACAAGTCTGGTTGTCATTTTTCTTAGATTTCATTTAAAATGTAGAGATTTTTTTTGTGACATAAGTAACAATAAGGAGATTCTAAGCTTTTTCTGCGAAGGATGTTTCTCTATACATTTCCAGTAATAATATGGTTAACTTTCTTTTTTTTTTTTTTTTGGTTTTTCGAGGTAGGGTCTCACTCTGGTCCAGGCTGGCCTGGAATTAACTATATAGTCTCAGGGTGGCCTTGAACTCATGGCAATCCTCCTACCTCTGCCTCCCCAGTGCTGGGATTAAAGGCCACCACTCCCAGCTATGGTTAACTTTTTGAGGCTAGACTACTGGTTTCTTTGTCAATGGGTAATAATATAAATCAATTAGGTGTAGTCTGTCTTAATAGTCTTATAATAAGATGATTAAATTCTATGGATTGTGAGATGAGATGACTGAAGGAATTGGGAAGGAATTTTTCAATGTTAGACATGTAGAATGCTTGCTAAGAATACTTTATGTTTATTTCTTATTTATTTGAGACAGAGAGAAACAGGGAGAGAGACAGAGAGTGAGTGAGAGGGCACACCAGGGCCTTCAGCTGCTACAAGCAAACTCCAGACACATGCACCCCCTTTTGGGCACGTGTGACATTGTATGCTTGTGTCACTGTGCATCTGGCTTACATGGGACCTGGAGATTTGAACATGAGTTCTTAGGCTTTGCAGGCAAGTGCCTTAACCGCTAAGCCATCTCTGCAGCCCTAAGAATGCTTTTTCTTGAGTGAAACTTAGGTCAGAAAATTGAAGTATGTGTATGAAAGATTATAAGACAGATCTAAAAAGACCAAATTTTCCCTAAAATTATTTTCCTTTTATGAAGAACAAGAGGATATTTTTGAGGCTAAACATAAATGAACACCATGCCTAAATTTAAGGGTTTTTCAACTATTTAGAGACTCTTAAAGATGCTCTAAATTTTGTATATAGGGACACAGACTTAATTTGAATTCAGCTTAAACACAGGTAATGTCCTGTCCTATCTGTGTCACAAAGTCATAAACACGAATTCACATTCTCAGGAGGTCTAACTAGCTTAGGCACAGGCAAGATCCTGTCGCCTTGTGTATTACAAATGGGCAGAATAAATTTCCTAGGTACAAACAAACAGACAACTTCAAAATAAGACCTCTTTGCTCCTTCATTTCCTTTTGTTCTTGCTTAGTGTCATATGCTATTTAAAGTCATGGTAAGCTGGACTCTGAGAAAAGGGTTGGTGCCCCCTTTATCTCAGACCCCAGCAGGTTTAAACTCCAGGCAAAATGGCCAATTGCCTCTAACAAAGAAAAGGGGAGTGACAAACAGCATGTAACTTTGGTTTTCTTTATAGTTCTTCTCTTCTGAACACCTAAAGTCACCTCTGTCAGATGGAATTTCTCACTGGACAGAAAAGGTCAAATGGGTAAACTGAGTCAAGGTATTTGATCAGGTTATAAACTCATTAAGACAACCATCAGGCTTGCCGAAAGTGTGTATCAGGGTAGAAACAGATATTATGAGAGAAAGACTCAATAGTAAATGACCTCTCTCATATGCCTCTCTTTATCTCTCTCTCTCTTTCTCTCTCTCTCTCCCCCAGATATTAATGAAAGGTAGGATTCTGCTGGGTGTGACTGGTCACACCTCTAATCTCTAGGCTTAAGGTAATAAAACCAGGGATTATCTTTAAAGCAATAACAACAACTCTTTAGTCCTAAACATTCACAAACCAAGGGGGGACCCATATCCCAGGCTTCCACAGAGGGAAGAAGTGAAAGGAGCCCCCCCCCCCCCAAGGGCATTTAAGCTACCAAGATGGGCTTACAATACGATTAGCACTCCTCATATGCTGTGATATGAGACGCATGCAGGATCTGGCGGGGGTGTGTGTGTGGAGAAAGTCGAGCTTGGGACCTGGCCTTGAAGGATGAGCATGGATATCCTAGCTCGGACCTTCCTTGCTGCAGGAAGTCTATAGACCATGCTATGTGTCCCCTTTTGATTAGGGAGAAAACCAGTAAATTTGGACTAGGGCTCGTACAGGAAGGAGATTTAAAAAAAAAACAATTAAAAAAGCCAATAACCTAATTTCTTCTCCCAAATTTGGGCTGAAGAGCCAACAACCTAATTTCTTCTCCCAAATTTGGGCTGAAGAGATGCCCCCCTCCAAGTAGAAGATGTGAGACAGGATGGAGTAACTTGACTCTAGATTCTTCTATTCACTTTCCTCCATTTCACCTCTGAGGGATGATTGGCTTCCAAGATCAGCAAGCCCAGAGAGAAAGAAGGGAAACAGAAAGATTAAAAAAAAAAAAAAAAGGAGGCAAAAGAACAGAAGGGAGATTAAAAACAGAGAAAAATAAGGATAAATATCACCAGGAGATCATAGTGATGATGGTTGCTAAGGGAAATGTGTGGATTTCATCAACGGAGCTTTGTCTTCATCATTAAAATCATCATCCTCATCTTTATCAGTAGCAAGTTGTTGCAGTCAGCTTCACATTGCTGGCAAAAAAATCACCCGACCAAGAGCAGCTTTTGGGAAAAAAGAAAAGAAAAGAAAAGAAAAGAAAAGAAAAGAAAAGAAAAAAGAAAGGAAAAGAAAAGAAAAGAAAAGGTTTATTTTGGCTTACAGACTCAAGGGGAAGCTCCATGATGGCAGGGGTCTGGAAAACCTTCTGCTCTGGAGACAAGGTTCCACAAGAAAAAGAAAAAAAAAAGTAATACTTGTGTGGTGGTTTGATTCAGGTGTCCCCCATAAACTTAGGTGTTCTGAATGCTAGGTTCCCAGACGATGGAGGTTTGGGATTAACACCTCCTGGAGGCAATGTATTGGGGCAGGTTTATGGGTGTTATAGCCAGAGTCCCCTTGCCAGTGTTTGGCACACTCAACTGTTGCTATTGTCCACCTTATGTTGGCCAGGGGGTGAAGTCCACCCTCTGCTCATGCCGTCATTTCCCCCTCCTCTTCATCTTCTGACTCAGCATCATCCCGCAGGACTCCTCAGTGCTGCCCACTGATGTGGCCAGAGCCCAGACCACACTTCATCCTGAACGCCCTAGGTGGTGTACTTTCAAAGCCCCTAAGAGACACCACTGACTATTCAGACATGCTCAGAACCTCCAGAGTATCTATGATTGAACAGCCTTCATAACTCACTGGTTCCGCCTCAACCCTGTGCAGTTCATCTTCTGTCCCAGGCTGTGCACAGACAGTCTTAACTACGGCTCCTTTCATCATTATCCACCCTAAAGTGATCACCTTCGTGGGCCTCGAGCTCACAACCGAAAAGACAGTTCTGGGGCGTTACACCATGTCCCTCAAATCTTCCATGGGGAATAAGCCATACTTCAATGTGAGAAGCCAGACAGAGATAGCTAGCTACAGTGTATCAGAACTCAGGTGTGTAGGATGGAGTTACAAGTACTCTTACCGTTTCTTTTCTTTCTTTCTGTCTTTTTTTTTTTTTTTTTTTTTTTGGTTTTTCGAGGTAGGGTCTCACTCTAGCCCAGGCTGACCTGGAATTCACTATGGAGTCTCAGGGTGGCCTCGAACTCACAGTGATCCTCCTACCTCTGCCTCCCGAGTGCTGGGATTAAAGGCGTGAGCCACCACACCCGACTACTCTTACCTTTTGATGGATACCACACAGTGTCCAAGGACACCTGGCCGGGGCAGACCTTGCTGCTTTGGGCAGGCCACAAACTCTGAAAAGTGCACCCTCAGCTCGCATACCTTTTCCCTAAGTCACACAGGGCCTCTTTCAGTTCACAAGCTGTGCACACCTGTGAGATCACATCTGCTGGAAGGAATAGCTTACCCTAAGTGGAATGAAGGTGACTCACTCTATGTGTGTGTGTTTTTTTTTTTTTTGTTGTTGTTTTGGTTGTTATTGTTTGTATTTTTAAGGTAAGGTCTCACTGTAGCCCAAGCTGACCTAGAACTTACTCTACAGTCCCAGGCTGGCCTTGAACATGTGGTGATCTTCCTACCTCTGCCTCCCAAGTGCAGGGATTGGAGGGGTGCTCCACCACACATGGCTGACTGTATGTCTGTTAACACCCTACCCCATCCTACCCCACTCATTTCTGGTATCAAATTATTCTATACATGTTGGGTCATGATATGCAGAGACATTTATCTTACACATAACTGTGGGCTAACTCCACAATGCATGACTCATATACCTCAACAAGGAGGGGCCAAGGGGAGGGGGTAGGTCATGGATGAGCCTAATAATGGTACCAAACTGACTGTATTTGCTGAATACAAAACTAACTAATAAAGAGAAAAAAAAATGAAGCTTCTAGTAAATGCTTAAATAATAAGAAAGAAAACAAATTTCCAATTTTTTAAAATAAAATCCAAAACCTTATGGACACTAAATACTGGATTTCATGTAATTTTCACCTGTTAGGAAATATGACAGATTTGGGTTCACAATGAAGGACAAAGACAGTCAGCTTCTTGGGTCTAAGACGTTAGTTATTGTAACAGGGTAGAGGGAGAAGGGAGAAAGCTGAGAAAGAATAGGAGGTAGATAGGGGATGCATACACGGGGCTGGAGAGGGGGTCACTGCGCGCACCTGAGATGCAGGAGACCTCCAAGACAGTGAGGGCCAGACAGGAAGTGGGTTTTATGGGAAGAGGCGAGAAACTGCTGTGTGAGGGAGGGGCCAGGAGTCATGTGGTGTGCAGAGGTGTGGCTTGGGAGGAAGTGACCTTCCCTTCTCTCAGAGGTCTACTCAGTGACTATACCAGAGGCAGTCCCAGAGTTCTAGGGGTTAACATGAGTTCGGTGGTGTGGGAGAGTGAGACGCTAGCAGTGGTTTATACAGAAATAAGCAGCAACAGGCTGTATTTGGCTCCACAGTTGAAGTTTGCTGACTCCTGATGTAGCTGATGTATACAGATGAATGCAAAGAAGCCACGAAAAATGCGCATCTAAATAGAAGGTCAATATTCAAATGAGTACTTCACTTGACCAGCAGTGCAACTGGCCTCTGCAAAACATCACAGTTCGTTCCAAGTACAATGTGCACGTGGGTTGACAACGTTGTGAGGCCAAGCTTACTTTTACCCATATTTTTCTGGTGCTGAAAACGTGTATGGAGACTGTGTGGAGTAGTGGCATTCTGATTCCAAATGACTCAAAATACTTTACAAACATATATGTATTTAAAATACAAGGAAGATTTTTATTGAAACATCTCAGTGTTTGACCACATTCCCACTTGCCCTGAGATCTTGAGATGTTAAACATTCCTTATGGCTGAGCACAGCCCTCTGGTGTTTGTAATTTGTGCATTTGGACACAGAGATTATATGCCAGAAATTGCAATTTTATGGTACTGCTGTTTGTGTCATCAGGTAGGTAGTGAAATACTTTAGAAAAGTTATAGAAATTTCTTCACTATCTGGGAATATTTTACACCTAAATTACACTGACTTATTTGCATTAATAACTTCAGATGGTTTCTCATTAGCAAAAATCCCAAGAGAAAAATATTAAAGAAAGAAGCCTTAAGACCCGCATGTCTTACTTTTGCAATTCAGTTATGAAAATGGCTAGTTGCTCTATTTACTATGCACAGATATATAATATAAAATATATTATATATATATATATATATATTTTTTTTTCCTCTAGGTTCCTGGTCTCTACTATTGACTTATCCAACTCACATACAAATCTAAACATTTGAAGCTATGATCCCATATGAGAGACAGCATATGGCCCTTGACTTTGGGAGGCAAATGTAACCAGAAGATACCAGAGTATCAAAGGCACATGGGTTTGGAGTTTGCCTTGAGAATTTGCCAGGTGTTGAAGGGAGCCCTCTGCTGTTCATTTTATTCCATTACAGTTAAGTTTGATTTCTATTGTTTAATGCCCTCCCTTGAACCTACTCTGGGTTTTAATGTCTCTGTTATGATTGTACATTTCATGTAACAAAGAAAACATAAACTCTACGGTGCTAGCTGGCATGGTTAATAGCCCTCCACCTCTGCCCTTTTTGACCTGCACCAAAGCATTGGGACATCTGGCGGTTTCTAATTTCCATGTTAGAGTGGGGTTTTGACCTCTATTGCACTTTCAAATGGGTCTCCTTGGCAGAGTAACTCTGCTTTCTTGATTAATTTTACCATTCACACCCTTGACAGTAAGTGTGAGTCTTTATGCCTAATGCTTTAGAAGGGAATTGTGTGATTTTCAGTGGAACCGAAGACTCCCTGCTTCTCCATCCCTGCCTTGTGAGCTTCTCCATCCCTGCCTTGTGAGCTTCTCTCTTCCATCTGCTGTGAGTGCTCCTTGGAGCACACTCCTCATGCCCCTGGGTTCAATGTCAGCATCCCCCGTTCACTAGAACGTGAACGTTCCTAGGATCACACCCCTCATACCCTTGGGCTTGTAATTTCTTCATCTCTTACATGTCAGGGCTCATCTATTCCCACAGCCCTAGTGACCATGACTAAACTAAACATTTTCAGCTCTGCCATTGCCAGGATTCAGAGGTGGGGCAGGGCACAAGTGTGTATAAATGTATAAAAATACATTATATTTTAAACATACATACAAACCTATTTTACCTGGCTTTCTTTGCTGGCTTCTCACACTGGTCGTCATTTGCACTGTGCGGTAAGCCCTCCTGTGCCTTGTCTTCCTTCCCTGGTGATGGAGAATCCCCACCCCGGGGCTCACACTTAGGAAGAAGCTGTTTGGCATCTCTGATTCGAAATGAACCTCTTTTCTACCTTTTCAATCCTTACTACCATTCTATAGGCTCATCACTTCACGTCTGGATTTTCCCCAGTCACCAGTACCATTCCTGCTCCTTACTATGCATTCATTCGACTCCATTCTTCTTAAAGAACATTGCTTTAATTACTTCCCCGCCCCTTTAAAGATACCCATGTTTCTCCACTGCTCACACGTTCAGCGGACCCTTCAACTCTGCCTTGAGCCTTCAATCAGATCCTCTGCCTCTTTGATGCCTGTCTTCTTGCCACATTGGCTTACAGCCTTTCCTCAAGGCTAGTCCTACTTGACGTGTTTCCTTCTCTCCCCTTACCCAAACTGAACTCCTTAATACTTCCCTTATAAATATTTATGTTTTGTCCATATATTAATACTTTTTCTCAGTTTGGGTTAGACAAGCTTCTCTTGTTAGATGGCAGTGACCACTAGGGGGACAAAGTGCTGAGGAGTAACAGTGGAGTGTTTAGTACTGAGAGACATCTTCATTACCTACCCGGACCCAGGGACCATTGCAAAAGAGGAGGCGGAAAGAATGTAAGAGCCAAAGCATGGGGAGGAGTGCTTTGGAATTCTTGTCTTCCAGACACAAAGTGGCTGTGGCATTCATGATCTCACAGTGGCTGACACTACCTACTACACAAAACCAAAAATAATGACTCAAATAGAGGAGGGACTAGTTGGAAATACGGGGGCCGATGGAGGGGGTTTGTAAGGGAGGGTATACAAAGAAAGGTGATGGGAGGGTATTATGATCAGGCTACATGGTATATATGTATGGATCTTATCAGTAAAAAGGTAAGGAAATATCATGGCTTATTGTCTATAATTATGAAAGTTGTCAATAACAGTTTTTTTTTAAAAGAAGAGTTAAATAAATAACTGAGGGCTGGAGAGATGGCTTAGTGGTTAAGCGCTTGCCTAAGAAGCCTAAAAACCCCGGTTCGAGGCTCAATTCCCCAGGACCCCTGTTAGCCAGATGCACAAGGGGGTGCACGCATCTGGAGTTCGTTTACAGAGGCTGGAAGCTCTGGCGCGCCCATTCTCTCTCTCCCTCCCTCCCCCCCCTCTCTCTGCCTCCTTCTCTCTGTCACTCTCAAATAAATAAATAAACAAAAAAATTAAAAAAAAATAACTGAATAAACACTAAAGCTTTCATGAAATTTTTTTCAGTCTAGCCAACACTGATAACATGTTCAGCATTTACCATTAGTATCACACCTTGCACTTTATTATATTTAATTTGTATGTATTCTCTTGAGTACTCATAATTACTCTTTCATATCTTGCCTCACTCACAAGACTGTATGTGTCCGATGACAAGAGTACAGCCTGATAGTTCACACTGTGAAAGCACACCAGAGAAATTCGCTTTCCTCTTCTGTAAAGTGGAGATAATGATGACTTTCTAGCTATCTCATTTGACAAAAAAAAAAAAAAAAGATGATGAGAGGAAATTATGTGGAGAAATGCTTCAAAGTTTTCCAGCTTGTTGGTTACCAATTAACAGTGGTGCTGTGTAACCCTCTTCCCCTGAGGTACCACACCCCACAGGGCGCCCACGGAATTCCTTTCCGAAGACAAAGTTCATCACTGGAGAGGGAGGAGAGACGGCAGTCAGTCTCCTCATCTCTGACCTTCCTTCCTCCCAGCTGCAGTTATTTCCCTACCCCCTTCCCTTCAGGTAAGACCTCATGACCCATCAGTCCGTACTGATGCTTATCGGCTGGTTGATTGGAGTCTGAGCTCACAAATACACGGACATTTCCCTTCACATGTGAGCAAAGATATCCTGATTGTTTAATTGAATACTGTTCATCCTAATCTTTCCAGAACTCTCCATTGCGTTAGATACCAGGATTAGAATTACAACGATTAGTTTCAAAAGTGAAAGGGTGGGTAGGTGCTAGGGAAGATGGCTTGGCCCTTAAAGGCTGTTGTTTGCAAAGCCTGTCACATTGGGTTTGATGCTCCAGTAACCTCGTGAAGCCAGATGCTCAAAATGGTACATGTCTGGAGTTCATTTGCAGTAGCAAGAGGCCCCAGTGTGCCTATTTTCTCCCTCACTGTCTCTCTCTCTTTCTCTCAAATAAATAAATAAAAATGTTTTTTTTTTTTTTTTAAAAAAGAGTGAAAGAGAGGTTTTGATGAGAGAGGTCACAAAGGAAAAGGACAGTGTGGCTGCATTATATTTCTGAAAATTTGGAAAACATGCTATGTATTTAACAATCTTACTACTTCTGATATTAAAAACGCTGAATAACATGGAAAAGGACACTACCAGGATACAAAAATGTGCCAAATGTAGCTTCTCTTTCAGATGATGGTGACTACTGTGGAGCCCAAAAGTCATCAAAGTGCTGAGAAGAGACCGTGGAATGTTTATCACTAAGGGAGACGTCTCTACACACCCCCTCCAAGGCTCAGGGAAGAACTGTGGAAGAAGTGGTGGAAAGATCGTAAAAGCCAAAGGAAGGAAGGACTGCTTACAATGCTGTCTTTGAAAAAATAAAGTATGCTTGGGAAGATCAAACAGAAAACAAAACAGGGTGGGTGAGATGGGTCAGTGGTTAAGGCACTTGCCTGCAAAGCCTAACAATTCGAGTTCAGTTCCCCAGTACCCACATAAAGCCAGATGCAAAAAAGTGATAGATGTGGGCTGGAGAGATGGCTTAGTGGTTAAGTGCTTGCCTGTGAAGCCTAAGGATACCGGCTCAAGGCTCGATTCTCCAAACCCACGTGAGCCAGATGCACAAGGTGGTGTGTGTATCTGTAGTTCATTTGCAGTGGCTGGAGGCCCTGAGGCACCCATTCTCTCTCTCTCTCTCTCTCTTTCTCTCTGTCACTCTCAAATAAATAATTAAAAATAAAAAAAAAAGTGTTACATGTGTCTGGAGTTCATGTACAGTGGCCGGAGGCGCTGGTGTGCACATTCTCTCTCTCCAGGTGTGGTGGTGTACACTTTTAATCTTAACTCTTGGGAGGCAGCGTTAGGAGGATCACTGTGAGTTTGAGGCCAGCCTGAGACTACATGGTGAATCCTAGGTCAGCCTGGGCTACAGCAAGATCCTACCTCAAAAAACCAAAGTACAAAAATAAAAAATAAAGAAAAACAAGAAAAATCTGCAAATGTTGTGAACATACAAATCACAGAGGAGAACAGACATAAATGTACTTACAATTCAGTCAGTTCAAGTTTCGATTATTTTTACCCTATGATTGTAGATGAGTGATATGTAGTCAGTAGAAATCATACTGTGAGTTTTGAATGTTGATCTTTTGCCAGGTTGGTGATATGCAGAGCAGTACACTGGGAAGGCCCTGGGAAGCAGCAGCTCTGTGCTCCCACTCAGCTCTTCATTTGTTCCAATTCCACCCCTCCAGCTAGGCTACTCACGGTCCCAGAAGACTTCATCTGGTGCCAGCAACTCTCCTTGGCAGCTATCCCATAGTCCTGGCATTTCCATTGGGTCTTTACTGCAACCCACAGTTCATGCTTATGGCTCCATCAGGTCTCCACATAGATAATCCAACAAGCCTGCTTCACACTACCCATGGCCATTTCCAAAATATAAAACCATGTTGCAAATTCAATGACCCTGTCTGTAGTACCAGGTGGGATGCCAACTTGTTAGTCAAGGGAGGAAATAAATCCGACTTTGAAGAGCGGGACATTCTTTTAGCACTCAACCCCCTTCAAAAGAGTCTGCATCCTTCCTGTTGTCCCAATGCAGATCATCTGGCCCAATGTCAATGGTTGTAATCTCTCAGACAATTGCAGCTGCACAGGCAACAGTTTCAGTCCAAAGATTCCATTTTTTTTTTTTCTGGACCATATCCCTCTGCTCACACTAGTGCATTTCTATGCAGTGCAATCCTGCACAAGTTCTCAGGACATGGGCATAATAGTGAAGTTTCTCACACAAACTGCTTCTAGCCAAGTCCAAGCAAAGCTCTTCCCCTTCTAAGCCAAACCTCACAGTCCATAGTTCTTACTGCGTTCAGGTCTTTCACCTCTGATCAGAATAGTACATCAAGTTGTATTGACAGCACTGCAAGGCATCTCTTAGGCCAAGGTTTCAAATCCTTCCAACATTCCTCCCTCAAATAGGTTCCAGATGACCAAAGGCACATGGGTTTCTAGCAGCGACGCCACTTCTCAGTGCCAATTTTACTGCTGCAGTCAGCTTTGTGTTGCTGTCAGAAAACTCCCAACAAAGAGCAGCTTGTGGGAGGAAAGGGTTTATTTTTGGCTTGCAGGCTCAAGGGGAAGCTCCATGATGGCAGGGGAAAATGATGGCATGAGCAGAGGGTGGACATCATCTCCTGGCCACATCAGATAGACAACAGCAGCAGGAGAGTGTGCCAAACACTGGCAAGGGGAAGCTGGCTATAACACCCATAAGCCTGCCCCCAACATACCTGGCCTCCAGGAGGACCCAATTCCCAAATTGTCACAAGCTGGGGACCTAGCATTCAGAGCATGTAAGTTTGTGGGGGACACCTGAATCAAACCACCATAGGGATTATTCCTTATCTCCAGTCTTTGTATCTAACCCCTCCCCTCTCTGCTTTCTGGCTGACATCATTCACAGTGCTGGGAGGACTCTCTATGAATCCTCACCATTCTCAATGCTGGGCAGACTCTCTATGAAACCCCATTGAGACCCCATTATTCACAGTGCTGGGTGGGACTCTCTATGAAAGCTCACTATTCACAGTATTCTCTATGAAATCTCACCATGCTCAATGCTGGGTGGACTCTCTATGAAACCTCACCATTCAGAGTGCTGGGAGGACTCTCTATGAAACATTATTCACAGTGCTGGGTGGGACTCTGTGAAACCTCACCATCCTCAATGCTGGATGGACTCTCTATGAAACCTTATTATTCACAGTCCTGGGTGGGACTCTCTATGAAACCTCATCATTCTCACTGCTGAGAAGGACTCTATGAAATCTCGCTATTCATGTTACTGGGTGGGACTCTCTGTGAAACTTCGCCATTCACACTACTGTGAGGACCCTTTATGAAACCTCATCATTCTCACTGCTGGGTGGGACTCTGATTTGCCTTGGTTCTGAGTGCTGTTCCATTCATGAATTATTTGTTTTAATAAACCACAGAATTTAATTTGTCTAAAGGTTTTCTTTAGTATAGGATCCTAGAAAAACTTCTCTGACATCCCCCCACCCCAGAACTCAGAGTTATGGCCTTTACTAGGTTCAAGTTTGGGCTTTGCTAATGTGCATTATTGTCCACACTGACTGTCATCTGATGGAATGGTATCAGGAGAACCATTCCCAGATTAAATTTCTCTAAAATGGCATATTATTCCTGAGGGAATAAATCTGCTGTATATCCAGGAGTTTACTCTTAGTGTATATTTCATTTGGAGGATACTGACTTTGGCTAAAACGCTCACTTGCAAAGCCTGACGGCCTTGCTTTGATTCTCTAGTACTCACATGAAGCCAGATGCACAAAGTGGTGCATGCATCTGTAGTTCATATGCAGTGGCAGGTCATGGCATGCCCATACTCATTCTCTCTTTTTCCTTGAAAATAAATAAAAACTTTAAAAAATTCTCCTAAAAAACAAGTTTTTTTTCATAGCAATTTGTTCACATGATTGTGATCAGTTTTGAGTTATTTTATCATCACATTACATAGGCTTCAGGGATAAAGAGTTTTGTTTTAGCAAACTCTGTGTCCTTAGTTGGGAAGAAGGAATTCAATGGGGCATGTAGAAGGAGGAAAAGAGAGGATGGTGGGAGGGGATTATGATCATGGTATAAGTTAAACAGAGTTTGTTTTATTAAAGGATGAATAACTCAGTGGATGGAGAGTACAGGGTTGTAGCAGACAACCTTCCAGAGGAAGTTCCATATTGGCAGAAGATGCCGGCCCTTGCTTTCACAAGTCCAAACATAGAGAGAGAAGCCACAAGCCAAAAGCCACACCACATACTTCAGGAACTCCAGGTGGAACTAGGCACTTTGCATATCTTTATATTGGAATTTCAAACCCACCACCACACCTTAAGATCCACCCAGTGACACCTCCTCCAGCCAGGTGGCTGCAGATTTAAACTACAAGCTAATAAACCACTGAATATATTGGGGACCGTCTATTCAAACTACCACAAGGGTGAATAGAAATATTAACATTTACCAGATACATTGGGCCTCGAAGATAGACACTCAGGGTTAGGTGAATGTTACTTGTAGCCTTAGTGGGCTGAACAATAAGATACTTCTTTCTTTCTTTCTTTCATTTTTTTTTTTATTAAGTAAAAACTTTGTATGGACACATCATATATTACTGTCATTTCCCTCCTCCCTGCCCACACTCCACTGAGGGCCCTCATTAGTAGGATTGCTGGTATTCACCATGGAGCTGTGGGTTATAACTTACGAAAGTAACAGTCGGTCATCGTGGTTTGGGAGGGCAATGTCTCTTGATATTCCCTCTCACCCTGTGGCTCTATATTCTTTCCACCCCCCTCTTCCACAGAATTCTCTGAGCTGCAGGGTGTGGCGCATGCCTTTAACCCCAGCACTCGGGAGGCAGAGGTAGGAAAATCACCATGAATTCGAGGCCACCCTGAGACTACATAGTGAAATCCAGGTCAGCCTGAGCTAGAGTGAGACCCTACCTCTGAAAACAAAACAAAACAACAACAACAACAAAAAATTCTCTGAGTCTTGTCATGCTGCTAAGTCTATTTTAGTGTTAAGCCCCCAGCAGCTTCTGGATTTCTGCTTTTGTGCATTTTGAGTGTCCTCAGTGTCTGTCTCCAACACCTTGGAGCAGGTTGTCATGCTTGCTCAGGAAACAGCACTCTTCCTCATCTTGCCAGTTCCTCTGTGGTTTCATGTGGGCCCTAGCTGCTGTGCAAGGGGTGTTTTATCTCCTGCCAGGGAGTCAACTATCTACTCTTGTCTTGTTGTCAGATTTTGGCTGTCCTTGGTTCTTGCTGCTTTCTGGAAAAAAAAAAAAAAAGAAAGATTCTCCAATGGAGAGTGAGATCAGGATAGATTAAAGTAGATAAGCATTGTTAGTTTAGAGAGATTTTGATGGGTGTAGCCTCACTTTTAGACAAAGACTAGTGGGAGTTTCTCATTGGAGTTCATAATCTTGGTCTCCATAGGATTCTGATTTGGTTTCCAGTTCCAGTTATGAGTTCCTTTCCACTGAGTGGATCTCATAGCCAATCAGAGAGCCATTGGTTACCCACCTAGGCTGTGTGACACTATTGCACAGGTGTATATGTCTTGGCAGGCTGGTTGCTTTTTTTTGTTTTTTTTTTTTAATTTTTTTTGTTTATTTATTTATTTGAGAGTGACAGAGAGAAGGAGGGAGAGAAGAGAGAGAGAGAGAGAGAGAATGGGTGCACCAGAGCTTCCAGCCTCTGTAAACGAACTCCAGATGCGTGTGCCCCCTTGTGCATCTGGCTAACGTGGTCCTGGGGAATTGAGCCTTGAACCAGGGTCCTTAGGCTTCACAGGCAAGCGCTTAACCGCTAAGCCATCTCTCCAGCCCTTTTTTTGGTTTTTTGAGTTAGGGTCTCACTCTAGCCCAGGCTGACCTGGAATTCACTATGTAGTCTCAGGGTGGCCTAGAACTCATGGCGATCCTCCTACCTCTCTGCCTGCCGAGTGCTGGGATTAAAGGCGTGCGCCACCATGTCTGGCTCAGGCTGGTTGCTTTTATGTAGCATGGTTCCTCTGCCTGCTCACAGTGTTGTTGGCAGCTCATGTAGCACTTTTCAGCACCATACAGGCTAACCATCTGGGAACTGGTTTCCTTCCGGATTCAGCTGGATCTCTCAATGTTCTGCATTCACAGCATGTGGTGTCTTCAGCAACAGGGTCTTCTCTTTTACCTCAGGTGGGTAATCAAGTGCTGTAACAGAAGCCTGTCTTGTTTTGGGGTCCTCATAGGTCTCTTGGATCAGCAGCTAAACATGGTTTGTAATCAATTTCTGGTACCAAGAGTTACAAGCCAGAGCCAAATGTTTTAGGGTTCAGTTTCCTCCCACTCTCTCCAGGGCCCTTTCTACCAGAAGATCCCTCCATGCTTCTATTGAGGGTTATATCTTTTAGTCTGCTATCCTGGAGGAAGGTTTCTATGGTACTAATTCATTTTGGATTTGGTTTTGTGTATATCTGCCCCCTCCCTCATTTCCCCCTTTTCCCAGACTTTCCCATACCTACTATCTGCTCCTCGAGTTGTCTGTCAGGTATGCCTGCAACTCAAGACATTCCAGTTTAGACACAGATGAGGGAGAGTATGTTTGTTTTGCTGTGCTTTTCTGTATTTGTGTGAGTTCACTTAGTATGATCTGTTCCATGTCTATCCAGTTTCCTACAAATTTCATTGCACAATCTTTCCTTATTGCTGAGGAGAATTCCATTGTGTTTATGTGACACATCTTCATCATCCAACCATCAAACAATGGGCATCTGGGTTGATTCCAGTTGTTAGCTATTGTGAATTGAGCAGCTATAAACATGGTTGAGCAAATATCTCTGCAGTGAAGAGTGGAGCCTTTAGGGTAGATGCCCAGTAGAGGAATGGCTGGGTCAGTTGGTAGCTCTATTTTCATCTTTTTCATGAGTCTTCATAGTGATTTCCATAATGGTTGTATAAATTTGCAACCCCACCAGCAGTGAATGAGGATTCCTCTCTCCCACATCCTCACCAACATTTACTGTCATTTGATTTTTTAATGATTGCCATCCTGGGTGGAATAAGGTGGAATCTCATAGTTGTTTTAATTTGCATTTCCCTGATGGATAAAGATGTTGAACATTTTCTTAGGTGAGTATTGGCCATTTGTATTTCTTCCTTTGAAAATTCCCTATTCAGTTCTCTGCCTCATTTTTTTTAAATTTCTTTTATTCATTTTTATTTATTTATTTGAGAGCAACAGAGAGATAAAGAGGCAGACAGAGAGGCAGAGAGAGAGAGAGAGAGAGAATGGGTACGCCAGGGCCTCCAGCCACTGCAAACGAACTCCAGACGCATGCTCACCCCCTTGTGCATCTGGCTAACGTGGGTCCTGGGGAATCGAGCCTCGACCTGGGGTCCTTAGGCTTCATAGGCAAGCGCCTTAACCCACTGAGCCATCTCTCCAGCCCTCTGCCTCATTTTTTGAGTGGCTTGTTTTATTACTTATTGCTTAGTTTTTTGAGTTCTTTGTAGATTCTAGATATTAGACTTCTTTCAGTGGTATAGTTGGCAAAGATTTTCTCCCATTCTATGGGCAGTCTGTTTTGGTTCTGTTTATGGTATATTTGTCTGTTTTTTATGTCTATTGAAAACAGGACAACCTCACTGGTATCTTTCTCTGTATATTTGTGTTTTGCATAAAGGAAGGCTACTGATTTTTGTGCATTGATTTTATATCCTGCCACTTAGCTGAGGAATTTATCATCAGTGGATTTTTTATGGTAGTCTTTTGGGTCATTTATGTATAGGATCATGTCATCTGCAAATGGGGCTAGTTTGACTTCTTACTCTCTAATTTGTATCCCTTTTATTTACTTCTCCTGTTTTATTGCTAGGGATAGGACTTCAAGCACTGTGTTGAAGAGCAGTACTGAGAGTGGGCACCCCTGTCTTATTCTTGATCTCAAGGGAACTCCTTGAATATTTCCCCATTAGGTAGGATTAAGGCTTTAGGTGCTGTATATAGAGCATCTATTATGGTGAGATATAAACTCTCCATCCCTATTCTCTCCAGAGTTTTAATCATGATGTGATGTATTTTGTCAAAGGCCTTCTTTGCATCTATTGAAATGATCATGTAGTTCTTGTGTTGATTATTTTTGTGGCGTACTAAGTTAATCAGTTGCCACTGAAACACCCAGATAGCTTAACCTAAGGAGAGCTGTTTTTAATATCTCCAACCATTTTTATAATAATAAAAGAAGGCCTCACCTGGATTAAAGTTAAACACAGAGCCATAAAAACAAGAATGAGGATGCAGTATTAATTAAGATATCTGGCATTTGCTCCACACCCTGTACTAACTGTAAAATTCTGCTTTGTATAATCGCTCTTGCTTGCATTGCAAAACAGGATCATGTGTATGTGAGAGTGTGTGTGTGTGTGTGTGGGGGGGATTCTGAGGACTTTCTAGACCATTGTAAAAGACTGTGGTTTTCTGCCTTTATAAATTCACTGGTAAGTTAAGATGGGGCTGCTCTCCTCCACAGTGGCTTGCTATGAGAAACAGCTGCTGGTTGGCTAATAAAGACTCTCCATTTGAAATCCTTATTCAGGTGGTCTTGAACTTAATTTCTATACCATATGTTGAACCATCCCTGCATTCCTTTCTGGGATGATACTTGCTTGATTGAGGTGGATGATGCTTTCGATGTGCTGCTGAATTTGGTAATTTGGTTTGTGAAGATTTTGTTCAGAATTTTTGCATCTAAGTTCATCAAGAATATAATTCTGTAGTTTTCTTTTTCTTTTTTTTTTTTTTATCTCTGTCTGGTTTTGGTTTTAGGGTGAAGCTTGCTTCATATAAGGAGTTGAGAAGCATTCCCTGTTCTCCAATTATGTGAAAAAGCTTAAGAAAAAGTGGTTCAGTTCTCCAATGAAGGTTGGTAGAAGTCAGCTGAAAATCTACCAGATCCTGGACTTTTCTTTTTGGGGAAGTTTTTGATTACATTCCCAATCTTGATGGATATAATAGGTTTGTTTAGGAGATTTATCTGTTCTGAATTTAGTTTTGGTAGGTGGCATGTTTCTAGAAATTAATCCATTTCTTTCAGATTATACAATTTTGTGGAGTAGAGATTTTGGAAATATGTCCTGAAGATTCTTCTAATTTTCATTGATGTCTGTTGTGACCTCTCCCTTTTCATTTCTAATTTTGTTAACTTGAGATTTCTTTCTTTTTCTTCATTTGATCAAATTGACCAGGAGTTTATCAATCTAGTTTATTTTTTTCAGAGAACCAGCTCTTCATTTCATTAATTTTCTTAGTTTCCAATTCATTCATTTTTGCACTGATCTTAATTATTTCTTTCTTTCTGGAACTGTTAGGTTTGGACTGTTGTTTTTCCCAATGCCTTTAGGTGGATGGTTAGGTTGTTAATTTAATATCTTTCTTTCTTATGAAACATTTAGGGTTATCAATATGGTCCTCTTAGGACTGTTTTCATTGTGTCCCATAAATCTTGGTATGTTGTGTTTTCATTATTATTTAGTTCTAGAAATTTTATAATTTTCTTTTTGATTTTTCCATGATCCATTATTTAATATCATGTTGTTCAGTCTCCAGGAGCTGGTGTAATTTCTTCCATTTCTCTTGTTGTTAATGTCCAGTATTAACACATTGTGGTCTGATACAATGCAGCAAGTTATGTCAATTTTCCTGAATTTATGGAGGAATGCTTTGTGCCTTAATACATGATCTATTTTGGAGAAGGTTCCATGGGCTGCTGAGAAGAGTGTGTGTTCTATAGAATTAGTGTAGAATATTCTGTAGATGTCCGTTAGGTCTAGTTGATCTATGGTACTGTTAAGCTCTATTATTTCCATGTTGATTTTCTGTTTGAATGATATGCATACCAATGATAGTGGGATATTGAAGTTCCCTACCAAGATAGCATTGGGGATTATTTCTGGTCTGTTGTCAAGTAGGTTTTGTTTTATAAAATGTGGTGCACCTGTGTTTGGTACATATAAATGTATGATTTATTACAGTTTTTAATTTAGATTTGCAGTCACTTGAGTGGAGGAGGTGTCACTGGCAGATCTTAGGGTCTAGCCCTCAGGTATGGTGGTGGATTTGAAGTTCCAATCTAAAGCAATGCAAAGTGCCTGGAGTTCCTGAAGTGTGCTTGTTTGTGGTGTGGTTTTAGGAATTTGGCTTGTGGCCTCTCTCTCTCTATCTGCTTGGACCTGTGAAACTGGGCCAGTTTCTTCTGCCATTATGGAACTGTAAGCTTCAATAAATCCCTTCCTCTCATAACTGCACCATCTCAGTGACATTAAGCTGTCTGTTACAATAGGTTAGCAGAAAACTATGTGGAAGAGATTTTATTAGGCAGTGAGTAGGTCCTTTCCACCTTATTGTGTTAGAGACCTCACTGGGACCCACAGTCCCTCAAGGTCATCCTTAGTAAGGAGGTAACTCACTTGGGGTTATCCAGTGACATATGCCAAGGCATTGGCCATTGTGACATCTCCAGCCCACCACCACTGCCTGAGAGGACATGTGGACATAGAGGATATTGCTCTATAGAAAAAGCATTGGGAAGGGATATGTGTGTGTGTGTGTGAAAAATATTGTAAAATGGTATTATTATGCCTATGTTGTGGAAACAGAAAGAGGTATAAAGAGAATCAGCTAATTCATTCAACCAGGCGATAAGTTCTGGATTAAGGGTTTGAGGTCATGAATCACTCCCTCCCCAGAAATCCCTGCTTGCAGTCACATTCAATTTGCAAAAATTGTAACTTCTTATTTAGCTTAATACCTACAAATACAACCTGAATGATATCTCTGGGTGACTTTTAAAATGCTTATTTTTAAGTGTTGAAGGATAAGATTCACATCAACAATTTCAAATAGAGGGAATTAAAAAAAAAGTCACACTTGAGAGATATGAGGACAGAAGAGCAGAATAAATTC
The DNA here is from genome assembly GCA_036346955.1 of Dipus sagitta. Lineage (NCBI taxonomy): Eukaryota > Metazoa > Chordata > Mammalia > Rodentia > Dipodidae > Dipus > Dipus sagitta. The sequence goes on along the minus strand of CM070775.1, from coordinate 34,569,505 downwards.
CCATTCCAAACCTTCCTATAAAAATGCCTTTTCAAAACCGACTGGTGCTTCCTTCTCTGAAATCAAAGAGCTGACTTAAATGATCTACTCTCTTCCAAAGCTATGATTCTTTTATTTAAGGCAATGAAGTGCATTTCTGTTTCCAATCTATGAGCCAAGGAAGGACTTTGTTTTGTTAGAATTGCTGTCAAAAATAGCCACACTCTTGAGTATGACAGGGGGAACATTCCTTCTGAAGTCACATCACAAAATACTGTTTTGAATTCAAGGCATACCCACACATTTTCTCCATGGGATGTGTAGCAGTTGGTGTACCTTTCTCGGTTTCTGATGTTTTGCTATAAGGATCTGATTTAAAAGTTCATTTCCCCACACACCAGGAGCAGTGTTTCTAGGTCAGGCCCCCACACTGTGAACTATTTGAACTCACTAGGAAATATCACGGGCATATGATTGAAGTTCTAGCCGTGCTGGTCTTAAATGGGAGCATTGGAAAGTGTGCCCCAGGAGGAAAGCCTGAACAGAGAAACTGGTGCAAGGACCTTCATTTATTTCTGGCTTGAAATGACTCTTGATGGTCAACTTCCATCTTGATGACCACACCTTTCACTGCTCCTTCACAGCAAAACTGAACACTGGTTCACTCTAGCTCTTGCTCCTGTGTGTAGAAGAGTCAGCGTTCCATGTGAGGAGGTGACTTCCTGGCAGACTGGGGAGGCTTGGAGTGATCCTCTGCAGTTTCAGCTGAGTTCTCAGAAATTTTTGTTAATGCTTTTTCTCTATCAAAAGTAGTGGTGCTCTCCAGTCCCTCAGAGATGTCTACACATTCACCATACTTCTTCTGGTCCTCTATCAGAACTCTGCTCTGTCTCAGCAGATGACTTCTGTTCCTTCACGGGGAACTTCTACCACCTGCCAGCTGATAACTGCCTGCTCCTTTCTGCCCACACCCACATTGGTCCCCATCATCTGTCTTCCTGTCTCAGAATATGGCTTGCCCCTTCCTGACTTAATTTCTGACTCTGTGCCGGTTTCAACTCAGGAACCTCATTCCTCCAGCTCCAATGTCTCCACCTTCTCCCTCTCTGTTTAAGCGGAGTTGACAATATTTCCCAGCACTAGGAGGATTAAATCAGCTAAAGCAGGAAAGATGCTTAATATACATTTTTCATTTCAAAACGAAAATGTAATCATATAAAGAAATGAATGAAATCCAAAATGACACGTTCAGTTTTTAACCTGTGCCAGGCATAGCTATCCTAGTAGTTGGGAGGCAGAGGCAGGCGGATCAGAGTTCAAGTCTTCAGCCATATCGTGAGTTTGAGATCAGCCTGGATCACATGAGTCCACCTCCTACCAAAAAAATTAATTTTTAGATTTTCTTTAGATTTTAGGTTTTCCAACTACAAATTTCCCAGGAAATATGAAAAATGAAGGAAAGTCACTTTTCTAAATTGGACATAATGTGGTTGTTTCTTTTCCTACAATAGCTTGACACTTGAGGGCTCACACTAATAAATTTTGGCTTCCTAATGGTTGTTTAATACATGTTCCCCTATAAGTAAGAATCCTAGGAGGGTTCTTAATGAATTCTTATTAAGATATACTTATTAGTAAATTTTGTAGTAAGCAGAAATCTTGCTTAAACTTCTTATGTATCAGGTACAGACGATCTCATCAACATGCTGGAAATAATTTTTGTTTCATGCTTTCCTCTATGATTTCTGTTTTCTTAGTTACTGCTCACTTGCCAATATATCTAACTCTATCTTTTATTTTTAAATATTTTATTTTTATTTACTTATTTAGGAGAGAGAGAGAGGAAAGGGAGAGAGAGAAAGAGAGAGAATCAGCACGTCAGGGCCTTCGGCCACTGCAAACAAACTCCAGATACTTGTACCACCTTGTGCATCTGGCTTATGTGGGTCCTGGGGAATCAAACCTTGGTCCTTTGGCTTTGGAGGCAAATGCCTTAACCACTAATCCATTTCTCCAACTCTCTTTTTTAATATATCCAACTTTGTTGCACTTTATCCTCAGGGACCCACTTCCCAGTGGTCACTCAGCTATGCCTGAAGTATAAATTCTTATTCTAATTATTTTAGTGATGTATTTATTTTGTGCACAACTTTTTTTCTTTAACTATAGGTAATGCTAGCAAAAGCTTTTTGTGAATTCAAGGACTAAAGAATCAATATGTTACTGGGTCACAAGAAGAAAATTCCTTTCTGTGTCTGTTGGTTTCCCTGTGATCATTGTGACCTTTGTGCACTTTGGATTGCTATGTGTTCAGTTTAAGAGAAAAATTCAAGAGAGAACGAATCTGATTTTACTGTTCTCAGAAGCAAACATCATAAAACAGAACCTGAAGAGGACTTGAGTATTAGTGTTTTCTAAACAACTCAGACACATTGTTTTAAATTCTGTCATCTGGGTTTCTGGACATTTGCATCTACATAGAACTTTCTGCAACATAAGTCTAGTAACAGCGTACCACTTCCAGTTCGTGAGTTATGAGGGCAGTTTTAAATCCTAACAGCTGAACTTGGTAAAGCATTTCACATTTTAGGTGCTGTGAACATTTCAGGCTTCTTAAGGAGATTAATTGTCCTGGTTTGTTTCAGGTATGTCCTGGTTTGAGTAACTTCTTGGCCTCAGGCAAACCAGGAGTGGTGGCCACCCATAGGCCTGGCCCAATCCATCTTGCATCCACCTCGTCTGTCCTTAACTAGAAAGGAAGAGTAATTTCTTGTGGCTGGACTCCAGCCAGATGTCTTCTAGGGCTTCATGTCATGTTTTCTTTCTTATCACTGACACTGAATGGGTGAAGAAAAGATTCACAGATCCAAGTGGATCAAATTGCGTCCACAGCTTGAGCATCAAATGTCTGAATAGATTTCATGTTTGCATCACGAGACCACATTCCCTCCGTGTTTAGAAATAGGTCTTGTGATTAAAGACTTCAAGCATCTTTGCAACTGGAAATATTATTATGTACACTCAACTCTTGGCTTAAAATTAGGGGGACACTTATTCTCACTTTGGTTACTGAGTTTAGTTTACTGACCCACAAGTGCTGCATCTGTTTTCGTTGTTTGTTTTTAAGGAAGCATCTGGTTATATTGCCCAGGCTGGTTTGGGAGATGTGATCTTTGTGCTCCAAACCCACCAGGGCTGTGATGACTGGCATGTGACACCATGGCCAGCCTGATAGGAGCATCCTTCCCCTATGGGGCGACATGGGAAACTGCATCAGATTCTACAACTCCCAGCACCAAGACAATGAAACCTGGCAATTAGCCACTACTGCTTAGATGTTTTCTCCTCAACCATCTCTGCTTCATGGTGGTGCAACATGAGGTGGATGAATGGTTTACTCTGGGCTCCCTGCCAAATAAAGACCCTGTGCAAAATCATTCTCACACCCACTCTTGATACATACACTCTTCAAACTCTCCTTCCTGTCCTGTAGCCCCCCAAATGAAATCCTTATACTCCAGGAAGCAGCAGCCTTTCACCGCTGTCTCTGGGCTACAAGAATCAAAGAGCAGAATGGATGCTTTCCTCTGAGAACTGGCACTGCACAGAAGGAAGGAAATGCCCACTCCAATTCAGGCATGTTTTAATCTCTAGAGAAGTGGGGACCAGGGAGGGGCAAAATTGGCCAAGGAGTCAGTGGGAAAGCCATAAATTTTGTCTCTTATCCCAGCAGCTAAGATTCTTCCTTTTAGAGTGCCGCCCACCCTTTTTATTTTTCTCTTAAAAGGACTTGGATACCGAACAATCACTTCCCAAATTCTAAGTTCAAAAATCTCTCTGTGTAGGAAGAAAAGGGAGTGTTTTAGTAACTCTCCAAAGGCTGGCTGAATAATTGAAAATGCCAAGAAATTTCAAGATTCACACAGGCCTCATGAATTCACCATCTGAATCAAATCTAAAGAATCAAAACAAATTAATGTCTTTACCTCTTCTCTTTGATAGTTTTGATATCTCAAATAGCTAACTTGGATAATTTTTATGTCTTTTGAAGAATTGTCTAGGATTCACTTTTAAAAACTCTGGCCAAGTTTGACTTGAACTTCGTCATGAGGATACAGACAGATGGAGGAGGAAGAAATTCTGCCAGTTAACAGACATGAATTATTACAATGTCAGAGCTTTGGAAAACAAACAAACAAACAAACAAACAAACAAACAAACAAACAAAGATCATGATGGTCACTTCTCCAGAATGAAAGAGATTTATGAGACACAAAGAGCAAATGGAACATGAAACCTTGCTGCCTGGTTCTTGATGTTAATTTGGTTGTGAAGGAGAATACCTTTGTTCTTAGGTACTGTATGCCGAAGCATTCAAAGGTAAAATGTCTTAATGTATGCAAGCTATTTAATTATTTATTTATTCAGGTACTAGACACAAGCAAGCATTTGAATCACTGAGCCATCTTGCCAGTCCCAGTGGAAGCAGTAGAGGTTGAACCAAGTGCCATGGCCATTCTAGGCACACACTCTACTATTTAACTGCATTCATAACTCATCCATCTAATTTATTTTAGCAGGCCCATGCCTTATCCATTAGGCCACTGGTGTTTCTTAACTTAGTTTTAAAAGTACATATATAATATCTTAAAAATAATTTAAAATACACTAATATGTATTTATGTAAAAAGATACACACATACACACACACACACAAGTTAAATAATTTTTGACTGATTTGGTGTTCACACTTGAAAAATTCACCATTGGTTGTTCAATCCCAGGCAAGTTCATGAGTTCCCCAACTGCGCTCAAAGTATAAATTGGGCTATTCTGACATGTTCCAGAGATCTAACTTTGAGACTGGCCCCATCCAAGGTTTAGTTCACAGAAAGAGTTTTCTCTCTGAAGATATATGTCAGAATAGACTTTCTTACAGATGCTTCTTATAGAAGACTTTAAATTTGTCCTTATCAATTAATTTTTCAATCAATTTCTACACCATTTATGTTTTTAATTTAATTTGCAAATAAAATTCCATTTGCATTCTCTTGAGTAACTTTGCTACACTTATAACCTCCCATTTCCATCTCTACAATCTCAATTATATTATAATAAGTTCCACAATAATTGCATTGTAAAATGTCATGATCTGTGATAATAGAGCGACTATTCATAAAAAATTCCATCCATGTCTATTAGCACTTAAGGCTTGATTCATAAATTTCATAGAAAAATATCATGATTACATAAGCTCATGGAGAATCAAAGTGTTTTTAATAAGACAAATAGCCCCAAATAATAGACATGTTTACTTATGGGAAGTTTTGAATATGATTTTAAAGCAAGTCTTGGGGTTTCTTCCTTTAAAAATATTTAAAAAATAATTGAAAAGAAATTCACTTTTAGAAACACAAATGTTTAGCCACAAAATTAACTATTTGTTACAGTTACCTTCTCTTTGTTGGGAAAAACATCTGACCCAAGGTAGCTGATGAGAGGAAAGTTTTTTTATTTTGGCTTACAGTCTCAAGGAGAAGCTTCATGATAGCAGGGGAAAACCTGGCATGAGCAGAGGTTAGACATCACCTCTGCCACAGCAGATGGAAAACAGCAGCAAGAGTGAGCCCAGCATTGGTGGGAGGAAGCTGGCTACAATATCCCTAAGGCTGCCTCCAACAACGCACCTCCCTATCAAGGCTTCACTTCCCAATGTGCCATCAGCTGGGGATCAAATATTCAGAACACTTGAGTTTCTGGGTGACATCTGATCCAAACTACTATACCATAGTCATCTCTTTTGGAATCATTATTGAATAGCTGGTGATTAGCCTGTAGGTCCATAAAGACTTATGTCCAGCAGTGCACTGGCAAACGATGAAACACCTCCAATGTGTACTCCTACTACTTAATAGTTTTGAAAGATTCGCCTCTAGGGTTATTACTTTTTCTTGTTTTGACCCACTTGTACTTGAAGAATCAATGATTTTTCTTGGGAATATTCTAAAATTTAAGTCACAACAATTAAAGCCTTAAAGAGACTATGCAGGACCCTGTGCGATGCAATACCGGGAAGAGGTGAAGTAGAATGCACCAGGCTACTCTCCTCAGAAAATGCAACCCAGCAGAGAACAGAAGATGCATATGCAAGTGACTCTTCTGTTAGAAAACAGACTGTTCCAAATGAGCTCTGAGCGTTGCAAGCAAACCCATTAGCTTCCTCATCTGTTACTCTAGCAGGGGTAGAGTCTCTCACTTCATGACTTAAGTGTCTCCACTGTTTTCCTCTGTGGTGGGGACACTACCCACTCTATCATGGTTAGTTTAGTTGTCAGCCAACAATATGAGTTTTAACTAAGTTGATGACATCTTTTCTTTTAGTACCCACTAAAGTTTGTGATATAACACACACATATACACACTTATCTATCTGTCTATCTACACAGATCCTTGAAAATTATTAGTGCATCAAACCATCAAATGGATGGATGCTGAATGGTTATCACGGGAGCCTGAGAGTCCCACAATGCATCTGCCACCAGACTGATAGAAGCTTCAGGGTGCTCACACTCAAGGATTCAATCATTATGGTGAGAACTGAGGAAAGTAATTTGAGCCAGGTGTAGTGGCGCACATCTTTAGTCCCTGCACTTGAGAGGCTGAGGTAGGAGGACTGCCATGAAGTTGAGGCCAGCCTAGGCTACAGAGGGAGACCCTGTCTCAAGTAAAGAAAAGAAAAGCAATGTGTTTCTCTCACACTGTTTACTGCTACCTTTTCTCTGAAACAAAGTAGAAAAAAAATACCAGGGTATATCTTCATCTACAGCATTAAAAATTAGTTTCATGGGCTTGAGAGGTGGCTCTGTGTTTAAAGTGCTTGCCTGTAAATCCTAGAGACCTGGGTTTGCTTCCTCAGTTTCCATGTAAAGCCAGATGTACAAGGTGGTGCATGCATCTGGAGTTCATTTACAGTGCCTAGAGGCCCTGGCATACCCATTCTCTCTCTTTCCTCTCCGTACAAATAAATAATTTTTTAAAATTAGCTTCTGTACCACTCCGTGATACTTTCTGGCTAAGTGTCAGAGTTTTCTAATTCCTCTGCCTAGCACTAGCCTCATTTCTCGGGCAGTAATTCAGTTTTGGGATGAAAGAGTTCGTCCTTTGTGTCTCCAAGTTAATAAGGACACCATAATGAGGACACTCTTTAGTAAACAGACATGAAGTCTAGGTTCAATGGACACAGCATTTCCAGTGCTGGGAAGAATCCACTGAGGTGTCTGTGAAAGACAAAAAAAACCTTAAGTCCATCTGGTTGCTTGATCAGGATGGGGAAGGATGCAAGCTCTGAGGGTTTATAGGAACATATTTTATGCAATGTATAGCCATCTTAAATGTCAAGAGATTTAAGCTATCAAGTGACATAAATCTTGGCAATCAGTACAGTAAGTAAGTGATAAAGAAAATAAAAGAAAACATTTTTCTTAGTTAAGTAAGGGTTAAGCAAATGACACCAGTGTGAACCCTCCTGGTGACATCTGCCTCCTCCAACTACAACCACCGAGCTGACTAGAGTGGTACCCATGTTCCAGAATGATTGATAGTTGTTACTTTATATACACTCCACTCCTCTCAGCTCTACTTCTCTCCCATCCACTAGTTTACAGATGAGGAGACTGAGTCCTGGAAATGTGAAATAAATGGTCCCAAGTCACATAGCTAGGATGAGAGTCCTGGAAACTACACTCACTCTATGAGTAAATATCTACAGAACTTAAGAAATTGATAAAATGCATGTCCAACGTTGATATAATCAGGGAGTTTAGTGATCATGTGTCTGACAGGTGATTGAGTAACTTCCATGTAAAACCAGAAAATAAGAGGTCACCATTTGGTGCTCTTCAGTGTGTGATACAGCCACCATCTTCTCTAGTCTCTCTCTGCAAGTCTTAGTGAACAATTATAAAGCCAAGTTCTATGCTCCTCAGTGAACTTGACTTTTGGTTTCACTTTTAGGGAGACTGAAAATTTTAGCATTTGGCTTTTTTTTTTTTTTTTTTGAGGTAAGGTCTTTCTCTAGTCCAAGCTGACCTGGAATTCTGTAGTCCCATGCTGGCCTCGAATTCACAGTGATCCTCCTACCTGTGCCTCCCAAGTGCTAGTATTAAAGGTGTGCATTATCACACCTGGAATGCTTCTGGCTAATTTATAGTAAATTGTTTTAACTATGTTTCAAGAATCTCAAATGCAAGTTAGTAAATGACAGCTATATTTTAGGGGGTCTTCCCATTGCACTGGAAATTCATGAAGCTGTATCTTTTAAAAATCAACTGCAAGACACTTGTGTGCTAATTATTTTGAGTGCAATTATTCATGGAAGGCTTGTTTATTATCTTCCAAGCGTCAAGCACTAGGCTAATTATGAAATAACCTACATAATTTGCGGTCCAGTTCAAAATGAAAACGGAGATTCCTAGGGCTAGGGAGGTGTCTCACTGGATAAGATAGTTGCCATGTAGATGTGAGGACCACAGTTCAGATCTCCAGTGACTACAGGGTAGGTATGGTGGCCCACCTACAACCCCAGCACTTGGGAGGCTGAGACCCCTGGACAAGTTGGATAACTAGTCTAGCTGAATAGATAAGTCCTGGGTTCAAGTGAGAGACTTTGCCTCAATAAATGAGGTGGAGAGCGACTGAGGAAGACATCTGACACCAGTCTCTGGTTTCTAGCCCTTTCATGCACCCACACATGTGGGCATACATATATATATATACAACACATGCACATGTACAACTCCACCCCAAACATAGAGCCTCTTGTTTGAAAATTAAGAATTTTAAGACCGTGACAGTACAGCGTCAACTCAGACATGAAGTCCTTCTGAGTCCTTCTATGCAAATGCATGGATCACATATCCATGAAACCAGCTTTGGCTAGGTGCCCAAGACAGAACAGTGAGCTGCAACCAGCAGTCACATAGCATCATTTGGTTATTTATTAAAATTGAAGGCATGAGCTAGAGAGATGGCTTAGTGGTTAAGTGCTGGCCTCTAAAGGCCCAGGTGTGAGGCCTAGTGGAACTTCCTGAGCCTAGCTAAAGTTTGGTGATCTGCCTCTGGCCAGACGTGACTCAGCAAGACGCCTAATGGCTTCTTACCTGCTACCTCCACATGGGAGTTAGAATTATCATTTCAATAGTCACAGTTTACTATTGGCCCTTACCTTTCCCCACCATCCTACAATCCCCGCCTTCACCCCCAACATTATATAGGCAACTGTTCATAGCAATAAATCGAGTTCCTGCTTCGACAAGACTCCCGACTCAGTGTGGTTTTTCTCCGGTGGCCAGGAGAGGTCTGAGTCGTCGGACGCTCATCTCCTCCTCAGCCCCTCTGGAGGAACCAGCGGGCCTGGTCCTTCCCTCGGCACTACCTGCCCCCGCCGGCGGAGCCCGGCAGTTAAGACACTGGCTGGCAAAGCCAAATGACCCAGGTTTGATTCCCCAGTACCTATGTAAAGCCAGATGCACAAGGTAGTGCATGCGTCTGGAGTTTGTTTGCAGTGGCTGGAGGCCCTGGTGTGCCCATTCTCTCTCACACACACATAAATAAATAAAATATTAAAAAATTGAAGGCACAATAGTAAGGATAATTATCTATAAACACAAGTGTTTCAAAGGAAGGGAAAAGGCTCCAGGAGTTCATTTATCAAAGGAGATACAGTCATGAGCTCAGGAGATATTTTCCAAAGAAGTCATATCTTGGCCTTTACTTTAGAGACAGTGGGGAATTCACTGAGGAGATTTAATTAAGGGACAGGAAGTAAGTAACAGGCTGCAAGGGGGCAGATAGGATGCAAGGACACCCACTCAGAAGCTTCTGGAAGCTGAAACTGGAGCCCACAGTGGGCCAGCCTGAGGAGGTGGGAGGTATGGATGGCTGTAAGAGGTGAGTGTTTGCATAAGCATAGAGGAAATGAAAGGAAAGCAGAAAAGGGCTTGGAGGATACTGAGGGGGAATTTATTTTTATTGAGAACTTTATTGTATGACCATCTTGCATATTAACCATATTTACCCTCTTCCTGCCCTCATTCTACTGACAGCCCTCCTCAGTATGGTTATTGGTATTCACTGTGGGGTCATGCATGCCCCAGTCTGTGTGTGTGTTGGGTGGGGGGAGCAATGTTTCTGATTACTCCTCTTCACTCTACATTATTTCCATCCCTCTCTTTCACAATGTTCCCTGAGCCTTGCTATAAACGTCCTTTAGTGTTGAGCTCTCAGCAGCCTCCGTTTTTCTGCTTTGATGAGTTTTGAGTCTCCTCAGTGTCTAAATCCGTCTTCCTGGAGGAGGATTTCAGGCTGGCAGTGAGAGCAGTACTCACAGTGAATCTGCAGCTTCCTCTGTAACGTTTCCCAGGATCTGGAAGATGTGATGGAAATGGCTTGTCTCTTACTAGGTGGTTGGCTCTCTTTTCTGGTCTTGCTGATGGGTCTAGCAGATTTTCTAACCAAGAGTGAGAACAGCATGGATCAAAGGGGATAAACATAGACATTTAGAGGGCTTTTTTTTTGGTGGGCATGTCCTTTCCTTTTAGCAACGAGGGAATTTCCCTCTAGGGTCTATGACCTTCTAAGCCATGGGCTTGGTTCTCAGGGCATAAATTCCCTCCCACTGATCAGGCTTCATATCCAGTCAGAGTAGTGGATCATTCCCATAGCCTATGTGCCACTATTGCACCAGTGTGTGCACCTTGCCTGGCTGATTGATTCTGTAGCTTGCAAGATTCACTGTTCGTTCACGCTGTTGATGACTGTTAACCCCGGCAGCTCACATCGCATTTTCCAGCACCATGAGAACTAGCCATCAGGGAGCTGGCTTATATCTCAGTTCTAGCATGATCTGAACTGAGGGGGGAGTTTAAAATAAGGAACACATATTATATTTTACTTTGTTTTGTCCCTCCTAGCAACCACTGAGGAAGATAAATAAGACTTCCTTCTTTTCCCACAGAAGTTGTGCAGTGTTCTTCCTCCACAAGGGCAGGCTATGCCTTTGTGACTCTCAGCCTTCCTTGGGAGAGAGCTCAGGCCTCCTTTGGAAGATCTCTGGATATCTGGAAGTTTTAAAAGTAAAGCTGGCTACCAGGCCCCCTCAAACCTAACAACCTTCTCCCATCACATAATGAACTTAAAACAATCATAACAGAGATCTCTTGGCATTTTGGGTTGAGGAGTCAGAGGGCAAGAACGAGGAGTGAGTGAAACACTACGACCAAGGTTCCCTCTGCCTCTTCCACTGTCATTACTGTCCTCCTCTGAGCTCCCGAGACTCCCGTTTGTCCCCAGCCATTTCTCTTCTGGGGACTGGATTTTTCTTTACCATATCAAGGGATCATCTTAAATTGCCATCTTTCCCAGATTATATATTTTTTTCTGAGACCATGTCTGTCACACTAGCAACACATACACACACACACACAAATGCTATGAGGTTGTGGTGTTTCAAGCTGTTCACACATGATGTTTCTCCATAGCAAAGCCAGCCCTGCCAGGGTTTACCAGTCTTAGGATTTGTGTGTCTCTAGAACACACAGCCTGTAAACACTGGTCCTCTTTAAAGCCACCTAGGACTCAGGTAGATAGCATTGGTGACTGGTGCGTTAAATACACGATGGAGTCCTATCAAAATCCTTTTTTCCTCCTCGACCTCTCGGCATTGTTTATAAGCTCAGCTAATCAGTTTGTGTGACAGTTTAGTATTACACATCACCTTCCTTTCTTTGGCGTCACTGTTGCAGAGGAGTAGCTGGAAGTTAGGCACCAACACTAAAGATAGGAACGAGGCAGATGTAATGTTTGCCTTTCAATAATTGATGCCTGCCAATACCAGAAGAGAGTTATACAAACACTCTTTTATAAATAAAACAGACCTGCATGAATATTTCCCCTTTTTCTACATATACATAATTCAGTCACCTTAATTAGAATTTTATGCTTTGGGATTTGATTTTAAGATGACCACCAGAAAGTTTCTTTTTCTGTCCTCTGATGCCAAGGAAAGCAACGACAAATTTTACAAACTGGTTTCCCTCCAGCGAGGAAGCATCTTGCCTAAGTTTCCTATCATTTCTCAAATCCTAAACCTACGGGCCTAAGTTTGCACATGAACATCTCTCATTTGCATTTTTTTTGTAATATCGGTAGGGAAGTGATATGCATAGGTGTCCCTAGAATCATAAAAAAATGAAGTCTGAAGCGCCAGTTCCGCAGCCACACAGAAGGTGGCGCTATGCCACACAGATTCCACGCATCTCAGTCCCCAGGGGCAACCAACTGGGAAGAGATTCAGTCTCTGGACGTGGACGCTGTTTTTTCCAGTTCAGTCGAGGGAGGGAAGAGGTTGTCTTAAGCAATGCTTTTTCCACATTGAGTTGGTTTTGCTGAATCAGTAAACTGCTGTTATACGAACTACTCTGACACGAGAGAAGGTTAAGCTTCTTTAATGTAAGCCTGGAAAAAAAAAATCTGTACTCCAAAACCCTCTTCAATGCACTGCGTAATCTCTCAGTTATGCGATGTTCTGACCTCTCTGGGCTTCCCACTTTATACGTTTATTAACATAAGGTCACCCTAGGTAATCTACAGATAAGCATTCTAGACATATTCTAACAGTGTACACACCAAGGACTTTGTGGTGTGATTTCTTAGTATGAGTAAACATGAATATATATGTGTCGAGGACTCCTTTAATTAGGTGATCACATCTTTGGTTATTACAAGTCGTTTTTATGTTTCTGCATACTATTTACCAGAATATTTAATGTTTTTTAGTTGGATCTTTTGGCTGAAGACATAAAACTGTGATTACTTCCTAAGTAAGCAATGAAATAACTTCTAATATGATTTGCACTATTAAATATTAGCCAAGGAGACCTGACTCCACACGGTAACAGACACTTGTAAAAGTTAATGTCTCTAAAATCAGAATTCTTGGAGGAAAAGAGAGATGCTGTATATCCATAGTGCTAGCTACACAGATTTCGTCGTTTCGACAGACACACTCAGACTGACACCCCTCAAAGCCTTCCCTATTGTCTGGATTTGTACCTCAGATGGGGCCCTGACCCCCTTCACGCAGTGTGTGTGGTCGGCCTGGCCTTTCCCCCCGTGGACCAGCATGCTGCATCACATTCATTTTCCCACACATCTTTGTCTATTTAGATTTTGGATCTCAGTCCAACCCCACCCCCAGGCTCCTGGAAGTCCCGGCTTTGGCTTTTCCTGGCTGCCTGGCTCTGCTGGCATCCAGGCCTGGCCCAGTTAGGAGAAACCCCTGAGCATTATCAGAACTGCCTGCAGTGGAGAAGAGCTCTTAGAAACCCAGAATTGTGAAGAACTTGCTGCTCAACGTGCGAGACACAGGGATTGAGAGGATGACTTCCCCCTTCCCGTGAAGAGCATCTTTCAAGACTCTGTCTGGGTCCTTCTTCCTCACTTTGCACAGGTCTTGTGATCTGAGCCACTTCCCTGTGGCCCACTTGTTCACTCCTACAAGTTCATCTCTCTTCACCTTAGGAACCGTGGGTCCCTCACCTCTATTAGGCCCTGAGGCATCTCACTGATGCCTCTAATATCAACATCTCATGCCTGCTTCTTTATATGCAATTTAGAAAGCCCATACTCATTCCTCCTTTATTTTTTTTTTTCCTCCTCCAAACACTGGCCAGATCCTGTTGATTCTGGCTCCTAAATATCTTGGGAAACCCTTAATTTTTCTTTTCTGCTTATCATTTCTGTTTTTGATCCCTTAGATCTAGCCATTATCTCCTTGGATTTGTGCAGCAGCCTTCTAACTGGTCCATTTTTAGCCTTCCTCTTGCAGTCCATTTCTCATGCTGCTCATTTGACGCTATCTATCCAGTGCTCGTCTGATCAGGTTTTATTTCCTCTTTTTTAGCATTTTATTTATCTATTTTATTTATTTATTTGAAACAGACAGAGGGAGAGAGAGATAGATACAGAATGGGCATGCCAGGGCCTCCAGCCACTGCAAATGAACTCCAGATGCATGTGCTACCTTGTGTATCTGGCTTACGTGGGACCTGAAGAATCAAACCTGGGTCTTTAGGTTTTGTAGGCATATGCCTTAACCACTAAGCCATCTCTCCAGCCCTTTGTTTTTTTTAAACATTTGTTTCCTCTTTTAAAGACTTATTTTTGTTTATTTTTTATTTATTTATTTGAGAGTAACAGAGAGAGAGAAGGACGAGAGAGAGAGAGAGAGAGAGAGGAGAGAATGGGCTCACCAGGGCCTCCAGCCACTGCAAAAGAACTCCAGACGCGTGCGCCCCCTTGTGCATCTGGCTAACTTGGGTCCTGGGGAATCTAGCCTCAAACCGGGGTCCTTAGGCTTCACTGGCAAGCGCTTAACAGCTAAGCCATCTCTCCAGCCCTGTTTCCTCTTTTAAAATCTTCTTATGGCATACTTCCTTCTGTTGCTCTTTCCTTGTTCAATATACCTGTATGTCCATTGTAGTTCCTCTGAACAATGATCCTGACCCTTCCACGCTCACATGAAGCTTGCTCTCATGTGTTGAGTTCACCATGCACTTGTCCGACTATAACATTTACACATGTATTGTATTGACCATTTGACTCATCTCTCTCCGCACCAGATTGTAAGTTTTATAGAGCCAGAGACTCTCCCCATCGTATCCATCTATTTCATCTCTGTTATAGTTATCCTGTTAGGGTACATGGGTACAGTGGTATACTACTCGTGGTAGGTATACATGAATGGAGACATTTATTATGAATTATCAGTCCATAATACTTGTTGGACAGTAATGTGGGATGGCCATGGTGATGGGTAATTAGAATTGTGTTAGTGTGGGAGGAAAGCTTGGTTAGAAAGGTAAAGCTTCACTAGTTTATTCCACTCATGCAGGGTTGGTAAAATGTCATTACTCTCATAGATCTTCCCTGTTTTAAGAAGTGATAATTATGAAGCCGGGCATGGAGGTGCACACCTTTAATCCCAGAACTCAGGAGGCAGAGGTAGGAGGATTGCCATGAGTTCGAGGCCACCCTGAGACTTTATAGTGAATTTCAGGCCAGCCTGAGCTAGAGTGATTCCCTACCTCCAAAAACAAAACAAAAAAGAAAAGGAAGAAAAAGAAAGAAAGAAAGAAAGAAAGAAAGAAAGAAAGAAAGAAAGAAAGAAATGATCATTATGTATATGAGTGTTCTGGAAAGAGAATATCTTCAACAAAACCAAATAAATTGTTCTTTTTTTTTTTTTTTTTACCTGCGTATAGATGTGATTAAAATTATATGCAGCAGTGCTGTCTACTTCACAGCATCATTTACCTTCAGTATATTTGTCTTATCTCCCTTCATTATGCTATGACTTAAAGAACATCAGCTGTGGGTTCAAGACAGTTGCTTGCAAAGCTGCCAGCCCAGGTTCAATTCCCCAGACACCCATATAAAGCCAGTCAGGCATTCATTTGCAGCTGCAAGAGATTTTATTTTTGTTTCATGTGAAAGATGGCTAAGCAGGTAATCTAGGGGTCTTAGTTACACGTGTAGACCACCTATCTTGGAAGTAGGGAGAACCTTAAATTCATTAAGTGAGAGACAAAGATGACCCTAGCACCTATCTCATAGAGCTTAACAGGGTGAACAAGACAAATTATGCAAAGTGCTTGGGAGAATGTCAGGCTCATAGCTCAGCAGATGCTATAGTTTGGGTCTGGTTTGGCCCTCTGGACTAGTCAGAGATCTCCAGAGGAACAGACTGATAGCATGAATATATATTACAAGGGTATTGACCAGATTGGCTTACATCATGCAGGCTGGAGAAAAGGAGACTACAATAGCTACTCAGTCCGTGAGGCTGGATGCTTCAGCAATTGCAATATGGCACTGAAGACCTAGAGGATTCCTGGAGAGCCACGGGTCTGTAGTCTGCACTGAAGGCTTAAGACGCTAGAGTCTGAAGTCAGCAATGGGAAGGTTGTGCTCACCAGCAAGGAGTGAAGGCAGGAAGGCAAGAGCAGCATTGTGTTTCCCTGGAACCTCCTTCTCTCTGGGTTGCTGCGGTAAGGTGCTGCCTACTCTAAGGGAGGGTATTCCACCTTAATTAATCCTTCTAGAAAATACCCTCACAGACCTGCCTAGATTGATTCCTGACCTAATCAAGTCAACAAGTGAGATTAACAATCACACCCTCAAAAGCTTGCATGGTAAAAACTCAGTCACCAGCCTGTGGAAGTATTGGGAAGTGGTAGAATACTGAGGATAGGCAGTCTAGGGGGATGAGGTGTGGCTAGTGGGGGCACATCTGCTTCCCAAATTTTGAGATTAAAGGTGTGCACTACCATGCCTAGCTGAATATGTAGTATTATTATGGTTTTTCCAGGTGGGGTCTCACTCTAGCCCAGGCTGACCTGGAATTCACTATGTACTCTCAGGGTGGCCTTGAACTCACAGCAATCCTCCTACCTCTGCCTCCCAAGTGATGGGATTAAAGGCGTGCGCCACCACGCCCAGCTTGAATAGTACTAGTAAAGGGGATTTATTGAATCAAATTACACAGCATGAGCTCGGCAGTCCAACAATGGCTTGGGCACTGAGGAACCTGGTGGCTGCCCATTCCACAAGGCTGGATGCCTCAGCAGTCCCAGTCTGGTACTCAAGGTCTGCAGGCTTCCTGGAGAGCCGCTGGTCTTCAGTCCGCGTTGGAAGGCTGAGGAAGCTAGGCTCCAGTGTCCATGAAGGGCAGCAGAAACAGGGTGAATGACCCATGAGTAGTGAGGGCAGCCAGGTGATAACACATCCCCGTGAGTAGCTCCTGCATCCAGGGAAACAAGCACTGAGCTCTTTCAGTTTCTTTTTATACAGCCCACCACCAGAAGGCTGCCCACTCCGGAGGAATGACCCCCTCTCACAGTTCACAGTTCATCCTTCCTGCATACGCCCTCGCAGACCCACCCACGGGCCTGTGCATTACTTGATTCCTAACATGATCAAGTTGGCAACAGAATTGTCACACTGTGCAAAGGTACTGGCACCCTCCACTGGACCTGAAAGATGAGTATTAAGTGAGTGGCTGGCTAGCACTCGTTCTAGTCAGAGAATTGACCAGTCCTGAATTAGGAGGGAACACTTCCAAGCATTGTGGGCAGGTTTGCTCCTGGACTTCGGGTGGGAGGGGGGGACGGGACATGTGACTGCAGAGGGGGCCCATGCTGGGAGTATGCCACAGGGTTCTTGGTCTTTCTAAAGAGCAGTGGTCAGCTGCTAAGAAGGATGGATTAATGCCTGGGTAGTTCTGCTTTCTGGAGCAAGTCTGCAAGGCAGTTTGCAACCCTCCTGTGGTTGATGAGCCCCAGTGGGACAGCCGGTAGACATCTTGCCTGAATGAGGCCCCATTGGATGTATCTGGTCACTGCCTTTAAACCTCCAGGGTCCTGAGGTGGTGCAGGTCATCTCACAGCACGTGTCCTTCTAGTCTTTGTCACACTCCTTACTAATTTAATCAGAATTCAATCATGGGGGACTCTGTCCTAATAAATTATCTAATCCCAGTCATGTTCTGTTCTCAGTGGCCTCACATATAAACTCAGTATCAGATTACATTTCAATCCTCAGTACTTCACAGTGGAGATTGAATTTCAACACGTGAAGTCTTAATGGGGGACACATTCCAGCCATATCCAAAGCAAATTAGACTAAGCAGAGGCAGATCTCTGTCTGAGATCCACTGTGCACCGTGGGTAGCAGATCAGGTGTCAGATAATTAGGTGGAAAGGAAACTAATTTTGACTCACAACTACCTCTTCTACACAAAAATATTTTGATAGCCCCAAACCAGAGGAGAGAAAAACAGCAACTTTGGCTCTCCAAATTACAAAGATAATAGCTCGCAGGACAAGGCCCCCTGTGCACTTAAGTTAGCTCACATTCACAGGAACCTTCCGGGTTCTGCTCAGGGTCTCGGACCTCCTGGTGAAGGAACGGTGGCTTGCGCCTTCCTGCTCATCTGCCTAAGGCCTTTGACGGTGGGGACTAAGTTCAGAGTGGGTCCTTTACAAAGATTGTATGCTATACATCAAAGCTGCTCACCCTGACGGTTGCGATGCCTTGTGGGACTGCACAACTTGGCAAAGGTAAAGATTTTTGAACATGTAGTGACCATGAATTACTTCGGAATCCAGCCTGTGACCAAACTGTCTGTGTTGCATCATGTGACTTCTCTGTGCCCTTAGACCATGGCAACTCCATGAAAGATGAATACTGCCTGGATTTGAGACTGTTGTATGTGAGGAAGTACAATGCTTTTTTTTTTTTTTTAATTGTAAATGCAAAGTTTTATGCTCCTATAGAAACAGACTGGTTTGATGATAGAAACCAAACTATTTTAATATTACCTACCATCGTCTCTCAGAATGTGTTAAGTGAGTATATTTTGGATTGTATTGTGGTAGGTAAGCACATCCATCGATCTCATTATCTCATTAGTGTACAAATTTGCCTTCATTTTTATATTCTGTTTATTTATTTGCAAAGGGTGGGGACGAATGAGAATGCAAGCGCCAGGGCCTCCAGCCACTGCAAATGAACTCCAGGTGCAAGTGCTATTTTGGGCATCTGGCTTTATGTGGGTACTGGGGAATCGAACCCAGGTCATTAGCCTTTGGAGGCAAAGGCCCTAACTGCTGAGCCATCTCTCCAGTCCACCTTTATTTTTAATAAATAGTAAGTTATATATGCCAAAGAATTGTTTTAAAATAAACTTATTTATGTCTTATTATCATTAAGTGTTTGATTTGTATACCTAATTCATGTATCTATAGCCTAGGTTAGGTCAAAACTTCTTGGAGGAAAGTGTTCCATAGAGGAAAAAGTCTAAGAAGCCCTGCTGTAGATAAGAAAATCTATGATCAGTTCTTACACATGAATGCACACCTTGTACACATGTCACGTCACCATGACTTTTCAGGACTTTTTGACAAAATTTCCAAAAATGAGACAGAGGAGTGAAATTCGTTCACAGAACCATGGTGGGGACTCCATATTATCAATGGCGTATGGGGAGCAATCATCCCTGTCCTCCAAAATAAGTGTAAAAGTGGAACATTCTACACATGCTCAGTGCTAAAAATATTCTCTTCATGCTGCTCACCAGATCTGAGAGAGACAGCTCTGTGTGAGGAGCAGGGCGCGGGAACTCCATTAGCGGCTTTGTTGGCATTAATAATTCAGAGGTGCCCTGTGTTTCCTCCCAGCTAGACAGAAGGGTCCACTTTAATGTGTAACCTGGTGGCAGAGCAGAGATGGGGAGAGGATGCGACTGCAGAGAAGAGAGCCTGCAAGCAGCTGCCGCCTCCCTCTTAGAAGCTGGTGGAGAAAAGCTACCTTATTAATAATGCTGCTTCTGAAAGCCGCAAACTGCTTTTGGGTTGTCTGTTGTCTTTATTTTTTTATTCTTTGAGACAAAGTCGCATGTAGCCCAGACTGGCCTTGAATTTGTTATGGAGCCGAAGATGACCTTGATCCTCTGGTATCCACAGCCAAAGTGCTGAGATAACAGGCGTGTATCACCACACCCAGTTTGGCTCAAACTGAGTTTGCAGTACATGCATCCATCATTTCCTCACAGGCATTTTATGGTCCCTATCAAGTTGATTCCTCTCTCCGGCTGGGAAATGGCTGCATCTTATCTAACGCGCATGTGTGAAAGTCAATTTCCTTTGAAATCAGAAAGCTATCGAAACAAGCTTAATATTCTATTTAATCTGAATTCATAGATGCACCAGTGATAATTAAAATTTTTCAAAAAGTAAAAACAAACAAACAAACAAAAAACTTTATGCACATTTCTGACAGGTCGTCATGAAGGTTTTAAGATCTCATAGATAAGTGGCTCCAAATATTTCCCGCACTTGAAAATTACAAAAAAAGAGACATGTCTCCCTGAATCTGCCATTACAGTGATAATGGAGAAGTTGGGAATTAAAGTCAATATATCTAGCACAAATAAACTATTTCTCCTGGCAAGAAAAGGCTCAGCAGCCAGTCAAGGTTGTTTAAACCCCTGGCGGAACGCGACAGCCAAATAACTGAATGGCAAAGCGAGAAGAACCTCATCATTATTGTCAAAAGGAAGAACAATGTTCCTGATTTAGCCACATCATCTGAATTTGCACTGAAGTGGCAGAAGGTGTCTGCCTGCATCGTTAGGGATTTTTTTTTTTTTTTTGGAGGTAGGGTCTCACTTTAGTCCAGGCTGACCTGGAATTCACTATGGAGTCTCAGGGTGGCCTCGAACTCATGGCGATCCTCCTACCTCTGCCTCCCTAGTGCTGGGATTAAAGGCGTGAGCCACCACGCCCGGCTGGGATTTTTTTTTCCCTACCAAGATTTCTTTTGAGATCAAGTCTCTCTCTAGCCCAGGCTTACCTGGAATTCACTATGCAGTCTCAGGGTGGTATCAAACTCACAGGGATCCTCTTACCTCTGCCTACTGAGTACTGGGATTAACTCTGCCTACTGGGTGTTAGGATTAAAGGCGTGTGCTACCACATTGGCAGAGAGAGAGAAAAAGAATGAGAGGAGAGGAAGGGAGGGAGAATGGTTACACACCTTGGCCTCCAGCAGCTGCAAATAAATACCAGATGCACACACCACCTTGCACATGTGCCTTATTGAATTTGGGGAATTCTGGGGAATTGAATTTGCATCATTAGACTTTGCAGGCAAGCGCCTTAACCACCGAGATATCTCTCCAGCCCTGAGATTTTTTTTTTTTTTTTTGCTGTCATTTAGAATTTCAGAATTTGTGGTAAAATGGTGGTTCTTAGTGTTAGAAGGTTCTGGGTGGGGTGGTCCCTGACTCCCACTTTAGGGGATCTACAAGATCTTCCATTTTTCCAACTAAATATTAGAAGCAAGGTTTTCCTAACACAAGCCAATCAAAACATCAGGTTGAGCTGGGTGTGGTGGTACACGCCTTTAATCCCAGTACTCCGGAACCAGAGGTAGGAGGAGGATTGCTGTGAGTTCGAGGCCAGCCAGAGACTACATAGTGAATACCAGGTCAGCCTGAGCTAGAGTGAGACCCTACCTTGAAAAACCAAAAAGAAAAATCAAAAAAACAAAAAACAAAAAACATACAACAACAACAACAAAATCAGATTGAGAAGCATATGTTAGAACCCAGCTGTCACCTATGAAACAAGAATTATAGATATTTGCTAAACAATGGCACCCTTCTTATCAATTGCTATGAGGTTTTTATTTTCTTAAATAAAACAATATTATGTTAATCTATAATGGATTTGATTGAGTTAACTAAATTTAATTTTTTTCTTCTCAATTTTGCTGAGCAAGATGTTACACAGCGCAATCCCAGCACTTGGGAGGCTGAAGAAGGAGGTCACAAATTGGAGACCAGCCTCGGCTCCAGAACAAGACTATCTAAAAAAGAAATCAAGATCAGTTTCAATGTCTAATACTGTAATTCTATAGCAATACAGAAAAAGAATCACATTTAAATGATCAGGAACTTAAAGAAAAGAGAGGTCATGATGTTTATTACTCAATGCAGATACTACATCACTTATTGTTTAAACAAGGGAATTTTGCAAGTAAATAGTTTTATTAGTAAGTATAGCTTACTTGGTTGCTATCTTTCTTTTTCTTTCTAGTAATTGCCCCCAAATATGATTGCTGAGTTAAAGGACACAAATTTGCTTTAGATCCTATTCACCTACAATGATATGAGACTCACACTAGATTTTTAGCCAAGATTTGATCAACAGGGCAATTATGCATTTGCTCTCTAATGTGTTTTGTTTTTAAAAGTTGAGTTCTGAGGCTCTTTGAAAGGGCTGGGAAGCCAGCAGAGACCACGTAGGTAAGAGGAGTCAGGTAGCTTTGTTAGGTAGTTTAGGGTGATTGATACCTCAATGTAAAAAGCAGAAATGTTCTTAAGTCTTCCCTTGGAATCTTGATTTTATTGGAGATCAGAGAAGGATTTCTACTCTCTTTATCTTTTGACTAAAGGAGTTACCTAGATCTATTTTTCCACAAACGACTTCTCCAGGGAAGGAGTTCTTTCCTAGAGTATGAATCTCATCCTGGCATTGTGGTTGGTTAAGCTCAGCCCCAAAACTTGGCTTCATGGTGGGTCTCGTCTTGAGCCAGCCCTAGTCCAGAGCAACCAGCCCTCACTCTGGCTCACGTGCGCCTAAGGTAAGGCCACCACAGTGAGCTATAAGCACATGTTTACCAGATTGGGGGTCCTCTTTGCTGGCTGTTCAGCTCTCCTCAGCTTCCAGGATCTTGCTTTGGTGAGACCCTCATTCGCCCACGGATTCTCTACCGTCTCTGGCCTCCCGCATGGCAGGAGCTCGCTGCACTTCCTTCTCTTTTTTTCCCCTCTAAATCCCTTTTCATATTCAAAGGCTCACGTTTGTTCTCTCATGTGGGCTCATAGATGACGTGGATGTACCCATTTTCCCTTCCTTGGTTCGCTGACCCTCTCTCTCCCTTGTACATGCCTGAATAAAAATGTGGTGTTTTATAAAAAAAGAAGTTGAGGTCTGAAATTATTAAAGTATCATTCAGATGGCAGAAGGCTTGCTATTTTTACCCAGAGCTATTATAAATCTTGTATTTTGTATGAGATGTTAAAGGGGCTCTAATGACATCACTGTGTATGGAGGAACTGGGAGAGTAATAAAGCTTACTTGATTGGATTTAAATAGCCTAACCCTTGGGTGGAGTCTATGACTCACTGTGGGTGGAGACTGTCTCCGGCATATAAAAGCGAGAGAAACTGAGTTCATAGTCACTCCAGAACAGAATTCAAACAGGCTAGGTGTTGGTCCAGATGACTAGAAGACCTTCAACACCTCTCTTCCAAATCTCCAAGAAGCCCTGCTGTCTGGTCTCTTTTCACCATCCCATTTCTCTCTAGCTATCACTTATTTGTGCCAGAGTCTGGGAAAATATTTTACATATTATGAAATATGTATGTTTTTGTTCTTTTGAAATAAGATCTATATTGTCCAGGCTGACCTCGAACTCTGAACTTAAGTATTCCAGGATCCAAGAGCCTCAATCACCAAACATCCGAGATTACAGGTATGTGGCACACACTGTATTTTTATGCTTCTCTTCTATATTTGTGTACCTTGAAAGTGATTTGTTTTTATTTTTATTTATTTATTTACTTTTTAAATTTTATTTTTTTTATTGACAACTTCCATAATTGTAAACAATATCCCATGGTAATTCCCTCCGTCCCCTGACTTTCCCCTTTGAAACTCCACCCTCCATCATATCCCCTCCCCCCTCAATTAGTCTCTTTTTTATTTTGATGTCATGATCTTTTCTTCCTATATTTTTGTTTTTAAACTTTACTTCATAGACACTTTTCTAAGTTTTTATTTAAGTAACTAATACTTAACACTATTTCTATTATAATCAACTAAAGCCTTTCATTATTGCTACACTATTACGTTGTTTCTGATCAGTTGAGATCACAGATAACACTAGAGAAAGAAAAAAAAAAACTTGTTACAAATGTTACTATTTTTTTTTTCTTTTGTAAAACCATCAGATACATTCCAAGGTAGGCTTGGCAAGCTCTTGTAGACTGTGAGCACCATGGTAAATTTGCCTTCCAGTGTGGAATTTTGTGAAAGACTCGCGAGACTTAAGGACTTGCCTCTGCTCCTTCCGCCCGGGCTGGTTGGATGGCCCGGCCTTTTTGGAAGTAGCAGGCTGTCAGAGATGCCACATTGCATGGGGCAGATGTCTTGCTTCTTGTTACACATTTGTGTGTGGAGTGCAGCGGAGGCAGACACCAGCAAAACTCTTCACAAACATTCACTTGATGGAGATGAGAAAATGTGCTATGAGATGCAGGGCAGAGGAACTTAATTTGTCCGGGCTGGCGCTGTCTTCCTCTGTCTCTTGGTAGCGCTCTTCTCGCTGGAACTGCTTCTCTGACCCTGTATGACCACGATTGAGTGCGATTGAGCTCTTGGTAAGTAGCGGTAATGGCTGGCTCTGTGCCCCTTCTGCAGGAGTCCTTGGTTCGTGTCACCTTCAGGCATCATCCTGCCTGGCATGCTGAAGTTAGCTGATATAGAGACTGGCGACTGTGTGGTGGGGTCTGGCACCAGGGCTCTTAGTTTTGGGAACAGCTGGGCATCTTCCTTGATAGAAGTTTCTTTTTTTATTATGTAGCCCAGGCTGGGCTTAAACTCATGGCAATCCTCCTGCCTCAGCCTCCTGAGTACCAGGATTACAGATCATCATATCCAGGAGTTTATTGGCATTTTTTTTGATTTGTGTTCAGGCATGATTGTTTTAGATCTGCTGATGACAATGATTGCAATATTTTTATTTATAGTCTCTCAAGTCTTTGTTTTCTATTTTCCCTTAATTGTGCTTTGTCCTAAAAATTCACTTTCTCATGAGCAGTGCATTGACTTTGCATGGGTTTGTAGGTATTTTCTAACTCTAACATGTAGGTATTTGCTTTGAAGTTCTAAAGATTCCTTAGTTACTTTCCTGTAGTAGGATTGGCTTAGTTTTATGGTTGGATTTAGACATGTTTTTTTTCTTTTCTTTTCTTTTCTTTTCTTTTTTAGACTGCTGGTGACCTACAAAGTAATATTGAGTCTGTTGGAAAGTAGAGACTTTACAAAGCTCCCCTGATCACATTGTAATATTGAGTGGAATGGAGAGTAGAGACATTACTCACCTCCCCTAATCATACTGTAAGAGTACATAGGATAGAGAGTGGAGACTCGACAAGCCTCCCCTGATCACAGTGTAATATTGAGTAGGATGGAGAGTGGAGACTACATGCCTCCTCTGATAACACTGAAGACCCCAGAGGACTTAGCTCCCAGAAAGAATTTTAGATAGTTTAGGATAAATCACACGTGATTTGTATATTACATTTATTTGGAAACCTAGCATCCCCTTTAATGACCCACATGAGCAGAAACATTTCTACAATTTAATTTTTATCTTGAATTTAGAAAACATCCTGATTATTAAAGAGCAGATTTTGCACTGAAGAGTTCCAGTTATTTCCAGAAGCTGCTAGAAGGTCACTGTGGCTCAATTTACTGCTAAGGAGTGGACCATGGCTAGAAGTCTGAAAGAGGAGGTAACCTGCCCCTATTTGCCTGGAAATTTTCTCAGATCCCATTCATCTACCCTGTGCACACATTTTCTGTTTGGACTGCATTCAAACTTGGAAGAGGAGAAAGGAAGGTTTGAGATTGATCTGCCCCTTATGCCGAGCAGAGAGTGAGAAGGCTGTCACACGAGATGAACGAGTTAGCAGGCTGACAGCTCTCCTCAGGCAGCATGGCTCCATCCTGAAGCAGCACCTGCAGGCCAGCACTGGACTCCCGAGAATGTTCCAGGAGGACATGACGCTGGACGCTTCCACCTCCAACTCCTTCCTTGTATCCCCCAAAGAACCAACGGACATTGATTGTGGGAAGATCTGCCACCACTTGGTGGACGATCCCAAGAGCTTCCTCCACCTGGCCGGTGTTGTGGGCAGCCCCTGCTCGTCTGGCTCCCACTACTGGGACACAGAAGTGGGGAAAGGGAAGGAGTGGACTCGGGGTGTTTGCAAGGAATCTGTCATCAGAAAGAGAGTCACGGATTTATCCTGTGAACACGGGCTCTGGGTGGTTAGCATGAGGACAAGAGCAGTCCATGCCAACTCCATCCCAGAAGGAATCCCTGTAAGCCCTGGCCTTTGCCAGGTAGGGGTTTTCCTGGATGTGGACATGGAAGAAATCAATTTGTTGATTTGGAAAAGAATGCCCTCATCTACAACATGATGCTTTCTCCATCTCCTTGTTTTGTCATGAGCTGCCAGCAAAAGGAGATGGTGGGCGTCTTTCATCTAACAAAGGTCAGAGAATCACCAAGGAAAAGATACTGTGCCGTGATTTGGAAGATTTGTGATGAACCTTTCAAATATCAGTGAAATCACTCCGCACTTTCCAGGGATACCGTCATGTAAGCTAAGCCTCAGTTTTCAGGTCCATGAGTGGGGGTAATTATGTTTCAGGCAATTATCTGATGATTCAAGGTGACACTGGACATTTGTTTTTCAATAAATAAGAAATGAACACTGTGAGCCTTATAATTGGCCAGCCAGGCCAAATGAGCCAACAGGTGCAATAGTGGCACGTCTGTCATGGTGGAAACCAACTGCCCTCCAATTGGACTGGAGGCCTGCTCCATGGTGGGGGGGAATACATCCCTGATACTGAAAACTTCAAACAGGGGTAGTCATGAGCCCTAGGGCTGTAACATCTGCTGATGTCTGGAAAAATGTATATACTATGCTTATCAAACTGCCCAGTAAGCACTTTTCTTAATATTTTTACCCTTATATTAATGCTACTCTCACTTTGGGTAGAGAATCTTCTCTTTCCAGATGGCAGTGACCTTGGGATGACTCAGAAGGTATCATAGTGCTGGAAAGAAGTGACTGGAGTACTGAGTAACATCTCGATCACAACTTCCAAGGCTCAGGGTCTAATGCGGAAGAGGTGGCGGAAAGAATGTAAGAGCCAAAGGAAGGGTAGGACTCCTTACAATGTGCTCCCTCCAGACATAAAATGGCCTGGATATCCATGACCTCATAGTGCCTGACACTACCTACACAAGACCATCATAAGAGGAGGAAAAGATCATGACATCAAAATGAAAGAGAGACTGATTGAGATGGGGAGGGGATATGGTGGAGAATGGAATTTCAAAGGGGAAAGTGGGGGGAGGGAGGGTAGCACCATGGGATATTTTTTATAATCATGGAAAATGTTAATAAAAATTAAGAAAAGAAGAAAAGAAATGAAGATTACTAGGTTGTAAGGATTTTGTGGATAGAAACTATCTTTTTCATGCTAATTTCTATAGAATTTCTGATAATGATAGTTGTTGACTGGGAGAAAACAGAAACCCAGGCAGAGCAACTGTGAGATGTTTCCTTGACATAGCATGGATTTCAGACACTAAATTGGGAAAGAACCAAGTTTTCCATTTTGACTTTCTTCCAAACAGCTGCATAAGGGTCCTTGAGAGACAAAGAGCTTTGACTAAGATAAATTTTTAAAGATTCATGTTTATTCTAATCCAACTTGCTCTTTGCACACATCAATAATTGGTCTATTGTGAGTTGTTCTATATACAAAGAAATACCAACGGGCTCACTCAGTATAGACTTATAAAATGACAACAGGTTTTGACCATTCTGGAGACATGTATATATGTGGATGTGACTATTCTCAAGTCTGACCTATGAACTGAAGTTCTCTGCTGCACCTGAATTCAAGGTCTTCAGGAATTGAACATTGTGATTGTAGAGAGATGGACTGTTGCAGAGGGAGAAGCCAGAGTTCTTGTGGACTACCATTACTCTCTCTTTTTAAATATTTTTTTCTTTGCAAGGACAGAGAGACAGACAGAGAGCAGGAGAATGGGCCCACCAGGGCTTCTTGCTGCTGCAAACAACCTCCAAATGCTTGTGCCACTTTGTGCATCTGGCTTTATGTGAGTAGTGGAGAATCAAACCCAGGTTGTTTAGTCTTTTTGTGAAAACACCTCAACTGCTGAGCCATCTCTCCAACCTCATAACTCTCTCTGTTTTGTTTTGAGGCAAGCCCAACAGACTAGACTTTTAATGTGTGTGTGTGTGAGTGAGAGAGAGAGAGAGAGAGAGAGAGAGAGAGAAGTGGTAGGCCAGGGCACTCAGCCACTGCAATCAAACTCCAGACACTTGCACCCTTGTGTGGATGTGTGACCTTGTGCGCTTGCATCACTGTGTGTCTGGCTCACATGGGACCTGGAGAGTCAACCATGAGTCCTTAGGCTTCGCAGGCAAGCACCGTAACTGCTAAGCTATCTCTCTAGTCCTCTCTCTTTTTTTTCAAGGTAGGATCTTACTGTAGTCCAGGCTGACCTGGGATTCATTATGTAGTCTCACCATGGGCCGATCCTCCTACCTCTGCCTCCGAGTGCTGGGATTAAAGGTGTGCGCTGCCACGCCTTTTTTTTTTTTTTTTTTTGAGATAGGGTCTCACTCTAGCCCAGGCTGACCTGGAATTCACTACGTAGTCTCATGCTGGCCTTGAACTCTCGGCAGTCTTCCTACCTCTGCTCCTGAGTGCTGGGATGAAAGGCGTGTGCCATCATGCCTGGCTCCATCTTCTTTCTTTTAAAAAGTTCTTTATTTATTTGCAAGGACAGAGAAAGAGAGAATGAGAAAGCCAGGGCCTCTTGCTATTGCTGACAAACTCTAGACACACATGCCATTTTTGCATCTGGCTTGATATCTTTATGTGGGTACTGGGGACTCAAACCTGGGTCAGCAAGCTTTGCAAGCAAGTGCCTTAACTGCAAGCCATTTCCTCACCATCCAAAACTATTTTAAAGCATTGGGAATGCTGGGGAAGGGGAACAAAGGAGGGTTGTGGAAGGCAATTATGATTAGGGTTCATTGTGTATGTGATGGAGGCTGGCAATAAAAAGCTAAAAATTAATAAAAGAAAGTAAAAAACCTTGGGTCTGAACTAATTTGTACATACCTATATGTTTGTCATCATTGCAAACACAATAATTGGCATAGTATTTACGTTGAATTGGGCATAAAATGCAATCTAGAGATTATTGACCATATATGGGAGTATGTGCACAAATTATGTATGCATATGTCACTATTTTACATAAGGGATTGAGTATCTATACAAGTTGGCATCAGCAGGGAGTCCTGGAATGACTGTTATGAGGACAAAATAAAACAATTCACGTCAATTTTTAACTTAAGGCTTTGTTTAAAGAGTGTGTTGATAGTTTGTTGCTAACTGTTAACCTCATCTATCAGTTTTCTTTGGCTACATGTAAAGATGTGGTTAATTCAATATACCTTCTTATGTTAGAAACATTTTAAATTCTTACTTTTAGGAGTTAGTGTGCTGTCATACTGGTCCCAAGGGGGCATGTGCATGGTTTGAGTTAGGTTTGTAGCAAGGTGAGCAGTTAAGAGTTGGATATGAAATATATTGCTAAATATTAGATAATAGCAACAAGAGCATGTGACCTAGCTCCCATCAGGATTTCTTTTCTCGTAGGCTACAGTTTGTTCCATGGGAGAGAGGAACCTGGCCAATCATCGTATGCATCTGGATTATGTGGGTACTGGAGAATTGAACCTGGGTCCTTAGGCTTTGCAGGCAAGCACCTCAACTGCTAAGCCATCTCTCCAGCCCTGAAGTTGATATTTTTCAATTACATTTTTTTTTTATTGACAACTCCATACTTACAGAAAACAAACCATGACAATTCCCTCCCCTCCCCCACTTTCCCCTGCACAAACCCACACTCTCTCATATCCCCTCCCTCTTTTTGTTAGTCTCTCTTTTATTTGATATCATCATCTTTTCCTCCTTTATGAGGGTCTTGTGAAGGTAGCGCTATGAAATGGGGGTCATGGATATCCAGACCAACTTCTGTCTGGACAATTGCATTGTAAGCAGTCCTATCCTTCCTCTGACTCTTACATTCTTTCTTCCACCTCTTCTGCAATGGACCCTGAGCCTTGGAGGGTATGATAGAAATGTTTCAGTGCTGAACACTCCTCTGTCACTTCTTCTGAGATTGACATTTTTAAACAAATATAATTATTTGATTTAGGTTGATAGAAGAAAGAATCACCATGTTTCTTCTTTCCCATTCACGTAAATTACTTCTGGACCCATTCCTCTTCCCTTCTACCCCCGGCCAGCCTCTCCCACCTCAACAACTGTAGAGAACTTTTAACTGATGCTCATGGCAGAGTAGACTCATTGGGAGAAACAACTCTACTTCAAAATGCAATAAATTAAAAAAATGTCAATTCTAAATCTTAATTTTCATAAGATTACATCATTTATTGAAGCATCTTTCGCTTCCCTAGACCTGCCTAATTACAGTTTCAGGTGAACTGAAATTTCAGCTTTATAGGCCTGAGGCCATCTTGGCCTATTTTGACCTCCCTAATAAAAAATCAGTTCGTGTACTTTTTTTTTTTGTTTGTTTGTTTTGAGGTAGAGTCTTCCTCTATCCCAGGCTTACCTGGAATTCATTATGGTCTCAGGGTGGCCTTGAACTCATGGTGATGCTCCTACCTCTTTCTCCTAGTGCTGGGACTAAAGGTGTCTGCTACCAGGCTCAGCTTTTTTGTCCATCTTATATGTCCCCACATTTACAGTGTGCCATGAATCAAGCTATAAGAAGAACTCATCTTCCTCCACCTGGAGCATAGAAAGACTTATTCTGAATCACCACAAATTTTGAGAGGGAAACTAGTTCAGTATCATGCTTGAACTCTAAAGAGCTGTGTTTATTTATTATTATTACTATTATTTTGGTTTTTCAAGGTAGAGTTTCATTTAAGCTCAGGCTGATCTGGAATTCACTACTCTCAGGGTGGCCTTGAACTCCTACCTCTGCCTCCCAAGTGCTGGGATTAAAGGCATGTGCCACCACGCCCAGCTGGAGTTATGTATTTTTATTTAGTTTCAAAGACTAAGCTAACCTAGAAGGCCAGAATAATGGTGTTTAATCCTGGCTTTGAATTGAAATCACCTGGAAAAACTTAAAAACAAAAAAAAACCATGTCTAAAAATATACCTGAAGCCAATCAAATCAGAACCTCTGGGGATAGTGCCTAGGCAATGGTAGGAGGCCACAGTTCCTGTGTGATTCTAAAATGTAGCTAGAGCTGAGGACCACTGGACCAGAGCATCATTCCATTGTTTTATTTTGCTTCAGAATCTATGGAGGGAGTGGAAGGTCTGACTCCCCAAGCTGAGTTCAATAGGTCTGGGAGGAGCCCATGGATTTACATTTATAATAAATTCCCCAATGATGCTGGTAGGGATTATAATTTGAGAATTAGTGGACTAAGGGAACACAATGCATCCCACTGGTAACATCTGGATCTATATTTATACAAAAGTGATTATGAGAAAAATTACTATTATAAATTTAATTCAAATGTTAAGATACATAGCCACCTTTTCCTTGAGAGATCTTCCCTTAATCATGTGTTTTTTCTCCCCAATAACACTAGCTTGACAAATTTATATTTCTCCTGCTCTTGTTTAAATTTTACTTCAGTTTTTACCTTTTAGAAATTGGTGTGGTGATACACATCTTTAATTCCAGCACTCAGGAGACAGAGGTAGGAGGATTGCTATGAGTTTGAGGCCAGCCTGAGACTACTGAATGGTTTGAGGTCAGCCTGGCTTAGAGTGTGACACTACCTCAAAGAAAAATTAGGATTAAAGAGAAGGAAGGGAAGGATGAAAGGGTTGGTCTAATTGATCAATGTGTTAACAAAACTGATACACAGTTATGGGCATTTTTACCTACTGTCCACATGCTAGGCCTCCTACAATAAGTCACATGATTTCCAACATTAACTCTTATAACCTGATAAACCCAAAGTTACATAACAATGTCTGCTCATTGTAATCTGTAAATCAGTGCTCTTCTTTTTAATATTGGAGTATAGCTCTTTGTACAAGAAAAAAAGATACCTTGTTCAGGCATGGTTGGGACATCTTTTGTCACAAATCTTTTTCAGGGCATCCTCTTCAAAACTTCAGACACCCTGCACAGTCTCTCCCCCCAACTGCCAGCACCAGAAACCACTGGAGATCTCAGGGGACCCCAAGGGGTCAGGACCACCCCTCAGCCACACAGCATTCAGCATAGAAAATCTGAATAGCAGGTCTACTGGACCCAACAGCCTAGCTGAGCCTACAGTACAACAAAGAGGGAACCAGGTGAGCACTCAACACAGGATAGACCAGAACCCATTCCAAAAGGTAACAGGGCCTACTTGCAGAAATCAAGAAAGAAATAAAGGAATTCATAGGATCAAATGAAAATGATAACACAACATACCAAAATCTTTGGGACACAATGAAGGCAGTCCTAAGAGGGAAATTTATAGCTTTAAGTGCCTACATTAAGAAAATAGAAATGTTGAAAGTAAACAACTTATTGTTTCACCTTAAGGCATTGGAAAAAGAAGAACAAGGCAAACCAAAAATCAGTAGAGGGGAGGAAATAATAAAAATTCAGGCAGAAATTAATGGACTAGAAGCCAATAAATACAAAATAAAGAATCAATGAAGAGTTGGTTCTTTGAAAGGATAAACAAGACTGAATGAACCCTTAGCAAATCTGACCAAAAGAAAGAGAAGAGACACAAATTAATAAAATTAGAGATGAAAAAGGCACCATTACAACAGATACCAATGAAATTCAGAAAATCATAAGGACTCCACTAAGTTTGAAAATCTGAAAGAAATGGATGATTTCCTTGATTTATATGACCTACCAAAGAGATAAACCATTTAAATGGACCTATACCAAGCACAGAGTTAAAACAGTAATAAAAAAAAAAAATCTCAGGTTGGAAAGATGGCTTAGTGGTTCAGAAGCTTGCCTGTGAAGCCTGAGGACCCAAGTTCGATTCTCCAGGTCCCATGTAAGCTAGATGGCACATGGTGGCACTTGCATCTGGAGTTCTTTTGCAGTGGCTATAGGCCCTGGCACATCCATTTTCTCTCTCTCTCTCTCTCTCTCTCTCTCTCTGTCTCTAATAAATAAATACAATAAAAATAAATCAGAAAAAAAAACAACTAAAAAAAGTCCAGACCCAGATGGATTCACTGGTGAATTTTATCACACTTTCATGGAAGAACTAATACCAATGGTTCTCAAATTTTTCCACAAAATAGAAAAGGAAGGAATACTACCATACTCCTTCCATGGAACTGGCATTACTCTGAAACACAAACTAGATAAAGATAGAACAAAAAAAAAAAAAAAGAAAATTACAACCTATCTCCCTCATGGACATAGATGCACAAATTCTCAACAAAATACTGATAAACAGAATACAATAGTATATCAAAAAGATCATATACCCAGACCAAGTTGGCTTTATCTCAGAGATGCAGGGGTGGTTCAACATGTACAAATCAATAAATGTAATACATTATAAAAATGGACTGAAGAACAAAGATCACATGATCATCTCAATAGATACAGAAAGGCATTTGACAGAATTTAGCATTCCTTCTTGGTAAAAGTCCTAAAGAACCTGGGAAGAGAAGGAGCATATCTCAATATAACAAAGGGTATTTATGACAAACCTACCGCCAACATAGTACTCAATGGGGAAAATCTTGAAGCTTTCCCACTAAAATCAGGAACAAGACAAGGGTGTCCACTCTCCCCACTTTTATTTAATATAGTACTGTAAGTCTTAGCTATAGCAATAAGGCAAGAGGCACACATAAAAGAGATACAAATTGCCAAGGAAGAGAGCAAATTATTATTTGTAGATAATACGATTCTATACATAAATAATCCTAAAGATTCAACCAGTAAACTGTTGGAGCTGACAAACATTTTTAGTAACATAGCAGGATACAAAATTAACACACAGAAATCAGTAACCTTCTTATATATTAAGAACAAACATGCTGAGGATGAAATCAGGGAAACACTCCAATTCAGAGTTGCCTGAAAAAAATTAAGCACCCTGGAGTAAATCTAACCAAGGAAGTGAAGGATCTCTACAATGAAAACTTTAAAACACTCAAGAGAGAAATTGAAGAGGACACTAGGAGATGGAAAGACATCTCATGTTCTTGGATTGGAAGAATCAATATTGTGAAAATGTCAATTTTACCAAAGACAATCTACACATGTAATGAAATCCCCAACAAAATCTCAATAGCATTCTTCACTGAAATAGAAAAAAAACCCCTAAAATTCATTTAGAAGCACAAAAACCCTCAGATAGCCAAAACAATTTTGAGCAACAAAAATAAGGCTGGTGGTATCATCATACCTGACATTAAGATATATTACAGAGCCATAGTACCAAAACAGCATGGTACTGGCACAAAAACGTCATGCAGATCATTGGAACAGAATACAGCACCCATGTATAAATCTAGGCAGCTACCACCACCTGACTTTTGACAAAAAATGCCAAAAATAGTCATTGGAGAAAAGACATCCTCTTTGACAAATAGGTGCTGGGATGACTGAATATCTATATGTAGAAGGATGAAAATATATCTTTATCTCTGGATCCATTCACAAGAATCAAGACAAATGGATCAAAGACCTTAGTATCAGACATGAAACTCTGAAATTGCTAGGGGAGATAGTAGGAGACACAGTTTAACATATTGGCCTAGGCAACAATGTTCTGAATAGAACCTCATTTGCTCAGGAAGTAAAAATGACTAATCAACCACTGGGACCTAATGAACTCTTGAACTCATGGCGATCCTCCTACCTCTGCCTCCCAAGTGCTGGGATTAAAGGCATGTACCACCATGCCTGGCTTTTAAAAAGGTTTTGTACAGCAAAGGAAACTGTGAATAGAGCAAAGAGGCAATGTAGAGAATGGATAAAATCTTTGCCTGCTAAAGATTTGACAGAGGATTAATAATATCCAGGATATACAAAGTAAAAAAAAAACACTAACTGATAAGAAATCAAACAACCCAACCTAAAAATGTGCTATGAAAGTAAATAGAGAATTTTCAAAAGAAGAAATACAAATGGCCTATAAACATAGAAAAACATGGTCTATATCTTTTGCCATTAGGGAAATACAAATTAATACTACTTTGAGATTCCATCTCCCTCCTGTCAGACTGTCTATCATCAACAAAACAAATGACAGTCAATACTGGTGAAGATGTAGAAAAAGATGAACCCTTCTACACTGTTGGTGGAATGTTATCTGGTATAGCCATTGTGGAAATCAGAGTGGAGATTCCAGAGACAGCTAAGAATAGATTTACCATATGATTCAGCTATACCACTCCTAGTCATGTATCCTAAGGACTGTACTCACTACCTTAGAGATACTTGCTCATCCATGTTTATTGTGGGTCTAACTAGATTAGATGTCCCTAACTGATGAATGGATAATGAAGATGTGGTACATTTATACAATGGAGTTCTATTTAGTGGTAAAGGAAAATGAAATTATAAAATTCGAAGCAAAATGGATGGATCTGGAAAGGATTATAGTGAGTGAGGTAACCCAGGCCCAGAAAACCAAATGCTGCATGTTCTCTCTCATATGTGCATCCTAGCTACAAATGTTTAGACTTGCATGTGAGCCAGAACCAAAAATCAGTAGCAGAGGCCACTAAGCTATCAAAGGGATTACAAGAAAGGGAGGAGAGGGGATGATTTAAGGGGAAGGTATTATTTATATGTAAGTAGATGAACTGATTACCCTGGGTGCAATGGCCTAAGTAAAGTCAGGGGTAGAGACTGAGTAAAGGAAGAGTGGGGGAGAGTTAATCAAAATTTATGATATTATGAATAAGCCATATGGAAACCTACTTCTTTGGATAATGGCACACTCAGAAGCCACAGATTGTTACTCAAAAAATTTTAGTCCTGGGGATGGGATACCTTCCATTGAGTCATTGGCTAGAGAGGTCCCTGATTTTCTCAAAACATTATAAGTCATTGCCCAGGCTTTTAGTTTCCCACCAGAAATAGATGGTAAGAGCCTATTGCTGAAGACTCCACATGCTTGGGTTGCAGGTCATTGAGAAATCAAGATGGAGCTGAGATGAAAGCCTTCCCCCTGTGGACCAGCTGACAGAAAGCTGGAAAAATCTACCCTGCATGCAGTCCTATGGGAAAGAGAAGTCATCAACAGTGGTAAACAGCATTGGACATTGCAAGCCCAGGCCACATGTGGCAATGGTACAATAGTGGCATGTCTGTTACATGGGATATCAACCACTCTATAACTGGACTTGAGGCTTGCTCCATGGGAGGGAGTACATGCCTAGTAATGAAAACTTAGTCAAAAGCCTATATGTCCAGGGAGGTCATGAGCTCTAGGGGAATAACACCTGCATATATTATGTCCACCAAAATGCTCTATAAGCAGTTTTCTTAATGTCTATACCCATATATTAATGCTACTCACACTTTTGCTTAGAGAAGCTTCTCTTTTCAGATTGTGGTGACCACTGGGATGACTCAAAAGTCACCATAGTGCTGAGAATAAATGATAGTGGAGTGTTCAGCACTGAGACATCTCTATCACACCTTCCAAGATTCAGGGTTCATTGCAGAATAGGTGGTGGACAGAATGTAAGAGGCAAAGGAAGCCTGGGCCTGATTACCATGCAATCTTCCAAACACAAAATGGCCTGGATATCCATGACCTTACAGCGTCTGGTACTACCTACACAACATTCATAATATGAGGAAAAGATGATAACATCAACAGAGAATCTTATTGAGAGGTGGAGGGGATATGATGAAGGGTGGATTTATGAGGGAGAAAGTGGGGTTGGTAAGAGTATTATCATGGTTTATTGTCTATAATTATGGCATCTGTCAATAAAACTTCAAACAATATTTTGTGCTTAGTAATTTGATGGTCATGGTTAATTTTGATTGTCAAATTGATTAGATTAACAGATGCCTAGGAGGTTAGTGAAGCTCATCTCTGGCTAGGTCTGAAATGAACTTTCTAAAGATAATCAAATAATAAAGGCTGTGACATAATGAACGATTAATCCCTTGATGGGTTTAGGATTAGGATATAATAGCATTAAGAGATGGTGAAAAAAGAGGGTAGGGCCTAGCTGGAAGTAGGTCTGAGGGTATGTGCTTGAGTGTTGTATATATCTGAGACATGGCTTAATTTTGGAGGTTCAAATCAAACCCCAAACCTGAGCTCATGTCTGCTTTACTTAAAGAATTGAAATAAACAAGACTGAGAAGGATTTTATTCCATAAAGTCTAGGAACCAAAGGGTGAGGAGTGGGCACATCTGCATGGTCTAAGGGCCCATGTAAAAGTCCAGGGGCCTAGAAAGAAAAGATGAAAATTAATATAAAAGAGAGGCTTTAGAAATAAGGGACACCATCCTTTCCTACTCTAGCACCCGCCAAGCTACCAGGGTGGGAAGGAGATAAACCTTATTGGTGGCAAAAACCTTGAGTGCTGGGAGAGGAACAGTCTAGGAGCAGGAGAATTGGAGAAAGCCCATCCAAATCCTCCTGAGCAGCCAGGCTTTTAATCCCACATTGGGGCTGAGTCCAGAAGTCAGCACACCTGGGTAGTAGCGTCTGAAAGGGGCTGGGCCTGAATTCTATGTGCACTTGAGTAATTTCAGCTCTGTTGCAGGGTCAGGGTGAATGTGTGATGTTAAGCAGACGCCGGTTGTTTTATCTCTATTTGGCAGACAGGAATTAAGATCCATATTTCTCCTATGGGTTTTCCTGTCTAACTGCCTCTTCATAATGCTACGTATTTCCATCTCATACCCTTTGCTGCTCCCTGTTTGTCTCCATGTGGCCCGCTCTGCTCTACCACTCCCTCGCACCTTCTGGAACTGTGAGCCTTAAGTCATTTCTGTCAGGTATTGCTGTCACAGGGATGAAAAGCTAGAAAATCTGACTAGTGCAAGCAGGAAATATCTCTGGATAGTCACTGGCGTAGACTGTGGCATAATGCTGTTATTGATTATTTCTCATAGGTGGCAGCTGATGTTTCAGCACTAAAATGTTCTCATAGGTGCCCATGTGTGGCTGACTCTGCCCTTATCATGGTAGCTTCTAAGAAACCTTCTGGAGTGACAGCTAGATTTTCCATGTTCTTTAAATTTTTTTTTTTTTTTTTTTTTTTTGAGGTAGAGTCTCATTCTAGCCCAGGCTGACTTGGAATTCACTATGTAATGTCAGGGTGGTCTTGAACTTACATTAATCCTCCTAACTCTGGGATCTTCCACTTTTCTAAGAGTCTTTGGAGAGGTAGTGGAATCTTTCACATTTCTTTTAAAAAGTATTTTGTTTGTTTATTTGAGAGAGAGAGAGAGAGAGAGAGAGAGAGAGAGAGAGAGGAAGGAGGGAGAGAGAGAGAGAGAGCGAGAGCGAGCGAGAGCACATGCCAGGGCCTCTAGTCACTGCAAAAAATTCCAGACTCATGCACCACCTTATGCATCTAGCTTATGTGGGTTACAGGAGAATTGAACCTTGGTCCTTAGGTTTTGCAGACAAGTACCTAAACTGATAAGCCATCTCTCCAGACCTATCTTTCACATTTCTAAGAACTTTCTAAAGAAATGGGCTAGATCTACTTTTCTAAGAGTCTTCTTAAGAGATGGTTCCATCTTCCACTTTTTGAAGAAACTTCTGGAGAGATGGCTGGTTCTTCTACTTTTTCTAAGAGCATTTTGTAGAGATGGCTGAATCTTCCACTTTTCTAAGAACCTTCTGAAGAGATAGTTGGATCTTCCACAAAAAACAAATAGCTTGACTTAAAACTTGGGAGTAGACCTAGATGATATCTTAAAAGAAGACATAGGAATGACCAAGTAAAACTTCTCAGCATCACTAATTATCAGGCAAATAAAATTCAAAACCATAATGACCTGGGTATGGTGGTACACACTTTTAATCCCAGCACTCAGGAGGCCAGGTTTGGTGGATCACTGTGAGTTCACAGCCAGACTGGGCCTTCTGAGGTAAGTTCCAGGTCAGCCTGGGTTAGAGTAAGATCCTACCTTGAAAAAAATAAACAAGAACAAAAACTACACTGAGATATCACCTCATTCAAGTAGGAATAGCTACTATCCAAAAGACTAAAGATAATAAGTGCTGATGACATTGTGGAAAGAAGGAACTCTTGAACATTGTTGGTGGGAAAGTAATTTACTAATTTAGTGCTACCATTTTGGAGTAATGTGTTCTTCATGTAACTAAAATGGAACAGCTATATGATCTGGCAATCCTACTCCTGAAAGTACATCCAAAGGAAATGAGGCCATCATGCCAAAAATATACCTGCACACCCATGTTTATTATAATATATATATATATATATATATATATATGACAGTCAAGATGTGGAATCAACCAGGTGTCTATAGTGGATGAACAGGTGAGGAGACTGTGCCAATATACATTATGGGGCATGAGTCAACCTAAAAACAATGACGATTATTTGAAGCAACACAAATGGAACTGGAAATCATGCTAAATGAACGAAGTCAGGCACAGAAAAATAAATACAAATTCTCATTCATTTGTGGAGACTGACAAGTCAATATCACAGAGGAACTGAACAGAATAGATGTCACCAGAGACAGGAAAAGGCATGGGCTAGGGTAGAAAGACATTATCCATAGGCACCACAACAGTTAAAGGAAATGATTCTGGTTTTCTGTGGTACGGTGACTATTGTCTGTCACAATCTGTGATATGTTTCAAAATGACAGAATGGCTATGCCAAAATTCAACACACATAAAATGATTACTATTTGAGAAGAAAATGATTACTACCCTGATTTTACTATCATACCTTGTATACATGTATTGAATTATTCTACCCATATAGATATACAAAAATTATGTGTCCAAAATAAGTTTAAAATTGTACAGAATTAGGGAACATTGGTGTCTTTGCATGCTTTAAGTAAGCAAAGATCCAGTGAGGCCCTTGGAGAACTGGCATACTCTTGTAAATGTTTCCTACTTAGAGCCTTGGCATCCAAGTTCTCTATAAAGTAGGACTGGAGATTTCTACAACTGTATGAGAAAAATTACCTGATTCCATTTTTTTCCAGTTATTTGCATTGATCATCTAAAATGTGCTTTATAAAAGTAAATTAATTTAATATCTTTAAATTTTTTTATTTGTTTGGAGACAGAGACAAAGAAGGAGAGGGAGAGAGAGGGCATATAGGCATGTCAGGGTTTCCTGCCACTGCAAAGGAACTCCAGATGTATGTGCCACTTTGTGCATCTAGATTCATGTGGGTACTAGAGAATTGAACCCGGGTGTGGTGGTTTGATTCAGGTGTCCCTAATGAACTTAGGTGTTCTGAATGCTAGGTTCCCAGCTGATGGAGATTTGGGAATTAATGCCTCTTGGAGGCAGTGTATTGTTGGGGGTAGGCTTATGGGTCTTATAGCCAGTTCCCCTTTGCCAGTGTTTGGCACATTCTCCTGTTGCTATAGTCCCACCTTATGTTGGCCAGGGGGTGATGTCCACTCTCTGCTCATGCCATCATTTTTCTCTGCCATCATGGAGCTTCCCCTCAAGTCTGAAAGCCAAAGTAAACCTTTTTTTTTTCTCCCAAAAGCTGATGTTGGTCAGGTGATTTCTGCCAGCAATGTGAACCTCACTGAAACAGTAATGTTGGTACCAAAGAGTGGTGTCATTTGCTGCTAGACACCTGACTGTGTGGCCTTTGGGAGATGATTTTTAAAAGGGATGTGGAATGATTGGAAACCTTGGCCTACGAGATGTGTTTTAGTGCTGTAAGTACAGATTGATGGACTATTCTGGTGAAACTCATACCTGAATGGAGTAAGAACTATGGGCTGTGAGGTTTGGTTTATGAGGGTGAGAAAAAGAGCTTTGTTTGAACTGGGCTAGAAGCAGTTTGTGTAAGAGGTTTGCTGTTATGACCATGCCCTGAAAATTTGTGCAGGGTTGCTTTGCGTAAAAACTGGACTGGTGTGAGCAGAGGGATATGGCACAGAAAGAAATATTTAGGCTGAAACTGCTGCCTGTTCATCTGCAATTGTATGAAAGATTATAACCATTGAGATTGGACCAGCTGACTTGCATCTGGACAACAGAAAGAATGTAGACTCTTTTGAAGGGGCTTGAATTCTCAAGTGTTCTGTTCTTCAAAGTCTGCTTTATTCCTCCTTGGATCAACAAATAAGCACTCTACCTGGTATTATGGAGTATAAGAAATGCAGGAAAGAGAGCCGGGCATGGTGGCACATGCCTTTAATCCCAGCACTCGGGAGGCAGGTAGGAGGATCACCTTGAGTTTGAGGCCATCCTGAGACTACATAGGGAATTCCAGGTCAGCCTGAGCTAGAGTGAAACCCTACCTTGAAAAACAAAAAACAAAAAACAAAACAAAAAAAAAAAAAGAAAAGAAAAGAAAAGAAAAGAAAAGAAAAGAAAAGAAAAAAAGCAGGAAAGCGAGGGTCATTGAAGTCATTGAATTTGCAACATGGTCTTGTGTTTTGGAAATGGCCATGGGCAGTGTGAAGCAGGTTTGCTGGATGCCTGCATGGAGACCACATGGGGCCATGAGGATGAACCGTAGATTGCAGTGGAGACCCAGTGGAGATGCCAGGACCACCAGATGGCTGCTAAGGAAAGCTGCCTGCCCTGGAAGAAGTTTTCCAGGATTGTGAGCAGCCTAGCTGGAGGGTCAGCAATGGGATTCTAGAGACTTGTTGCTGATTAGGATTATCAGAATTGAAGACTTGTCACTGGCTAGAGTTGTTGGACTTGGAGCTACAGAGTTTGATGTTTGCCCCGTTTAAATTTTGTATTGGCTGAATATTTCTTTGATATGCCCAGTGATATCTTTTGCAGTATGTTTTTTTTTTTGTGCCATTATGTGTTTTTTTTTTTTTTTGGCTTATTTTATGGTATTATGGCTCAGTTAAAAGACCTTGGATTATGGGGATATTTGAACATCATTGGAATTGGTAAAAAATATGGGAACTTTTAAATTTGGATGAAGGCATTGCATTTTATATCATGTATGGCTATCAGTTTATGGGGGCCAGGGGCAGAATGTGGTGGTTTGATTAAGGTGTCCCCCATAAACTTAGGTGTTCTGAATGCTAGATTCTCAGATGATGGAGATTTGGGAATTAACACCTCTTAGAGGCAGTGTATTGTTGGGGGTGGGCTTATGGGTATTATAGCTAATTTCCCTTTGCCAGTGTTTGGCACACTCTCCTGTTGCTATTGTCCCACCTTATGTTGGCCAGGGGGTAATGTTCACCTTCTGCTCATGCCATCATGAAACTTCCCCTCTAGTTTGTAAGCCAAAATAAACTCCCCCCCCCCACAAGCTGCTCTTGTTTGGGTGATTTCTGCCAGCAATGTGAACTTGACTGAAACACCGGGCCATCAGATTTTGCAAGATAGTTCCTTAGCTACTGAGCCATAGCTCCAGCCCTAATTTTAATATCTTTTATTCTTTAAGATGATGTATCAAATAACATTTTAATCATTTTAATGGAAAATATTCCCATTTGAGGTAAATTTTATTTTTTATAAACATTTAGAATTGTTATACCCTATTTTGGATTGCTTTTTATAATTTTTATTTTTCAAGGTAGGGTCTTGTTCTAGCCCAGGCTACCTATAATTCACTATGTGGTTTCAGGGTGGCCTTGAACTCATGGTGATTCTCTTACCTCTGCCTCCCAAGTGCTGGGATTAAAGGTGTGTTCTACCAAGCCTGGCTAATTCTTACATTTTAAACCAGATACCAAATGCATGGTCCAATATTCAGAATGACATATAGTGGGGCTGGAGATATGGTTTAGCAGTTAGAGGCACTTGTCTGAAAAGGCTGCTTGCTTTCCTCAGTCACCCATGTAAAGTTGGACAGGCATTCACTTGCAGCAGGAAGAAACCATTTAGAATACATGTACACGTGTGCTCATACATAGGTAAATAAAAGTTAAAATAACAACAAAAAAGGCATATAATGAAATTGACTTTTTGCATTTTTGTCCTGTTTATCTCATTCTCTTTATGACCAGTGCTTGGAGATGCCCCCAGAGATCTTTACATCAGTGTTTTTTGTTTTCCAAGTTAGGGTCTCACTCTAACTCAGGCTGACTTGGAATTCACTGTGCAGTCTCAGGGTAACCTTGAACTCATGGTGATCCTCCTAACTCTGCCTCCAAAGTCTGGGATTAAAGGTGTGTGCCACCACGCCTGGCTGTAAGAAACAGATTTTAAATGTATAAAAGGATGATGAAATTATGGAATCTTGGAACAGCATTGAGCCTCCAGTCAAAAAGAAATGACTACTAGTTTAATCTAAACTTCCTGTACTGGGTACAATAACATAGAATTAGGCATGTATATATATTTATACTTTATTTATTCAGTTGTAAGGAGAGAGAGATTGATTGATTGCTTTATTTATTGAGAGAATGGGCACACCAGGACCTCTAGCCACTGCAAATGAACTCCAGATGCCTGTACCACTTTGTGCATCTGGCTTTATGTGGGCACTGGAGAATCAAGCCCAGACTGTCAGGCTTTGCAAGAAAGTGTCTTTAGTGGCTGAGCTGTCACTCCAGCCTCTATACATTTTTTATATATTGCTTTTCTCATTAAGAATTTTTAAGGAAACTGACTCAAGAAATGTTTTCCCAAGACTCAGATAATGAAGGCTTTCTGCCCTGTGTTTACCAACTTCATCAGTCAATTTTGTGAAAACAGTTTTTCATCAGATTTATAAGTGTACAATTTCCATTAAGTTTTTTTACAAGGAGTAATTAATACCTTTCTTTCCCTCACCATGGCTACTACCACAGATCCAGTTCTTACAAGACCTCAGTCAGAATAGACGGTCCTCAAGGCCACAGATTTTTCAAATTAGAAATGATCTTGTTTTTCTAGTATGGCTGCTGTGTATAATAAAAAATGAAGGAGTGGTGAACCTTTAACAAGGGCAGACATGTCAGGTTCATTAGGGATGTTATGGCTGCTCTCAGGTGGTTTCTGGGTACTTGACAGGGAAATGAGAGGGTATGCAGGAGCTGCTAATGGTTTCTTAGAGAAGATGCTTATAGTCCGTTTTAATGGGCAGCACAGCTTAAGAATTTGGTTTGAGTTAAGAAAATATGACATTTCATTTCGACTGATTTTCAAATCCCTACATTCTTAACCTGGCTAGATAAGGAAGTCAAGTTGGCAGTATAAATGCTCACAGCCAGGCTTGTAAATGAATTTGTTACAGACTTTGCTGATGTTTTAAAAACTTAACTTCAGCGGCTGGAGAGATGGCTTAGCAGTTAAGGCACTTTCCTGCAAAGCCAAATGACCCAGGTTCAACTCCCCAGGACCCACATAAGCCAGATGCACAAGGTGGCACATGTGTTTGGAGTTCATTTGCTGTGGCTGAAGGCCCTGAGGCACCCATTCTCTCTCTATTTGCCTCTTTCTCTCCCTCTTTCTATCTCTCTCTCAAATAAATAAATAAAAATAAAGTATTAAAAAAAATAAAAACTTGACTTCAGTAGATGGTATCCAAAACAAGGGAAGGAAAAACAATTTTATTTTATTTTATAGGTAGGGTCTCACTTTAGTGCAGGCTGACCTGGAACTCACTCTGTAGTCCAAGGCTAGCTTCAAACTCATATCCTCATATCCTCTTACCTCTGCCTTTTGAATATTGGGATTTGAGGCATGGGAACACCATGCTGGACCCCTAGAAAAAAAAATTAAAACTAATTAATAAAGATGGCATTAGGGACACTTTTACCCACTGTGTCATTTGATTAATTAATAATTTATTCAGTTACCAAAAGAATATATTGTAGATATTTTTTCC
Source organism: Dipus sagitta (assembly GCA_036346955.1). Lineage (NCBI taxonomy): Eukaryota > Metazoa > Chordata > Mammalia > Rodentia > Dipodidae > Dipus > Dipus sagitta. Next base: position 34,525,005 of record CM070775.1, on the reverse strand, counting down.
TGTCAAGATGGATCAGTACTTTTAAAGTTAATCATTATGGTATATCTAAAAGGTCTTTGCAATTATTACCGAAACAATTTGTAGTGAGAATTTCTCTGGGATGATTACTTTGACACGAAAGCGAGTGGAAGAGAGGAGTTTATTTACTCAGGGACCAGAGCTAGGATCACTCCCGAAGCAGCTCCAGCCCCACGCTCAACTTTCATTTTCACTTTCACTTTCACTTTCACTTTCACTTTCACTTCATTTATACTCCAGCAGCAAAGTGGATTCCATAGCAGCAAGGTGGGGGGGGGGGGTCGAGCAAGCAAGCAGGGGCTTTCCAAAAGCATTTGTGGCAGCAAGCTATGTGGTTTCTATTGCCAATGGAAACCTCTTGTTTGTCTTAGCCATTTCCTCCTTTTGACTGCTCTGGGGGTGGGGAGCTCCTTTTGTGGGACTTTCCATTGAGCAAGAACAGGTTGTATCTGGTGATAATAAGTAGGCAACAATAAACACCAACAATAAACCAGCACTTAGCAAGTGGTCTTTTCTGCCTCAATTCCTCCTCTTCACCTTCATAATACCTTATGATCTAATCTTGATGAGATTGGTTGGTACTCCTTGCCTATCACCTGTAACTTTATTGCTTCCGTTCTTGTTTGCATGAAACTGGGTAGGTCATTTAGGGTGCATGGTCCTAATAGGACCCCCAACATTACCATTATAAGAGGACCCAGGCTGGAGAGATGGCTGAGCAGTTAAGGCACCTGCCTGCAAACCTAAGGACTCATGTTTCATCTCTTGCCAGATCCCACTTAGGCCAGATGCACAAAGGTGAGGCAAGCACAAGGTTGTACATGCCCACTAGGTGGCACAAGCGTCTGGAGTTTGATTGCAGTGGCTGAGGCTCTGGGGCCTCAATTCTCTGTCTTTCTCGTTCTTTAAAAAAATGAAAAAGAGAAAAAAAAAAAAATAAGGGGCCCTACTAAAGGAACCAGCCAGGGTCCCTATGTAATCCACATTGTACTCCATTGGCCTTCACTTATATTTCTTATCTTAGTTCTTTCTAGTAACTTCGCATTTTCTCGCACCACCCCTGATTGATTAGCATAAGGCACCATTTCTCATTTAGAAACATACATATACCCCCATATACCCCCTTTTCAGCAGTAACCAAGTCTAATCACCTACAATTTTGTGGGACCATTGCCGCCAGTGGGTCTATCTGATTCTGAAAAGTGACTACGCTCTCTTGAGAAATAGTTGAGTCTTCCTTGGTCTGGGTAGAAGGCTGGCTATGTTGAACTTGTTGGATGCCTATTGTAGGAGCACCAGTGGCCACAGTTCCTGTCAGGGCTACTCCTAGCAGGACTAGTAACAACACAGGGAGTCATCTTATTACTTGATCTTGAGGGGTACAAGTATTGTTGGACCTCATCTCCTGGGAATACAACCAAATCAGGGGCCAGAAACACTAGTCTACAATTTTCTTCTGGGTGACAGGTGTAAGTACCTTCGGGGCAGGCGAAGTATGTCCCATTGGGGGCCACAACCCCTTTAATTGCCCTGGTACAGCCCTTTTCATTTTCCACACACTGGGCTTCTGCTATGACCTAAACAGGTGGTTCAGTTACAAAAGTCTCTTTTGGGTTGTTAGTTAGGTTTTGGTTAGTCATTCCTAATCTAGTATGGGTGATCTGACTCGCACAAAAGCATATCCAGCAATCTTTTCCCATGGGTGGGTGTGATAGTGAGCAACCATTTAGGCCTTCTACAAAAATCATGGGCATATGCCAGGCACACGCCTTTAATCCCAGCACTCGGGAGGCAGAGGTAGGAGGATCACAGTGAGTTCGAGGCCACCCTGAGACTACATAGAGAATTCCAGGTTAGCCTGAGCTAAAGTGAGACCCTACCTTGAAAAACCAATATATATAAATATATATATATATATATATATATATATATATATCACAGCATACTGATCCTGGACGAGCATCCCCCCAGGAACTTGAGTAAGTGTAACCTGTAGGGCTAAGCATGTGTCAGTTGTTGCTGGGGGCACCATCACCATCAAGCCCAGCATTATGGTTATCAGAGGCTGGAGTCCGTTCCTCATCTTTGTTTTCCCCCTGGAGATTCTTATCCACTGCTGTCCATGTCCAGGTCTGGTCCAGGCAGGAGGCTGCCTTTGCGTGGGAATGACGAATCCATGGCTTGGCACCTGCAACTTTAAGAGCTGAGGGAATGGTGAGGATAACTCTACAAGGCTCTTTCCATTTTGGGTCTGGACTTCCCCTTACTGGGACCTTTACCCAAATCCAGTCTCTTGGGTGCCAGGGATACTCACAGAGCCATCTCCCCAGCCCCTCTTTCTCTGGGTACTTTTTTCCTCTTTCTTTTTTGTTGAGAATTTTCATGTGTAAACATATTACAAATTGGTCATATTTCCATCATGTTATATTCTTATGTCCTCTTTCCCCACCTGCATTCCACTGAGGACCCTCCTCAGTAGGGTTATCAGTAATCACTGTGGAGTCATGAATGCACCAGTCAGTCTCTTAGGGGAGGACAATGCCTCAAAGTACACGGTTGCATCCTGCGGCTCTTACATTCTTTGTGCCTCCTCTTATGCAAAGTTTCTGAGCCTTGGAGGGCACGTTAGAAGTCTCTTACTGCTCAGCTCTCAGCAGCCTCTGATTTTCTGCTCTGATGAGTCTCCTCAGTGTCCACCACTGTCTCTCTGGAGATATAATGTTTCCTGGGCCCTGGCAGATGTGATACAGATGACTCATCTTGTGCTAGGCAGTTGTTGCTTTATTCTTAATTTTAATGCCCCCCCACCCAGTCTCATTCTTTTTGATACAGTCTTGTTATATAGCCTGAGCTGACATTAAACTCTCCATCTTCCTGTCTCTAATCTCCCAAATTCTGGGATTATAGACATGCGCCTCCACACTCAGATGGTTTAAAGAGAATGCTTTAAAGTGAATTTTCTTTGAAATATGTAGAATTCAAATTTTATTTTACATCAAATTTATGATATAGGTGGATTAACAGCTAGGCATGATGCCTCACACCTGTGATCCCTGCACTTGGGAGATAGAGACAGAAAGATGAGGAGTTCAACTTCCTCCTTGGGTACATCATGAGTTTGAGCCAGCCTGGGCTACATTAGACTCTGTCTTAAGAAACTAAAAGAAGAAACAACAGAACGATAATAATTTCAAAAAGAAACAAAGGTGGCAATATAAATGGGCTAATTAAAACTGGGTGAATATTAGAATGATTGTTTCTAATAATTTATATAATTTTTATTATCTTTGGGAAACTTTTCCACCTAGTTTTATGGCCCTGCTGTATTAATCAGGGTTCTCTAGAGGAACCGAACCGATAGAATGAATTGTATTAAAAGGGAATTTATTGGACTAGCTTACGGAAGTCCAACAATAGCAGGTTGTAGACCTGAGAGTCAAGGAACCTGGTAGCTGCTCAGCCCACGGGGGCTGGATGCCTCAGCAGTGCCAATCCGAGGCGTCCTGGAGAGACGCTGCTCTTCAGTCCATGGTGGTCTTCAGTCCACACTGGAAAGCAGCAAGCAGTGAGCAGCGAGCAGCACCAGCAGCCCTGTGGGAGGAGGAGATTATTTCCTTCCCAGAGCTTCCTTAGATAAAGCCCCCCACACCCCTCTGAGAGGGGCTGCTCTGGGAGAAGGGTTCACCCTGGGGGAAGGAGTCCTCCTTTAGTTAATCCTTCCTGGAAGCAACCTTCAGAGACCCACTTATGAGGAATGTCTGTGGATTCCTAAACAGATCAAGTTGACACAAATTTAATCATCCTACCTACTATGATGCTATCTGCCATATTGTGATACCGCCAAGGAGACCTCACTGGAGCCTGCATTATGCTGTTATGACTCAGTTGTGGAATGTGGTTTACATAATTGTTTGTTATTTTAACCTAAATTGTGGCCAGTTCACTATATGATAAAGAATTTCCTGAGAAACATACTGCCAGAAAACTCTCTGTCTTATTTGGGTTAATCCAGAAACCAGAGATTGAGCTTCTCTTGCGAACTGTAGAATGGGGAGGTGGACCATGACATACCCACATGCCTGAGGTTAAGATGGGCACAGACTCAAGAGAAGGGTAAGCTGTGAGATTTCAGGGAGAGTTAGAATTAGGAGGAACAGTCAGAAGGAAGCCTGAAAAGATGTCCCTGTCAAAGGGAAGGAGAGAAGAAGAATTTAAGAAGCTAATTGGCACACACACACACACACACACACACACACACACCACTCAGGTCTAAATATATGAACCAGGCATCCAATTAGACTAAGCTTCATAACCAGGCTCAGGTGTGTAAGTGAGGAACCTGATTGGTTGGTGGGTTCTAGAGGCTGATTCAGGTGCTAAACCTGGGAAAAGGTGAGGAAGAAGCAGGAAGCTGATGCTGGGGTTGTTGCTTTTGGCCATCTGGGATGAGACTGGATCAGAGACAGGTACTAGTCCTGCCAGGGCAGGCAAGGTGACATCTATATTGTCCTGAGCCAGTACCTAGCTAACTACTTACCAGGAGAAAAGGTACCTTGCTTCTAATCCGTATCAATAACTGTAAAGTTTGATGCTGTTCTGAGCATGAACAGAGCCATGTAAGCACTCAGGTATATGCTGTATACTCAGAGTATATGTTGTAATTATAGAGTTGAATATTGTTCTGAGCATGAACACAGCTATGTAGACAGGCCAATAAGCAATCAGGAACTCCACCCAGATGAAGACAGCATTTTCTTCCATTGTATCTGGTTTTCTTTACTTAGGTTATGTCAAAGTGATTTATTTACATTGTCATAGAGATTCTGGTATATTCCAATCATATAGTACCATTCAAGAGTATAATTAAATAGTGTTCCATTATGTGAATGTACCACAGCTTATTTTCCATTCTAGTGTTGATGGATATTTGAGTAAGTCTCAGCTTTTATCAATTATGAAAAGTGCTGTTATGCATTTTTTGTGTGTTTTCGTGAACATATGCGTACAGGTCATATTATTGGCATATGTTTGGTCTTAGCAAATAGTGCCAGATACTTTTCAATATGTTTGTTTCAATTTAGACTCCCACTATGCATGACAGTTTACAAGCGTATGTCAATTTATACTCCCACTATCAGTATATGAAAGTTTATGTTTCTCTATGGTCTTGCCAACACTGGATATTATTTTAAAGTGGTACTAAGTGATATTTCATCATGTTTTCAAGTCTATAATCATGATGCCTAAATTGTGCACCTTAAGCCTTTACTTAATCTTTTCCACTTTCAGTTTTATTTTTCTTATTGCTTTTCAGTTCTTTATATATTTTTGGATGAAAAGTTGTGTCTTATAAATGTAAAGATATTCTACTATATGGGTTACCATTTTGGTTTCTTCATAGTGTATTTTCAAAACGTTTTATTGAAAACTTCCACCCATGTACACAATGTACCATGTTCATAATCCTCTCCTACCACTCTTCTTTGTCTCGCCTCCCATATGCCCCTTCTACCAAACCCCTTCTTTCCACCTAGTTCCTCTTCTATTTTGATGTCTTCACTCTCCCCTCATATTACACAGGTCTTGTGTAGGTAGCATCAGCCACTATGCGGTTCTGAATATAATGGCACTTTGTGTTAGTAAGACAGCATTCCAAAGCACTCCTCCCCATCCTTTAGCTCTTACATTGTTTTCACCACCTCTTCTCCTCAGCCAGTAGAGCTTTTTTTTTTGAGGACCAGAATTTCTCAATCTTGTTGTAATTTGATTTTTAATCTTTTGGATATTATTCACACTTTTGGAAATTTTTTGACTATTTCAAGGATATTGAAAAACATCCTAGTATATTTTCTTCTAAAATTTTATTAGTTTGTCTTTTACAGCCAGACTTGTAATCTACTTAGAAATGCTACTTATAAATGGTTTTAGAGAGACACATTTTGTTTTCCATACAGATACTCCATCAACTTGACCTTACAGAACAGTTTAAAAATATTTAAACCTGCTCAATTAAAATAACTGTGTTGTTTTACATGGAATGGTCATTGTGTAGATAAGCCAGTGCCACTGGTAGAGAGCTAGAAAATTCTGAATCTCCAGAAGTTTCCTCAACACCTGCAGCTTCATCCCTTCAACAGAGTGGCTAATACTTACAAGATCTTGAAAGCAAGAAGACAGGTCCTCCATCTGTTCATATCTCAGTGCAGAGAGGTGACTGACTCCTGTACTTGCAACACACTTGTGAGTTATTCTACAGGCTTAAGTAATTTGTATAGTTTTTGTATTACATTCTGTGACAATTGATTTCAATTACCTGCTTGGTTAGATGAAGAAATGTCTAGAGCATTAGTGAGACACAACACTGCGTAGGTTTGTGCAGGTATTTCAAAAGGGGATTAACTGGATGAGGAAGACTTTTCCTGAATATAGGTGCCACTAGCCCGTTGGTTGGGGTTCCAGATGAAATAAAAGTGGGGAGAGGAGAGAAATCAAGCTCAGAACCAGCATTTTTCTGTTTCTTCATCTTTCCCACTGTGCTGAGGAATGAGGAGATGAGGAGTCCTAGCTTCATGCCACTGCTGCTATGCCTTCTTCCCATGATGGACAGTCTCCTCTCAAATCATGAGCTGAATATAAATAAGCCCTTCCTGCCTTAAGTTGCCTCGAATCATGTGTTTGGTCACAGCATCAAGAGTAGTAACTAATATATGTGTCACAAATATCCCTTTTTGATGTGCTTCATAGGATTAGATACTGTCAAAGGAACTGAACCTTGGGAAATATTGGCATTGGAATGACTTTCTCAAACCCAACATGTATATATCGAGAACATTAGAGATACTGAATCTAGGAAACTTCAACTTTTAAGCATATTTACTCAAATAAATTAATACATATTAGCTACTGTCACATTTATAGGAATGTGTAGAAGCCATATATTGCAATCTGAGGAAAGCAGTGTATGTACCATGGTTCCCTGATCTACAGTTTCACACTCTGAGCTTTGAGTTGCCAATTGTCAAGTATGACATGAAAATTTTTAGAAATAATTAGTAAGTTTCTAATAGCTTTTCTTATGGCATAACAATTGCTATTTTTTGTTATCTTATGTAATGATTAATATTTACTATCAAATTGAAGGATCTAGAATGTGTAGGAGACAAATCTCTGGGCATGCCTGTGAGGAGTGTTTCTAGATTGGGTTTACTGAGATGCATTCTGAGTGTGCACTCACATGACATGCCATGGGCTGGGGAATAAAGGAGAAAAAGGAGAAAGCAAGCAGAGCATCAGTATCTCTCCCTCTCAGCTTTCTGACTGCAGATGCAATGTGACTGGCTGCTTCACCACCTTTGTCATGGTGATGGAAAGATGAGACTTTCCTCTCCTACGTTTCCCACAGCAGATCTCATCAGCTGAGAATAACACTGAAATTTGAAAGCTCCAAGCCTAAGGCCACTGGTTAGATAAGCCAGAACCACTGGTAGAGAGCCAGAAAATTCTTAATCTCCAGAAGTTTCCCCAGCACCTGCAGCAGCTGCATCCCTTCAGCAGGGTGACTAATACTTACAAGATCTTGAAAACAAGAGGACAGATCCTCCATCTGTTCATATCTCAGCACAGTGAGGTGACTGACTCCCACACTCCCAACACACTTGCAAGACATTTCCAGTTAGGGCACCAGTTATCCCTTGGAGTATGAGCTGAGGAATCTCGTGGAGGGTGAGAGAATTGGCTCAGCCCTAGACAGGAAAGCTAAGTGTGTGTGTGCTAGTTGTGGTCATTCATGCCTATAATTTCAGCACTTAGAGGTTGAGGCAGGAGAATTGTTGAGAGTTTGAGACTAGCCTTGGACTATATTGTATCCCAAAAAAGTAAAAACTATATGTAAAAACAAAAGAAAAATATATAATATATTGCCAAATGTGACCAGCAGAGGCCCCTGGCATGCAAAGACATGGACATCAGACCCTTGTCTAGTACAGGCTGAGTACCAGCATAGATCATAGGGAAGGCAAGAGCTCACACCTCTTCATTCATTCATCTTATTCTGTTCATTTTTCAGTACTAGCATGTCTTTTTTCTTTTTTGATCCTGTGGCTTCTTTTTTAATTTTCTTTCTAGTGTAAGTAGAATTTTGATTTTATCTGGTAAAAATACAGCTCATAGTTTTTTATGCTTAATCCTCTTTACATTTATTTAATTTTTCTTTTGTACTTTCTTTATTAGAGACTCTTTTTTTTATTTTTTAAATGTTGCTGTTCTAACAGTTTGCTTTTTCCTCATTGAATTGTCTGGGCATTTAGCCCTCAAGAACAGGCTCCTCAATGAGAAGATCCACAAATAAAACTAGAAGAGATATGTAAATATACAAGTCAAGTTATAGAAATATGAAATATGAAGATCAAGGTAATATGACTCTTCCAAAAGATCATAACTCCACAACTGCTGACCTGAAAGATTTGAAACTATGTAAAATGCTAGATAAATATTTAAAAGTTTATTGGTAAAAATGATCACTGACCTCAAAATGGGTAAAATCAGCAGATGAATTCAATCTAGGATCTAGAGAGGAAAATTAGCAATATGGTTGAAAAAGTCACCTTGGAAGAAAATTGAGATTTTGAAAAAAAATTAATATAAGCTAATTTTAAATTTTACTGAAATTGATGTATCTTAAAATTTTCTTTAAACATAACATTTGCAAAGAGACAAATAGAAAATTTAGAAATGAAAATCTCAGTGAATTAAATAAAAAGCTCAGTGGATAGCATCACTATTTGAGATGACTAAGAAGAAAGGTTGTCAGGCATGGAGGACAAAGTCAAGCACATACTATACCAAATATCAGTGGTGGTGATGGAGAACAAACATGACCACTATGTCCAAGAAGTCTTGGGATGGAAGGAGGAGCTCAGATAAACACAAGAGGCACAGAGAAACTATTCAGTGAAATTATGTCAGAAAATTTCCCACATCTAGAAAAGAAAAGGACATTGAAATGCAAGAGGAATTTAGAACCCCAAATTGACATGTCCTGAGAAGAGCCTCTACCCAGCATATTTTAGTCAAGGTGCCAACAATACAAAGCAAAGGAACATTACTAGGAGGTGGCAAAGAGAAACACCAGCTCACCTACGAAGACAGAAACTTCACCAGATGTTTCTATAGCAATCCTGCAAGTCAGAGAAACGTGGAATGATGTATTTCAAGCTCTAAAAGTAAATAACTACAAACTGAAATTGCTATACTCAGTAGAGATTTACTTTTTAAAATATTTTTCTTTTTAGAGAGAGAGAGAGGGAGGAGAGATAGAGAATTGGTGTGCCAGGGCCTCAGCCGCTGCAATTGAATTCCAGATGTTTGCATCTCCTAGTGGGCGTGTGCAACCTCATGCTTGCCTCACCTTTGTGCTTTTGGCTAACCTGGTGTCTGGAGAGTAGAACATGGGTCCTTGGGCTTCAAAGAAAAGTGCCTTAACTGCTAAGCCATCTCTCCAGCCCTCAGTAGAGAAATTTCTTAAAATGTATAGAGAAACAAAGATGTTTGGGAACAAGCACAGACCAAGGCAGCTGATGATCAACAAGCCAACACTGCAGAAGATTCATACAATAATAGTGTACTCAGAAGAGGAAGACAATCTCAATCTTGGGTGCACAGAGGAATAGACAAACAAAGGGGAATTAGACAGAAAGCTACTCTGTGTTTCAGAGTAAGGTGGCAAGTACCAAATACTAATAAGGGAGAAAGAAGAGAACAAATAATCCAACCAGGGAAACAGCCAATACAATTACAGGAGTTAGTGAGCATCTCTCAACAATAACTTTAAATATGAATGGCCTCAACTCAGCAACAAAGAGATCCAGATTGGCTGACTGTATTGAAAAACTGGATCCAGCCCAGCATGGTTGCCCATGCCTTTCATCCAGCATTTGGGAGCAGAGGTAGGAGGATAACTGTGAGCTTGAGGCCAGCCTGAGTCTACAGAGTGAGTACCAGGTCAGCTTGGGCTATAGTAACATGCTACCTCAAAAAGACAAAAAACCAAAAAAATAACAACCAAAAAAACCCCCCAAACAAAACAACAACCCCCTCCCCACAAAACAAGTAAAAACCCAAAACTAGATCCAGCTATCTGTTGTCACTGAGAAACACATCTCACTGGTAGAGATACCTACAGACTGAGAGTGAAAGGCTAGAAAACAATCAGGCAAACAGAAACTGGAAATAAGCTAGTATAACTATTCTGGATTCTGACAAAGGAGACTTTAAATGAAATTTTTTTCAGAAGACATTAAGATAGGTTGTTACAAATGGAACACTTAATCAAGAAGATGTAACAATTATAAGTATATGCGCATGTGACACTGGGTACCCTAAGTTCATAGAACAAATACGAATGGACATAAAAGCTCAGATAGCTCCTGATACATTAATAGTGTCTGATTTAAGTACCCGTATCTCAATTCTAGATAGGTTATCCACACTAATAATCAACTGAAAAACCTCAGAGTTAAATTATACCATAGATCAAATGGAGTTAATAGATACATGCAGAATATTCCATCCAACATAAACAGAATACAACTTCTCAGCTGTCCATGTAACTTTCTCTGAAAGAGACAATATTACAGTTTCCTTTTTTTTTTTTTTTTGTTTCATGAAAAAGTAAAATAATAAGGCAAAATAAATAAATACATTTTGGTTTAGGGAACTTTCTTTTTTTAAAAGAAATAATTTATTTATTTATTTATTTATTTATGGGGTGAGGGGGGGCATGGGTGCACCAGGGCCTTTTATCATTGCAAACAAACTCCAGGTGAATGTGCCACTTTGTGCATCTGGCTTTATGTGGGTGCTGGGAAATCAAACCCAGGCAATCAGGCTTTGTAATCAATCACCTTTAATTATTGATACATTGCTTCAGCCTAATAGAATGGAGTTTTCAGAGTCACATTCAAAACTTTGCTGTTTTTCTTTGTTTTTGAGGTAGGGTCTCATAGCTGGCTGTATCCAATACAAAATAAAGATGTAGGGCCTTTATTTCAAAGGCAGCAAAATTGTCATTAAAAGTTCTAAATGTAAGGTAGAAAACCTTTCCCCCCCTTTATTCTCAACTTTTCAGTGTTTTTATTTGCCAGTTACTATAATTGTAATTAAATTAGTGGCATGAGTTTTACCATTCATCATTATAATACATATGACCAATTCTAAATGCAAACCTAAGCATATTCAATTTATATGCTTTGTTACTTTATACATGCATATCTATTTGGTTCCTACTAAGTTTGTACTCTGAAATAAGCCAATTCCAACTGGTAGGAGCCAATATTCCACTTTTCATCTCACAACTTTATTGTGTGGTGGAGTGTGATATACCTCATCAAAATGATGTAGTCTGATCTTCAGAAGTCTCACATTGCAAACCCATGATGGATGGTCCTTTTTACCGCCTGTTTACTTTCTGTTCTCTCTCTTTTTTCTTTATTGGTTAGTTTTGTATTCAGCAAATATAGTCAGTTTGGTACCATTATTAGGCTCATCCGTGACCTACCCCCTCCCCTTGGCCCCTCCTTGTTGAGGTATATGGGTCATGCATTGTGGAGTTAGCCCACAGTTATGTGTAATGTCCTCTTGTTGGATTGTTCCTTAATCAGTATGAAGTGACTTTCTTCACCTTTTATGACTAATGTTGGTTTGAAGTCTATCCTGAAAGATATTAGAATAGTGACACGTGCATATTTCCTGGCTCCATTTACTTGAAATATCATTTTACTTCCCGTTACCCTAAGGCAGTATCTGTCTTTGATGGAGAGGTGTCCACTTTCTCCACTTTTATTTAACATAGTACTGGAAGTCTTAGCTAGAGCAATAAGATAAGATACACAAATAAAAGGGGTACAAATAATGAAGGAAGCAGTCAAAGTATCATTATTTGCAGATCCTATGATCCTATACATAAAGACTCTTCCAGAAAACCGTTAGAGCTGAGGAATACTTCCCGTAATACAGCAGGATACACAGAAATAAGTAGCTAATGTTATTGGTATAGGAAAACTGTACCACTCCCATTCACAATTGCTAAAAGAAACCATGGGATAAACCTTATCAAGGAAGTAGAGGGCTTCTGCAATGAAAGCTTTAAAACACTCAAGAGAGAAATTAGAGAAGACTCCAGGGAATGGAAATTTAGACCATGACCATGGATTAGAAGAATCAATACAGTGAAAATGTCCATCTTACCAAAAGCAATCTACATATTTAATGCAATCCCCATCAAAATTCCAATGGCATTCTTCACTGAAATAGAAAAGTCACTTCTAAAATTCATCTGGCAGCACAGAAAAATTCAGACAGCCATAGCAAATTTGAGCAACAAAAATAAGATCCACTCCATGTGAGGAATTCCTGCCTAGTGATGAAAACTTAATCAAAATCCTATGTCTGGGGAGGTCATAGCCCTTGAGGGGAAGCTATTGCTGTTGTTTGGCTAAATGAATATATTATGCCCACCAAACTGCCCGTAAACACTTATGCTTAAGCCCATATATTGATTTTACTCTCACTTTTGGTGAGAAGCTTCTTTTTTTTTTGGATGATGGTGACTACTGGGGAGATTCAAAACTCACCAGAGTCCTGAAATGTGACAGTGGAGTGTTCATCACTAAGAGAGACATCTCTATCACATACTCCAAGGCTCACACACAATTTCAGAAGAGACAGCGGAAAGAATGGAAGAGCCAAAGGATGAGGATGAGTGCTTGCGATACCATCTTCCAGACATAAAGTGGCTTTGACATTCATGACCTCACAGTGACTGGCACTATCTACAAAAGACCTGCATAATGTAAGGGCAAAGAAAATGATGATGTCAAAACAGAAGAGAGACTGGTCAGGAAGAAGGGATTCAGTGGAGGGGGGCAGGGAGAGCAAAGGAGGGTACTTGGAGGAGCTCATGATCAGGGTTTCTTGTCAATATGAATGGAGGATGTCAGCAAAAAGTTAAAAAAAAAAAAGATCAACCAAGACTCTTCGGGTTGTTACCAGAACCAAAGTCAAACTTACACTCTAACATCCATGGGCAATTGAATGAACAATCCTGTAGAAGCGGCTGGTTCTCACAAGTAGCTGTGACCATGACCATGGACTTTAATGTCTCCAGGAGATCATGTGTCTCCTCTCTGGATGTTCTATCAGTCAGTGTTGCCTTTTCTAGTTTGCTCCACAGTGAGTTGATGAGGAGCCGCCAATGTTTTCATTATTGGACCTTCCACCAGCAAAAGACTGACCAGCTTCTTCAGTTTCAGCCCCAAAATATCCCAGGAAGAGCTTTCCTTGGCAGAGCTGGAATGAGGTATCCGCTCTGTTGCCTATCAACTAGGTGACAGGGTGGGATCAGGTAAGGGTTTGCCAACTCTCAGGGGAGTCACTTAGATTTGGTAGTCATATTGAGGGTAGTATGTCTTAAAATTTGTCCTTAATTCAATATATATATAATATTCCTTATACACATGAACTTCAAGTGTACTTGTGAGAGGCAAGGAGAGAAATGTAGTCTATTGCCATTTCAAACCCTTCACTCCTTTTCACTCTGAAACAACCAGCTTAAAGCAGTGAGGCTGAGAGCTCACTTTAAGAACTGAAATGTTGGGCTGGAGAGATGGCTTAGCAGTTAAGCACTTGCCTATGAAGCCTAAGGACCTCGGCTCAAGGCTCGATTACCCAGGACCCACGTTAGCCAGATGCACAAGGGGGCGCATGCATCTAGAGTTCGTTTGTAGTGTCTGGAGGCCCTGGTGTGCCCATTCTCCCTCTCTCTCTGTCTGCCTCTTTATAAATAAATATTAAAAAAAAAGAACTGAAATGTAACAGCACTTATTTGCTGATTTCCACAGTGAAGTGCTCTGGTAGCATCGGCAACCAAAATTATAAGCAAGGGAATAAAGAATGTTGGGGAAAAGAGCAGTTTTCACATAATAGCCCTCCTTAAATATTTTGGATATGGAAGAGAACAAAATGTCCAACCTAGAATCCTTTCAAAGCATGATAGATAGCCAGCAGATAAGTTTTTAACGTGGTGTTTTGACAATCTGGTTGGTGTATATTAGGAATGAGGAATGATTTAGTAGCATTACATAGCCTGTGAGGGAAGGTTGGCATTTTTGTCTCAGCAGGTACATGCCATCAGAGCTAGTTTTTTTAATACCTTTCAGAGGAACTGACACAAACACGAATTTGAATTCCTTTAGTTGGTCGCCTGCCACTCATTTATGTACTTATTCTGATTGCTTAAAAATATGGAAATTATAATTTATGCACGAGAGCTTGTTTTAATACTCTGACATTGAATTATAATTCCCTTCCATCTGAATATGAGGAGGTTGAATTATTTATCTGTATACTGCAAAGATACCATAGGCCTGATGTATCATTGATATTCAGTGCATAGATTAGCAGTTTAAATATTCAGATTCTAAAATAACTTCTTAATTGTTGAAAATCTTGATATCTAGTACTTGATTTTGTAAAGCAAGAAAGCAAAATACCTCTCTGGGTTGTAAATGCAAGTTTTAAAAGAAATATGTTAATGGAGAACAGTCAGCTCTGTCCCCTACTTAAAATCATTTTCTCAGCTTTAAGATTTCAAAAACTCTCTGACCCCAAACATGAGTGTCTGATGAGTTCACGTAATTTCATGTATATGGGAGTTGTGACAGGCAGTTGCAGTTAGGCACAGTATTGTAAAATATCTCTTTTGCAGTATTATCTTTACTGGATACAATATTATTCCCCTTTAAGAATGCATACATAATGATGTGGATTGGATTGTATACCAGTGTAATATAAATAGAAATGATAGAGCTATTTGGGTCTCATTCATTTCAACTGGCATTACAGTCTTGGAAATCTTGGAGAGATGAGCCAGAGGCAGGGTTAGAGTGCAGATGGGAGGCACACCTTGCCCCACTTTTCTTGCAGCTGTAACTACAGTAGCTTCGCCGTACCCAGGGCACAGGAGAGATGAAAAGAGATGCCATGAGCTGAATTAAATCCGAGAGATTTGGAGTCACAGTATGCCAGATGGCAGAGGCAGCCTTCCAGAGGACTAGGTTAGAAAAGGGAGAAATAATTTCATGGTCTTTAGTGAGGAACTGTTTATTACTGGGCTTTATGTTTGAATGCATCCCTCAGGGTTCATGTGTGGCCAACTCGAACTTCAGCACAACAGTGTTTGCTGGGCTTTAAGGATGAGTGAGACGCAAAAGCTCCTTGTGGGTTCATGCCATTATCATAGGAGTGGGTTCCTAGTAAAAGGATGAGTTCAGCCTCTTTCCCTCATTTTCTCTGCCTTTCATTGTCCCACCATTTGATGTTTTCTGCCATGCTAATTCAGGAAGGAGGCTTTCTCTAGAGACCTCCTGATTGATTTGGACTTCCAACCTTTAGAACTGCAGAAATCTGGGTTCCTTATAAATCATGCAGCATTCAGGTACAGGTAGCACAGCACTCAGACTAAGATAAGCATGCATACCTACTTACAAAGGTCTAGAAGACGGGCCAAATGAGGAAGGCTTAGTAAACACGTGAAGGAGGAAGGGTGCAGACTGAGTAGGTTTAGTACACACATGAAGGAGGAAGGGTGCACATTGAGAAAGCTTAGTAAACACATGAAGGAGGAAGGGTGCACACTGAGTAGGCTTAGTACTAAGCTAGAGGTCCTGCCATACCCATTCTCTTTCTCTCTCTCTCTCTCTACCTGTTTCTCTCAAGTAAATAAACAAAATATTTCTTAAAAGCCTTAAAAAAAGTCCAGGACTTGTCCTGAGTTTCACTTTCTGCCATGTAGCCATGTTATCAGACATGGCTGTACTTTGAATGTGCACATCACCCACTAAGTACATGCTGGCCCAAGCCACAATCATCTCTTGCCTACACAGAGGTTTCTCTAGCAGCTGTCTCCCATCACTCTGCTGCTGAAAACTGTTCACTGGCTTCACGTCTTGCCCAGGATAAAAATCAAAAGGCCCTGATTTGTCCCCGGTCTCTGCCATGATCTAATTTATCACTTTATCCCTTCTTCCCACTAGGGTTTTGCTGCATTTACTACACACTTCTCTGTTGTTACCATATTGCCTGGCAGAGGGTAAGCATTCAGTAAATATTTTCACATGGATGAATGAAGAAATGAATAAATCCCACTTTTTGGTATGGCTCTCAGTAGTCTATAGAGTGAGAAGGGGCTGTGGTGCCAAAATCAGTGAAAATTTATTTATTTTTTGCCTCATTTATCTTTAGGAAAGGATTTTATTGCCTCATTGCATTTCTATTGCTTATTGCAAAAATCTGGATTCCTTGTTTTTCCGCTCACCGACTGTGTCATACTTGCTGAAATATTTTTGGGTTCAATTTCAAACAGTACGGTTGCAGTTACCTTCATGTGGAGACACGACAGCATTGTTTTGAAAGCTCTTTCTCTCGGCACTTGGCTTTCAATGCTGAAACACACGCAGGTAATTCATATGCGGTTGTATTTTTCCTTGATGGCTTTACTAGTTTTAATAACTATAAATCTCAAGCACCACTGATGCAGTTCGTACTTTTTTCATCTCCTTTCTTGTACTATGACTTCTCTCCTCCAAGAGCGTATTTATTTCTTTCCCTGAACTTTGCTTCTTCATGCTAAGTGATTCCTGCTTGTGAGGCATTGCTCCTTGGTGGGGGATCATCTCAACAGCAAACTTTCTGATCTGTCAGAAGTGGAAGCTTTACACATACAAACTTGGCAAAATACGACATAGCTATGACCAAATCAGAATTGGCCGCTGACTTTTTCCCTAGCCAATGGGCTAGGTCAAAGAAGTGTAATAATTGAGCACTTGAATTGGCCAGATGGGTTCTAAGCTCAGTTTTGTCACTCACATCTATAAGGATGACAGTCACTTAACATCTTCGAATCTCAATGTATCCTCCTGTAAAATGGTAATATAAGGGCACAAGTCTATTGTGCAAACATGAGCAGTGACACATATTAGACATGTAGTAAATTCTAGCTGGTGGAGATGTACCAGAAGACTGTCATTGTTGTTTTAACTATAATTCTTTTCTTTTTAAAAAATATTTACTTACTTGTGCATGCATGTGTGTGTGTGTGTGTGTGTGTGTGTGTGTGTGTGTATGTATGGGTGTGGTAGGGTCTCTTGCTGCTGCAATTGAATGCCTGTCCAGCTCTATGTGGGTGGCTGTGAATTTGAACCTGCAGGTTTTGTAAGCAAGCATATTTAACTACTGAGTCATCTCCCCAGGCCCTTAGCTATAATTCTTTATGGTTTTGCTTGATAACCATAAATTCCATATAAAGTTAGGCCATTTCTACTCATTAACATTTTCTTTTTGAAACTAGTGTTTATTCTATTCAATTGCAAACCGAATAGAGTGTAATTTAATTGACTATTTCACCTCCAGTTCTATTCTTGGAATTATCTAATCTCTTTTTTACGTAAAGCAAACATCAAATGAACAAACAAAACAAAACTATTCCTATAGTTTGAAACCACTACTTAGCATGGTAAAAGTTGAGATGTATTGACTTCGACGTTTGGAAGAGAAGGGGAACATGTACAGAGGCAACATATAGGTTATGTAAACTGTTGAGACTAGATTTCAAGCTGCCCGCGGAAATGGAATGATCTGCGGCTGTGAAGGTTTCAAGATGAGGTCTCATGAGATGCATCATGGCAAAGAGTTGGGACAACTGTGCAATTATAGGAGGAAAGAAAAACTTTTTGCAATGAATCATGGCATGATCAATTGATACAGCATCATTGATAATAACCAAGTTATGGAGTCAGCCTAGAAATCCATCAATATGGAGAAAGAGAGTGACACTACATTACATTACACACACACACACACACACACACACACACACACACACACACAGAGGCACTTCAGTGGAATATATCCGGTCATTAAAAAATGAAATTATGGGCTAGAGAGATGGCTTAGTGGTTAAGTGCTTGCCTGTGAAGCCTAAGGACCCCGGTTCGAGGCTCAATTCCCCAGGACCCACGTTAGCCAGATGCACAAGGGGGCGCACACATCTGGAGTTCGTTTACAGAGGCTGGAAGCTCTGGCGCGCCCATTCTCTCTCTCTCTCTCTGCCTCCTTCTCTCTGTCACTCTCAAATAAATAAATAAACAAAAAAATAAAAAAAAAATGAAATTATGTCATAAGTGAAGTAAATCAGACCCAGAAAGACATATACTTACATTTTCTCCCACATGCAGAATCTATACTTACAAAGTAAGACTTGAAATCAGAGAAAGGTAGAGGAAGGGGACAGGAGAGCTTAATGGTGTATGTGTATATGAATAAAATTAAAGCCCATGATATACATACATGAAAGTGTCAATGAAATTTGTTACGTGGTACAATAAATGTATCCCCATAAAAGTTTTAAAATTATTATGAAATACTGAAAACTGGAATGGAGAAACACTTCAAGGGAGGAAGCTACATTGCATGTTGTGATGTGCTGCCCAGATCACTTCTTCACCATGAAGAATTGCTCACATTCAACGACTCATCCTTACATGGTGGTCATCCCCCTCTTTTCCTCAATCTGAGAAAATGCCAAGGGATCATCTCACTTGAGAGCCCTTTGTGTGCTGAGCTGAGCCTTTTTTTTTTTCTGTCTACATAAACAATTCAATCTCCATCAGACTGTATTTTTCTCAGTTCCTTACAGGAATTTTTCTTAGTGCATTCTCTAATGAAATTCTTGCAGCAGAAACCTCTGTGTCAATGAGTGCTTCTAGGCAATCTAGTTTAAGATAGAAAAGCAACTGCAAAATCTCCAGTAGAAAAGAAGCAAGGATAAGCAGAGGCCAGGAATCTATAGGAGGCCATAAGGCAGGAGGATTGGGGAGGGCTTACGGAGAGGGGAGAATAGATATCTGAGTACAGGGGTAGAGAACTAGGGGTGGAAAGGTTCAAGTGAGGTCAGGGGAAGAGGATGGAGGACAGGAAAGGATGGGGGAGGGTTAGGAAAAATTGAAAATGTTATAAAAAAAAGCTATATGGAAACTTACTTATTTGATATCTAATTCAAAATATGAAGTGTGAAAAGAATATGTGTTGTGTGCATGTGTGTGTGTGTGTGTGTGTGTGTAAGAAAGAGAGAGAGAGAAGAGAGGAAAGAGAGAGATTGTATTTGGGCAATAGTTCCCTGATCAGTGGATAATTCTGCTCCCAGAAGCCATAGGTTGTTACAGGAAGATCCCAGTGCCGGGGGTGGGATATATCCCAGTAAATTGTTGGTCAAGGAGGCTCCTGAGTGCCGCTCTTCTGACTCAACTGCTCGAACACATAAGACATCTCTATCATGACCTCCAAAGCTCAGGGAACACTGTGGAAGAGGTGGTGGAAAGAATATAAGAGCCAGAGAAAGGAGAAGAGTGTTACCGAATGCTGTCTTTTGGACATGAAGCGGCCATTGCATTCATGGCTTCAGAACAGCTGTCATAACTACACAATTTTGGGCCCATCCACATTTTGTCATGGATGATGGAGGAGAGCAAAAGAAAAGAAAGACAACGTAGTATAAGAGGGACTTGTTGGCAATACAATGGGGTTCAATAGGAGAGGATTATGATCAAAATACATTAAGTACATATGTGAAAATTATCAATACAAAGTTGTAAAAAAAAAAAAAAGCCACGCATGGTGGCACATGCCTTTAATTCCAGAAGTTGGACAGCCGAGGTAAGAGGAGTTCAAGGCCACTCTGGGATTACATAGTGAACTCCAGGTCAGCCTGGGTGAGACCCTACCTTGAAAAACCAAAACAAAAAAAAGTTAAAAAAAGAAATTGCAAGGCCCTTAGCCTAGTGAATGATATATGACATATGTGCGTGTGTGCATGCTCATGCATGTGTGTGTGGTGGGGGGTAGGGAGAGTAACTTAAGAAGCAATGCAGGAGAGGGTGGCTTCTAGGATAATCTTATAGTTTGTTATTTAGACAACCTGCTAGTCCTGCTCCTCCAGGTATAGGTGGTTGCTGAATGTCCCGACCCTGGGACATTCTTGAGAACTGAGCCTCATATTTTCTGTTATTTCTAAAAAAGTATTTATTTATGAGAGAGAGAGAGAGAGAGAGAGAGAGAGAGAGAGAGAGGGAATATATGGACACTCCAGGTTCTTTTGCCACTGCAAATGAACTCTATATACATGCTGCCACTTTGTGCATCTGGCTCTACATGGCTACTAAGGAATTGAACCCAGAATGACAGGCTTTTTAAGCAAGCTCCTTTAACTGCTGAGCCATCTCCCCAGCCCTGTTTTCTGTTATTAATATGCCTCTGAAGGTAGAGGTCTTGGAAGATGATAGTCAAAAAGGGAATGCTATATAAAACTTAAATATATTAACAAATTAGTATTTTTTTTCCTCACATACAGTATTAAGACGTGGAAGAAAACTTTTGAGATATACTTCAAAACAGGGAAACAGAAAATGATACAGAGCAAGAATCATAGCATGCTTCTGCTTTGCTGTGACAGAACAACTAGCATAAACAAGTTAAGGAAGGAAGGATTCCTTTCGGCTCACATTTTCAGTCTGTTGTTCATACTCATTGGTTCTGAGCTCATAATGAAGCTGGGTTGACCCCAAGAGTGGTTAGTGATGAGGATTTTTCCCTCTTGACAGTCAGGAAGCAGAGAGAGAGAGAGAGAGAGAGAGAGAGAGAGAGAGAGAGAGTGACAAAGAGCCTGGGATAAAACACAGCCTGAAAAGGCCTCGCCCCTGGCCTACCTCCTCCAGCTAGTCCTACCTCCTAAAGTTTCTACCATTTCCCCAAATAGGAACCTCAGATACGGAACTGAATTTACAATACATGAACGTTTTGGGGAGACAGTTTACAACCAAACTGGAACACATGGTCTAGATGTTTAAATTTTCCCATGAATAGATACTTAGTATTTGTCAATCTAATCAGTGGAGAAAGATGTTATCAATGTTTGGTATCTGATGATCCTGTGAGAGCCTAGGAGAAGGGTACAGAGCTGATGAGTGCTACATGAAATGCCCGGCAAGCCCACACCACGATGGCTTTAACAATATGCTTAGTTATGCATAAAATACATAAAGTAAATGACATAAAATGATATAAAAAATCACGGCTTTGAAATATATAAGCCAGAGTGCTAAAAGTAAAATAATTGAAAGGGAGTTGAGATGTGTTTTATAGATAGTTGACAACCTTTCATCATACTCTTTTGGTGAAAACAGTTTTTCTTTGGAGAAATATTAATGTAGATATATTAGTTAAATTCATTGAAAGACAGTTATTTGAGGGGAAGAAAATACTTTAAACATTAGCACCTTTTGTGTTTGGGTGTCAGGACTATAAGGATGATTTTAGTTTTCTTTCTCTATTTATGAAATTTCCAAATATTCTACAACCAATGTAAATAGTTTTACAAATCAGAGAAAGGTTAATATGCACAATGGGAAGATCTTGTATTTCATTTTACTGTGGGAAGGTTGAGAAACCAGTGAATTGTTTGGGAAAGTCCTGTGCACTTGTTGAGAATGCAGATTTGGGTAAGTTTAACCAGGAGAGGCACCATGTGGGGAAAGTAAACAGGGACTCGCAGCCCTTGTGATGGCTGCATACAAGCCAGCTGCTCTAGGCTCCCCTGACTCTTGTTTCTGCTGGCAGTAATCAGGTGTCACTGAAAGAGTAATTGGCTTGACTTGCTCAGTATGTACAAGCAACTGATCCTCAGGACAGGACCTAACTACCCCCAACAATGGCCATGGGCCTCATTCAATCAACTCAGAGCCTCGTGAGACTCCTCAGAGAAGGGATTTATCTTTGAGGCTCTAATAAAAGTTCTGTGTAATTCTGTGTGAGCTCTTAGCCTATAGACTTGGGTTCCCCAAATCACCTCATCCAGTTCCTTAAAGTCTCTCTCTCTCTCTCAATATCTACTTATCTAGCATTCACCTATTTATCTACCTATTCTACCCATTGTCATCTATATATATATATTATCATCTGCCTATCTATTAATCATGTATCTGTCCATTTATCTGTTTATATTTATCTAGATAATATTTTATTTAATATAATATATTTATGTATTCTAAATATATGAACATAAATAGTGCTATTCTGAATATATCAATAACAAATATATTCTAAATGTAACATACATAAATATAGGCATATAGATAGATGCCACCATCTCCAGAGCTGGATTCTTCTAACAGACTCTTGGCATTTGCTGTAGCAGCTGTTCAGCCATTTGGCATGGGTAACCCCTGCTTGAGTTAAATACTCCATGAATAACCCTGCACATGCAGGGAGGGGTTTCTATTATTTCACACTGTAGTAGTTTTCCATCGGAACTGCAGTGAATCATCACAAGTTCCTGGCTTAAAACAACAAAAACTTTCTATTGTATAACTCTAGAGATAGATGCTTGTCTTACCACCTGTACTCAAGATATAGGCCAAGATGTGTTCTTTTTATGGAGATTAGGAGACATGAATTTCCTAGCCTTCTTCAGTCTTAAGAGGTCATGCAGCTCCTTGATTTGCAGGCACCTCCTTTCATCATTAAAGCCAGCAACATCATCATCATCATGCTTATTTCTCTGCCTCTTCTCCATGCCTCCATCCTTCATTTTTTCTTTTTAAAAGTATTTTTATTTATTTGCAAACACAGAGAGATAGAAGAGAGCGAGCAAGAGAGAGAGAAAGAGAAAGAGATAAAGAGAATGAGTGGGCATGCCAAGGCCTCCAGCCACTGCAAACTCAAGATGTATGCACCACTGTGTATCTGGCTTTACGTGGGTACTGGGGAATCAAACCTGGGTCGTTAGGCTTTGCAGGCAAGCGCCTTAACCACTGAGCAATCTCTCCAGCTCTCCATCCTTCACTTTGAAGGACCTTGAGTTCATGCTGAGCTCACATGGATAACCCAGGATCCTCTTTATTTTAAAGTCAGTTGATCATATTCTTTAAGTTCACTTGCAAGTTTAATTTCTATTTGCCATGAATCCACAGTACACAGCTTTGAAAAAAAATCATTCATCCTACCTCAAGTAGCTACTTGATAGCTAATTTTATCCTTCTAGACTGTGGAGTAGCTTCCCCACCACTTGCCCAATCAGTCTCTCTCCCCCAGACTTAGAAAAGAAAAATTCAAATGGGAAAAAGAGTTCTCAACTATTTCTTTTACATGAGTATGAATCTAATTTTTTTAATAGAAATCATGAGTGAAATTCAAAATCCTTGTAAAGTATAACATTACTGCTTAGAAAGCATCTTAGCCTGTATGCAGCTGAGGGATAGGAATTCCAGTTTGTCATTTCTTAGGGAGATAAAACACCTCACAAATATTTCTCTAGAAAAAAAGAAGCTTACTTCTGTTTTTTTTTTCCTTCAGTTTTTCTAAATGCTTTTAATACTTGAAGAATTGCTGACATTTGATGACTGAACTTGATAGGAATCATAAATCCAACAAATGTCTTTTCAAGCATAGCTTATAATTATATGTTCAAAATTGTTCTTTATTTCAAGAATAGAAAACTGGTAGAGGTCTAAATCATGATTTGAAAGGAATACAGGGTGTGCATTGTTTGAGAGTATTTATCCCTGAAAGCTGTGATTTTACAAATTACTTTAAAGGAAGACTTATGCTTTAATATATCTACATTGACAGAGAAGAAATATTGAAGTACATATTAAATTAGAATCCTATCTGACATGAGTTCTAAGCTACAGAACAATGGGCTGTCCTTTGTATTTAAGATGATAAGGTGACATAGTCAACTTACTGTTGGCAAGAAAGATAGTCTACATTAATAAAAACCGAACCCCTACCCTTCCTCCCACCTCCCATATGTCTTACCAGAACTAAAGGTCAGTAAGTCAGCCACACAATATTGCTGAGGGCCTTCTGTGTGCAAGGCACTGTGATTAATTCAGGGAAGCATACAAAAATAGTAGTTTAGAAAGAAACTTGCTAATATAATTTTATGCCACAGATTGAAAGAAACAAGATGTGGAAATAGCATCCTCTGGTTTAGTAGTTATTTAGTACTTAGAAAAATCCAAATTGGATATTCTTGAAAATTTCACCATGGGACTAAATGCTGTTAATACGATGAGACTGATGAATTTAAAGACTGGGTTGACTGACTCATATCTGAGTCAGATTTCCATGTTCTACCAACATGGAACTTAACATCTCTTGGATCTGACATGCATCACAGGCTTTAAAAGTGGAGGCAAATTTGCCTAGCTACTTTGCACACCATGAAAGGAAGATAGAAGACTACACACTATTGCCCACAAACTCCAGTGGGCCCTGTTCTAAAGCTACTTACTGCCAGTCTTTGGAAATGTGATTATTATTATTCAATTGCAACTCTCTTATGTTTTTATGGTCTTATAAAATGATTTACCAGCTGTGTGCATGGGTTGATGTAGACGTTGTTTTCCAGGCTATAAGTTTTATGAGCTGATTTTAAAGGTCAAAGAGCTGGGAGGCAGAGTGGCTATTTAGGTCTTAGCTTTGGATGGGTGATACTTAATCATGCACTGGGAAGGGGAACAATGAAATGACCATTGAAAAGTTTCACACTTTGGAGAGCACATAAGGTAGTAACTTAAGTGTAAACAGGTCCAGGTCACCTCAGAACTGATGATATCGATTCAGGTCTGTCATCTTTTCTTAATTTTTAAGAAAGTAAACTTAAATCCAGGAAAAGTATCACAGTGTCTTGTAATCAAAGGTCAACTGTGAGCTGAATAGCATCTTGCTACAAATCCTGTCTTAATGAGATGGCTAAGCACTGGAAAGAACAGGAATAAAACTGAGGACAGTTCTGAGTCAATCCACCCATCCATCCATCCATCCATCCATCCATCCATCCATCCAGCAGTGTCAATGCAGTACTCATGGGATGACGTTGATGGGATGATGATGATGATATACAAATATGCCTGGGACCCAGTTTTGCCTCCCAGTATGCAACTACAGCTTCATATGTAATAAGGGAGGAGGTGACAGAGACCACAATGAAGGCAATGACAGGGAAGTCTAAGGATGAGTAGGGTATCTGACAGCTCAGGTAGATAAGAGGGTAGAAAGTTATGCCTGAGGTTTTAAAATCAGACCCAAGTTTGAATTTTGCTTCTTTCACTTTTTTTGTGTGTGTTTTGTTTTTTGAGGTAGGGTCTCACTCTAGCTCAGGCTGACCTGGAATTCACTATGTAGTCTCAGGGTGGCCTTGAACTCATGGCAATCCTCCTACCTCTGCCTCCCGAGTGCTGAGATTAAAGGCATGCGCCACCATGCCTGGCTCTTCTGTCACTTTTAATATTAGATTATTATCTTCCTAAATCTTGGTTTCTGGACATAATGATAATGGTTTGATTTCATTCTTTTGGGGACACATAATGTTATTCTCAAGGACTTCAAAGCAAAGTGCATAAAGGAGGCAGCTGAGATTTTTATTGTAGCTTTTATGTAATTCTGCTCAGAGGATTAGAATAGTTCTTGGATGGGGCAGAGAATTGGATTCACAGGATTTCCCTTGCCTATAGTATGATGGATCTTCTCGCCCACACCAATGCCTGAGAGTTCAGTGTGGCTTTTGCAGGAATTTCTCAAGTCATTCGTTAAACATAGCTGTCCTTGAACTCAGCCACGCTGAGCTATTTTCACCATGAAAACCATCAAATGCTACAAATCAGAGAGCTCCCTGGTGCCCATTTGATTTACCAGCACATCATTGCAAGCACATTTCAGCCCAGCAGCCCTGTGGGGCTCCAGAGAGGAGTTATGTAGGGCTGGGATGGGGAGGGAAACTCCACATAACTCAGCTTTCTAAATCCTGACCCATGGGAACATAACCAGGGTCAAAGGTTATTCCAGAACGAGAAGAAAAGCTTGAGGGGAATAAATCCACTCTTAATTTAAACATTTAAGGCCTTGAAAACACTGTTTAAATGTCATATTTATTGGTGCATTCTGGAATTGGAAATCACAGTCCCAGAATGGCCCAAATGTTTGTTCCTTGATAGCAGCTGTTTTTAATATAGTTGGGAGAAATGGAGCACACATGTAGTAATAATATTTATAAACACTCCTTGTTTTGCTAGCCAGATCCCTGAAGTGAATAATAGAGCTCCAGGTGCTTAAGCTGTGCTCTGGCCGGTCTCTTTCCTGTCTGTTTTCTGAGATTTGAAGGAAGGGAGGATCCTCAGTGGTGATGTGTTGGAAAGGCTTACCTGATCCTACTAGGAGCAGGTCCCATCGCTGCTGCCTGCACTGACTCTCACTCCTGTCTTTGCCTCAGTCAGGGATGGGGATAACTGGCCAGTCCCCCTCCCGTTTATTTCACTCCTGAAGCCAGTGGTGCTGTGTTTATGTTTCCTCAAGTCCATGGTGCAGTTTTTAAAATTTTCTCTCTTGAATACTATTTCATGAAGTTTTCAATTATTTAGATTTTTTACTTTCATTTTCTATCCTCCACCTTTTTTTTTTCTTTTTGTCTTGAGTTTTCTTCTACACCTATTCTTACCTTTCCAACTGTAAAAGCACTTTCGTTTTGTTTCACAAAGTCCTCTGTTCCGGGAATGCTGTCTATGTATTGAAGTTCCAGCTGTATCTGATGAATCAACATCCAGTGGTCCTCCGTACCACCTGCATCTGCCTCTAGACAGCTACGCCTGTTTCCGAAGGAGCCCCAGTTCCCTCTGAGGTTAGGTGCTAGGGACTTTATTTAAAAGACCCATTTAGTTTTACAGCTTGGAGTTACCAAGTTCCAAAGCTTACTGATCAATGATGCATGAAGTCATCAAAAGTCTCTTAATTTTCTCCCTGAGTGAACTTGGTTGTCATAAGTTTGGAGCTATTAATGGTTGCCTTGTAAACTGTAAAAATGTGTTTACTTGGCCTAGAAGACCTTATGGAACAGGTTAGATGTACTCTTTCAATTGCTTATATGTTTTGGCATTTTCAAATGCAATGTTTCTGTTAGTTCCCATCCTCTCTCCCACACCCTTCCTCTTTCCCCAATTCCTTTCCTCCCCCACCCCATATTTTCCTTCTTGTTTACTTGTAGATGCACTCATAATGTTTCAGGGACTGAATGAATTTTCTACCAGTTAATAGCTGAGTGACTGACATTGGAATGATGTAGAGAATCACTAAAGAATATTTTCCAGGGCTGGAGAGATGGCTTAGCAGTTAAGTGCTTGCCTATGAAGCCTAAGGACCCCAGTTTGAGGCTCAATTCCACAGGACCCGTGTAAGCCAGATGCACAAGGGGGCACATGCGTCTGGAGTT
The DNA here is from genome assembly GCA_036346955.1 of Dipus sagitta. Classification (NCBI taxonomy): domain Eukaryota; kingdom Metazoa; phylum Chordata; class Mammalia; order Rodentia; family Dipodidae; genus Dipus; species Dipus sagitta. The sequence continues at coordinate 34,497,617 of CM070775.1, read as the reverse complement.
CGTTTACAGTGACTGGAGGCCCTGGCATGCCCATTCTGTCAATCTCTCTCTCTCTGTCACTCTCAAATAAATAAAATAAGCAAAAAAAAATTTTTTTAAAGAATATTTTCCATCCTACAGGGCCCAGAATCAGCTACTGCTATGTATGATGGGATACAAAAAAACAAAACAAAACAAAACAAAACAAAGACAAAAACAAAACAAAACAAAAAAAACAACAACATGGCTTTCATGTCAGCAAGAATGAATGAATTTTGGCATTGGAATGGCTTGTTCTTGTACCTGTAATAAGTACTAAATTAAGTATAGGCAAATACTTAATTCCTCTGAGACTCAGTTTCCTTATTTACAAATCTGGACTGTTTATTTCATAGGATCATGCAGACTAATGTAATAATATATAAAACTATAATTATTTGATAGCATCATTTATTTTCCAAACCAAGACAGATTTAAAAGTGAAAGGGGAGCTACTCATGATGATACCAGGAGAGAGACATAGATTGTGGCTAGGTCAGTCAATATGTATTCCTTTGGTGCAAGAGGCTGGGGTGCTTTATTTGCCTTATGGTTTAGAATAGGACCAAAGTAAATGTCTTGCAAATTTGAAGGGTTTTGTTCTGTTTTCTTTGATTTCGTAGTCTTCTCCCTTGGTTCATAGTATGTCTCAGGGAAACGAAGAGATGCTAGAGGTTCTTTGGGAAACGTTCCTGTGTCTTCTAAACCACAGGCTACATTTCTCGGTGTTTGAGGGCAGAGATAAAGAAACTCCAGATGGGTTTTGAGGGGATGCAAGGACACTGAGGCTCAGAATATCCAGAAGACTAAGCTTCCAGGGTGACTCTGTCTCCAGGGCTGCATTGAAATCGAAGCGACATTTGCATACATAGTCTTAACCTGAGCTCTGTCTAGCTTTAATCTTTGCAATGTGGTTAGTTGAAATAGTACTGTAAGGCATAAAATGCACACCAAATATTGAAGACTTAGGACAAAACAGAATGATGAAAATGATCTCATTAATATTTTTATTTTGATTACATGTTGGGATGATAATATCTAGACTTATTAGATTGAATAAAATACATTATTAATATCAACTTGATTATCTCATTTTACTGTTTGAATGGATGCACACTAGAAAGTTCTAAATTATGATTGTGGCCCACCTTGGATAGCAGATGGGTAAGCCAGGATCCTTAGGCTCTGCTCACACTTGTGTTATCAGGAACAGCAGATGTTCCCAAGGGCAGCTCCAGTAAGGGTCTGAGAACCTTCAGATTGAGACTGGCAGGGGAGAGGAGGCAGCAGGGACCTGCTGGGACCAATGGCCAGCAACTGATGATCTCAACGGGTAATGGAGGAGGGGGCAAATATGGTCAAAGCATGTGATATACTTGAGTGAAAATATCATTATGAAACCCAGGACTTCATACGATGATTGTACTCTAATAAAAATTTAAAATATTTTATTAATTTGAGAGATAGAGAGAAAGAAGCACAGAGAGAGAGAGAGAGAGAGAGAGAGAGCGAGCGAGCATGGGTGCACCAGGTCCTCCTGCCACTGCAAGAGCATGAATCCAGACTTTTGTGCAAATTTATGTATCAGGCTTTATGTGGGTACTGGGGAATCAAACTCTGGCCATCAGGCTTTGGAAGAAAGTCCCTTTAACCACTGAGCAATTTCTCCAGGCCTAAACATTTCTTTAAGTAAGCTGATTTGCATTTTTTTTGCTCATCTAAGTCTGAGATTTGATTGCTATGTTGAATACATTTTCTATATTGCTAATACTTATTTACATTTTATTTCTATTTTTGACATTTTCATACATGTACATAATGTATTTTGATCTTATTTCTCCAATTATCCTCTCACCCCCTTCCCCTCTGTTTTAACATAGTTCTTCTATATTAATCCTCAGATTATTTCCATGGCTTTAAAAAACTAACTTGCTAAATTAACTTTAGTTTACTTCACACTTCAAAGTTGTTTGCATGATCATGAGTGAAGGATTGTTTACTGTGGAATGGGAAACTTACAAGTGGGCACACCGCTGACAAACCTGACTCTCCTCTCCCAGCAATTAGCTACTTTGTGGGGCTCTGGGTCTCATGTATTTCCCCCCCCCACCCATTAGTTCTCACCATTCAGTGCCATTTATTTCATTCTTCAAGTAAACACAACACAACAGCAGACACACACACACACACACACACACACACACACACACACACCACCTTGCTCAGACTGGCTCTACATTTCCTTTCAATGTTGATATAATTAAATATTTACGCCAACAACACATTTCCATCTCAAAGAAGAAAATTACCCGCTTTAGGCATGCACAGAAGTAAACCTGCAGGCTTACTATATCAGATTATTGTTTGAGTGTTTTAGAAGATATGATTATTTAAGCTAGAAGTTTATTTCATGCTCATATACATGGCTTTGATTTTTTTTCTTTTCTCTATGTGAGGTATCTAGGGACCCAGTGGGATATGAGATGAAGTCAAAAGTTGAGGACAAGATTTAGGTCACATGATGACAAGTGAGGTCATTATAAAGAACTTTAGCCAGGTGTGGCTGCTCATGCCTTTAGACTCAGCACTTGAGAGAGTGTGAGGTAGGAGGATTGTAGTGGGTTTGAGGCCAGCCTGCTCTACAGTGTATAGCCAGGCTCCGGGTCAGCCTGGGCTATAGAGAAAGTGCTTCAACAACAACAAAACCTTTGAAACAGCGGAGTCAGTAACTTTTATGTACACAAAGGACTGGCTACTTTGTGAAGCCTGAGAGAATAACCAGCTAGGGAAGCAGGTGTCTGAGAGTTTCTCTATGCGATAGTTGGGGGAGTTTATTTACACAGGCACTGAGGTTGCATGGAGAACACGGCACTTGGCAGAAGTTCACCGTGGATTGAAAAGAGGAAAGAGATTGTGAGGAAGACTACTCACCAGGGTGAAAGAGCCGCAAGTACCCCAGGCCTGTTGTGAAGTCTTTCCTGTGCTTCTCTAGTGGCAGTTGAAGCTTGTTTCCCGGCTGATGGCACTGTTCTAGAAGGTCGTGGAACCCTTAGCAAGTGGAAGAAGTGCGTCCCTGGGGCTTTGAGGTGTACCAGTCCAGTCCCATTCACTCATTTCTCTCTCCTTCCTGTGTTGTGATGTGATGCCAGCTCAGTACCCCTGCCAGACCTTCCCCACCATGTTGGACTCTACCCTTGGGAACTGTGAGCCAGATTAAACCCTTTTCCTTCCGTAAGCTGCTTCTGGTTTGGTATTTTGCCCCAGTAGTGAGAAGGTAACTGATAGGAAAGGTAATTTAAATGAGGTCATTAGGTGGACCCCAACCCAATGTGACTGGCATAAGAGGAAAGCTGGAGGCAGACACAGATAGGGAAGCTTGTGTGAGACACAGGACAGGACAGCCACCTGCCAGCCACGTAGAGCAATCAGAAGATCCCAGCCCTGGCTGCTGACCTTTGGCCAGCCTCTAGGATTGTGGGAAAATAAACTTTTGTCAGTTAAGCTATGATTTTTGCTTTGATATTGTGAGGAAACTAACGCCAACGAACAAAATCTTTTTTGATTTCTTTCATCTGTTAGCGTGTGTGGACTGTGTGCATATGGTACATGCACGTGTGTCGACAGGTGTCTGTGTCCGGTGGGTACCTGTGTGGAGGCCAGAGGAGGGTGTCCAGTGTTTCCCAACACTTTTCTTATTTCCCTGAGACAAGGTCACGCCCTGAGCTCAGAGCTCCTCATTTCACACTTACACTGACTGTCAGGGGGCCACAGAGAACCTCCTGTCCCTGCCCTGTTCAGCACTGATGTTATAGACATTCACACCCATATACAGTTTTTCATGTGGGTGCTGGGAATTGAATTCAGGTCTTCATGCTTGTGTAGCAAGTGCTCTTAACAGCTGGGCCATCTATCCAGCTCCCAAATTCCATTATTTTTATTTATAAGAGAGAAAAAGAGGCAGAAAGAGAGGGAGAGAAAGAGGGAGGGAGAGAGAAAGAGAGAGAAGGGGGGGGGAGAGACCATACAAGACAGAGAAGACAGAGAAAGAGAGAGAATGGGAACATCAGGGCCTCCTGCCACTTCAAATGAATTCCAGATGCATACATCACTTTGCACATCTGGTGTTACATGGGTACTGGGAATCGAACCAGGGCTATCAGGTTTTGTAGGTAAGTGCCTTTAACTAATGAGCCATCTCCCTTGACCCCCCCCCAAAAAAAAATTCTATCATTTTTAAATGCAAAAAAATTCCAAGTATTAGCAGTTATTTCAAGAAAACCAGTGGCATGAAAGAGAAATTTCATAGTAAGTAAATAGAAGAACTGATCTGAGGGGAAAGAAATAATTCTAGGAGTAGAAAAGACAATAAAAAATAACTATGAATCATGATGATTTAGGGGACTTCTGTACTAAAGACAAGGGCTGTTTAAGAGTTAAGGAACCATGGAGAACTCTCAGCTCTTCAGGAGAATCTGTCAGACAAGTATGGTATTGAAAAGAATGTAAAAATGAGAAATGACAAACTTGGGCCCTCAGCTGGAATGCAGACTGTAGATTTATTTTGTGTATATGATGTTGTGCAGGTTTTAAATGTTGGACTTCACTGCTCCTTCTACAAAATATTTCACTAGTATCAATGATCTGACTTTTATTTTTCATTTTTATATCTGTAATAGAATGATCCCATACTACAAATATGGATATAAAATGAAAGAATCATTACTTACATTAACCAAAGTATATGTATAAATGTCCTCTGGGCATGGTGGCACACCATGTTTTCTCAGCATTTGGGAGATGGAAGTAGGAGAATCAATTCAAAGTTATCTTTGGCTACATGGCAAGTTCAAAGCCTACCCAGACCATATGAGACCCTGTCTCAAAAACAAAACAAAACAACAAAACAAATCTGACAAACAGTAAAATCAAAAGTATATCTAGAAATGAAAAGAGTATGAGACATATAATTAGCACTCAGTAAGTCTTTTGACCAAAGTCACTTTTCTAAGTAGCTAATGACAGAATTAGGCCTGCAATTCAATTCTTAGCCATTGTTCATTTGGAAGATTAAATTTTGAAAGCAAAAGTAGTATCTTTTAAAAAATATTATTTATTATTTATTTGTAAGGAGAAACAGAGAGGGAGAGAGAGAGGGAGAGAGAGAGAGAGAGAGAGAGAGAGAGAGAGAGAGAGAGAGAGAGAGAGAAATAGATACAGACAGAATTGTGCACATCAGGGACACTGCAAAAGAACTCCAGACACATGCACTACTTTGTGCATCTGACTTTACATGAGTAATAGGGAATTGAATCCAGGCCATGCTATCTTTGAGAATTATGACAACTGAATTTTTGCATATGTGTAGTATTTATTTTTAGCACAAATATGTTTGGTGAATATTCAGCTATTGTATCAGTGTAGAATAAAGACAGCATGTACTTAGGAACTTAGGAAGAGGATCTCTTTATTCCTCTCTTCCGCATCTTAAATATCTTAAAATAGTCTTAAAATATCTTAAATCTTAAAATGTTCATCTTAAAATATCCTTTTGCCACTCAGGGGATACATACAGATTCAGAGTTCTTCAAATACATTACCTGTTTAAAGTAATTCCTTGTCATTATAACTGTAGTCAGCCTCATATTTGAAATGAAGGTAGGAAGTGAGTTTCCTGGATAAATGCAAATAAGTCAGGTTTGATAAATAATCACTGTTCTACAGTTAGATTGGTAAAGCAATGAAAGTGATTACCTGTCAAATATGAACTCTTGACATACAAAAAGTATGTGGGATCAGTACAAAGACATATAAATGGGCAGTAGTGTTTGTAAAACCCAGAACAAATTATATATATATGAAGGGGAAATTGTAGATTTATTCTGCTACCAAATGGCAGATCAATATATATCTGCTTAGTTTGGCTTGAAATAAAATATTACTGGTTCAAAGCCAGAATGTTAAAGACCCACACAATACTTCCTGATCAAAGTTTCTTATGTAAATTATGATCTGTAGTAAGGAACAATATTTCATAGAATAATTTTCCTTTATTTCATGTTCCTTCTCAGATTTCCTGTCTAAATAAGAATATATGTATCTATATACATATACATGTATATATCTAATATTTATCTAACATAGTGCTGTGTGACTAGACAATGAAAGCCTTATTATTGATAGAGTAGGATTTCTCTTGAGTCTCCAACATGTTATTATTCAAGTCTTGGTGATACCAGAGATATCACATCAATTTTTAAACTCAAGAATCTGACAATCTATACAGTAGCACATAACAAGTTTGCTCTTGCATGTAACAAAAGTTTATAATTGGGGGCTGGATAGATGGCTCAGTGTTTAAGGGACTTGCCTACAAAGCCAAAGGACCTCAGTTCGATTTTCCAGCACTCACATAAGCCAGATGCACAAGGTGGTGCATGAATCTGGAGTTCGTCTGCAGTGGCTGGAAGCCCTGGAGTGCCCATTCTCTCTCTCAAATAAATTAATAAAACAAAATACTTTAAAAGTTTATAATTATACCAAGAAACTTTAAGGAAACAAATGTGTAATGACTTTTAGGGAAGTATCTATCCCTGCCTGTATTTTACCTCTTCACTACAACCTCATAAAGTGGGTAGTTTGAGCCTGTCCCTAGTTACACCAGCCAGATCCCATCAGGAAGCTATGGCCACCTTGAATTAGATGAGTTAAGAATGCCTAACTCAGGGGACTCCACAAAAATGCCCTCCATGGAAGGAGCTCACAGAGGCCTCCCAAGGCTAATCCCAGCAGAGCTGTTGTCACTCCCTGACTCAGGGAACAAGGGGAGGAGTAAGAGTCCCAGGACCATAGCAGGAGAGACTGATAGAGAAGGATGTGTCTTTTCATCAAGAGGAGGATTTCTCTGGACAGGAGTAAATATCTGGTCTCATTTTCCCCCCTCTAATCTGTGCTGGCTCCCAGAGCTGGGTATGGGAAGGATGCCACACTACACTGCAAGTAAGTGTCCTGAGAGAGAAGATGTGTGCATAATGCCTCTGAGAGGAACTAATGCTCAGAGGATTTGGGATCCCTGCATGATGTCACACAGCCAGGATGTTGTGAAACCTAGACTGGATATCAGATGTGGTTATTGTAAGGTTTTATTCACTCCATGAGACCATGTGACAGTAATAGTTGAATGCTGTCTTCAAGTCACTACACTGTGCAGTAGAACATCATGTAAGTCATACAGCTTCTTACAGATCTATCTATATTGCATAAAAACACCACAAAAGAAAGTTATATAAAAAGCTATTGGTGATTTGGTGACATTAGATATTCACAAAGAAAAGATGAAATGACTATGGATATGGATATCATAAATCCAAAAGTGGTTGTTGTGGTCCTGCCTACAATCCCAGAACACGAGAGGTAGAGAGAGGAAGATTAGATGTTTAAGAACATTAGTAAATTCAAGCTCAGTCTGGACTATAGGAGACTTGGTATTAAAATAAAATACATAAATAAGCAAAATATAATCAGCCTAAATAATGCACAAATAGAATAGCTTCATCCTTTTTATTGTATGTGTGATTCTACTTTTTGGCATGGTTAAAATCCGGATTCCAGTACATTAGGGAAGCCATCATTACTGGCTTTGAAGATACTGGCCAGTCATCAGAGTCTATCTTTACATCTTGTTCAAACATTTTTATTGACAATTTTCATACATGCACATAATATATTTTGATCATAATCCCTTCCCACTATCTTCTTTTTCCCCCTTTTCTCACCCTCCTTTACACCAAATCCCTTCTTCCCAGCTAATCCTTCTATTTTGATATCTTATTTTTATTAATTTTCCCCCTTCTATATCATTCATAACAAAATTTTGATGGGATCAGTGCAGGTCTTGTGCACATAGTGTGACAGTCTCCATGAGGTCATAAATGCACTGGCCAAATCATGTCCAGAGGACAGTGCTTCAGAGCACTCTTCCCCATCCTTTGGCTGTTACTACCTCTCTTATGCACTGCTCCCTGAGCCCTGGAGGGTGTTAGAGAGATGTCTCATTTAGTGCTAAGCAGTCAGCAGTTACTCATTCTCAGCATACTGAAGAGTTCTGAGTCTCCCCAATAGTTACTCCCACCTGCAACAAAATCTTCTCTGACCAAAGGTGAGAACAGCATTAATCTATGGACATAAACATGAATACTTAGAGGGCAAATTAAAGGGTACAACATATCCATTTAGCTAAACAACAGTAATAGATTCCCCCATAGGGCTTATGGCTTTCCAAGAAATAGGCTTTTGAGTAGGTTTTCAGTAACAGGCATAAATTCCCTCCCATGAAGTAGGCCTCAAATTCAACTGGCGAGCAGTTGGTTACCCTCATAACAGTAATGCCACTTTTGCACCAGTAGGCACATCTTGCATGTCTGGATGGTTGTGTAGCTCACAGAATCCATTCCTAGTTAAGACTGTTGATGACCTTTCTCCTCCAGCATCCTGTACCTCACTTTTTAGCATTGTGAAAACAAGCCAGTAGGGAAGGAGAAGGCGTCCAGCTCAGTTCCAGTTTGATTTCTCAGTATCCTTCAACAAAAGCAAGTAGTGTCTTCAGTAACAGGTTCTTATTATCTCATTCTGATGGGCAACCAAGAGCATTGGGATAGCTTATGTTGTTTTGGGGAGCTCAGGGGTTTTTACCTGATTTTCCACATGGTTTCCAATTGCCTAAAAGAAATACTATTTTTAAAAAATGAACTTGTAAGTCAGAAGTTATTTCATCATTATGAACATTAGTACATTGCCATTGATAGAGTAAAACTGAAAAGTAATATCATTTGTACTGGTTTAATCAGGTGCAAAAGATTTTTTCCTAAACACTAGAGCCACAGTCCAGAAATTTGAGAATATAGTCATGATTAAGTTCTAGGATATTGTAAGTTTTATTGCAATTATTTGAGCATTAAGGATTTTTTTCCTTATTACTTTTTTATACCATTTTCCTTTCAGTAGAATTACTTTTTTTTAAATCCACGCAAATTCCTATAGTTATGTATAATTTATTTTTTCTTGTGACCTGATTAAAAAGAACAGTGATAGGATAAGGAAGTGACGTGGTTCCTGGCATGAGAATCAGTAACTTAGCTTGTGGCTAAAATGTTGACCAAAGTAATGGCAAATCCTGCATGTCTATTTAACAGAGTGACTAAGGACCAGTTTGATGAGGGATGAGAATCCTGTTTGCTATGTGCTAATGACACATAAATGTTGACTCTCAAAAAGTCCTAATTTCATTCTAGGAATACAGCCCAAGCACATTCGAAGATTTCAGTTACTGCTGCTAGAGTCATGGTTTAAGATCCCATACATATCTGATTTGATTTTGAGAGGCAAATTACACACAGAATTTTAGTAGGTAGAGATTCATGCATCCTATTTTCTAATTTTATTTTAGTAGCTTTCCATTCAGTGGGATGTGGAGAATGGGTAGAAGATATTGATGTCTACTTTAATTCACCAAATACTAATAAATGGCATAAAGTGGAACATACGATAAGCAAAGTTGGGCATTGGCCTGCTTGGGTTCAAATGTCAGTTCCATCATTCACCAGCAGTACAGTGCAAAGTCAGCGTAATGATAGCTACTCTGAAGGACTGTGTGAAGCATGAGTTAGCGTAAACCCTTACAACAATGTCTGTCACACAGAAGGCCTTTGATAACCTTCAAAAATCATGTGAAAGGTTAAAATTCCCTCCATTATCTCTGCCTTGGTGTGGGCCATGCTTACCATAGCTTGCTAGTCTCTCTCATATATAACTTTTATTTTAAAATCAATTATTTCTTTGTTATTTGTTTAAGAGAGGGGGAAGGGAGGAAGAGAGGGAGAATGAATGTGAATATGGGATTGGCAGGGCTTCCTGACACTGCAAATGCCAGACATCTATGCTAGATTGTGTATTTTGCCTTATGTGGGTACTGGGGAATCAAATGCTAGTCTGCATGCTTTGCAAGTAAATGCCTTTAGCCACTGAGCAATCTCTCCAGCCCTACAACTATTCTACATGTAATTGTCTGTATACTATGTGGAGTAACAGCTGTTTGTAAAAGCTTATACCAAGAGAGTTACAAAAAAAAAATTGGGTGATTTAAAATCTATGAGTTTCATGTTACTGTTGTATTCAGAATGAAAGAATAGAGAAATTACAAGAGTGAAGAGGGATGGATGGAGAAAGAAAAACAGTAAAATAGTTTTGTACTTAGGAAACATGTTTTCTTTAGCACCTGGCCATTAATTACTATGTGGTCTCCAGGGCTTCCCTTACTCTCTGGGGTCTTATGTCCCTTAGCTATGATTGGGGTATAAAAATACCCCTGAGACTAAGTATGTGGTGTTATTCAATGTGTTTTTATCATTACAGACCACGTAAATCCATATTTTGTATCTCCCATGTCCTTGGAATCCATTTGTCTCTGGACTTTGGGATATCTATAAAACACCCAACTTTCTATCACATTCTTATCATGTAGGTCCTGTGGGTTAAAAACAAGGAAGAGCCTGAGAGAAGACCTCAAGAACCATGTTTATGGCAACTCAAAAGTTATTAGAAGCAACTAGAAAGCATTAGCCAGGCACAGCAATTTTGGAGGCAGAAAACACACAGTTAACCTTGCTGAATGCAGCCATTTCTCACTTCATTAGCCCAAAGTTCATTTTGATCTGAATTTCCCACACTAGGAACATAGCTCATTCCAACTCTAATTCGAACCACCTGGGATCCTTTGGCCAGAGGCCACATCCGGGGGGGCTGGCTCATCTCTTTTGGTAGTGACCTGGGTCTCACATCAGTCTTTAGGACAGCAAACATATCACTAGGAAAGATTAATTTTCATGGGGTAAGGCCAAGTAAAACAAACCTAACCAAGAATTGAAAATATTAAAAACTTATTAGCAGAGACAGTGGGAAGCCAACATTAGCCTCGAGGTAAGAAACGTGCCTAATTGAAGAAGCAGGTACTGTAGAAGCAATCTAGAGTTACAAGGAATGAGAGAGCAAGACCCCTCACAAGGATAAAGTGATTGGGATAAAACCATTGCCAGAACTGAGGTAGCGATGAATACCACCCAGTTTGTTTCCATGCTAACTTGCTATTGAGTCTCCCTGAGACCGTAAAGTTGAAGGAAGCCACTTCATTCCAAGGTCTCAAATCCACTTGTGATGTGTGTGCACTGGTTTAAACTCACAAAGACAAAGACAGGGGAAAAAACGCAAGTGGGAACACAGATGTGCTGGTCCCAGGAGGTTTGAAGGTGGACCTGGACTCCACAGGAGTTCATGTAGACAGCACGTGTAGAGCAATGTGTTGTGCTGTGAATTCTTCTCCGTGGTCCTTGTGACTGCTCTTTGCTATCTATTTCACCCACTTCTCTGGCTTTCCTATACTAGGTAGAAAAAGTCAAAGGGGATGCTGCTCTCATCAGTATCGTTCTGTGTAGTAGACAGTCATAGTTCTCTGAGATGAACTTCCACACCAGGCACAGTTATGGAGGAAGGGATTTATTGAAGATAGAGGGGAAGTTCCATAATGGCAGAAGAAGTTGGTCCCCTCGTACAGGACCAACCCAAGAGAGAGAAGCCCGAAGCTACACCAGCACCACCACAAAGCAAGCAAGGAACTTTTGACAGAACTTAGGCACCTTGTATATCTTTAGACTGGAATTCCAAGTCCACCACTACACCTTAGGGCTGGACCCTAAGATCCACTCAGTGACACCTCCAGCCAGGTGGCTGCAGATCTAAATTATCAACTTGAGTAAAATCCTGAATATATTGAGGGGCATCCATTTAAATTACCACATCCTGCCAGGATCCAGTGACAGGTGCATCTCAGTGTAACAAGCTTGTCTTGAGTGCCTCTTCTGCCAGGTTCAGAGCTGGAAGGTGCAGGGATAAATATGTCTTCTTTTTAACTGAACCAAACCCAAGGGCATTGGCTCCCCTGCCCATCACAGTGGCTCTTCTACATTCACACATGGCTTCTTTCTTAGCTGAAGACCAAAAGTCTAAAACACCTGAGCCATCCTTTTCTATTCTGCTGCAGTTATCTTCCTGTTGCTGGGACGAAACACCTGTCCAGAAGTAGCTGGCTGGAGGCAAAGTTTATGTCAGGCTTACCAGGCTTGAGGGGATGCTTCATTACAGCATAGAAAGCATGGCACAAGCAGGATCTTGCTACATATCTGGGTGGAAGTAGTCTAGGTACTGGGCTTATCTAATAGACCTCCTAGTCTGCCGCCAGTGACACATCTCCTCCAGCAAGGCTCCACCTCCCAAATTGCCATCAGCTGGGGATCAGGTATGAAGCAATGAGGGACATTTTACCTTCAAACTTCACACCCTCACTCCAGTCATGTTTTAAGGCCCTATGTATTTAAAAAAATTGTTTGCTTTAAAAATTATTTATTTATTTTCAAGGGGAGAGAGAGAGAGAGAAAGAAGAATAAGAATATGGGTGCGCCAGGGCCTCCAGCCACTGCATATGAACTTCAGATGCATGTGCCACTTTGTTCATATGTTTTTTTTGGGGGGGGGAGTGGTGTGGGGGAATCAAATCTGGGTCATTAGGCTTTGCAGGCAAGCATCTTTTATGCTAAGTCATCTCTCCAGCTGACTTGTGCATTTTTATCCATTATTAGTATTGATTTTAGGGATAGAGGAATATAATGGCTCAAATGGGATTCCTTTAGTATAGGTAATAGATTCATTGTTGATTAAAAAACTGACAGTAGGTTGTGACATTTCCATCAGAGAGAGATTCTTTTCACAAAGTACTATTTTATAAGTATTACACACTGAATTTTTGTGTTTAGCGTAAGGAGCAACTAAAAGGAGAAATATGAGAGAAATGAGTTAGTAATATACTGGGAAAGGAGCAAATGTTTATAAAACTCTGCCAAGTTTGAGGTCAACCCCTTTACTGGTGTTCATCAGGCAGATGGGGCCGGGTTGTAATGGTGGTTAAAGTAATCTTATGTGCCAGTTGGAAATAATTATTGCTCTGGGTCCCCCTGAATATGTCCTCACTGCCAGTGTGCAAGGAAACTTAAAAAATATTTATTTTTATTAACAACATATTTTGTATGGATACATCATGTGTTGGCACCCTCTTTTCCCTTGGCCCTGCCCCCATTCTGCTGAGGACACTCCTCAGTGGGATTGCATGTATTCCCCCTGAGGTTGTGGCTTCTGCATTGTAGGAGCAGTAGTCAGTTATTTTTGGGGGGTAGAGAATGCCTCTGGGCATGATGTCTCAACCTGTGGCTCTTACAATCTTTCTTCCCTCTCTTAAACAAAATTCCCTGAGCCATGGTGGGTGTGTTTTAAGTCTACTTCAGTGATGAGCTCTTAGGAGCCTCTGGGTCTCTGCTTTGGTAAGTGTTGAGTATCCTTAGGGTCTGTGTCCTTCACCCTGGCCCCGATTTTCATTCTCACCATGGAATCAGCACACTTGCTCATCTCCCCAATTCCTCGGTGGTTTCAGCTGTGACTTGGCTGATATGTGATGGGTAGTTTATTTCTTTGGTTCTTGCTACCTTCTGAAAAAGAAAAGCAGATTCTCCAACAGAGAATGAAGTCAGCATAGTTTAAATGGGAAAAGCATTATTTTTTTCTTCCTGGTGATTTTTTTAAACTTATTTTTATTAGATATGGACATATTTAGTATGTAAACAACACATGTTGGTACCATTATTTCCCTCCTTCCTGCTCTATTTGTGAAGAGGCCTTCCTCATTGGGGATGCAGATCAACCTCATGGGGATTGTGGGTTATGAATTATGGGGCAGCAATCGGTTATGGGGGAGAGGCAATGTCTCTGTACAAAATGTCCCAACTTGTGGCTCTAACAATCTTTCCACCCCCTCTTCCACAAAATTCACTGAGCCATGTTAGGTACATTTTAAGTCTACTCCAGTGATGGGCACTTAGGAGCCTCTGAATCTCTGGTTTGGTAGGTGTTGAGTGTCCTCAGGGTCTGTCTCCTTCACCCTTGTGCTGATATCAGATTTACTAAGAGAGCAGCACTCTTGCTCATTTCCCCAGTTCCTCTGTGGTTTCATCTGGAGCTGGGGTGAAGTGCACTGAGTTATTTATCTCCTCAGATCCAGCTTCCATCTGAAAAAGAGAAGCAGATTCTCCAATGGAGAATGAAGTCAGCACCAGTTAAATAGGATAACCATTATTAATTTAGAGATAATTTAAACAGTGTAGACCCTCTTATAACCCAAGATTAGTGGGAGCTTGACAATGGAAAGCAGAATTGTTATCTGGATATGATTTTGACTTGTTTCCCAGTTCCAGATACTGTTACCTTTTTAAATATTTTATTTTATATAACAGGAAGAGAGAGAGAGAGAGAGGGAAAGAGAGAGAGGCAGACAAAGAAAGAGAGAATGGGCACTCTAGGGCCTCCAACCACTGCAAATGAACTCCAGATGCTTGTGCCCTCTTGTGCATCTGGCTTACATGGGTCCTGGGGAGTCAGACCTGGGTCCTTAGGTTTAGCAGGCAAGCACCTTAACTGCTAAGCCATCTCTCTAGCCCCCAGATACTGTTATCTTTCCAATGAGCAGATCTGTTTGCCAATACCCAAGCAGTTGGTTACATACCATTGTTGTGTGCCACTATTGCACTTGTGTGAACACCACATCAGGTTGTTTGTTTCTGAGTTGCTTAGACTTTGAATTGCTCAGACAGTTGTTGGCCACTTTCCAATGATAGCTCATGTAGTGCCTCCTAGCACAAGATGGGCTAATTGTCTGGGGACTGGCTCTCTTCTGGATTCCAACCTCTTACCATTAACCTCTGATGGGTAATCAAGTAGTCTGACAGAAGTTTATCTTGTTTGTTTTGGGAGATCTAGTAGTTCTCCGATCAACAGCTCACTGTGGATGTTAACCGTGTCCTGGTACAGGGAATTACAGGCCAGTGCCAAGGGAAAAGAAAAAAGAAAAAGACAGAGAAGAAAAAGAAACAGGTCAAATTTAAGGTTAGGCTTCTCCTCACCCTCTCCAGTGCCCTTTGATTCAGGTACTAAATTCAGGTACCCTAAAGTCCTCTTAAAAGGCTTCTACCTTTTAGTCTAGCTTCCAGGATATAGGATTCTATGGTATAATTTCAATTTGGGTTCAGTTTTGTGTACCCCCCTACCCCCGCTTCACCTTCCCAAATCCCTACCCTTCCTATTGTCCAAGCCTTGAGATGCCATTCAGGTATGTCAGCAACTCGGGCTGATCCAGGATAGGAACTACAGATGAGTGAGATCATGCGACAATTGTCTTTCTGTGATTGTGTGAGTTTGCTTAGAACGATCTGTTCCAAGTTCAGCCACTTCTCTACAAATTTCGCTGTGTTATTTTTTCTTACTGCTGAGTAGAATTCCATCCTGTAGATATACCACAGCTTGGTTTTCCACTTGTCCAATGATGGGCACTGGAGTTGATTTTAGTTCTTAGCTATTATGAATTAAGCAGCTAGAAACATAGTTGAACAGATATCTCTATACTGAGATGTGGAGTTCTTAGGGTAAATTCCCAGTAAGGGAATAACAGGGTCTGCTGGTAATTCTATAGTCATTCTTTTCAGGAGTCTACATATTGATTTACATAGTGGTTGTGCCAGCTTACATTCCTACCAAGAGTGAATGAGTGTTTCTATTTCTCATCATCCTCGCCAACATTTGTTTTCATTTGATTTTTCAATGTTTGCTATCCTTACTGGGGTAAGGTGAAATCTCATAGTTGTTTTAAGTTGCATTTCCCTAATGGTTAGGGGTGTTGAACATTTTCTTAAGTGTGTGCTAGTCATTTGTAATTCTTCCTCTGAGAACTGCCTATTCAGTTCTCTGCCCCACTTTTGGAGTGGGTTGTTTGATTTTTTATTGCTTAGGGTTTTTTTTTTTTTTTTTTTTTTAATCAAGGCAGGGTCTCACTCTAGCCCAGGCTGACCTGGAATTCACTAGGTAATCTCAGGGTGGCGTCAAACTCATGGTGATCCTCCTACCTCTGCCTCCAAGTGCTGGGATTAAAGGCGTGTGCCACCATGCCCAGCTGCTTAGTTTTTTTGAATTCTCTGTAGATTCTAGATATTAGGCTTCTGATAGTGGTATATCTAGTGAAGATTTTCTCCCATTCAGTGGGTAATTTATTGGCTCTGCTTATGGTATGTTTGTCTGTGCAAAAGCTTTTTAGCTTCATGAGATGCCATTGGTTGAGTGCTTGTTTAATTTCCTGGGCTACTGGGGTTTTGTTCAGGAAGCCTTTTACCAGTCCTATATCATGGAGAGTGCCTCCTATTTTTTTTCTTCCAGTAGTTGAAGAGTTTCACGTCTTTAATCCATTTGGACTTGATTTTTGTGCATGGCAAAATGAGTGCACTAGTGTGTACATCCTGTCAGGGTGGTTCCTTCTGAGTAGCTTAGACCTCTGGTGGTTCAGACCATTGTTGGCCACTTCCCCCCAGGAGCTCATGTAGTGCTTTCCAGCACTAGATGGGATAACTCTCTGGGGACTGGCTTTCTTCTGAATTCCAGCCAGGTCTCTCTGTGCTCTGTGTCAGCAGCCTATGGTGTCTTCAGCAATATGGTCTTAGCAAGGAAACTTTTGAGGTGTTCCCACAGCTATCCTAACTTTGGCAACCTAATGGCAAATGCCTGTGGCTTCATAAGCACTTAAGGTATTTTTCCCCCCAGGGATAAAGCAAGCAATCCTGTGACTGCTTAATATTTGGGCCACCCTGGATTCACTTTATCTGAACACTGTTCCTATCATCCCACTTGGCAATATAGAAGACTGAGCCCAACATGTTACAGTGGCTTGCTGGTCACAGCAAAGACAATTAGAAGCTGAGCTGAATTTTGAACCCAGATTCCCTGCCTTTCCCACTGAACCACACTGTCTCTCCAGGAAGCAATGGGAAGTCAGAAGCTGATGGCTTTTCCTCCTCAGTGGCACAGTAAGCATCAAGTCTGTGGATTTTTAGTGGCAGAGGTCAGATCAGTGTTGATGATGGAAAGGGACAGAGGAAGGAGGAAGTGAATAATGGATTATTGGAGGTGATGCAAATTTCACTACCTTGACTTTGGTGATGTTTTTATTCATGTAGACATGTTGTGAAAACATATCAAATTGCATACTTTATATGCAGTTCACTGTAATCCATATCTCTGTAAAACTGCAAAAGTTAGAAAATAGGGAACAGAATTTAAGAGGAATCGTCACTCCATTTTGGTATACAAGCAGACTACTTGACACTTCTTTGTAAATTTATAAATGTAAGTGGGGATAAAAGATGTGAGTGGGGAGCCACAGTAAAAAACAAACAAACAAACAAACAAACAAACAAACAAACAAACAAAACCTCTGGTGAACAGACCTAAGGGAAGCCATCTTAGGCCACTCAGCCATCTTGACATTCCCAAGGAGCCATAGGAGATTCAAGATGAGTGCAGAGCATTAATTACAAGAATGAGGATGTGGTTCCAGTAATGGAATCTGGTGTTTGCTCTTGCCCTGAGATCAAGATGTCCTGATATTTGGTATGACCTGCTTCATACCTGGTACTAACTGCAAAAATTCTGCTTTTGTAATCATTCTTGCTTGCACTTGCTAAAGAATATTGTGTGTGGGAGGGTGGCTGGGGATTTTTCAGATCATTGTAAAGGAATGTGGATTCTGCTTTTAAAAACTCACTGTAAAAGTAGAATGGGGTTGTTCTCCTTGCTGTAAGGGGAGAGTCACTGGCTGGCTGAGTAAAGACTGTCTTTTAAAATTTTTATTCGGGTGGTCTTCTGTCTTGGATTCACTGCAACAGAATAATTTTCAGTGGATATTAAAACATCAGTTATTTTATTAACATCATGCTCTTGCTCATAGCCTGGAATGCCCATGAATGCTCGGCTGTTATTGGATCATTAGAAACATACCCTGTGTTTGTAAGTGAGGGACAATGGTGGCTGGTGGTGAAGTTGGCAAGTGGCTCTCTAAGGAACTTCTTAAAAATTGTTTATGGTTTGATTCCTTTCCTTCTCATGAATACAGAGAGGTTTTTAAGCTTTTAGCAGCCCACTTTCATAGGATTGCATTTTTTCTCACCAAGCCTTTTTGTAGGCTTCTTTAATGTCATGCCACCAGCTGAGCCCATTGGTAGCTTAAAGCTTTGACTGGGATAATTGGCTCATTTGTTTTTCTCAAACCTAATATTTGGGATTTTTTTTTGAAAGAACAACCCCTAAACATATTAGACTGTTTCAAAGTACCAGCTGGAGCTCAATTTTTAATATCTTTCCTATAATTTTATAGAGACAGAAATGATCTGATTCTTTTCACTGTTGTTTTTTCCCACTTCTGAGCGTTGTCTCTCAGAAATGCTAGTGTAGCATCCCAGGGACCTAGAGCAGATGCTCTTGACCAAGGTGATGATGTCTTCATCCTGGGTGGCATAGCTCAGAGAACAGTAAAAGATGGTTTCCAAAGATGGCCATCCAGACCTTCCTTACTCATTGCAGTTTTCCTAGTAGAATTCAATGTAGACAACAATGTGGGAATCAAGGCCATGGTGTAAGGCTGCTTGCACAGGCTGTGGGATGGACAGTGGAGTGCCATGGGTTGTTTTGCTCACCCATCTCAGGAGATTTTGCCCTTGGTAATCTTGTGGAAAACAAATGAACTTCAGTTCTAGATGACAGTAGAGTTTAGTCACAGGCTATCACAGCTTTCCAGCCAGCATGATGACTTCTTATGGTTCCTTATTGGCATGACCCCAATGAGAGGAAAGCATTACTCCTGCTCACACCTTTAAGTAAAGGCATACTGCTAACTTCCTCAGTTAATTATTAACTGCCACAATTAGGGAAGTTTATTCTGAAAGAGGAATATTTCATAATATTCCAAACCAGGCTTATAAAGATTTTTCATAGGTTAAGAAGCTCTTGGTCTTTTCCACTTTCTCAAAAATAATTGTGCTTTGGCAGCTCTACGGGTCTTTAAGATACAGACACCACACAAGTAGCTTAGCACCAGGGGCATCCTTTGGCTCTGGTATAGAGACTTGCCATCAAGGTCATCCTCTTGAGTGTATTGCAGGATGAAGGGTCAAGTAATCTAGTCTGACGAACTGACTTGTGTGTGCAATTTTAGGGCAGAATTCTAACCAATAATGAGGGGCTAGTTTAAGAAAAGTAAGGGCAGAGGGAAGAGTTGTGAGCAAGAAACTGATACCTCGTCTCTGAAGATAACTAACAAGTGAGGTGCGTACACACACATACACACACACACACACACACACACACAACCAAACCGAACCAAAGCAAACAAACACCAAATCCAGGTTGTAGGACAAATGTATGACCTTAGGCAATATTCACTTATTGAGTTGTTGTGAGAATTAATGAGTTAACAAGCATGAAGCATTTTGAACATAGCCTGGCACCTTTTAAAGACTTCCTAGCTAGCCACAGTAGCAAATACCATTGTTAACATAATTGATGCTTATTAAAACATAAATGGAAAGTATTTATTATATTTTTCTTCCAGCTCTGTGGGAATAAGCATTAGGTCTGAATGACATGCTTTTACTGTTGATTTGAATCCTGCCAGGAGTACATTAGACACTGGAGAGCTCCATCAGTCTAGTAAATTCTTGTTTCCCTTCCCAGCCAATAACTTAAGAACAAGGAAATGTATATTCACTTTAGAATGTGTCTTATTTCCACCTCTCAACTTGTGTGTAGAAATTATTGGATCTATTCATACTATTTTGAATTACCTATAATTTTGGAGGGTTTCCTATGGCGTGAGTACTTAAATCTTGGGATAAACGTTATTTGTGTATTTTCTTAGCATTGCCCCTGCTTTCATATTTACTTTCTGCCTTAGCATTTGATTCTTCTTGCTTTCTCTTCCCCATCTAAGTTGACTTCCTTGTTATAATCCATTCATATGGATTAAAATTTTGTGTCACTTTGCCAATAAGCTTCAAATTTACTACCAGGCTGGATCTGTCTTCTGAATTTCAGACAAATTCTACCTTCCCTTCTGGAAGTTGAATGAATGCCTCAAATCAACATAAACCTGCTTCCTCTCACTCCCTCATAACCTGCTTCACCTCCAGTTTCCCCCATTTCAGATGGTGGCCTCTCCGTTCTTCCCATGGTCTAGGTCCCACATTATAGAGTCATCTGGACCCTTCTCCCACACCTACAACCAGGATGTTATGCAACCCCATTGTCACTATCTTTGGAAACTATTTGGATTCTGACTGCCTTTCACCATTTCCCATCCCGGTGTGAGCCACCATCATCTCACATGGAGTATTGCACACCCTCTCCATAGATACCCACGATTCTACTTTAGTTAGTCAGTTTTTCTGTCTCTGACAAAATACCTGAGAAGAACAACTTTATGCAGGGAATATTTATTCTTGTTCATTGTTTCAGAGGATCCAATCCATGGTCAACTAGTTTTATCATTTTTAAGCTGTGGTGAGGCAGAGCACGATGACATAGAGATGTGGTGTAGTAAAGCTGATCACTTTATAGTGGCCAGGAAGGAGTGACATAGAGAGTGACTCACAGAGAGGGAAGAAGCAGGAGGAAGAGGG
Organism: Dipus sagitta; assembly: GCA_036346955.1. NCBI lineage: Eukaryota > Metazoa > Chordata > Mammalia > Rodentia > Dipodidae > Dipus > Dipus sagitta. The sequence goes on along the minus strand of CM070775.1, from coordinate 34,476,957 downwards.
GGAGGAGGAGGGGAAGGAGAAGAAAAGAAGAGAAGAAAGGAGAGAGGTAGAGAGAAATGGAGAGGAGAAGGAGAAAAAAGACAGGGGGATGTAGTCTTTGAAGATATGCCTCTAGTGACCTACTTTCTCCAACTAGACTTGGCCTCTTAATAAACCATTTGGCTAGGACTCTGCCAATGTACCAATCTGTTGATAAAGTTAGCACCCTTATAATCTTATCACCTCTCAATATCACCACCAATGGGAAACCAAGCCTTCAACTCATGCAAACCATAACATTATTCATACTTTGCTTCTGCTGCAATGATGCTTCTAAAATATCAAGCCAATCCTGTTAGCTCTGTCCTCAAAGCAACTTAGAGATCTGTGTGATCTGATGACTCCTGGCCTTCCTGCTTGCCTGGCTCATGTCTTTGCTGCTTCCCATGTTGTTTCAGCCAATGGAATATCTTGCTTTGTCTTTATGCCTGGTTACCCTTTAGCCTTTGTAGGCAAAGATGTTTGAATCCATCTTCCCAGAGAGGCCCGCAGGGTTACCCTATTCAATGTGCTCCAGTCTTACCTCTATGGCCCTGTCCTACAGATTTCCCTGATCCTGTTTGGTGTTCAGGTTGCCAGAGAGGTGAGTGAGTGGTACAATGGAAGACCAAGTTGGTGTTTATGGAGGCAAAGACCTCTCCAAATCCACTAGAGTGGTGAATCATGTGGTAGAGAACTTAGGCTTGGGAGAAGTGGCAAATTATTCAGGGACTTAAGCATGGTCTATGATATGTTCAGAGGCATACTGAAAGGAAAGACTTCAGGTACACAGAGTGAAGAATGGGTTTGAGAGACTGTGGTTGTACACAAAGTGAAGTCTATTTCCCAGCATTTTTGGCAATACTTTCTTGAAGAGTTTACCAAATGATGTACCTGATGGTCATCTTTCCCAGAATGCAAAATAAATCTTCATGACCATGCTGAGGGCATATAGTGTCACATTTATTGATTAGAAAAGTATGGGGTTTTTTTTATGGTTTCTGGGAATAGATTTCCCTCAATAAAAGAAAAATGCATTTGCAACATGTTTGAGTGGCAGGTATGTATTCTTCAAAACAGGATCTGACACTAGCTGAGCTGTCCCTGTGAGAGCAGAGATGGGAACTCCAGAGGGCAAGGGAAGGACAGGCCAGACATGCCAGGGAGAGACCGGCAGATACAAAGGAGCTGTGAGCTCTGGGAGAATCACCCAGCACATCCCACACTCTACCCTGATGAACAGCCTTCACAGACCCTGAAAGAAACAGTTCTGTTCAACAAATGCCCCTCACTGTGTCACATGTAGATGAATCTTGTTTGCTGAAACCTCTTCAGAAAGGTTGATCATGAAAACGTCTGGTGACAGGAATAATTTGTCAAGAAATTCATGATTATCCAAGGAGGTGTCTGAATAATTAGGAGACACCAGATAGTAGGAGACAGTTACCTAGTGAGTGCTGGTAATCCTCTTCCCTAGGGATTGTGCCCTCTAGTTTTGTTTTGTTTTGTTTGTTTTCCAAGGTAGGGTCTCACTCTAGCTCAGGCTGACCTGGAATTCACTATGTAATCTCAGGGTGGCCTCGAACTCATGGTGATCCTCCCACCTTTCCTTCCCTAGTACTGGGATTAAAGGCGTGCACTACCACACCTGGCTCAATTTTTTAACAAAGGAAGGTTAGCATTCTTCTCACTTCTTTAGATCCATTAATAATAGTCCATTCTTTGTCCACAGGAATGCCGGGATTCAACGGGGATTCCAGCAAACATTTAGTCTAGGAGACACAGCTACTAATCAAGCAGGAAATGGATCAGTGTCTGCTTCTCGAGTGTGATAGCACTGGGCCCTCAGGGACAGACCAATGACACTGGAATTCTCCAGAAGAAACCCACACCCTGGGCCAAACCAGTAAGCAGGACAGGAGAACTTTTACTTTCACAAAACAAGGAAAATTACCCAGTTGAAGAAGCAATATGACTCACCTTTAACTAAATGGGAAATTTCTCATCTTTTTGAATCTTCTGACTCTTCAGAAATGTTTAGCCGGGCGTGGTGGCGCACGCCTTTAATCCCAGCACTCAGGAGGCAGAGGTAGGAGGATCGCCGTGAGTTCGAGGCCACCCTGAGACTCCATAGTGAATTCCAGGTCAGCCTGGGCTAGAGTGAAACCCTACCTCGAAAAACCAAAAAAAAAAAAAAAAAAAGAAATGTTTATGTTTTTTTTAAGGGTAAATATTAAGATACTTGTTTCTGAGTCTGGGAAGGTAGTTTAGTGGTTAAAGGTATGTGCCTGCTGATCTGAGTTTTATCCCTAGCACTCATGTAAATCCAGATGCAAAAGGGTGCATGCCCAGTGCACATATGGTAATGGAAGTTGGAGTCAGGAGAATCCCAAAGCTTGCAAGCCAGCTGGACCTGACTGGCTTTTCCAGCATCAAACCAACAAGTGAGACCTTGTTTCAAAGAAGGTAGAAGAAGGGGCCAAAACCCTGAGACTGTCCTCCAATCTCCATATGTGTGTTATGGCTTGAGCTCACCCACCACACATATATACATAACACACAAATAAACAAAAATTAAAACATTTATTTCTAATATCAGACTATACATTTCTGGAAGAAGTATTTTCCCTGGTTATGGTCAAAGCATTATAAAGTGAAGAGGAAGAATAAATAGAAGCAAAAAAGAAAATAAGAAAGGGAGAAGGCATGAGTGTAGGAGCTGTTTTCTGAGCACTATTTTGTGGCCATCACTGACTCCTTTTCTGGCCTTAGTTTTCTAACATGGATTTCATGAGCTCCATGTCAGCATTTCAGGACTTACAAATGCACTGTAAGATCTTAACAATTTCAGAGATGAGCAGGAAATCCAAAATGAAAACTTTTCTTTAGCTACTAGGATAAAAAAATGTCATGGTAATGATCATAAAGGATCCCTCACAGTGTGGCAAGAGGGGGTAAATACTTTGAATGATATGTTTATTAGTTAAATAATTTTAGAAAAATCTTGCCTTTGCTATCTGTTCTTTTTGTGCCAGAGGAAAAACTTGGACTAGTTTATCTCTGTGCCTTTTTTGAGATGTTAAATTCATTATATTAGTTAGATAAATTTAAATGCAAACAACAAATACATACATACATACATATATATATATATATATATATATTTTTTTTTTTTTTTGGTTTTTCGAGGTAAGGTCTCACTCTAGCCCAGGCTGACTTGGAATTCACTATGTAGTCTCGCAGGGTGGCCTTGAAGTCATGGCGATCCTCCTACCTCTGCCTCCCGAGTGCTGGGATTAAAGGCATGCACCACCACCCCTGGCTCAACAAATAATTTTTATTGCAGGTTTTTGAGTTATGGGGTATGCTTTATACTGTATTTGGCAAAGTTCACATTGTGCTATGTGAGACTTTTATTTTTCTACAGATGTGCAAGATGAGTAGTGTTTCTGCTATTTGTTCCTGAACACATCAGTAAAAGTTTTCCAATGAAATAGAGAAGATGTAAATAAATATGGCCTGGGCTTTTGTTAACATCTTTTTAAATCTATTTTATTTAGTGAGAGAGAGGGAGTGGGCATACCAGGGCCTTTAATCACTGCAAATGAACTCTAGACACATGTGTCACCTCGTGTATCTGGTTTATGTGGGTCCTAGGGAATCAAATCTGGGTCCTTTAGCTTCACAGACAAACACCTTAACCACTAAGCCATGTCTCTAGCCCCAGCCTGGGTTTTTTTTTATGGATATGAGTTTTTGTATTTTTAAAAAATTAGTTAATTAACTGATCGCACTAATTAATTGTACAAAGTAACAGGTTTCATTATGACATTTTTATGCATGTATATAATATACTTTAGGACCACTGTTCTATTATTCTCTTTTTCTTCCCTGTCTTCCTCCCACTGCTTTCCTTCCTCTCATGTATTAGCTTTTCTACTTTTATATCTGTGTTTTTGTAAGACTGAAATGTATTCCAATGTGTGTGTGTGTGTGTGTGTGTGTGTATGCGTATGTGTATACATATTTACCACCTTTTAAAACCCATTCATCAGCCCTGCTCCACTATGTGTTCTCTACCATGATGCTTTCCTTCACCACTGGCCTAGACAAAAAGCCAAGTGACCATGGATTCAAACCTGTGAGACAGTGAATCATGATAAACCTTATCTTATTTAAAATAAGACCCATCAATCAGAGTATGGACACTTCCATTGTTTTCATATCTTGGCTGTTGTTAATAATGCTGCTTTAAACACGGGAGTACAAGCATCTCCTTAGCACCTGGATTTGAATTCCTTTGGGCATATTCCTTGGAATGGGATTAATGGATCATATGGTAGTCCTACTCTTGGTTTTATGGGTAGATTTCATGCTATCTTCCATATTCACTGTATTAATTTACATTACCATCAACAGGGGTTCCTTTTATTCCATATCTTTGCCAACACTTTTGATCATAATATTTGATACAGAAAAACCTGAAAGACTCTAGTAAAATAGCAGTTAGAAGTGATGAACAAACAGTAAATTTGCAGATATAAAGCCAAGTTAGAAAATTCAGTCATGGGGCTTTAGCTCAATGGCAGAATACTTGCCTGAGATGCACATAACTCTTCAGCCCTTAGCAACACACACACACACACACACACACACACACACTCTCTCTCTCTCTCTCTCTCTCTCTCTCTCTCTCTCTCTCTTTTGTATAAAGCTATCTAATAATAAATTAAGATAGTAATACCACTGTTGCAGTTAGCTTCACATTGCTGGCCAAAAACAACCCACCAAGAACAGTTTCTGGGAGGAAAGGGTTTATTTTGGCTAAAAGATGCAAGGGGAAGCTCCATGATGGCAGGAAAAAATGATGACATGACCAGAGGGTGGACATCACCTCCTCCCCAGAACTGGGTAGTCAACAGCAACAGGAGACTGTGTCAAATACTGGCAAGGGAAAGCCAACTATAACACCCATGAGCCCGCCCTCAACAACACACTGTGCCTCCCAGAGGATCTAATTCCCAAATGGCACCAGCTGGGGACCTAGCATTCAGAACACATAAGTTTATGGGGGGCGGGTATCTGAATCAAACCACCAAACCACCTTTTTCCCCTTCTACAGAATATCTACTGAAGACTATAAAACATTGACGGGTGAAATTAAAGATAATACAAATAAAAAGATATCTCATGTTCATGGATTAGAAAAATTAATATTGTATAAATGTCTGCACTACCCAAATTTATCTACAGACACAATTTAATCCCTATAATAGACCAATGCCATTCTTCACATGAATAAGAAAATGTAGAATTTTCATGAAACCACAAAAGATTCTAAATAGCCAAAGTGATCTTGTTCCAAAAGAATGAAGCTGAGGGAATTGTATTGCTGTATTTCAAAATATAATATCAAGCCATAGAAGTAAAAATAACATGATGCCAGCATTAAAGACACATTAACCAAAGAAAGAGAACAATCGAGCAGCCAGGCATATTGTTGCACACTGTAATCTCAGCATCCCAGAGGTGGAGGCAGGTGGATCCTTGGAACCTCACAGCATCCTCCTCATCTAACCTGCAATCTGCTGTTTCAATAATCATCATTTCTATATTTTTCTTTAGCCTGTGTCCATGTATCCTAGGAGGTGAATTTTCAGAGTAACTCTATGGATAAGACATTAACTTGAGGTTGCATGTGTATAAAAATTCAGTCTTTAATTTGGCACTAGGTCTCTCACTTGTACATACACTCTTTCCATGTATTTTGATATATTACTATTATTATCATTATTTTGGTTTTTCAAGGTAGGGTTTCACTCTAGTCCCGGCTGACCTGGAATTCATTATGGAGTCTCAGGGTGGCCTCAAACTCACAGTGATCCTCCTACCTCTGCCTCCCGAGTGCTGGGTTTAAAACATATTTTCAGAACAAAAAAAGTTCACTGAACTTAGCACTAGATGGTTAAGGATCTGAACATATTTTTTCATGGTCTTCATAGGGAACCCTGATACAGGTAGGGAACAGCCTTCTCACCCAATCTGAGAGCTTTACCTGTTTGATTGCCACTGGACTTGTTTAAGTAGATGGTGCTATTGTCAGTGTGACTGAGCACTGTGAGTACTGTGGCTCTAATCTAAGCCTTTTATGGTGACACATTTCAATGCATATATGACACAAAACTTGTGATAGAAATTAGTCTTTAATTTCAGTCTTCGATTTAGGATGTCTTAGCTTTCATGAAATGATAGTGTATTTTCTCTGAAAAATGCATTTCTGGGAAATTGCCGAATGCTCCTTGTTCCTTTTCCTCAGAAACTTCATTTCAGATGATATCCAAGATTTTATTTTGAACTTTAAACATTCCTTAGCCAGATGTTCAACAGCAAATATTTTCTCAGCTGGGAAAAAGAAGGGGGAAAAATGCCACAGTGAAACTTGTCAGCAGTGGTGGGAATTATCAGTATCAATGAACACTTATTTTTTCTTGCATGAGAGACTAGAGAAATATTTGAAATATGAATCTCAGCCCTCTCCTTAATATACTTTAATAAATTCCAGCTCTGGATCAGCAGAGGAAAACTGATACTGGAGACTAGAGAGCGTGCAAAAATATGGAACATATTCAGAAGTTATTACTATTCATTCTGCTCCCAATCATAGATTCACTCAACCTGTATGTGATAAATGAACCTTCAGGGTATGTTTTCATTGACATTTATGAGTTTCCAGAATAAATGACCTGTTTTTTTGGTGTGGCATTCCCTAGAGTGCTTAAAGGTAACTGAAATATCTTTGGCCCAGAATATTTCTTCAGTAACTTTGAAGCCAGAGGATTTAATTGAATATGAAAACCCACTCAGGAATAAAACTTGGAAGGCACTTTGGGCCTTGCATTATGGGCCTAAGACAAATATTTCAAAAATATTTCAGTTCAAATGAAATTTTCATTCATTTGGCTAGTTAATTAAATATGATTTCCCCCCAAAATTTCCCTAAGTGGAAAGAACTCTGAATGCATACTATTAAAAAGAATATGAAATAAACTGGAACATTGGTTTGGGGCAACCTTGGAAAGTAACAGTTTCTTGTCCTTTTTTTTTAAATCAAAGGAAGAAACATCACTTCCTTTGCTATGCTCCTTTCTGATTCTACCTTGAAGCCATTCAGGGCCTTGTATGGTCACTGGGAACCTGATGAAGTTAGCTGGGAAAGGAATTGAATTCACTTGGTTGCTTTTCCTCTGGGTTTTCAGACTGGAAAGAGTTATCAGGTAGAGTTCTGCAAAGTAAAGCCATTTTAATTGAGAATATCTTTTAATTCAGATGTGGGCTGCTCCCATTACTGACCTGGGATCTCTCCAAATCCAGATTGTTTTATAGGTAAGGCTCCTCTTTCATGTGTGAAAATTATCAAACTAAAGTTTTATCATTTAAAATTCTGCTATTTTATCCTTGAGAATGTGGCATTGAAGTGCCAGAGATTGATTACTTGAAGAGTGGACTGTTAAGATTTAATTGCTGGCAATATTTTTCCTTAGTTAAAGAACAACTTCAACCTCTAAAATGGTGACATCACCATGGACTTCTTTATGATAGACGATAAAATCCTTTAAGGATCACCTCTTGGGTTTAATGAAGATGACCCCTTATAAAATTATAAATAAATGTCCCTCACTTGAATCATGCTTACTGACGATCAAGTATCTAAATGTAGAAATGAAATACAGCCAATGGCCTGGAAATCATTCTCATGATAAAAGTGAACTGTAGAGAAGGACTGTGGCTGAGCCCCATTACATCTCTCTCACCAGCATGGGAAGTTTTGTATTTATTTAAGTTTTATGTTCATCCACTAAGACAGATGAAGTTTAAATAATGCAAGTGGAAAGTCAGAAGGCATGTTGGCTATGCAATAAAGCATTTGAGGAGTTCCACGATTATATTACTCATTCTGAACAATATTGATGTTTCAAACTTGATTGAAAGAAAACTTTTCAGCCATAACTGAAGCAAAGTTGGATGAAGGCATACCTCTCTAACACTTTAATGCTGTAGTTGAACTGGAAGGTTATTGAAATAATTGATGTACAAATAATTGAATATTCATCTATCCCCACCAACCTCTACCCTAACTCTAATTAGTGAATCACTTTCCATTTCCTATAAGCTATTTCCCAAGCACATTTCAATTTCAAAATTGGCCCAACTGCAAGGAGGTGGAGTTATAGAGTGTCCTGCCAGATGATCTCTTTGTACTTGTTACTGGAAGCAGATGGGCTAAAACAAAGAAATAGTCTACAAGAAATTTTGAAGGACTTACCACACTCATCTCAGGCTAAATAAATGAACTTATGATAAACATCTTGAATGTGAGCTACTATTTTTCCATGAGCAGTTGTGAACATTCTGTTACTCAAGGTGTTGGAGAACTAGTGATGTCGACTCATGAGCCCATCCGATATTTAGAACATTTGCAGAAATAGTATGTACACATGATAGGATATAACACACATGATATAAAATAGGGTGACATGCCATTATTTTTCTGAAGTTTTCTGGTCCTAAACTGACCAACTAATAATTAATTATTTATAAGCTTACAGGATTGCCAGCATCACTTAGATGTATTTAAAAAAGATAAGAACATCCTCCCCTCTCATTTCCTTCACAATAGTTTCTGACTCAAAAGGACTGGACTGAAGAGCATCTGGAATCCACATTTGAAAAAGATTTTGTGTTGTGAAGATAATCCAAAATTCAGACCTCGTCACTCACACCACCTGTTCACTTGCTGTTTGATAACTCAGCTTCTGTGAGATGCAGTGACTAACCTGAGAACTTTGTAGAACAAAGGATAGAGCCCGCTGGTTTGAGAAGAATCTCAAGCATTTATGTTGGCATTTGGGGTATTTTTAAATCAATTAATTGTTTAAGTTAATGTACAAAATAAAGGGTTTCATTATGAAATTTTAAGGCATATATCATTATACTTTGCTCATATTCACCCCTTTTAACCATTCTCCACCTTCTTGCTAGTTACCTTCCTCCTCCCAAATAGTTCCGTCTCTGTTCTCTCTCTCTCTTTCTCTCTCTCTCTCTCTCTCTCTCACACACACACACACGTGTGTGTGTGTGTATATATATATATATATATATATATATATATATATATATACACATACATACATATATTTCATTTTTCTTTATGCTGGGATAAGACTAACTGAGAGAAGAACCAAAAATAATAATAAATCAGGATTTGTTATGATCAGATTTCAGTTTTAGAAGTAGCTAGAAAATTTTTTTCTGAATAGATTCAAACTTACATATAGAAATTGAAAGTTAGAGAATAGCAAAGACAGTTCAGCATCTATTGTGTTAAACAGAAGAGATTGAAAGTTATCAAAGACATTTTCAAATGCAAGAATTTGAAAGTTTATTTCCTTATGACATTCTGTTTTATTGCAATAGTGAAATTCAGAAACAGATAAAAGTATATATTCACCATGCCTGTAGAAAATCACCAAATACTTCATGTTTCCATTGTTTTAAACAAGTATATTTTAAATGTATAGCTATATCTCTATAGAAATATACACAAATATTTGTCCAAATTTAATCTCACAATTTTCTATATTTCCCTCCAAAATACACTTGCAGTATAAAATGTTATTTTAGTTGGGAAAATTACCCAATTAAATTAACGTGACTCATATCCCCTTATATGTTGCTAACAGCAGGCACTGTGTGCTTGATACACATGAAAGCTTTTGCTTATGAGAACAGTGATGCAAATAGTAGAGTTAGCCTTCTATGCCTGTGGATGTGACATCCCACCTGGTGGTAGAAAACATTTGGAAAAACAGCATTTTGTTTGTAGTGATGCTGATAATTTCATAGGCTTATAAGTAATTCATTTCTTGTTTATCAGTTTAGGACCAGGAAACCTCAGGAAAATAATAGTATGTAGCTCTATTTTATATCATGTGTGTTACATATTATCATGAGCATGTACTATTGTCTGTATCAACATGTTCACATTATTTTCTTGTCATTATTCCCTAACAGTATAGATAACAATTTTCATCTCTTTTACATTGTAGTGGGAATTATGAGCAATTAGACATGATTTTAAGTATACAGGACTATATGCATAGGTTATAAGTAGCTTCTTAGCTTGACATTTTATATAAGCGACTTGCACATGTACGGATTTTAATAGGACAGGGGATTCTGGAGTCCCTGAGGACCCCAAGAGACAACTGTGTGCTATTAAGCAGTTTAGTTTTGAGGAAATGCAAGTACTGCAGGGCAGAGTGTAGTAGAGATTTTGGCTACTTCTCTGTAGTAGAAGCAAATACTTTTTTCTTCTTGTGTCTTGAGGTAGGGCTTCACTCTAGCCCAGGCTGAGCTGGAATTTACTATGTAGTCTTAGGTTGGTCTCAAACTCATGGTGATCCTCCTACCTTAATCTTCCAAGTGCTGGGATTAAAGGCGTGTGCCACCATACCCAGGTGGAAGCAGAATTTTATCCAACAAAGTTGTCTCTATCAACATTGAGGGCATGCCAGGAGTGTGAGAAGATGGGCAAGAGAATGGGTAAGAGTGAGGAGTTGTGACTTCCTACAGTTATCCTCCACTCTGCATTTCTGTTCAACATAAGTGTGCATTGAAAAATCTTTTGGCTTGAGACATGCTATGGTGGTACAAAAACAGCTTATGAAAGATTCATCCCAGTGCATCTTTCAGGCTAGAGCTCACTTTAGAGTTTATTCCTTAATCATGACAGAGGGGCATAAAAGAGAATTTCAGAAAAACTAAAATCTTTTCCCTGAAAAAGATTTCACTTTTCTGCTTTTAATAAAACAGTTCTTAATTTTCCCCCGGATCTGGAGAAACCACTTCAAATGAACACTTACAAATTTCTAACTATGTTCAAACAACCCAAGAAAATATCTGATTTTTTTTTTCAGGCTAACTGGACCACCTGCTTTTGATAAACAGTTGATTTTAACTTGAGCTATGTAGTGAGTCAGGAGGGATCTCAGACCTATCCACCGGGTTTGCTATTTTAAGACAGTCTTCTGAGCATTTGTGTTCAGTGGTGCCTAGCTAACACAACGTTCTCTCCTTGGGAAATCAACCATCTTAATTGCTCAAGCTTCCACTGAAAGATATCTAAAGTGACCACAGCCCAGAGGCCCAGGGTCATAATTAAGAATCTTTATTGCTTTTCTTATGTCCTCATTGTTCAGTGACACACAGAAGCATCTCTACTTTTTAGTATCATGTAATCACCATCAAACCGTTTCTCTGGAGGCCTTGACCTTATTTCTACTAAGTCACTGCTATGTGATTTACAAGGAACCCAGCTTGGGCTTGTCTTTTCCATGTCTTTCATGACTGAATTTCCATTTTATAGCAACAAGCTTCTCATAAGACAAGAAGGGCATCCTCTCAAGGAGGTTAAATTCTCTTTAACTTCACATTCAATCTAATGAAAAAGGACTGAGCAGTGTTTCCACAGTCATTACTGGCAATGAGTAATGTGGCAGCCCAGCACCCTTGAGTGATGGAAACCTCCAGGTTGACACCTGGTGTTTGATGAGTTCAGACACAGAGAAATCCACTCACTCTGAGGCTGCTCGGGGGGGGGCCGAGTTAAGCACCGGCACAAGGATCATGCTTGTCCAACTTCCGGATTTTTAAAAGAGAAGTCAAGGAAAAGGAAGGATGGAAAACATCTGTCCAGCATCTGTTGCTAGAAACTTTTAAAATCTGTGAACCTCAAACTGTCTATTTCTGAAAACCTCACTTAGTGGTTGAACAGCTAGGACCACAGTAAAGTGTGGATGGAAATTATGTGGGGAGAAGAGCTAATAAGAATGGGAATCTTATCCCTTTCAGGTGGAAACACTGTCCATCCAAGAGAGATCCAGATGGTTACATATCAAAACATCTGGGGCAACATGCCTTTGGTTTAGTCTCAGATCCTTTCCAAATAGTCTTTCCATATTTTCACAAAATAGTTTTCCATATTCTCAGGGTCTTGCACAGTTCTTCAATAGGAAGCTGATTTAACATGACTTTTGAAAGACATCTAATCTGTCAAAGCTTGTCAGATAATTAGGAAAGTTTTGATATTCTCCTAGATCTCTCCTTTTTTAAAAATCCTTTTGAGAGAGAGAGAGAGGGCAGGGGGAAGACATAGATAGACACAGAGAGAATGGGTGCACCAGGGCCTCCAGCCACTCCAAACGAACTCCAGACACATGTGCCACTCTAGCCACTTTCCTTTTTGTTTCTAATGGAAAATTTCCAACAATCTGCAGTTTAAGCCTTTGAAAGAAAACTTTGCTTTATTTTTATATCTTTTAGTATAAACTATTCAAACATAAAAGTAGGCAATAATTTAAAATCTACCTACACAACCATAAGGAAACTTTAGTGCCTTAGCTATGTGCTATATTTTTAAAGGAGGCAAAGCATTGCAGACACAGTTGAAGCTTCAACCCCTCCAGAAGCTGGTTGTCTGTCAGAGGGTGCCACAGCACAGAGGTGGGCATATAGCATGTCACACATGGCTCACTGTCATGCATTATTATATCAGCTGCATATATTTTACTCTCCTATTTTACTATGCTAGCAATACCTGTTACTATGTATATATTTTCTTTTTAATGTTTTTGAAAAAAATGGTATTGATTTATTTATTTGAAAGAAGAGAGAGAGAGAAGAGAGAGAGAGAGAGAGAGAGAGAGAGAGAGAGAGAGAGAATGGGCAAACCAGGGCCTGCAGCCACTGTAAACAAACTCCAGATGCATGTGACATTTTGTGCATCTGGCTTTATGTGGGTACTAGAGAACTGAACCTGGGTCATTAGGCTTTGCAGGCAAGTGCCTCAACCTGAGCCATCTTTCCAGGCCCGTATATAGTTTCTACAAAGTCATTAGGAACACACATAAAATTTTCAAATTTTCTCTTTCATTCAATATTATGTCTTTTGCAATTAATTTCAGTCTACTCACTCGGTTAAAGGTCATGGCTTCTCCATATTTGGTAGAGAATGTGTTTTGCTTTCTAGATATTTCTTACTCTGTATTTTGTTAAAACAACAAACACAAATTATTAGAAAAGTGTGATGTACATAGCTGTAGTAAGCTCAAGTCTCACTTTTCAATGCTTTTACTGAACTGATAGAAATAGTTGCTTTGACTTTCTATGAAGGTTTCTGAGTGATTCTTCTCAATTTTAAATCTCACCTTGACAACAGACAGGTAATAACCACTCCCAGCTGGTATGGGTCTACAGCACGCACTGGGAGTAGCATTGGTCTGTGTGGTTTACTTTCACCACCATGTGCTATGTTAACACCCATAATTATATACCCTGTCGTGTCCATACTACTTCTTTTGTAAGTATTAGCTTTTAGCTTTTGCTCTTGTAAAAAGTGCTCCAATGTATATTGTGACCTAGTGCAGAGCTCCTTGTGCATGAAGCAATGTGCCAGAATGTTGTTGTCTGGTCAAAAGAGAGGGTCATCCTCTCATACTCTTTTTATGAGAGAGAAAGGGAGAGACACAGAGAGAGAGGGAATGAATTGGCACACCAGGACCTCCAGCCATTGCAATCGAGCTCCAGATGGGTGTGCCCCTTTGTGTGCATGTACAACCTTGCACATGTGTCACCTTGAGTGCCTGACTTATGTGGGATATGGGAAATCGAACATGGGCCCTTAGGCTTTGCAGGCAAACGCCTTAACCACTAAGCCATCTCACTAACATTTTTGCTTGTATTGCCTTAAAAGGACTTTGAAAATCAAAAGCATTCCCCATACATATTAATATCTATATAAATATAAATAAATAAGTAGCATGTGGCATCATTTTACATAATTTTATGTGCAGTTATAGATATGTGTGTTCATAAGAATTAGTATTAAACATATTTCTTAGTTTTATCCTCTGAGAGGTCTTAGAAGCAATGCCATTCCAGAAACAATAACAACATATACCTAGCATCTATATTCTGTAATGCAAAGAACCTGGGATCTTTAATGAAATGGCTAAATTTAGGGCTGAGTCATGGAAAAAAAATATAAGAATAGCCCAGGGACCTTGTGGTATTAGGAAATATGGAAGTGCTTGAGACAAAATGTCAGAGTGAAACAGAAGCCAACTTGAAAATCTCCCAATGGACCAAGTGGGACAATGTGAGGAAGAAAATAAACAACGTAGTGTAGGATTATAACCCAGAATATAAAATATCCACCAAAGAGTTCATACCATTATAAACAAGTAGTCAAATAAGTACTAAATGCAGAAAAAGAGACAAATATCCTTGACTGAAGGATTTCAAATAATTTATATAGGTACCTTTAAAGAAATAGAGCACAATTTCCAGATCATCTACATGAAGGCTGTATGTAAAGACTTCCTTCTGAGAGGGAATTATGGATGAGAGTAGGGGTGGGAAAATGACTGTACAGTAGAGAGATCCGAAGACCCTACTACGCCTAGGTGGCTGAGTTCCAGGTCTTTCACGTTCACTATGATGTTAGCTGTGCTGTTTGTAGGTGTGTTTAATGAGCTTGAGGAGACTTCCTGCTGTTCTGAAGCTGCTGGACCTTGGAGGATGGCTGAGTTTTATAAAAAATCTTTACTGCATCTATTGTTTTCTCAGTCTGTTACTGTGGTACATTGTACAAATTGATTTTGGGATGCCAATGTTTGTAATACTGAAAATAAGCCCACTTGGCAACAGTGAATCATGATTTTTATACATTGCTAGATTTAATTCAGTCATACTTCATTAAAGATCTTTGAATCTACATTCATAAGAGATGATGGGTTCTAGTTTTCTTTCTTTCTTATATCCATTACTTTTTTTTTTTTTTTTTTGAGGTAGGATTTCACTCTTGTCCAGGCTGACCTGGAATTCACTACATAATCTCAGGGTGGGCTCAAACTCATGGCAATCCTCCTACCACTGCCTCCCGAGTGCTGGGATTAAAGGTGTGTGCCATCACGCCCAGCTTTATATTCATTACTTTTAACCTTAGAGTAATATTGACCTTATAAAGATGCCCTGAGAGACAGTTCATCCCTTTGCTATTTAAAAAAAAGTTTGTGAAGAATTATTGTCAACTTTTTCTTAAAGGTTTGGTAATGTTTACCCGAGAAGCTATCTGGGCCTGGGGTTTTCTTTCTGGAAATTCGTATCTGTTTTTAGTCTCTGTGCTCATTGTTCGTATTTTCTATTTCTTTTTGAGTTGTATTTAGTTTTTGTCCCTTTTGAATTTGTTATTTATGTAATTTGTTGGCATAGAGTACATAGTACTCCCTTATCAACCACTTTACTTCTGTGAAGTTGGTAGTAGTGTTTCCAGTTCCATTAAAAAAAACTCTAAATATTCAAGTTAGATTTCTGAGTAATTTAGTTTCTTCACGATTAATCCAAGGACATACTGTAAACTATTTTGGAGGTGCTCTCAGGATTGGGTTCCAGTCCTTGTGCCTGCTAAGCATACATTTTGCCACTGAGCTAAACCCTAGCCTCTATGCATTTTGACTACCACAGTCTAGGCCAGGTTAATACTGGTTAAGTTTTAGGAAAATACAACAACTTTAGTCCCTGCTTAGTACTAGGGTAAGAATATGTATTCCTTTTATATGTGCTGTAGCATATCGATACACTTCCACACTTTTTATCTTGTGGAGTCTTATAGTTCTCTTATGCTGCAGTTTCCCCCTAAGTTAGGATTTCAAGCTCAGGCCAGCCAAACATAAGATTTTCTCTACTTGCTCCTGATGTTTTTACTGAAACACTACTGCCCATAAGGTACTACCCTCTACTCCTAATTAAATTCATTTCTTCTGACAGCTAAGCTGCTGGTTTCATTCCTTAGCCTTTTCCATCCATGTTAAATTGTCCTGTCAGTCAACTGTGCATGCACTTTGCATGTTGTATATGGTCAGGGGTGTGCAGGCGGGTGTTTGAGAGTATACCAGGCAATGAAACAAGCTTGAAAACCAGGAAAACTGGGTAGGAGCTTAAGGTGCTAGGTGTGGCTCTCAAGACTCTCAGAGTATCTACAAAAGTGACCCTAGGTGTTGGGTTTGCCTGCTATGAGAGTGTTCAAGTAGGCTGAGTGGAACAAAATACAGGCAGATTCTGAAATTTAGCTAAACAATGTACACATTCAATGAAAAACAGCACAGAGTATTTATGCAAGAGTAGGTATTATGACAACCAGATCCTCTAACAAAGTCACAGTCCCTTGGGGTGTGTGTTGCCCCCACACACTTAATCCTGTCAACTAGGACATTAAGATTTTTGGTCTGTTGAGGGTTTCAAGTCACCTTGTGACCAAGTGAGACCCTTCCCTAATGAACAACAGAAGAGGAAACAAAGCCACTATAAATCAGGAAGCAACAAATAACAAGCCCAAAATATAGTTTATTTAAGAATGGCAAATATAACCATCCATCAGATTTAACATATAATTTATCCTGATATGGAAGGTGCAATTAGCACTTCCGTTTCAGGCCTACATACCAGGTTTATTTGGCGGGTACTGAACTGGTGTAATCCCAGTTGCCTTTCGGAATGATTTTGGTCTCAGTTATGCTGCACTCCTGCTTGGGTCCGTCTTTGGTGCACTGTGGGTTCAAGTAGGGTGGCTGGTTCATTGGATTGCTGCTCTGATTGCTGGTGTTGGGTGCTGTGATCTTCCTTCTCCAGGTCTCTGGTGCTTGCTGGCGCTTGTGCTGGCAGTGGGGGAGGGGAGGCTGTGGATGGTGGCTCTAGTTCTCCCGCTGGTCCATGTGATCCTCTACTTCGTGATCTGCTCTTCTGTTGTTTGTTGCTGTCCTACCTTCACGTTTCTCGAGTTTGCAAGGAGTTCCAGTGTGAGTGGAAAATCCCCTCGCCTGGATTTTCCTGCGGCTCAAGCCGAGCCTTGCAGCTGTGGCCCCGCGGACCTGCTGCCACAGTGGACCTGGTGCCACCTCTGCCGGAGCCACTTCTGTCTGCCTATGTGGACTCTAGATGCTCTGGATCTCTCTTACTTCTCCACTGCCATTGGTAATTTCTTATACACCTCACTTTTTGGTAGAAGAATGTATTTTGCTTTTTTTTTTTTTTTTTTTTTTTTTTTGGCTTTTTTTCCCCCTTGGCTGCTTTGGCATGGTTTCTACCCCACCATCTTAACTGGAAGTCTGAATAATCTTTTTGATATATTCTTGTATTCTGTTTGCCAATATTTTATTGAGAACTTTTGCATCTATGTTCATGAGGGAGATTGGTCTGTAATTTTCTATTTTTTGTTCTCTCTTTGCCCGGTTTTGGTATGAGGGTGATGCTGGCTTCATAGAAGGAGTTCGGTAGAATTCCTTCCTTTTTTATTTTATGGGAAAGTTTGAGAAGCATTGGTGTTAGTTCTTCCATGAAGGTCTGATAAAACTCACCAGTGAATCCATCTAGGCCTGGGATTTTTTTAGTTGGGAGACTTTTTATAACTGCTTGGATCTCTGTACTTGTTATAGGTCTATTTAGATGGTTTATCTCGTCTTGATTTAATTTTTGTAGGTTATTTGAATCAAGGAAATCATCCATTTCTTTCAGATTTTCAAACTTAGAGGCATATATTTTATTAAAGTATGTCCTTATAATTGTCTGAATTTCTTTGGTATCTGTTGTAATGGTGCCTTTTTCATCTCTAATTTTGTTAATTTTTGTCTCTTCTCTTTTTCATCTGGTCAAATTTGCTAAGGGTTTATCAATCTTGTTTATTCTTTCAAAGAACCAACTCTTTGTTTCATTGAATCTTTGGATTTTTTTTTTTTTTGGTTTCTATTTCATTAATTTCTGCCCTAATCTTTATGATTTCTTCTTGTTTACTGACTTTTGGTTTGCCTTGTTCTTCTTTTTCCAAGGCCTTAAGGTGGAGCATTAAATTGTTTATTTGTGAACTCTCTAATTTCTTAATATAGGCACTTAGAGCTATAAATTTCCCTCTTAGGATTGTCTTCATTGTGTCCCAAAGGTTTTGGTATGTTGTATTATCATCATCATTTGATTTTATGAATTGATTGATTTCCTTTTTGATTTCTTCAATGTCCCATTGATCATTCAATACTGTACTGTTCAGTCTCCATAAATTTCTGTATGCTCTGTAGCTTTTCTTGTAGCTTATTTGCAGTTTAAACCCATTGTGGTCAGATAGAGTACAAGGGATTATTTCAATTTTCCTGTATTTGTTGAGATTTGCTTTGTGTCCTAATATATGGTCTATTTTACAGCATGTTCCATGTGCTGCTGAGAAAAATGTATATTCTTTAGCATTTGGATGGAATGTTCTATAGATATCTGTTAGGTCCATTTGTTCCATGACATTATTTAACTCAGATGTCTCTCTGTTTATTTTTTGCCAGGATGACTAGTGATGGCCTCAGTGGGGCTCTGGCCGTTTTTCTCCTTCCTGGTGGATCTTGGTCTCTCTGGCTTCTCTGCTATGTGTAAGAATAACCTATAGTCCTTTACTTTTCAGAAGAAGAGTGTATTTTGCTAGGGTTTTGCTTAAATCCCTCCCTAGGTTGGTTTGGCATGGCTTCTATGCCACCATCTTACCCAGAAGACTCGCCATCAGGTTTTCAAGCAGGCACTTAACCATTGATCCATCTCTCTAGCTTGGATAATGCAATTTAGAGAAACAGTTCTTGAGTGGCACATAGTACTTTTTCTTAAATGCACACACATATACACACCCTATCTGGTATATCAGAGATTAATAATCAATAGTTTTACTTTGCCTTATAGGCAATTTTTTTCCCTTTATTAGTTAGTTTTGTATTCAGCAAATACAGTCAGTTTGGTACCATTATTAGGCTCATCCGTGACCTACCCCTACCCCTTGGTCCCTCCTTGTTGAGGTATATGGGTCATGCATTGTGGAGTTATCCCACAGTTATGTGTAAGATAAATGTCTCTGCATATCATGACCCAACATGTGGTTCTGACATTCTTTCCGCCCCTCTTCCACAAAATTTCCCTGAGCCATGTTGGGTTCATTTTTGGTCTACTTCAGTGATGAGGTGTTGGGGGCCTCTGAGGCTCTGGCTCTCTGATTCAGTAGGAGTTGATTTTTCTCTGTGTTGATCTCCTTCCCCTTGTGCTGGTGTCCGGTTCATCAGGAAAACAGCACCCTTGCTTGTTTTGCCAATTTTTCTTAGTTTCAGCCGGGGCCCTTTTAAGGTATGATGGTGTGGCTCTCTCCTTAGGATATACATCTGTCTGAAAAAGAAAAGCAGATTCTCTAATGGAGAGTAAGTTAGCACCAGGACAAATGAGATAACCCTTACTTTTTTTTTTATAGAGAATCTAATAGGTGTAGGCCCTCTTGTAGCCCATGATTGATGGTAGCTTGATATTGGCAAGTGGGCTTATGTTTGGATATGGTTCTGACTTGTTTCCCAGCTCCAGCTATGGGTCCCATACCACTGAGGAGATCAGATAGCCAAATTAAGAGCAGTTGGTTCCCCACCATGACTGTGTGCCACTATTGCACTTGTGTGGGCATCACAACAAGTTATTTGCTGCTAAGTAGGTTAGACCATGAGTTGCTTGGACAGATATTGGTCATTTTTCCCCCAGTCGCCCATGTAGCACCTTCTGGCACTAGATGCGCTGACTGTCTGGGGACTGACTGTCTTCCAACTTCCAGCCATGCTATTCTATTTTGCATGTCAACCACATAAGGTGTCTTCAGCAGTAGGGTCTTACCACTAACCTTTGGTGGGTCATCAAGTACTCTGACAGAAATCTGTCTGTCTTTTAGGAAACCTTGTAGGTCTCTCTGATCAAAAGCTCATTGTGTATGATAGCCCCATGCTGGTTCTGGGAGTTACAGGTCAGTGCCCACTAAGAAAATGAGGAAAAAGATAACTAATATACAAGAGTTAGAGAGAAGAGAGAGAGAGAGGGAGAGGGAGAGGGAGGGAGGAAAGATGTAGAAGATTAAGGTTAGTTTTGATCCTACGCTCTCCAGTGTCTTGTGATTCAGGTGTTCCCTGTAAGGGCCTGGTGAAGGATCAGACATTTGGTCTGTCTTTTAGTAAGTAGAATTTTATGGTACCATTGCCGTTTGGGTCTAGGTTTGTGTTTCCCACCCCTTTGATGCCCTCCCCTCCCTCCCCTTCCATCCTAGTGTCTAGTCCATGAGATGCAAAATTTAGTCAGCAAAAATAGTGGAATTCGTGTTGACATTGCCCATTATATTAGCCACAAATGCACAAATGTCTACACCTTATTCACCTCATAGAAGAACATAATGGTTATGTTATTTAACAATTATTATGCTATACACATAACCTTTAAAGCACCATTGATCACATGGACATGAATGATTTCATCTTTTGTGAGCGGGTTGGATGTAAGACACTGATTTCATTCCAACTGTAATTATTTTGAGGCGGGGTTTGGATGTGGGCGAGAGCCATCTGCTCCATAAAGGTGGCCATGACTAACATGACGAAGCCTTCCTCATTTGTCCAGTGGTGATTGGGAGAGAAATGAGAAGAGAAGGTTCATGGAGTGCATAAGGAACAGAAATACTGGGTTTGGATGGGCTCTTTCATTTCCTGACATGCTACCTGCATATAGCTACTAAAACTCTTTTCAATTTTGTCCCTTCTGCAAAATGAAGACAATAGTTGTGTGTGTCTACATATTTCACTATGACAACATACTTGAAAAATGTTAGCTTGAAAGGAAATATATTTTTTAGCTCACTGTGATGGTTGTCAAGTTGACCACCAGATTAGGAACGGAGTGTGAGGTGTGCCTCTTGGACAAGTCTGTTGAAGGCATTGTTTCCAGGCAAGATCAACTGAAGAAGTCCTTCCTCTGGCCTGGGTGGCCCTTCCACTGGGGACTGTATTTCTGGAAGCTCCAGGAGAAGCCAGGGCATTTCTTTGCCTGCCTCCCCTCACTGCTTGTTTGTGCATCCTCCTTTACCATTCGTTTGGCCTGGTGGTCTAAGTAGCTGCCAGGTTTTTCAACTTCCCAGCTTGCATCCAGCCTGGTGGAGTGAGAGGCTGATGGATTTTCAAATTTTCTGGTCTGTGAGAAAGGTATGGTTAGACTGCCCAGCCTGTGTCTTGTGAGCAGATTTAATAAATGCTATAAATATACATACACATTAGTCTCTCAGTCCTGTTTCTTTTGTGAATCCTGACTCACAGCTTCGGGAGTTTCAGTTGATGATTGCATGGTCCTGTTGCCTTTGGGCCTATGGTGAGGCAGTGCATAAAGCTGAAAGCATGAGGCAGATTTATCTCAGGGTAACTGTGAAGCAAAAAGAGGAAGCGACTAGAACTCTAAGTACATCCTTCAAGGACACACTTCAAGTGATGTAACTTCCACTTCACCTCCTAATGTTTTCACCACTTTCCAATGGTGCCATGGTCTGGTGATGGAGCTTTTAACACAGGACTTTTGGTTGGGGGGGGGGTCACATTATATATGAACACTAACATCCTACATCTGGCCTCCAGAGGCTCATGCCCATCTCAGAATGTATCCAGTCCTCCTGTAAGTGTCATAGAAGTCTTAACTGTTGTAGCATTGCTGAATTGTCCAAGTCCTAAGTCTCCTCTGAGAGTCCAGACAGCTTTTGGTCGCAAGCTCCTACTGAAAGAGTTACGTACGTCCAAGATAAAATGGGACAGCTCTTATTCAGAAAGGAAGGAATAAGAAAATAACAAGGAAGAATTGAATAAAAGCAAGACCAAAAGCCAGCAAGGGCCAACATGAAACCCTGTAGCTCTATGTCTTGTATCTGGTGCACATCATGGCGGGATGTGGCCCCTGGGTGACTTGTGTGGTTTTAGTCGCTTGCAGCCCACATGGCTACTCTCTTGGGCTGGCTGTACTATAGGTCTACAGCTTCTATTGGCAGTTTGTCCCATGTTCCTGGCATGTCTCACTTCCTGGAGTCTCCATTGTAGCTTCCCTCTCAGAGCTTTGGGCATCCCCTCCCAGGAACCATTTACAGGTACTCTGACCGTGAATCACAATTGCCTCCCAGACTTTCCTCTTACAGTCTTGGTGGAAGCCTGCATGACTCCACGGGTTCTGCATTCAGCACGTCTGCAAAGCTACCGTCCCATGGCTGATGACAAGGACTGATGTCAGCATGACCAATGAGGGAGATGCTCTCAAAACTCAACTGCTAGGACCTCTGAGTGCTTTACTCATTGAAATTAAGGGTTAATCCTTAGTAAAGTGCTTTTCTAAGCTGTTATGTGGAAGCAGGGCACCCACTGGTGCTCCTCTTAAGCAAAAGTCCTTGATGGGCAGGAAGATGGTCAACTTCTTTCTTTTTAAAAATATTTTATTTTTTATTTGAGTAACAGAGAGGGAGAGAGAGAAAGAGAGAGAGAGAGAGAGAGAGAGAGAGAGAGAGAGAGAGAGAATGGGTGTACCAGAACCTCTAGTAACTGCAAACAAACTCCAGACGCATGTGCCACTATGTACATCTGGCTTACATGGGACCTAGAGAGTTGAACCTGGGTCCTTAGGCTTTGCAGGCAAGCACCTTAAGCCATATCTCCAGCCCAAGATGGTCAATTTCTGAGATGCTTTGAAGGTATCTTACTATTGCCCTAGTGCATAGTGATGACTTCTTTTAAGAATCTGTACCTTCCTTCACCATGACTTTAAACATGTTTCATCTCTAGGCAAGAAGCAGGATTTAAAAAAAAATTTTTTTGTTTTTATTTTTATTTATTTGAAAGCGATGGACAGAGAGAGAGAAAGAGAGAGAGTCAGATATAGACAGAGAGAGAATGGGCACGCCAGGGCTTCCAGCCACTGCAAATGAACTACAGACGCGTGCGCCCTCTTATGCATCTGGCTAACGTGGGTCCTGGAGAATCAAGCCTCGAACCGGGGTCCTCAGGCTTCACAGGCAAGCGCTTAACCGCTAAGCCATCTCTCCAGCCCAAGAAGCAGGATTTTAAAATTTTCCTGCTCTGCTCTTTCGCTTGTGACTCTCACTACAAATCCAGCTGAAAGCACCGGTCATGCTGTGCCCTTCTGCCCTTTTCTCTTCTCCACTACGTTAAAGTAGTCACTTCATTTCCTTCCTTCCTTCCTTCCTTCCTTCCTTCCTTTCTTCCTCTTCTTCTTTTTTTTTTTTTTTTTTTTTTTTTTTTGAGGTAGGGTCTTGCTCTAGTCCAGGCTGACCTAGAATTCACCATGCAGTCTCAGGGTGGCCTCGAACTCATGGTAATCCTCTTTCCTCTGCCTCCCAAGTGCTGGGATTAAAGGCGTGAGCCACCACGCCCAGCTAAAGTAGTTTGTTTTCATTTGCCTCTCATCCTAAAATTATTCCAAATCAAATAGAAGCAAAAGGAACAATAGTAATTGCTATTGCTAATGAATGTTGTATCCTCCAAAAACTTATATGTTGAAACCTTGCTACCAATGAGACAATATTATTATCGGTGTAGGGCCTTAGGAAGTGATCAGACACAGAGTACAGTTTTATGAAGTGGTATTAATGACCTGATGAAAGAGGCTACACAGGAAGTTATCTTGTACCCTTTTACCATGTGAACACACAGTGAAAAGGTGGTATCTAAGAATAGAAAATGGCCTTCTGCACTAAACACAGAAGGTTCTGGCAACTTGATCTTGGATTTCCCAGTTTCCAAACTGAGAAATAAAATTCTGTTGTTTATAAGTGACTCAGTCTACAACATTTTTGCTATAGAAACCTTAATGGACTGAGCACTAGCCAAATGCTATATATTTTGAAGTAGACACAAACATCCCATTATAATAAGTTTTCTGATTGATTGTAGAGAATCTCATAAAATAAATAATCCATGAATTTCCAAGTTTCTGCCTCAATTCATGCAAGAACATCAAACTTATGACTTTCTTCCATAACCCATCCATACTGCAAGAGAGAAACAACTGTACAAAAGAAAAAAAAAAGGAAGATTGAATTCAGAAGTGAAGGAAAATCATATTAACCTAATATCTCCAATAAATCATATGCAGGCTCTCTTAGGCAATCTGAGGGCACATATGTTTTCATATTTTGCACACTGCTGGAGTTCAATAGGAAAGAGTACAGACTAGGCAGTGTGTCTTGAGACATGTTTCTATGCTTACTTGCCTGACTTGGTTCTTTTTACTTCCCATGGTCATTGAGAAATTATCACCCATCAATCAGGGTTATAGAACTTATCTAAAGTTTTGAGATATTAGCTGTGATAGATTAATGTGGTCACTACATGAATGTAAATAAATACATTTATTAAACTGACAATTGCAGGCAAATGTGTCATGAGCAAGCTAAGAAATCTTTCTCTCAGTTTCTGCAGCTTGTGCCTAATTAGTAAATGCTGTTTCCCTTGAAAACAACATAATTTGCCATTAATGATAGTTCTCATTAAAAAAAATGGTTTTTAGGAAGAATTTCTTGTTAATGAGAAAATTTACCCAAGCTATCTATCTAAATAATATTAACTATAAAATAAGTCAGTTATGAATAAATATATTTAATGGTACCTAAAAAAATTATTAAAGAAGAAACTAGAACTTAGGTTTGGATTCCATCATTATGGAAAGATAAATAGTAATGAAAAATGCTCACTTCTAATACAGTTATAACATAAATCATTAAAAATCATGAGTAAAGGGAAATTAATACAATGCTTATTTTTTTGAGTTAGTAGGCTATTTTAGAACAATTTTTGGTTTTAGAAAGTTGAGCAGCTTAGAGGATTCTCATTGCACACAGTCCATATGGAAATGCCTCCAGAAAACTTGCTGTACTTGATATATGGCATATTTGTTACCATGAATGAACCAATAATAATATCATTACTGGCTAGAGTCTGCAGTTTATATTGAGGCTTCCTCTTTAGATTGTACATTCTGTGGCTTTTGAGGAATGTCAAATGGCATTTGTCCACATTTTAATATCACACATTTTTGCTCTAAAAAACGTTACTTCCCATTTGTTCATTCTTCCATTCATTCTCCTAAATATGCAATAAATATTTAGTTCATAGGTTTTTAAGATTAAAGATAGTTTTGCAAAAGACTTGATGGTATACATTTAAAATTTCAATCACTTCATATATATATATATATATATGTATATATATATATATGTATATATAATATGTAATTATACTGGAAGAAGCATTAGAAGATCTGAGTTATCCTAAAAAAATAAGTAGACACAGTTATTACCCCTAAGGAAAAAAACACATATTCTTTACCAAGATCAAACTACATTCAAAAAGTGAATGATTTCAATCTTAACCATGATTTTCTAGGGTACTAAGGCTTATGAGACTAGTGTCATTTTCATGTATAAGAAAGGTGACATGGCAGATTGGTATGAGATCAACAGTCTCCTCCATAAATTCTGTCCATACCTGGGTCTGTATGGACAACAAACTGAAGCCCTACCTTGCACTGTACAGAAAGGCCTAAATGTGAAACTCAAAATTACCAAGCAATTAGAAGACAACAAATAAACATATCTCCATGAGATCAAGGATAGAGAATAATATGCATATATTGACTCTGAGAAATAAGGAGATACATGCTAGATGTCCAATAGCAGTTACTGAATTGAATATAACATTCTTTTATAGTTTTAGATATAGCCTTTATGTTGTATATATATTTACTATACTATATACTATATAGCATCTCCTCCTTCAGAAAATACAACCCATTCCCACTGTAAAATAGTATAGCAGCAATACATTTTTAATATTGTTCAGTGAGATTTACTTTATGTGCACTGTGGTGAACTTATTGCATACAAATGCCTCATAGACTTCAAGCATTCTTTGCCTTGTACTTCATATAATGGGTTCTATTTTATTATTCAAATAATGCCACAAGCTGACATTCTATTACTAAAATGTAGACATAAAATATGAGGAAAGAACAGCATATAGTAAAAAATGGCCACCTTTAAAAATTATTTTTTAAGGGATAGAACATGAAATATGACTCTTTTCTGCGGCGAGCCCCCTGACCCGCAGGGAAGAACGACCACAAGACGAGGATCCTTCTTGATCACACTTTTATTGGAGAGCTCTTGGTTAACAGAAAGGTTGATGGCGAGGGGCGAGGAGGCGGGATGTGCAGCTACTTTTATAGAGGGAAGTGCAATGAGGCGCCCACTGATTGGTTGCTACCAGCTTGCCACCACCAGGCGCCACGGGATAGGCTCAGGACAGGTTGCGTCAAGCGCATGCGCGTACCTTGAATACGGTTGGCGCCAAGGCACTGTCGTAAAGAAGCTGAACACCACGAGGTTAGCGCCATCTTGTAATGGCGGATTAGATGTGGCTTCCTGCAGTGCCAGCGCCATCTAGTGTTGGCAACTAGATGTGGCCCCCTGCAGTTCCCCCTTTCTATTATAATGCGCAGCAGGTGAAGGTAGAGGTTTGATCTCTGATAAACAAAAGGACATTGTGAAGACCCCAGGCCAGGTGGCCAGCCAGGCTGGTGCCTCACCTGTCCGGTACCTTTTCTCAGAGATGGGATGTCGGTACCAACCCATATGCAATCAAACATGCCCTCCATGAGGCTGCTAAGAGCATACCTCATGTGCAGTACTTTGTCTCGCATCCTGAGCGTGATGAGTGCCGTGCTCCCAACACCAACCCTCTGCCCATCCTTGTGCAATGGGCACTTCAGGCCCTAAGGGTGCAAGGGCCAGGGGAAACTAGGTGCTCTTTAGGGCCGACAGCCAAATCTGGGGGGAGGACCCACACTCCAAAGCGGCAAGTGCCTGAGAAATGACCACCTTGTCCCGCCTGGTCTGGGCTCGCAGGCGGCAAACCAACCAGAGGCAAAGCACACATCCTCCCAAAAGTATATATGACTTTCTCAATACCCCCAGAAGTATTAAGACGCGTCCAGGATGGTCCGTATAATTTGCAAAAGATATTGAGAAGTACTATTTTCTGCACCAAATCTGGAATTACGTCTCTCTTGGGAAATTTTTCCCCATATCCTATCATCCTTAAACCAACCAAAGGCCTGTTTTCTCAGCCCTATACAAAAATTACGGGGTGAATCAATTGTGAAGCAAAGGGCTCCGATTTTCTCAAAACTCCGATCTTCCCCTAAGCTGACATACGTGGTATCCCCAATCACAGTGGGGAGACCCAGCTCCTTCTGAGTTGTGAAGAAGCGAGGGAAGACCGCTGCAGCATGATGTACTGGCAGGGGCTTAGGAAAGGCTGACAAGATGCCCCAGCGTTGTTCTCCTCTACTGAGTGCCAAGCACTGGAGGGTCAGCATCCACAGACTCGTCCACATCTGGTTTTTCTGGTTTCTCAGGATCATCCTGGCTCTCCAAGCTGTCCTCTAGAGAAGGTCGGACCGTCTTCACCAACCGACTAGGAACCCAGTGGGGTGATTCTTGGTCCTGTGGAAAAACACAAACAGCTCCCCTGGATCTTATTAAAATAGGATCCGGGCCTCTCCATTGACCAGTCAAAACATCTTTCCACTTAACCATCTCCTGTGGCCTGTTAGGCTCTGAGCAATGACGGTCAGCCGCCGAATGGCCCTGACTGTCCAAATTTTAAAAATTAAGAGTAAAGAGTGCTATGGATATAGTCACTCGTGGGACTGAGGGCAGAGCCTCCTCGACTCCCCCTTTTTGTTTTATTAAATAAGACTTTAGAGTGCGATGAGCCCGTTCTATAATACCCTGTCCTTGAGGATTATACGGGAGACCTGTCAAATGGGTCACTCCCATCTGGTGACAGAACTGTCCAAATTTTTGAGAAGTATAAGCTGGTCCATTGTCAGTTTTAAGAATTTTGGGCTTCCCCCAGGCACTCCACGCCTCAAGGCAGTGTTGAATAACATGGGCTGCTTTCTCCCCGGTTAATGGGGAAGCAAACATAACTCCAGAACAAGTATCAATGGAAACATGTAAATATTGTAATTTGCCAAAAGATGGGACGTGAGTAACATCCATCTGCCAAATTTGTAATGGGCGAATTCCTCTGGGATTAAAGCAAGGAGAGACTAAAACAATGTAAACTCAACCACCATCAAACAAACATCAAACTTCTGCAGTTCAAGTTCAATAGCCTTGAAAAGCAGGTTCCTCCTCCAGTCAACTCTTTCCAAAAGTGTTTGCATTTCTATGATAGCCTTTCCTCAGGCATCCTTTCCATTGTTTTAATGTAAAGCAGTTGGAACATCTTCCTTAAGATTGCTAATGTGTTTGACAATAGCAGGTTCAGTAACCTAAAACCAGTCTCAGTGCCTGTAATTTTAACTTGCTTGAGGTTTTCCAGCTTAAAATCTTAAATCTCTCAGTCCAATATCTCTAGCCAAGCACATCAGTCCATTACAAATTTAACCTTGATCAAACACTCTGGGCCTGGGCAGCAGGACGCAGCCAGCCCTTATGCCAGTAGCCCAGTTCCAACAAAGTCCTCTGCAGTCTTTCCTTTCCCTTAGAAAGCTCAATGAGGGCATAATCATAAACTTCACCCATTTCTCTAAGCTCATCTTGTAAGCTTTTATCCTTTTTTTCCCTTTGTATTTCCTTTTTTGTTTTTTTCCTTTTCCTAGGCCTAGCTGGGGTTTCCCCATTTGTATCTGACTCAGAAAGACTATCCTGATGCCTTGCCAACGCTTTCCGTCCCTGTCTAATAATGTCTGTGTGGCTACCTTGACTTAGACAAGAATGAATAACAAAGGCAATAAAAAACAAAACCCAGAAGGGAAGGAAAACGGCAAGGATCAGATTAAAGTCTAGGTCAGAAAACTGCATGACTGGGGATGACTTACCGACGTCTTCCTCTCCGTGTGTCAAGTTCTGAATCCTCTTCGGCCCCTCGCCTGGTGACCACAAGGCTCCCGGCATCCCGGGATTTCGGCACCAGTTTGCGGCGAGCCCCCTGACCCGCAGGGAAGAACGACCACAAGACGAGGATCCTTCTTGATCACACTTTTATTGGAGAGCTCTTGGTTAACAGAAAGGTTGATGGCGAGGGGCGAGGAGGCGGGATGTGCAGCTACTTTTATAGAGGGAAGTGCAATGAGGCGCCCACTGATTGGTTGCTACCAGCTTGCCACCACCAGGCGCCACGGGATAGGCTCAGGACAGGTTGCGTCAAGCGCATGCGCGTACCTTGAATACGGTTGGCGCCAAGGCACTGTCGTAAAGAAGCTGAACACCACGAGGTTAGCGCCATCTTGTAATGGCGGATTAGATGTGGCTTCCTGCAGTGCCAGCGCCATCTAGTGTTGGCAACTAGATGTGACCCCCTGCACTTTTCATTTAAAGACTATACATTTCTTTAAAAAACTACTCAAGTTCAAGTGTTTTCCTTTTTTAAAATATTTAGTAATGTATTTATTTGTGAGAGAGAGTCAGATAGAGTCAGACAGAAAGAGAGTGAGTTTGGCATTCCAGATCCTCCTGGAACTGCAAAGAGCTCCAGATGCTTGTGATACTTTGTAAAGCATCTGGCTGTATGTAGACATTGAGGAATTGAACCTGGGTCATCAGGCTTTGCAAGCAAACTCCTTTAACCTCTGACTCCTCTCTAGCCCTCAAGTGTTTTCTTTCATATTTTTTTTAAAAAAAATTATTTGAGAGAGAGAAAGAGAGGCAGGTAGAGGGAATGGGTATGCAAACAAACTCCAGATCCATGTGCCACCTTGTGCATCTGGCTTATGTGGGTCCTAGTAATGGAACCTGGGACCTGGGGCTTTGCAGACATGCGCCTTAACCACTAACCCATCTCTCCAGCCTGCAAGTGTTTCCTTAAGGGTAACGGGATTTTTTCATTGAGAGAGGTGGCATTTTTACAGTTTGTCCAGCTTATTAATGAAAAAGTTACATTCCTACGTTGGGAAAGGGAAGCTAAGGGTGGGGGAATTTTAATCTTGTAATGACAAAGTGAATTTTGCTATAGGATTTTTGCTAGTACCAGTGCTTTCAGGGATATTATGGGCTGGATTGTGTCTTTCTCAAATTTATATGTTGAAGTCTGGATCCTCCAAGTGACTGTATGTGGAGACACACCTGTGAAGAGTGAAAAAGTTACCTGAAGTCATAAGGGTGGAGCCTGATTTCAATGGGGCTGGAGTTTTCAAAGAACAGGAACCTGCATTTGAGGGTTGTCTTTCTGCCATGTGAGTAATAGTGGGAAGGCAAGCTGTCTACAAGCCAGGAAGAGAGCTCCCTCCAGTAGCTGAAATGACTACTCCTTTTTACTTTCAATAGTTATGTGAGACAGAGAGAAACAGATAGAAAGAGGTAGACAGAGAGAAAGAAAGAATATGAACCTGCCAAGGCCTCCTGCTATGGCAAATGAACTCCAGATGCATGTACTACTTTTTTTTTTTTTGAGGTAGAGTTTCACTCTAGTCCAGGCTGACCTGGAATTCACTATGTAATCTCAGGGTGGTCTCGAACTCACGGTGATCCTTCTACCTCTGCCTCCCGAGTGCTGGGATCAACGGCGTGCGCCACCACACACGACTATGTACTACTTTTTGCATCTGGCTTTATGTAGGTACTAGGGAATCAAACCCAGACTTTAGGCTTTGCAAGCAAGCATCTTTAACTGCTGAGCCATTTCTTCAGTCCCCTGACTGGTCCTTTGGCCTCAGACTACCTGGCCTCCTGAACTGTGAGAAAGCAACTTCTCTTGTCTAAGCCATTCATCTATTGTTTTTTTTTTCTTCTTTTTCTGATGGCAGCCCAAGTGGCTAATATATAAGAGCTACCAATGCATGGGTACAAAGCCCAGGCCTCACTGACAAAATGTAACCTTGGTCATAGCTAGCATCTGCTCTACTTTTTTGTTTGTGGTACAGCATCACTGTAGTCCATGCTTACCTGGAATTCACTAGGTAGTCTCACCTATCGCTGCCTTCTGAATGCTGCTGGGATTAAAGGCATGTGCCACTGCACCTGGCCTATATCTGCTGTATCATAAGAGCCTTTTCTGTCCATCAGTGATAACATTAGCATGGTTTTTACAAACACTTTTTTATGTTTGTTTCATAATAATTTTATTATTTAGCTTTTCTATTGAAGTACCCTTGCACTTCATTAGACAACATCCCTCATGTAGCTCACAATTTCATGGGTCAGCACAGTGATCTCATCAAGGGAGTTTCCAGTTTTTGTAGTGTTAGCTGGGCTCTCTCACAGGTATGGTGGTCATTGGAAGGTCTGCTTGGTGGATCTGTCTCTGGAGGGTATCTGGTCATCAGCTGGGAGGCAAAGCTGATTGGACTGCTGCTCTCTGACCATCTAACTGACCAGCAAGGATTTGTGCATGGGATAACTCGCATTCAAGAAGCCAGACCAGATCCAGGCTCAGAATTTCTCCTTAAAATTTCCCCCCCCAAAGTAAAATGACTAGAAATTGAAAGGACAGGGACATGTCTTGTTTCTTGCTGCAGAAAGGGGCAAAGCATTGCAGCTGTTTCTTCAATCTATCCAGTCAGTCAGTGTATAAGATCGCTCCGCTAGTAGTGTTATGGCTGGGCTAACCAAGAGTTACCCATGGCAATGAAAACTATTTTCCCAATTTATTAATCACAGACAACTCTAGCTATAAACTCTTTCCAAAGACAGAAAATCCCCTTCAGAAAACTGAGAAAAGAAGTTGAGTTACATAAGTGTCTTCATGTAAACAACTTTCCCCTACTTCCCTGATAGTGTTTTAAATGTTTTCCACCCTCTGTGTGGTTTTCATTTCATTTCTCCAAGCTCCAGAAAAATTATCAAGTAATAAACTCTAGATTGTGTGAGCAGTCTAACACATGTAGCTATAAGGGGAAAACAAGATACTTGAGACACATTTGAAAAAGAATTCTATGGGTAGCTTAGCACATACTTCTAAGGGGCTGAGAGCTGAACTTCTGGTAGCACTCAGATGACATTTTGGCCTTTATTTCATGATTTTTTTTCCCCTCAGTTGAAATATATACCAGTCTTTTGGAAGATAGTTTTAAGCCTGCATATATTTTAAGATCAAAGGAATATTAGCATTATTTGTTGGCAAAAAGTGACATGACTTTCCCAGCATCAAAGCTATTTAAAGTTCTGAAAATACAATTCCACTATTCATCTGTTTCCCTTTCGGAAGTAGTGTGTAGTGCACTCCAGATATTGTAGTATGCTTGGACGGGATGCTAAGATGCAATCTCAGTTGAAATAAATTGAAGTCCCTATTAGATACCGAATAGCAGCAGGAAGGAAATTGGTTTCCTTTAATCTTCCACAGAAGGAGGCAATCTCTTCAAGGAAAGTAATGATTTTTGTGTATGATTGTATTGTTTGATGATGAACTTACATGTTTATAGGCTAAATGATATTCTCTGAACAGAAGGTGCATAGTAAATACTTATTTTCATAATTTCCTCTAAACAAGTTACTATTCTGTCATGCCGAACACTATATAACAACATAGTTAATTTTTTTCACACCCTAATTAAATCATTCCTTTAGATATTGATTTTATTCACTTATAAATGTGAAAATAATTCTTTAAATTAAAAAATTACTTGCCTTTGTGTGCATGTGCATACGCATGTGTGTGCATGTGTGTGTATGTGCGTATGCATGTGCGTGTGCGTGGATGTGCGTATGCATGTGTGTGTGCATGTGCGTGGAGTCTGCTAGTGCCACAGCACATGTGTGGAGATCGAAGGATACATTCAAGGTGCCCATGCTCCATTTTCAGGAAGACTGGGTTCTCTTGCTACCGCAAATAGATCTTGTTCACGAGCTTCAGATTCTTAGATCTTGTTCACGAGCTTCAGATTCTTATATCCACCTCCCGTTATCATGGGCACACATGTAATCACAGATGCATGTGCCACTTTTCTTCTGGCCGTATGTGGGTACTGGAGAAACTGAACTCAAGCTGGCGGGCTTTGCAAGCATCAACTGCTGAGCCATCTCCCCAAAACCATAAGAAATTATTATCAAACAAAAGAGCAGAGAAGTTCCTTGTTCTAGATACCTGGCTAGGGGTGGGGTGAGAGCACAGCTTGTCTTGGCTGGCACTTTGCTGGTCATAGTGATTCAAAGAATGAGTCTGAAAAGACTTCATAATCCTGAGCAAATTGGAGAGTTGGAATTTGAAATTACAAAATTAGCAGTAATTGTTTAAACTTTCTCTTCTCTGTATTTATACTTAATCCACACCTCTTTCTTTCCTTTCTTTCTTCCTCTCTTTCTTTCTTTCTTTCTTTCTTTCTTTCTTTCTTTCTTTCTCTCTCTCTCTCTCTCTCTCTCTCTCTCTCTCTTTCTTTCTTTCTTTCTTTCTTTCTTTCTTTCTTTCTTCCTTTCCTCCTTCCTTTCTTCCTTTCTCCCTCATTTATTTTGTTTTTCGAGAGAGATATTGGATGGCTGCACCAGGACATCCTGCACTGCAAATAAATGCCAGATGCATGCACTTTGTGCATGTGGTTTTATGTAGGTACTGGAGAATTGAATCTGGATCTTCAGATTGTGCACACAAGCACTTTTAACCACTAAGTCATCATGATAGCCCCTATCCTCACATTCTTAAATTTAAAAAAATCTAAAAATAGGTGGAAGACATTATGATTCTTTACCTCTGATATTTCAGCAATTATTTCCCAACAAGTGTGATCTCTTTCATAATTACAATATTTTAAATATATTTATAAAATCAGGTGTTGGGCTGGAGAGATGGCTTAGCGGTTAAGCGCTTGCCTGTGAAGCCTAAGGACCCTGGTTTGAGGCTTGATTCTCCAGGACCCACGTTAGCCAGATACACAAGGGGGCGCACGCGTCTGGAGGCCCTGGGGCACCCATTTTCTCTCTCTCTCCCTCCCTCTTTCTCTCTCTGTCTGTCGCTCTCAAATGAATAAATAAAATTAAAAAAATCAGGTGTTTAGGAATACCTAATTCATATTGCATATTCATATTTCATTGAGAATTTTCAAATTAAATTTATTAACAACCTCCTTCATTGAGGTTTCATTGAACATTTTCAAATTAATTAACAACCTCCTTCATTGAGGTTTTGCCATATTGTTATCTTTTAAAATATACTTTTCCTGTTTGTCTTGTCCCTGACATTTTTGAAAAGTATATTTTGAAAAGTCTTGGGTATAATGTTCCTGGATTTGTGTTTGCTGAGTTTCCTTTGGTTCAGATTCAGCATGGACTTCCTCAGGTAAGGACATCCCTGAGGTGAGGCAGGAATGTCACCAAGGTAATGCTGTGCCCTTCTCCTGCATCAGAAGATGCAGGATGTTGGCTTGTACTCATGTTGGTGACATGGGAAAATTAGTTTTCACCTTCTAGTTCTAGCATCTGTTGAGATGTTTGGGCATCATTCCTTCCAGATGTACTGCCATTATGTTGCCATTTAATCATATGGAAGACTGTCACAGTTTTGAGTCCATCAATTTGGAATGAACTTTATTATATACTTATTTGATCAGATGACCCACTAATATTCCCTCCAGGTAATATGCTTTGAGAGTTGCAGTGATTTCAAGGTTTGGAGATCCCACTGAAATCAAACAAATTCATCTAGTTTTTGTCCTTTCCCAAGTGCAGTGGGAATAGTGTTGTGCCTTGGAAAAATCTCTTCGAAGACTCCAGAGATTAGCAGCAAGAATGTCCTGTTGTTACTCTCTTCTATAGCTCATTAGCCAAATACATTTACTGACTATCTCTTGTCCACAGCATATTTTACCAGATGCTGTTTCAGAGAGCTATTTTTAAGTTATCTAAGCACAGCTGATGAGGAATTTTGGAGACCACATCTTGTCCTATTATTTGTCTGCCGGGGGTCCTTCCTGCATATCCATTGCTAATTGCATAGTTCTTAAGATTCAAAGAGCAAATCATATCTGCTAGCCACACATCAACGACTGTCTTTGTTGCACCATAGATCATCAGAGGAGATGTTGATGCATATAAGTGAGTGCAAACGGGGAACAAACGAGTGCCGCGGAATGCTGCGCTATGCCTAAGAGGGCCACTGCCAAGTTGAATTCTGAGCACCTGGCATGACCTGCACAAGACCAAGAAGTTATGCCGGGTGTGGTGGCGCACGCCTTTAATCCCAGCACTTGGGAGGCAGAGGTAGGAGGACTGCTGTGAGTTCGAGGCCACCCTGAGACTCCATAGTGAATTCCATGTCAGCCTGAGCTAGAGTGAGACCCTACCTTGAAAAAAAAAAAGTGAGGAGTGTGTGTGTGTGTGGGGGGGGGGAGGGGGAATAGCTCAGTCAGTAAAGTGCTTGCCTCATAAGCATGAGGACCTGAGTTTTATCCTAGAATCCATATAAATACCAGGTGTGGTACAAACCCAGGATTGCTCCGAAATGCCAGCACTGGGAAGGAAGAAACAGGCTGACCCCTGGGTCTTGCTGGCTATCTAGTCTAGTCTAGACTAATTGGCGAGCTCCAGGCCAATGAGAGGTGCGCATGTGAATGAGCTTGTCCTCTGGCCTCTACATGCATGTGTTCTCATGTGCATGCACTCTCGTATGAACATCCATATATACATACATGCACACCACCATGCATATACACATGCACAAAAGCAAACAAACAAGCTAACTTAGAAGGGCCCTTCGGATTGGTGTGGAGCCTTCATGACATTGCTGTGTTTCATGGTGAGCCATGGCTTTCATAGGGCAGGAGAGGCTCTAGCAGATTGGCAGATCTGGGTCATTCAGACCCAACATGTAAATTTTTTTTGGTTTTTTTTTTTTTTTTAATTTTTTTTGTTCATTTATTTATTTATTTATTTGAGAGCGACACAGAGAGAGAAAGAGGCAGATAGAGAGAAAGAGACAGAATGGGTGCGCCAGGGCTTCCAGCCACTGCAAACGAACTCCAGACACGTGCACCCCCTTGTGCATCTGGCTAATGTGGGTCCTGGGGAATCGAGCCTTGAACCGGGGTCCTTAGGCTTCACAGGCAAGCGCTTAACCGCTAAGCCATCTCTCCAGCCCTTTTTTTTGGTTTTTCAAGTTAGGGTCTCACTCTAGCCCAGGCTGACCTGGAATTCACTATGTAGTCTCAGGGTGGCCTTGAACTCACAGTGCTCCTCCTACCTCTGCATCCTGAGTGCTGGGATTAAAGGCGTGAACCTCCATGCCTGGCTAAATTGGGCTTTTAATTTACTGAGCATTCAGAAGTGGTAACAGGGGCAGACAATGGGGCGTATCTGGGTCATTTGAAGTCAGATGTGGCAAGGATTGTATAGGGCTGAGTTTCCTAAGGAAGAAGTTGATGGTAAGCCAAGAACTGTACCTGTGAGTCTTTGCAAGGCTTTAACATCTGAATGAGCAGTTCATCGAAGGAGTACCAAAGGAGTGGGAAAATGGGGGTGTGCAGGTGATCCTAGGGTACTGGTATTTTGGGGAATCCCCCAATACTGGCCCACTTTCACCCTCCACCTTGCACAAGTTGCCTGTCCTTTCTACAGCTTGATAGAAAAGGGGAGAAACTCAGGCGTGGGATGAAAAATTCCGAGAATTTTGAGTGAGCTGAGACCATTGCAGGACAGGTTAAACACCGTGTATATCCAGTGCACTGTAGGGTTGGAAGTTACTAGAATGCCAGCTGAGGGCTGTGACAGAAACATCGAATATAAACAGACCCGTGGGTCTTTGGTTCTGGTCATGGAAGTGGTGGGCAGGTCAGAGCAAGGCACCAGGCCTGAACTGCACATGGTATATAAGGTATCACATCACCGGGAGCAGCGACAACAGCTTATGGGTTTCACGGTTGGACTAAATGACTTTCAGCCAAGCCTCTTTCTGGAGAGGTACAGGACCCAGTCCTGAGAAAGAAGCAGGCCTAGCTATAGAAATAACGTGGTGTTCACAAGCCCTGTCATCAATGCCATGCAGGCTGTGCTGGGAACAGTGTTCTTTCAAGTCACTGAGCCTTCCTTGGTAATGAAACCAACAGCCAAAATACACAAAGTAGTGAAAGGCACGCTGTCCGTCTCTGTAAATTCTGGTGCCCTAATGGCGTTAGCAGGGGTTTCAGAGAGGAATGCAAATGAATACCAGCACCACGGATTTGGAGAGGGAAGGTGTAGCCAGCAGTCTGGATACTAGTGACCCATGACCTCTGACCATCTGTACTGAGAGTTGGGCTGTGTGCAGAGGTCTGACTTTATGAACGGCTCAGTAGGAAAGGGGAAAACTGTAAGGTGCTCAGCCACTGTGAGGACAACAGGCGGGGAAGGAAATACAAACTAGAATTCAACAGGAATCAGACCTCTGGTAATTTTTCATGTGGTAGCCCAGAGTCCTCCCAGAAACCTACAAACAGGTCTCCCTCTGAAATCTGGGCTGTTCCCCTATGGGTAACCCTGGAGGCTGCTCATTGCTTCATATACAATCCAGCCACAGGGGAGCCAACATAGGCTTGAAAATAACTAAGTCTGCAGGCATCCCCATGAAATTTTATGAAGGTTTGGATGGCTGCTCATATGCGAAGCTTATTCTCAATTACAGCCATGGCAGACGAACACTGTGATGGGACAAGTATGTCAATGACCTGTCTTGTTTGAAGTGTATAGGGTTCGTGCATGCCAGAGAGGGATGTGAGTATGCCCAACTCCATGCTATGAGTGGATGCCCCCAGAGACCTGATAGTGACAAGGACACTCATTTCATAAATACTGTATATAGAACTGGGCTGACAACAGCCAGCCATAATACTACTTGCATCTGCCTTACAACCCTTCAGGAGGTTGATTAATAGAAAGACTAGGCTGTTAAAAATGCAGTTGAAGAATTTGAACACAGGTATTCTGCAAAGGTAAAAAAAAAAAAAAAAAAAAAAGAAAAAAGAAAAAAAAAAAGACATACCCAGAAGTTATAAGGTTACTTAGTGCAAATCCTAATACCTAGAGTGAGAGATCCCCCTACAAGTTGTTGGCCAGGGAGGCCCTTGTGGTGCAGAGCCCCCTAACTCCCACCTCCAAGAGCCCATTACCATTGCTGCTAGTAGCACGCCAGAACTACATTTTAATATTTTAAAATATTTATTTATTTATTTATTTATTTATTTAGGGTTTTTGAGGTAGGGTCTCACTCTGGCTCAGGCTGACCTGGAATTCACTATGTAGTCTCAGGGTGGCCTTGAACTCTTGGCAATCCTCCTACCTCTGCCTTCTGAGTGCTGGGATTAAAGGAGTGCGTTACCACGCCCGGCAATATTTTTTATTTATTTATTCATTTTATTTGAAAGAGAAAGAGGGAGGGGGAGAGAGAGAGAGAGAGAGAGAGACAGAGAGGGAGACAGAGAGGGAGAAAGAGAATGGGCGCTCCAGGGCCTCCAGCCACTGCAAATGAACTCCAGACACGTGTGCCCCCTTGTGCATCTGGCTAACGTGGGTCCTGGGGAATCAAACCAGGGTCCTTTGGCTTTGCAAACAAACGCCTCAACCACTAAGCCATATCTCCAGCCCCAGAACTACATTTTAAGACTTTGCTGTTATCGACATCACACATCTTGGTTGCAAGACGTGAAGAAATAAAGCCGAGTTGGAGGCTTCTTCCTTTCCAAGTAGCTTTCCTAGTAGCAGACGACACTGTGCAGGCGCTGGGGGAGAACTACTGCCAACAGTCTTACTCAGCTAGCCTTTCAGAAATGTTAACATGGAAAATAGAATTCATTCATGTCTTTCTCTTGCTTTTTTAAAAAAATGATTTCCATTTTATTTTTCTCTCCCAGTAGATAGTGTTTTCTTAGTTTATAGGAACCTAGTTTCTTACATGCACTTTTGTGGGGGTTGTTGGCAAGCCTAAGGTGGGATATTCGCTTTGGTCTTCGGGCCTCCCAGGTGTGTTACATAACAATGCTGGGACCAGCACAGCTCACGTGGTAGTTGAGCTTCATGGAAGGCAGGCGAAGTGCCCATGCTTCAAAGAACTCACTTCAGGTGGCTCCTGATGGCTGTGGCCCACTGTGTCTCACACAATGAGCGCTTTAATGACTGTGTCCTTCTTTGGGTGTCCATGGCGAGCAGCTGATGTGCAGCATGCAGGCATGGCCTTTTCCTGGACACTACCCTTCCTTCCTGTTTGTTGTCTTGAAAGCAAGGGCTCGAGAATAATAGAATTCACTTATTAGTAAAATATAGACCCGTGAGTATGATATGATTAGATAAGCTCTAAATTTGTTTTCAGTCAGAAAATGGGAATCATACTTGTTGTCAATCCTCAGCCTCTGAGTGCTGGGAACAAGGTATGCGCCATCATGCGCGCCTTCTCAATGCCTAATTCTATGCTTTTGTACCTAGTACAGGAAGTTGAGATTAAACTAGTAGTCGTTTCTTTTTGACTGGAGGCTCAGTGTTGTTCCAGGAATCCATAATTTCATCATCCCTTTATACATTTAAAATCTGTTTCTTACAGCCAGGCGTGGTGGCGCATGCCTTTAATCCCAGCACTCGGAAGGCAGAGGTAGGAGGATCGCCGTGAATTTGAGGCCACCCTGAGACTTCATGGTGAATTCCATGTCAGCTTGAGCTAGAGTGAAACCCTACCTCGAAAAAAAAAAATCTGTTTCTTAGAATTTAAATTTCTTTTCAGCTTGGAGATCTCTATACTTTAAAGTCATGTTGTTGGACAGTTATACACTCTGTATTCTTTTCAAGGGACAGCAATGCTATCTGCTTTCAAGTCAGTCCTATTATGGTATAGATTCCAAATTGCTCTATGATAAAAACTGGGCTGTATTTATCAACTTCTGTTTTCAGGTCACCCTGCAATGGAATACCCATGAAACATCTTATGGGAAAGAACTGGGAGTTTTTTTTTTTTTTTTTAATAGAAGCATTCAATGTTGAGAGAAAAATGTGAAAGGAAAGATGATTGCAGAGAAAGAAGAAAAGTTATCTGAGAGAGAGAGAGAGAGAGAGAGAGAGAGAGAGAGAGAGAGAGAAGAAACAAAGTGATGAGTGAGACAAGCTTCCAGGGAAAACACCATGTAAACAGGACCTTAAGTCTTCCCTACTGTTAGAAAATTATCTACCTAAGATTTTTTGTATTTTAAAAATCATTTCTGTTTCTTCTTCATAATCCTCTCTTCTTCTTTCACTTGATTTTAGGGTATCGTGTATATATCCATTTATGCAGGGACACAGGAAATAGCAATGGTGAAAAATGTACAAAACAGAAATTGTTGGGCATCATGCAAAATGTCAATGATAAGTGTATTAGATGAGTGTTGTCATCTTACACATGAGAAAGAAGAAAGTTTAATGGTAGATTGAAAACCTTTGGCTAGCTTGCTTGATAAGCAATGCAACTCATGGAGATTTCTAGGGTCTTACTGATTTGTAAAATAATTTTATTGCAATCTTAACGTTTTATGGGTATGCTTGAGAAGAATGACATGTAGCTAAAATCAAACTGATTTATATATTAAGAGCTGTTATGAATATGTACAGTTTCCATCAAACAGAAAGTTTATCAGTAATAAAACACTCCATTAAATAGTCTGTCTCAGGTAAGTCATAAGGGACTGAGTACCATGTATTCCTTTATTCTGAACAATCCATCTTCCCTTCTTAAAGCATCTACCCTTTAACTCAGTGAGTCATAGTTTGGCCCCCCGAGTATTATAGGCCCAGTTTTTTCACTTTTAAAAATAGTTTATTTATTTATTTGCAAGCAGGGGGGAGAGAGAGAGAGAGAAGGAGAGATTGATAGATAGAGAGAGAGAGAGAGAGGGAGAGAGAATGGGTGTGCCACTGCTTCTTGCCACTGTGAAAGAATTTTAGACGCATGTGCCACTTTGTGTATCTGGCTATACATGGATACTGGAGAACCAACCACAGGCCATTAGGTTTTGCAAACAAGCACCTTAACCACTGAGCAATCTCTTCAGTCCCAGACAATGACTTATAAACCATGTATCAGCAGACATCTTCAATATTTCTTGAAACCTTTTCCTTAGGAATTTTTCTAGTAGCTTTGTAGTTTTAGGTTTTACCCTATGCATTTAACTTGCTTGGACCTGATGTCTATATAAGAGGTAAGATACAGGGCTATTGTTCTTTTGTATAGCCAGGTTTTGCAATGACATTTATTAAGGACACTGTATTTTCCTGATAGTGTATTTTCAGCAACTTTTTTTTGAAATCAATTGGCCATAGTTGTGTGAACTTAGTTTAGAGTCCTAGTCCTCATTCATCTGTCCTATGAGGATGTCTGTATCTATATATGTACGAGGTATGATGCACCACAGTAGGTTCCCAGTGTGGATGGGGTAACTGAGGTTGCAGAAACCCAGCCCCCTGGTCTGACCTGTTCATGGGACCTCTGTCCTGGTGAGTGAGTACCGCTGATGAACTCTGCCTTAGATCCCAGCTACGCGTCTTTTCTCCTCAGTAACATTTTCTTTTCTTCACTGCTAAAACATATTTCTAAACGCTACTATCATTTCTGCCTGTGTCAAGTTACTTATTACAATAAAAATTGCTGGAGAACAAGAGCTATTTTCACTCTTTTTTTACTTAACAACATGCATAGCACAGCTCTGCTGATACAAATTATACAACATAAAATCGCCATGATATACAAAGTCACACAAACATAACCATGTGGGTAATTATAAAGCAAATCATAATATTTTTGAGGGGAGTGGAAGAAAATTAGCATGAGCTTCTTTTTTAAATGTACTTAATTATTTTAAATTGACTGACATTTAGTTCTGAAGCAGAAACGAGGGAGTAGTACCAGATTGTCACAATATGTAGGACAAATGTGATCTGATTCAGAAAAACATAGTTATAAATATTCAGGCTTATATTTTGACTGTGTAGATAGTGTGTGTGTGTGTGTGTGTGTGTGTGTAGAAGGAAAAAAATATGTAAAACTAATCCAGTGATAGAAGTAGGAAGTAAGGACAGAATGGCTACTGTGCGTTTTCATCTAAAGCAATATGAATCACAACAGCAGATGTTCTCATAGTGGAATTCTGAGGAACAGAGGTGCTCATCCTTTCTTTTCATTCTCCTTTCCAAATTGCATGGCTGAGAAGTCACTGTCTATAGAACCACCCTGATAAGTCAATGATTTGCACATCCCATCCATTAGTTGTTTTTTGGGGGAGGGGATTCTAAGTAGGTCTCGCCCAGGCTGACCTGGAATTCACTATGTAGTCTCAGGGTGGCCTTGAACTCATTGTGATCCTCCTACCTCTGCTTCTCAAATGCTGGGATTAAAGGCACGTGCCATTCCATTTGCCATTTAATGCAACCAGATGATTTGCAATAAAACCATATTTGTATTAATATATTGGCTTTTATTAAGAGCACACCCATTTTCCCCCACAATAAAAACTTGGCTCTGGGTTGGATGGATGGTTTAGCAGTTACGGCGTTTGTCTGTTATGTTTCACTATGCCTGTGAAGCCTAAGGACCATGGTTTGACTCTCCAGGTCCCATGTAAGCTAGATGTACATGGTGGCACATGCATCTGAAGTTCTTTTGCAGTGGCTAGAGGCCCTGGTGCGCCCATTCTCACTCACTTTCTCTCCTTGTTTCTGTCTCTAATAAATAAATAAAAATAAAATAATAAAAAATCTTTAAAAGTGTTACCATTTCTTATTACCTGAGCCTGCTCATTCTTCCAACATTCTCGTAATGTTAGTGAATATTTTTACTATTACTGTTAGTGATCACTGTTGCCTGTGTCTGAGGTGCTTACTAGGATAATTTTTTAAAAATTTTTTGTTCATTTATTTATTTATTTATTTATTTAAGAGTGACAGACACAGAGAGAAAGGGAGAGATATATATATATATAGAGAGAGAGAGAGAGAATGGGCATGCCAGGGCCTCCGGCCACTGCAAACGAACTCCAGATGTGTGCACCCCCTTGTGCATCTGGCTAACA
Organism: Dipus sagitta; assembly: GCA_036346955.1. NCBI lineage: Eukaryota > Metazoa > Chordata > Mammalia > Rodentia > Dipodidae > Dipus > Dipus sagitta. The sequence goes on along the minus strand of CM070775.1, from coordinate 34,433,973 downwards.
TGGGTCCTGGGGAATTGAGCCTCGAACTGGGGTCCTTAGGCTTCACAGGCAAGTGCTTAACTGCTAAGCCATATCTCCAGCCCCAGGATAATTTTTATTCCTGTGAAAATTAAAGTAACACCCTTTTCCCATATATGTTTTCACTTCCCATCTATACAATTGTGAAACTTGAAGTGGACTTAGACCAAAAGTAGATCTTTCTTTAAATATTCATTTTGGGAAGAGTGAGAATTGTCTGTCTGCTTCAACTGGTTTCTTTCTTTTCTAAATAAAATTGTATTTTCAATAATTTATTTATTTATTTGCAAGGAGAGAAAGAGAGAGAGAGAGAGAGAGAGAGAGAGAAAGAGAGAGAAGAGAGACAGACAGAAAGAATGGACTTAACAGGGTCACCAGCACTGCAAACAAACTACAGATGCATGTGCCTCTTTATGCATCTGGATTTACTTGGGTACTAGAGGATTGAACCTGGATCATTAGGCTTTGCAGGAAAGTGCCTTAACCACTGATACATCTCTCCAGCCCCCACATTTTATTTTAAATTGATGCAATAATTATATAAACTTATGAGATTCAGTGTGATGTTTTGATATATGCAGACACTGAAGAATAAATTCAGCTAATTAACACACTCCCTCATCTACTTATTATTTTTTTTTTGTAGTGAGAACACGTAAAAATCTACTCTTCCCCTGATGGCTACCCCCACAATGCATGGCCCACAATCCCCAGTGAGGAGGGTCCCTTTGGATTGGGGAGGATGGAGGAGGCTAATGATGGTACCAACATGGCTGTTTACACACTGAGTATGTAGATAACTAATAAAGAAAAGAAAATCCTTGAAAAAAACCCAAAAAATAACAGCGAAAATCTACTCTTCAGCAATATTGTAACCTACCATACAATATCATTAAATCTAGTTATCATGATGGACAACAGAGCACTATAATTTGTTCCTCTCTTCCCTCCACTGTATCACCAGGATCCTTTCCATTCCTAATAATAGGGAATTTCTAGATTCTGCTATAGATGAAGTCATGCTGGGTTTGTTTGGGCAGCTCAAGTACTAAAATTGGAATGATGCAGAGATTGGTGTGGTTCCCATTCAAGATGATGTGAAATTCATGAAGCATTCATATTTTTATGCTTCAGCATAGTAGAATGGGCAAGGATATTTTTAGATAAAAAAAATTCCACAGGATAAAAATAAACACATGAGATTCCATAAAGGAAAAAGACAAGGCTTCTACATATGAAGAGAGAACTGAATGGTAGGAAACATTTTAATAGTAGAAATGAAAATTCACCATGAGCAAACACAGTTCACATGTTCTCAGAAAAGGAGATATTGACCTATAATATGATCAAGCAGTCTCACTCTTTGGGACATGCCAAAGAAATTTAAATCATTACGTAAAAATGATATCTGCTCTTCCATGTTTATTGCAGCACTAATCATAATAGCCAAGAAGTGGAAACAGTACCCATCAGCTAGCTCATGGATGGATCAGGAAAATGTAGTACATATAAGTTAGAATATTGCTTAGCTACATAAGAGCATTTAAGCTAATCATTGGTGGCAACTTGGATAAAATTAGGTATCATGTTAAGTGAAATAATGCAGACACAGAAAGACAACCATCAGATTATCTCCTTTATATGGGTCTAAAGGAAGTTGGTCTTTCAGAAGTTGAAAATAGAATGGCAGTTACAGGGGCTCAGAGAGAAGGGGGAAGGGGAGAAATTGATCAGTAGGCATAAAGTTATACTTAGATAAGAGTGAGAAATTCTAGTGCACTATGGTAGAGTGAAAGAACTGTAGGCAAAAATTATTTACTATGTACAGAAAGCTAAGGGAAATAATTTTGAATGTGTTTAGCCTAAATAATGATTTTTAAGGGGGCAGACACAATTTAAATATTTTATAATGTATGCAGGGATAAAAGTAATTCACGGTATCTCATTAATATGTGAAATTTTAATGTTTACACATATTAGTTAAACATTTAAATTGTGAAAAATGGTATCACAGAGTATAGTTCTTTCTGTGCCTAGCTCATTTTAATTAGTGCTATGTGCTCCAGGTTCATCCCTATTGTCACAAATGACAATTTTCTTCTTTTATGAAGGTTGCATAGTATTCTATTGTGAGTTTATATACAATCTTTTATTTAGCCATTGATCCTTTGATAGATAATTAGGTTACCTCCTTATTTTGACTATTGTAAATAACTGTAAGAATTGGGGAGTACAGATATTTACTTAACTTCTATTTCTTTGGATATATACTTGGGAGTGAAATTCCTACATATTAGTTCTATTTTAACTAGATGAGGAATCTCTATACTGTTTTTTATAATGGATGTAATTATATCTCTATATGCCAGGGTTTTCTTTTTTCTCTTTCCTCACTGATACTTGATACCGGTTATCTGTTTAATAATAGCCATTCTAACAAGTGTGAGGTGATATTTCACTTTGATTTTAATTTGTATTTTCATGGTAATTAGTAGTATTGTACACTGGCTGTCTTCTTTTGAGAAGTATAAATGAAATATACAAAGATCTCTGTGTTAAGTTCCTTTGTCCCTTTTAAAAATTGTATTGTTTATTTTCTTGCTATCAAGTTGAGTATGTTATATAGCTGGTAGTCTTTAAAAATACATGGTTGAAAATATTTTCTTTCATTCTGTAGTTTGTCTCTTCACTGTGTTGTTTCTTGTGCTGTATAGAAAGCTTTTACTTTTGATACAATCACATCTGTTTACTTTTGCTTTTGTTGATTGTGGTTTGGAGTTACACACAAGAAATAACAATGGTACATTGGTATCGAACTACAAAAGACTAGGAACACCAAAGAAATCAAACAATAAGAACAAGGCTGGAGATATCTCTGTCTCCAATTTCAAAGTACACTTCGAAGATACAGTAATAAAACAGCTTTATACTGGTATGAAGCAGATACACTGAGCAATGGAATAGAATTGAGAGCCCAGAAAGAAGTCCATGCACCTGTAATTGATTGATTTTTAACAAGGATGCTAAGGACACATGGTGGAAATGGGATAATCTCTTCAATTAGCCTTGAAGGGATAAGTGGCTGTCTGCCACATCTTCTTGTATCGCACCAACTCAAAGAGCATTAAATTCATATAATTTAGACCAAAATGCATGAAACTACTGGAAGAAAGTACAGAGAAAATTCTAGGCAAATGAACATTATCACTGTGGAGAAGACACTGCCCATTGGCAGTCCAATATTTATACCTCACCACTAACCAACTATTAAACATGCATTTCTTGAAGGACAGAAATGTACCCAGCCCCAATAATTAATTTCCCAGCCTCCTTTGCAGCTATTGTTAGACATGTGCCCTTCATTTCACTCATTTTAGATAATAATACTAAGTGGGGGTCAGTGAGTAAGGACTGCAGAAATCCATTTGAAAAAGAAAATCCCCCACCAGCTCTCTTCTCTCTTCCTTTCGTAATGCAATCCTTAGGTGTTAGCCACCTGGCAGTAGTGGTTGAGCAGGGAAACAGGAGCCTGGCCCTGGATGGTATAAACTAAGGACTTCCTCAGACTAGGCCTGGACACTGTGGGTGTCATTCTCCTATTAAAAATAATCACCTACTTAGCAGCAAATAACTTGTTGTGATGCCCACACAAGTGCAGTGGTGGCACACAGCCATGGTGGGGAACCAACTGCTCTCAGTTCGGCTAACTTATCCCCTCACTGGTATGACACCCATAGCTGGAGCTGGGAAACAAGTCAGAACCATATCCAAACATAAGCCCACTCTCCAATATCCAGCTATCGTCAATTGTGGGCTACAAGAGGGCCTACACCTATTAAATTCTCTATAAAAAAAAAAAAAAAAGGGTTATCTCATTTGTCCTGATGCTAACTTACTCTCCGTTGGAGAATCTGCTTCTCTTTTTCAGATAGATATAGATCCTAAGGAGAGAGCCACCCCATCATACCTCAAAAGGGCCCTGGCTGAAACTAAGAAAAATTGGAGAAACAAGCAAGGGTGCTGTTTTCCTGATGAACCGGATACCAGCACAAGGGGGAAGGAGATCAGCACAGAGAAAAATCAATACCAAATCAGAGAGCCAGAGCCTCAGAGGCCCCCAACACCTCATCACTGAAGCAGACCAAAAATGAACCCAACATGGCTCAGGGAAATTTTGTGGAAGAGGGGGCGGAAAGAATGTCAGAGCCACATGTTGGGTCATGATATGCAGAGACATTTAGCTTACCCATAACTGTGGGCTAACTCCACAATGCATGACCCGTATACCTCAACAAGGAGGGGCCAAGGGGAGGGGGTAGGTCATGGATGAGCCTAATAATGGTACCAAACTGACTGTAAAAAATAAAATAAAATAAAAAATGAAAATGAAAAAAAAATACTCACCATCAAAGGAGAGGCGTGGTTAATCCAGCCCAACTGTTCTAGTGGGAGGAGCTTAACATCCTTTGACATTGTGGATGATTAAAGTCAGGTACCAACAGGCTAAAGATAACCTTTATCTGTGTTATAACTCTGTGCCATCTGCATTCTATCATAATTAACTATTTGTAAGACAACATGTTGAAATATGCCAGTGATCATTTATCCATACCTTTAGCAATAAGTATGGATTGGTACTGTTCCTTGTAGAATTCAAGAGACATACAACATGGTGTTCATCTTCCTGAATGGCTTTAAAACCCTGATTTGAAGTTTGACAGAGTTCCAAAGCCTCCTATACTGTGAAGCTTTGTCATCTATCGTTATATCTTTGAGAAAGGGTAAATTCATGATTGTTCAAATATGAAAGGGAATATTTTCTCTTGA